>JBBDGP010004400.1:0-648257 GCA_037952835.1 Lithobates septentrionalis
GGGTCCAGGTGTGTACAATTGTTCAAGGCGGGGGGGGGGGGGGTCTTAAACTGCAAAACTTTTATTGCAATCCGAAAATGTCTCCATAAGAAAATGATCAATAACCGCGCACTTATAAGAGAAACCTAATAAAAAGGAAAATTGCCAAACGCTCTATTTGCTCAACCAAAACTTCCCACGTTTTATCAAGCCTTGAATTTGATTCCGGCCGGATTATAAACCCCCCACGGTGAGTGTGTTATGAGAGAGGTGTCATGTACAAGCGAGCGAGCAGTATATATTCCGGCTGTACAAGCATTCCCTGTAATCTCTGTTGCCCCTTCTGGTTTGGCGTGCCGCCTGATGAAATCTGGTACCCCACAATCATTTTTTATTAAGAGGTGATCTGGTTTGTATATAGAATTACTCTTAATAACCTTCTCTGCCTCTTCATCTCTCTGCACCCCTTTGTGCTTTCAGATCCGCTAGGAAAACATAGCGGCTTTGGCTCCGCTCCGCTGACTGTAAAAAAAAAAAGTAATTTCATTTTCGAGTTTATTTTAAAGCCAATCTGTCACATGTGTAGAACAGACCGAAACAATGTAGAAATCGGTTTTACTTTTTACGTTCACACCGCCATTACCGAAGGCATTAGAGTCTTTTTTTTTTTTTTACTTTTTTTTTTTCGTACTTCTGAAAGCAATCCGCTTGATATGACTTAAATAGTCTTATGAACATAAGTGTATGTAAGCCAAATCAATCAAATCTCATCTATGGTTATACGTGGTATTGGAGTCATTTTAAATATCTTTATCGCTCCATTTACACATGACAAAGCGCACAGAAAACACGCGTTTTGCTGCTTATTTTGGAAATGTGCCATTAATTGTTAATGGCACCCCTAATGTGGGTAGAAGATACGTGTTTTGTCATGGGACACGTGGTGAAAAAAACGTACCATGCTCCGCCCCTGAATAAGGTTTTGGAGCTTTTGTGGGGGCGTTTGTCACGTATAGGGCAGCACATTCAAGCGTATGAGCTGCCTTGTGCAGGACAAGCAGAAACGCTAAAATATGCGCAAACCCCCCCCCCCCCCCCCCCCCCCCGGAAATTCCCTCTATGCTCAGGTGTGGACCCAGGCTAAAAACCCAACTTTTCCCAACACAGCATCAATGCAAAGACAAGGCAATTTGTTTTGTCTCCTATGGTGTCAGTCGAGACCCCTGCTTTGTGTTGGTGAACACTGATCCACTTGAGCTCTGGAAGGTTTTATTCCCTTCATGACCAGGCCATTTTTTGCTATTCAGCACTCCGCTACTTTAACTGGCAGTTGCGCGGTCATGCAACGCTGTACCTAAATGACATTTATATTATTGTTTTCATACAAATATATCTTTCTTTTTTTTTTTTTCTCAATAAAATTTTTATTGCAAGAGAGAAAGATAATAACATTTGTACAAATACGTATTTGTAAGTGTAACCTTAAAGCGTAAAGCCTCGTACACACGATCGGACTTTCCGACGGGGAATGTTCGATGACAGGCTGTTGGCGGAAAATCCGACTGTGTGTACGCTCCATCGGACCTATGTTGTCGGATTTTCCGCGGACAAATGTTGGACGGCAGGTTTTAACATTTTCCACGGAGAAATGCCTGTTGTCGGATTTTCCGAGTGTGTGTGTACACAAGTCCGTGGGACAAAAGTACAAAGTACAAACACGCATGCTCGGGAGCAAGGACGAGCCAGAAGCGGTCGGTCTTGTAAACTTGCGTTCGTAATGGAGAATTAACATTCGTGACGCGGCAAATTATGAAATCTGGAAATGCAGCGCACAATTCTCTTCTTCTTTAATGGGATAATAATGAAGCTGCTTTGCTGGTGATACTGATGGAGTTATTGCAAACAGGTTTTCAAAGGCTTTTTTTTTCTAGTGATATCAAGAATAATATTATTATGCTTTTTTTTTTTTTTGGGCAAGTTACCACAACACCATTATCCCGTAGTTTTTAAGATCAAAGATACAACTATGTTGGTGTCCCTTGTCAATTTTACATTGTATTTTATAAAATGTAACTGCCGACTCCCAAACTGTCATTTGAAGTAAAACACATAGCCAAGTATTATTCTCCACAATTTTTTTTATTGTGCATTAAAAAAAGAAAACAAATAAAATTAGACATGCTATCTGCCAATAGAACTTAACCAAAAAGTGCATTCTATGCATCCAAAATATAGAAAATATACCAAATCAAATAATTATTAAACTAAAAAAGAAAATAAAAGCCTCATGCATGTGTCCTGCTTCTTAATATAGGGGGTCAGCAATGCCAAGAGTTGGTGAAAGCAGGGGTCCGTCATCCGGAGATAATTCTGAAAACCATCCGGATTATTCTCCTGGAGCTCCCGCAGCAAAGGCAAATGACATAATTGGTCACTATTAATAATAGTTCTGGATTGGACTTGGGTCAAAGCAATAACTCCAAGGCCAATAATAAATAACATGTTATCTCCTCCGATTCCGCAACATGGCTGGTTGACGAACCGCCGTTCAGAAACGAACTGAAAAGCACGAAATGAAAAGCGCTAAATGAAAAGCGCGAAATGAAAAGCGAGAATAAACACTCACCAAACTTCTACTAACATGAAATTAGCAGAAGGAGCCCAAAGGGAAGCACTAAAAATCTGAAAAACCACGTAGTACATCACTACATTCGTGTTTGTTGGCCGACAATTCCTTGCCGCTTGTATGCAAGACAAAATCCAGGCACACGCCTTCGGACAAAAGTCAGAGGTTTTGTTAGCGGAAAATCCGATTGTGTGTACAAGGCTTTACATTAACTGACACTGAGTGGGAACTAAATGCCACTGGCATCACCAGTGACACTAATACAGTGAACAGTGATAATAATATACACTGTACTAATGACACTGGCTGGGCTGGGGTTAACATCTAGGGCGATCAAAGGGTAAAAGTGATTGTAAAGGTTCGTTTTTTGTTTTCTTTTTTAAATAACAAACATCTCATACTTACAGAGAGGGCCGATCCTCCTTTTCTGGGGTTTTTCCGGCGGCGCTCCCGGCTCCTCTTCTTCATCGCGTGCCCCACAAACAGCCACTTTTCATTGGGGGCACCCGTGCGGGCGCGCTACCAAGTTCTGCTGCTGAGTCCATTTACACAGACAGCAGGACTCAGCCTCGCTCCCGGCTCCCGTGTCACTGGATTTGATTGACAGCAGCGGGAGCCAATGGCTCCCGCTGCTATCAATCTGTCCAATGAGGACCCAAGACAGCGGCTGGGGCTGCTGGGCTCATTTTCGTCACTGGAGCGATTGGGTTTAGGTGAGAAAAAGGGGGGTGGGTAGGGGTCTGGGGGGCTCTGAAGGTGATGCATTAAGGTGAAAAACCATGAGACTTTACAACTCCTTTAAATGATGACTAACAAAGTGTATTGTGTTTAATATGTGCTGCTTTTCACTACAGATCTCTTTGTTTCTTATCCCTGCTTTGCATTCCATCTGCCCCTAGCTCAGGCACGCAGGTGGGAGGGTAGCAGACAATGCCCCTCCTCTTCTTCTCCAGATGAAAGACAAAAAGGTGGCCATGAAGACTCCTGGGATGTCATAATTTCAGCCTAGGCCAGAGATCAGGAAGTAACTGAAGAAATGTAAAAAAAAAAAGGTTAAAAATAAATATGTCTACCTCCCGTATTCACTAACTTGGTACCAATATTTCCATCATCCTTCGCAGAGTCTTTGAACTAAACTTCTGCCCCTTAGCCAAATTCGGCAAACAAAATTTGGCAAAGATGGGATAGGGAAGTGTTCACGTGTTTTGGCCATAACAGCATCACGAAAATGAAAGTTCTTCCACACCTGTTATATCTAATGCAGGCCTGTCTAATTCAACTGCCGACCGGCTTTCTAAAAAGTTTGAGAACCAGATTTCTCACATTTGTTTGGGGCAGGAAAAACCTGGGAAATGAAATATGCTCCATTTTGTCTCTGCCTAAGAATAGAATAAAATATCACGACGCAACACATTTGACTAGATTGCTCAACTGGTGTACCCAGTTGGACTATAAGCCATGGGTTAAACTGGCGCATGCCTTGATAAAGCCTCCATTAGCAGGACTTCCCTTACTTCCCAATCAGTCATGTATACCAAATAACAAACAACCGTTGACAGCAGCTACACTTCAAATACTTTGTACAATTTTTCGTACCACTTCCTTATCCCCATCACCAAACCCAATGATACCAGTCTTAGCTTCTGGAGAATTTAGCCATTGTCAACCTTACCCTTAATTTCATACTCTCATATGCACGGGAAGGCCCGAGGACAGTTCGGTTGTCCTTGGCAAACCTCGGAAAGGCTCGTGAACGGAGTCTTTCCGAATCTTGCAGAGGTCAGTCAAAGTGTGCTCGGCCCTTTTCGCCCGTTTCTGAGGCTCTCTGGAGCCCCCCCGCCGCCTCTGTTCTCTTTGGGTAATCGCCCCTTTACTAGAATTGGAGACTAAAGCTGGTCATAGATAGATCTCAATTTTTTGGTTCAGCAGGCCGATGGTGGTAGATTGACTTCAGCACGACCATTCTGTTGGGTTTTTTCCATGGTTGAAGGAAAGAAAACTCCATAATGTATGGCTAGCCTAAATTTGCAACTCACTTGGACTTTTTACACCTAGCACAATTGAACAGCTACCTACATGGTCTTCCAGAAGCTTTTCAGACAACACGCCAGGGAAGTGCGGTGAGGTCAGTGGCTGGTGAGGCACTGGCTAGTATTGGAGCCAGATACACACAGGATACTAATGCCGCAAACGTTCGAGCGAGAGCGATAATTCGAGCACTAGACCTCCTCTGTAACTCTAAACATGTAACCTGTAAAAACGTTTAAAGCGTTGCCTAATGAGAATTTTAAGTACCGAAGTTTGGCGCCATTCCACGAGTGTGCGCAATTTTAACATCACCTTTCACATTTTACAAAAAATCAGGCTAAACAGGCTTAGTTAAAACAAGATTAGAGAGAGCACCATTCTCCCATAAGGTGATGGGACTTTCCCGGATATGTCACTGTCTCTGAGATAAGCACATACATAGTGGATGATAATAAAATATAAATTTATTACAAAGTATACACAGTATAAAACTTGTTTGATGGTAGCATTAGGCCATATACAGAATTGGGATAGAAAAAATGCCTCAATCAGTAGATGAAGATAGGGGCGGGTACCATCATCCTTGTATTAACAGTGATGAGGTATGGGAGGGCCTCCTGAAGAAGCTAATTTATTCGCGAAACATGTAGAGGATTACACCCTGGACCTACATCTTCAGAGGATCCACTAACTTGTGGGGTTCCCACTGTCTAAAGGCTGTAACATACTGCCTTTGTATGTAACTAGGGTTGTCCCGATACCGATACTAGTATCGGTATCGGCACCGATACCGAGCATTTGCCCAAGTACTTGTACTCGGGCAAATGCTCCCGATGCTTCCACCGATACCTTGACTGTCAGCGGTGATCGGCGCGTGGGGGAGTTACAAGCTTCTCCCCCCGCGGCTTTCAGCTGCTTTAGTGACATACAGCGGTGATCGGTGCTTAAAACTCCCCCACACGCGATCACCGCTGACTGTCACCTCATCCCCCTTAGTCCCCCTCCGTTCCTCTGTCCCCCTCCGCTGTCCTGCTCCGTTGCATTGTCCCCCCCCCGCTGTCCTCCTTTGCTCTGTCCCCCTCCGCTGTCCTCCTCCGTTGCATTGTCCCCCCCGCTGTCCTCCTTCTTTGCTCTGTCCCCCTCCGCTGTCCCCATCCGTTCCTCTGTCCCCCTCCGCTGTCCCCATCCGTTCCTCTGTCCCCCTCCGCTGTGCCCCTCCGTTCCGGCTTTCCGCTGTCCCCCTCTCTCTTCCTCTGTCCCCTCCGTTCTGCTGACTCGCTCCGCTGTGTGAATGGACAGAGTCAGCTGACTCTGTCCATTCACATAACTGAAACATTGCAATCTTCTGTGATTACTATGTGTCAGTTTATGAATGGAGAGGAGCCGCTGTCTTCTCTCCATTCATTCTCAGTGCAGCTGAGGCTGCAGAGAAAGGGACTGGGGAATCTCTATCCTCAGTCTATTTCTCTGTCTCAAGGGGGAGATATCAGAGGTCTGTTAAGACCCCTGATATCTCACCAAAGCCCCCCAACAGGGCTGATTAAAAAAAAAAACACACACACATAGTGCAATAAAGAATAAAAAAAAAAAAAATTGTAAAAAATAATAAATGTAAATGAAAAAAAAAAAACACACACAGACACCGTTCACTATACCCCCATCCCCACCCCACCCGCCCCCCCTAAAAAAAAACAAAAAAACCCCAAAAAAACACTGTCACGTGACATTAAAAAAAAGTATCGGTAATCGGTATCGGCGAGTACTTGAAAAAAAGTATCGGTACTTGTACTCGGTCCTAAAAAAGTGGTATCGGGACAACCCTATATGTAACTATATGTTTTTATATGTGATTTATATCAATACAGTGGAACCTCGGTTTGCGAGTAACGCGGTTAACGAGCGTTTCGTAAAACGAGCACTGTATTTCTTAAATCCTAACTCGAGCTCCTAAAACGAGCACTGTATTTTTAAAAATCCTAACTCGGTTTGCGAGTGTTGTCTTGCAAAAATGAGCAGGATTCAGGCCAAAAGCCGTGCGCAGTACCGCTTTTGGCCTGAGGTGGGGGGCGCCGGAGCCGAACAGTGCCGATCGTCGGCGTTCGGAAATGCACGGAAGGGCCTGAGGACAGTTCGGCTGACCTCGGCAAACCTCGGAAAGGCTCGTGAACGGAGTCTTTCCGAGGTTTGCCGAGGTTTGCCGAAGTGTGCTCGGGCCTTTTCGGCCGTTTCCGATGCTCTCCGGCGCCCCCCGCCTCTGGTCGCATGCGGTATTGCATCTAATTGAAGTCAATGCGGAACTAATTATTTTCGTTTCCATTGACTTCAATGGGAAAACTCGCTTTGATATGCGAGTACTTTGGATTACGAGCATACTCCTGGAATGGATTATGCTTGTAATCCGAGGTTCCACTGTATGTACTAAGTTGTTTTTTCTACAATAAATTATAAATTTTATATTCAATTGTTTAATTTTTGGGTACCGAGATAAAAGTCCATAAAAATGTCCTTGTCATAGGGCAATTGTTGGAGTAGCCCCTGACATACCCTCCCATACCTCAAATACAGAATTGACCAAAAATATTTTATACTGTTTATACTTTGTAATAAATTTATATTTTATTATCATCCACTGTGTATGTGCTTACCTCAGAGACAGTGAAATATCTGGGAAAGTCCCATCACCCTATGGGAGAGTGGTGCTCTCTCTAATCTTGTTTTAATCCATTTCTCAGGGATGTGGATATGACAGTCTGTCCCTAGAACTGGTCCAACAATTTCTAATATATATACACAGGCTAACTTTAGTGTTTTTTTGTTTATTTTTTAATATTCATGAAACAGTTTTTTCCCCCACAAAAAAACATGCTTGAAAAGGTGCTGCGCAAATACCGTGTGACATAAAAAGTTGCAACGACCACCATTTTATTCTCTAGGGTGTCTGCTAAAAAATATATATATATAATGTTTGGGGGTTCTGAGTAATTTTCTAGCAAATAAAAATGATGATTTTTACATTGAGGAGAGAAGTGTCAGAATTGGCCTGGGTGGCAAGCGGTTAATTACCATAAGTAATATACGGTACAAATAATTAAAATATATTGAATTTAAGGTAATTTACTACATTTTCAAAAACTGTACTCAAGCAGGTGGCTTAACAGACAAATTGCTGACGTTTGAAGTTATAAATTCCAACCAATAATTTCACAGTAAATAGATAAATAATAAATTATTATCTTATAACATATAGTATAATATTATATGATTCAACTTTTACATTTTCACCAGCAGAAGATTCTCATTCTTCCTCTTAACTGTGTGAGAAAAACATGGGATTGTGGGTAAATCTTATACACATAAACCCATGCTTTTTCCTTGTAGTTAAGAGGGCTGGGCTGGAAGGAGGTATTTATTTGTCTTTTAGACACACCCCCTTCTATGACACTGCAGTGAGAGGACAACCTCCACTGTAGCATTTTTATTGGACAGCTTGTTCCAATGGTGCTTTACAATTGGTCCAAGGCTCCAAGCTGTCCATTGAGCTCAGTGCAAAAAAGTGAGAAGAGGCTCTGTGAGCTCATCCTCTCAGTCCGCTGCAAACAGAACGTGCCAGATTGTATTTAAAGTGCCTGCGAAAGAAGAAGGAGAATTGTAGCTTCCGACAGGCTGCACAAGAAGCCCCGTATCTCCAGGAACTATAGGTGGCAGGAGTCTCTGTGACCCCAGATTGCAAAACTATGACCCTCGTAGCTAGATCTTTTTTTTTTCTTTTTTTTGGGGGGATTTTTTTTTTTTCTTTTTATGTTCAGGTGAGTCTCTGCCAGACCAGTGATTGTCAACTTGCAAGGGAAAGGGGGCCTCAGATGTGGCCTCTAATGTCTCCAAAGGGCCATTTATAATACTTATTACATGTAATGCTCCAGAAAACTGTCATAGACTGAAGACTTATGCCGCGTACACACGAGCGGACTTTACGGCGGACTTTGCCCGGAGGACTGGATTTCGTCGGACAATTCGATCGTGTGTGGGCTCCAGCGGACTTTGTTTGCTCAAAAGTTGGACGGACTTAGATTTGAAACTTGTTTAAAATGTATCCGTTGAAATCGAGTCCGGTCGAAAAGTCCGCTCGTCTGTATGCTAGTTCGACGGACAAAAAGCCACGCTAGGGCAGCTATTGGCTACTGGCTATGAACTTCCTTGTTTTAGTCCGGTCGTACGTCATCACGTACGAATTCGACGGACTTTGGTGGATTGTGTGTAGGCAAGTCCGTTCATTCAGAAAGTCCGTCGTAAAGTACGTCGAAAAATCCGCCGGGCAAAGTCCGCTGTAAAGTCCGCTCGTGTGTACGCGGCATTACTAGAGGAAATGGTCAGAGATTGTTAGAGTGGATGGAGACTGAAGTCATGCTATTGAAGTCAATAATTAAGGTCATGTTGCATGAGACCACCTGCATAGCTCCCAACTGTCCCTGATTTCGAGGGACTGTCCCTGATTTGGAGCAAAGTCCCTCTGTCCCTCGTTTCCCCCCATTTGTCCCTCATTTTGATCTGATCCATATAGTTGCATATAAAATGCACTTTTTATCTTTCAAAAAGTGTTTCCCAGTACTAAACCTTTCATCCAATTTCTAAAACTGCTGCATTTGTAAATTTTAAAAGCCAATATAAAGGAATAGTAGTGGTAAAAAAAGCTCTTGTGGATTTAATTAACCTTTTGTTTTGGTTAATTCTCCTTTAAGAGGGTGTGGCGGGGGGGCGTGTTCTATGCCTGCATACGTTTGCTAGTAGGTGTCCCCCATTCCCATCATCTCAAAATGTTGGGGGGTATGTCACTGGGCTTTACTACAGTTAAGGGACAGTTTACAAATCAATGCTCCCTGTACTGACTGCTCGGGCCCAAGGGCTACACCAGCGGGGAACTACAAGGGTCGCAAAGATTGTAACTTGGCAACTGGGCCCCGGTGTTCCGCCACTGTGGGGGGGGGGGGCCAAGACGGCAAGTCGCAGCAGTGTAAACCGGGGCTTAGGAATTTTTACTCTTTATGAGATTCTTTGCAGCATCTAGAGGAAGGCAGGAATCCAATTCCTGTTGAACTACAAGTTCCAGCATCATGGCAGCTGGACAGCCACGGGGCCCCCCGTATTAAATGAAGTGAATATCGGGAGATCTGCATGATGCACAGTTACAGAAACAATTGAGCTGAACCTCTTAGCACAGGAAATAATCCCTGCAGGGCACTTACACTAAACTGAGGCTTTATTCAAAAGTTGTTATTCTCGGTTTACAACATAATATCCGCTGATACCGCAGCCCTATTTGTACAGATGGGGAGCTGGTTAACACAGCAAATGGCTCAGAAAATTAACATCGGCCCAGGGACATATTTCAGGGGCAGGCCTTACCACGGAGGGTTAAAACAGCACTCTGGGAAACTAAGAAATTGTTTTTTACTTTTTTTTTTTTGTTTTTTTTGTTTTTTTTTGGGGTTTTTTTGTAATGTTTGACAACATAGATTTAACCCTTGTAATGCCAGAGTCTTTTTTTCCACACTTTTTTTTCATGAAAACTCACTCAAACCATTATGCATTTATAGAAAGCAGAGGGCCTGTAGAAAAAAAAAAATTATGGCAGTTGCAATTTTTTTATATCACGTTATATTGGTGCCGCTGTTACTCTACACTCACCGGCCACTTTATTGGGTACGCCTTGCTAGTCCCGGGTTGGACCCCCTTTTGCCTTCATTCTTCGTGGCATTGATACAACAAGGTGTTGGAAACATTGCTCAGAGATTTTGCTCCATAGTGACATGATAGCATCACACATTTGCTGCAGATTTGTCGGCTGCACATCCATGATGGGAATCTCCCGTTCCACCACATCCCAAAGGTGCTCTATTGTATGAGATGTGGTGAGTGTGGAGGCCATTGGAGTACAGGGACCTCATTGTCCAGTGGTGAGATGATTGGAGCTTTGTGACATGGTGACATTATCCTGCTGGAAGGAGCCATCAGAAGATGGGGACACTGTAGTCATAAAGGGATGGACATGGTCAGCAACAATACTCAGGTAGGCCGTGGTGTTTAATCGATGCTCAATTGGTATTAAGCGACCCAAAGTGTGCCAAGAAAATATCCCCCCCACCATTACACCACCACCACCAGCCTGAACCGGTGATACAAGGCAGGATGGATCCATGCTTTCATGTTGTTTACACCAAATTCTGACCCATCTGAATGTTGCAGCTGAAATCCAGACTCATCAGACCAGGCAACGTTTTTCCAATCTTCTATTGTCCAATTTTAGCCAATTGTAGCCTCAGTTTCCTGTTCTTAGCTGACAGGAGTGGCCCCCGGTGTGGTCTTCTGCTGCTGTAACCCATCTGCTTCAAGGTTCAATGTGTTGTGCATTCAGAGATGGTATTCTGCATACCTTGGATGTAACAAGTGGTTATTTGAGTTACCGTTGCCTATCTATCATCTGGAACCAGTCTGCCCATTCTCCTCTGACCTCTGACATCAACAAGGCATTTTGCTCCACACAACTTGCTTTTTGCCCTGAAAGTTGGAGAGGATAAGAGGTGCAATGCTGAAACTGGAGCTCAGAGTACCCTTGGAGGGGAGACATGGGCTTTGTAACCTAATATAATATAACTCTAACAAGTTTTCTTCTAAGATTGCCCTGTATTTGACTCCATCCATCATCCCATCAACTCTGACCAGCTTCCCTGTCTCTGCTAAAGAAAAGCATCCCCACAACATGATGCTGCCACCACCATGTTTCACAGTGGGGATGGTGTGTTCAGGGTGATGTGCAGTGTTAGTTTTCCGCCACACATAGCGTTTTGCTTTTAGGCCAAAAAGTTCAATTTTGGTCTCATCTGACCAGAGCACCTTCTTCCAGGTACTTTGATTTAAAAAATCTATTATTTTTAATAATAGATTTTTTTACAATTTAATTTCTTTTTAATTGCTTTTCACAATGCTTTTTGGGGGGAGGGGCTTGGGGCAGTGGACAGTGTTGGTAGGGCAGGGGAGAGTGGTGTCAGTAGTGTTATTTTATAAATAAATAAATAAAAAAAAATATATATATATATATATATATATATATATATATATATATATATATATATAATTTTATTTTTATTTACACTTTTTCCTTTGTTTAGAATATTTTTACAATATTTTTTTTTATATTTTTTGGGGGAGGCTTTGGCGAGATGTCAGGGGTCTAAACAGAACCCTGACATCTCCCCTTTGAGACAGACAAAGGGACTGAGGACAGAGATTCCCCAGTGCCTTTCTCAGCACTAAAGACGAATGAACAGGAGACAGAGGCTCCTGTTCATTCATAAACTGAGCAGAGTAAACACAGTTTGCTCTGCTCAGTTATCACAAGACACAGGAGGGATCTCGCTCACTGTGTCCTATTCCTGACAGTTCCCCCACCGTAGCCGGCGGGAGAGGAGAGGAGGGGATCCGGCTGCGGGGGACGAGGGGGGGGGGGCGGAGGAGAACGGGGGGGGCGGAGAAGGACATGGAGTGGGCCAGGGGAGGAGCACACAGAATAGCCAGGAATGATTGGTGCAGCAGGAGGGACAGCTGTGAACACTGATCTCCCTGTATAGCTTTTTAGCTGACAGCAACAGGAGGGAGAAAAGGAGAAGTGGCTGTCAGCTAAAAATCGATACAAAGGAGATCGGTGTTCACAGCTGTTCCCCGCCGCACCGACCATTCCCGGGAGTTCGCGAGGCGCTTGCGGGTGTGCGGGAGTCACCGCAGAAATGCAGAAATGTGGACATTCCCGCACCTCGCGGGAGACTTGAGATGCACACGGGTGACACTGGCCACCATCTACGCTCCTAATGACCGGCAAGATGCCTTTCTTCACCGTATACTGAACTTACTCATGGAATTTTAGGAGGGTCAGTTGATTGTAGGAGGTGATTTCAATATATCCCTGGCCCCCTTGGTGGACACCTCATCCGGTTTCTCCTCAGTCCGCTCTAGCATTCATAAACGCATAACACAGGACCTACACAATGCCCAACTGATAGATGTTTGGAGACTACATCACTCTGGGGAGAGGGATTATACCGTCTACTCATCTCCACACATAGAGTACTCGAGAATTGATTTTTTTTTTTAGTCCCCCGCGATCAGTTGGAGGTGGTGCATGACCCTGTGACAGGCAATATTACATGGTCAGACCATGCGCCTATTACTATACCCTCTCACCAATATCGACCACAAGAACTAGGTTCTGGAAATTGAAGGAAAGCCTGTTACAGTCGCCGGCAGTTCTGGCCGATGTCACGAATGAGCTGAAGCAGTATTTCCAAACAAATGACAGTGCTGAATGTGACCCGGGTATCCTATGGGAAGCCCATAAGACCGTAATAAGAGGGGTGCTAATTAAACATGGTGCGCGCATCAAACGGGGATGAGAACAACAACTGCTTCAGCTTCTTCATAAGATACATGAAGTGGAATCGAAGCATAAACAAAACACCTGTAGCCTCACTGGAAACAGAACTGTTGTCCCTAATGCTGCGTACACACAACCAGACTTTCAGGCAGAAAAGGTCCAACGGAACCATTCCGTCGGACATTCCGATCGTGTGTGGGCTTCATCGGACCTTTCTTTTCGAAAATTCCGACGGACCTAGAAATAGAACAAGTTTCAAATCTTTACGACGGACTCAGTTCCTATCGGGAAAAGCACTCGTCTGTATGCTAGTCCAACGGACCAAGAACGACGCAAGGGCAGCTATTGGCTACCGGATGTTGAACTTCCTTTTTCTAGTCCCGTCGTACGTCATCGCCTTCTAAACGAACAGACTTTGGTGTAATCATGTGTAGGCAAGTCTGTTTCAGCGGAAGTCTGTCGGAAAGACCGTAAGACTTCGGTCCGACGGAAAGACCGGTCGTGTGTACGCGGCATTAGAAGGCAAACAGTGGATTTACTACATTATAGAGCTAAAGCGGCGTTACAATTCTGCCGGAAGCTTACCTACGAATCTGGCAATAAATGCGGGAAACTATTGGCTAAAGCGGTTAGAAATCACAGACTTAATACATATATACCCCAAATCATAGCACCCTCGGGCCAAAAAAGGGTCATGCCTACCCAGATTGCGCAGGAATTCAGCGACTACTACTCTTCTTTATATAATCTCCCAGTGCGGTCTTCCAATGAAGCAGCAATGGAGGACTACATTGCCTCATCCCGAATTCCCCAACTCACTGCAGAGGTGGGTGCGGAGATGGACACCCCCATCACCCTAGAAGAACTGCAAGGAGCGGTGGGGGGGTGAAACCTGGCAAAGCACCGGGTCCTGATGGGTTCACCCTACAGTATTAGCAATCTCTCATACCACTTGTAGGCCCTTATACGGTGAAGCTGTCCAACGCCCTCAGTGAAGGGGCGCATTTTCCTAGAGATACCCTGAGGGCCCACATCTCCCTTATACCTGAAATGGGTAAGGACAGAGCTATAGACCCATCTCCCTTCTGAATATAGACCTTAAGCTTTTTACGAAGATATTGGCCAACAGATTAACTCAACACATGCAGGATATAGTCCATCTAGATCAGGTGGGCTTTTTTTGGGAGTATTTTTGTAGTGTGCACGAGAGGCGAGAGATAACACCACCAAAGTGCTCAACCTTATTCACAGTGTTGATGGAGGAATCCCTCCCGTGGAGCCGTTGTGTTCTCCCGACAGGGGGTGGGGGGAAGCCGTCCCCGCTGGAAGAACACAGTGATCATTGCTTGCTAGCAGCTAAAACAGCCGCTAGCAATAATCACATGTAAAATCTAACAGGTTGGTTGTACCCAAGTTGATCGATCGATCAACTTGGGTACATTCAGCCTGCCCATTATTGGTTCGAATCTCGGCCGGTTCAGCAGGATGTGAACCGTCTATTGCCGGCTTTATAAATGAAACCACATGCCTGCCATAATATACTCTTCAGAGTATTTTTGCATTGTGCAGAGTGACCCCTTCAGGAGGATATACAATGGATCTGCTGTAACGTCTTTGTAAATTGTTTGCGCACTGTTTAGCACATTGTTGCTGTTTTTCTGTAATGATGATGAACAGGAGACGGTCGGTCTGTCTGGGACAGTTAAAGCCAACACCCCCCCCCCCCCTCCACCCTGCAGACTAAACACAGTGCTAGCAGCAACTTCTATTATTCTGTAAATAAAAAAAACAAAAAGATATTAATTGGAGAGTTAAGCCCCTGTACACACAGGCAGAATGTTGGGAGACATTTGCCAGTGTTTCGTCAGATTCGGCGACCCGTCAGAATGTGTAACGGAAGTGACGTTCCTTCGCCGCCATCTTGCTACACCCCGCACTCCTGAACAGTATGGACACAGGCAGTCCCCGAGTTATGAACGGGTTAGGGACTGCCTGTTTGTTCTTAAGTCAGATTTGTTCGTAAGTCGGAAGCGCATGCGCAGAACGGCGGAGACGTCGTTTTCCAATGTTTTCTGATGTTCTGTCAAGTAGCCGCGCATGCGCAGATGTCATTTTCCGATGTTTTCCGCTGTTTTACGATGGCCGCGTATGCGCAGAACATCACACCGCCTCCCGTTCGTAAGTAGGAGTCGTTCGCAAGTCGGAGGTTCGTAACTCGGGGACCTCCTGTACAGTGAAAAGGGGAAGAGCGGACATCTTGTTACACCCCCCGGAGTTTTGCATTTTACACTTATTAACAATACAGTGAGTTTATATAGTGAAATACAGTAGTTAGAACTCCGTCTGACTGGTTAGATGTTGAATTTTAAAAGCATCGGCAAGCCTGCTGATCTCATAGGTTTGCTAATCTGACAGAAGTTGGCTGCTTTTAACCGCTTGCCGACTGTCGCACACAGATGTACGTCGGCAGAATGGCACAGGCAGGCAAATGGGCGTACCTGTATGTCCCTTTGAATTTGCCACCTATCGTGCCCGCGGGTCCTGGGAACTCGATGTTCGCCGGCGGCCCGCGATTGTGGTGAGGAGAGGCAGAACGGTGAGATGCCTTTGTAAACAAGGCATTTCCTTATTCTGCCTAGCAACATGACAGAGATCACTGCACCCTGTCATCGGGAGCAGTGATCGCTGTCATGTGAGTGGAAGCCCACCCCCCCTACAGTTAGAATCACTCCCTAGGACACACTTAACCCCTTCATCGCCCCCTAGTGTTTAACCCCTTCCTTGCCAGTGTCCTTTACACAGTAATCAGTGCATTTTTATAGCACTGATCGCTGTATAAATGACACTGGTCCCAAAATAGTGTCAAAAGTGTCCGATGTGTCCGCCACAATGTCACAGTCAGGACAAAAATTGCAGATCGCCGCCATTACTAATAAAAAAAAATAATAATAAAAATGCCATAAAACTATTCCCTATTTTGTAGATGCTATAGCTTTTGCGCAAACCAATCAATATACACTTAGTGCGATTTTTTTTAACCAAAAATATGTAGAAGAATACGTATCGATCTAAACTTAGAAAGAAATTTGGTTTTTTTACATATTTTTTGGGGGATATTTATTATATCAAAAGTAAAAAATAGTGCTTTTTTTTTTTTAAATCGTCTGTCTTTTTTTGTTTATAGCACAAAAAATAAAAACCGCAGAGGTGATCAAATACCACCAAAAGAAAGCTCTATTTGTGGGGAAAAAAGGACGTCAATTTTGTTTGGGTACAACGTTGCATGACCGCGCAATTGTCAGCTAAAGCGAAGCAGTGCTGAATCGCAAAAAAATGCTCTGGTCAGGAAGGGGGTAAAATCTTCCGGGGCTGAAGTGGTTAAGATGCAACATCTAAACATTCAGACTGAGTTCTAAGTGCTGTATTTCACTATATAAACTTACTTTAATGTTAAAAATAAGTTTAACCACTTCAGCCCCGGAAGGATTTACCCCCTTCCTGACCAGAGCACTTTTTACAATTCAGCACTGCGTCGCTTTAACTGCTAATTGCGCGGTCATGCAATGCTGTACCCAAACGAAATTTGCGTCCTTTTCTTCCCACAAATAGAGCTTTCTTTTGATGGTATTTGATCACCTCTGCCGTTTTTATTTTTTGCGCTATAAACGGAAAAAGACTGAAAATTTTGAAAAAAAATGATATTTTCTACTTTTTGTTATAAAAAAAATCCAATAAACTAAATTTTAGTCATACATTTAGGCCAAAATGTATTCGGCCACATGTCTTTGGTAAAAAAAATGTCAATAAGCGTATATTTATTGGTTTGCGCAAAAGTTATAGCGTCTACAAACTAGGGTACATTTTCTGGAATTTACACAGCTTTTAGTTTATGACTGCCTATGTCATTTCTTGAGGTGCTAAAATGGCAGGGCAGTACAAACCCCCCCCCCCAAATGACCTCATTTTGGAAAGTAGACACCCCAAGGAAATTGCTGAGAGGCATTTTGAACCCATTGAATATTTATTTTTTTTGTCCCAAGTGATTGAATAATGACAAAAAAAAAAAAAAAAAATTTACAAAAAGTTGTCACTAAATGATATATTGCTCACACAGGCCATGGGCATATGTGGAATTGCACCCCAAAATACATTCAGCTGCTTCTCCTGAGTACGGGGATACCACATGTGTGGCACTTTTTGGGAGCCTAGCCGCGTACGGGGCCCCGAAAACCCAGCACCACCTTCAGGATTTCTAAGGGCATACATTTTTGATTTCACTCCTCACTACCTATCACAGTTTTGAAGGCCATAAAATGCCAAGATGGCACAAACCCCCCCCAAATGACCCCATTTTGGAAAGTAGACACCCCAAGCTATTTGCTGAGAGGCATGGTGAGTATTTTGCAGCTCTCATTTGTTTTTGAAAATGAAGAAAGACCAGAAAAAAAATTTTTTTTTTTCTTTTTTCAATTTTCAAAACTTTGTGACAAAAAGTGAGGTCTGCAAAATACTCACTATACCTCTCAGCAAATAGCTTGGGGTGTCTACTTTCCAAAATGGGGTAATTTGGGGGGGGGTTTGTGCCACCTGGGCATTCCATGGCCTCCGAAACTGTGATAGGCAGTGAAGAGTGAAATCAAAAATTTACGGCCTTAGAAAGCCTGAAGGCGGTGCTTGGTTTTCGGGGTCCCGTGCGCGGCTAGGCTCCCAAAAAGTCCCACACATGTGGTATCCCCGTACTCAGGAGAAGCAACAGAATTTATTTTGGGGTTTAATTTCACATATTCCCATGGCATGAGTGACAACTTTGTGCAAAAAAAAAAAAAAAAATTTGTCTCTTTCCCGCTACTTGTGTCACAATATAAAATATTCCATGGACTCGACATGCCTCTCAGCAAATAGCTTGGGGTGTCTACTTTCCAAAATGGGGTCATTTGGGGGGGGTTTGAACTGTCCTGGCATTTTATGCACAACATTTAGAAGCTTATGTCACACATCACCCACTCTTCTAACCACTTGAAGACAAAGCCCTTTCTGACACTTTTTGATTACATGAAAAAATTATTTTTTTTTGCAAGAAAATTACTTTGAACCCCCAAACATTATATATTATTTTAAAGCAAATGCCCTACAGATTAAAATGGTGGGTGTTTCATTTTTTTTTTTTCACACAGTATTTGCGCAGCGATTTTCAAACGCATTTTTTGGGGAAAAACACACTTTTTTTAAATTTTAATGCACTAAAACACACTATATTGCCCAAATGTTTGATGAAATAAAAAAGATGATCTTAGGCCGAGTACATGGATACCAAACATGACATGCTTTAAAATTGCGCACAAACGTGCAGTGGCAACAAAATTAATACATTTTTAAAAGCCTTTAAAAGCCTTTACAGGTTACCACTTTAGATTTACAGAGGAGGTCTACTGCTAAAATTACTGCCCTCGATCTGACCTTCGCGGTGATACCTCACATGCATGGTGCAATTGCTGTTTACATTTGACGCCAGACCGCCGCTTGCGTTCGCCTTAGCGCGAGAGCAGGGGGGACAGGGGTGCTTTTTATTTATTTATTTTTTTTCTTTATTATTTTTTTGCTTTTTTATCTTATTTTTAAACTGTTCCTTTCATTTTTTTTTTTAAATCATTTTTATTGTTATCTCAGGGAATGTAAATATCCCCTATGATAGCAATAGGTAGTGACAGGTACTCTTTTTTGAAAAAATTGGGGTCTATTAGACCCTAGATCTCTCCTCTGCCCTCAAAGCATCTGACCACACCAAGATCGGTGTGATAAAATGCTTCCCCAATTTCCCAATGGCGCTATTTACATCCGGCGAAATCTAAGTCATAAAATGCTCGTAGCTTCCGGTTTCTTAGGCCATAGAGATGTTTGGAGCCACTCTGGTCTCTGATCAGCTCTATGGTCAGCTGGCTGAATCACCGGCTGCATTCTCAGGTTCCCTGTTGAGACAGGAGAGCCAGAGAAAAACACGGAAGACGGTGGGGGGGGGGGCATTCCCTCCCACTGCTTGTAAAAGCAGTCTAGAGGCTAATTAGCTGCTAGGATTGCTTTTACATGAAAGCCGACCGCTGGCTAAAAAGAATGATACCAAGATGATACCTAAACCTGCAGGCATCGTTCTGGTATAACCACTCAAAGTCGTGAATGGCGTACCTGAAGACAAAAAAATGGTTAACAATAAAGCACAGTAAACGGTAAAGTATAAAAAATTGCATACCTGAAAAGCAAACATGATAAAACATAATAACAATAAAACATTGCAGAATAGAATACAGTAAAAAAGAGCAGAACAATAGAGAGAGAGAATAGAGAGAGAGAACAATAAAACGACAACTATTTTTTTTTATTTTTGTTTGTGTTTTTTTTTTTTTTTACACTTTTTTTTTGTAACTGTAACTTTTATAACTGTAACCGGTTCCAGGTTCGGGTCTCTCAAAATGCGATGGCATCTTGGGAGACCCTGTGAAAGTGTGCCTAGTCTGTGCAATGCTGTACCCTACGCTAATACTCAACTAGTGAATGGTAGCGTTCAAAACATTCACCAATGCAAAGACCAGGATTGTCAGGACAGGAGGGACAATAATAGCGGGTGTTGCGCCTATATCCGCGCTTGCTGCAGACACAACATCTTTTTTGGGGGGGTTCGTTGGGTAGGGGTACTCGGGAGGATATATAAATGCCTCTCATGCAGCCGACTGCATTTGGTTGGGGATGTGAATGGGGGAAGTACGGGCGCTGCAGAAGCGGTGGGCTCCCAATTAGGATTGGCGAATGCAGCAGGAAGGGCACTATGGGCACGACGGGCCTGTGTTTGTCTTTTTGGTGGCAGCGGGACACTACTTGTGCTTGCCACCTCACCAGCTTGAACTGCACTTATGGGACTCGCCACGTCACCAAGTGTTACTGCAGTGCTGGTTTGACTACGACCGGGGTGTACTAGGCCGCTGGTGCTTGCCAGTTCACCAAAACGCTACCAAAAAAAGTGACAGTGATCGATCGATACTGCACTTGGGTGGGCTGGACTGGACTGGGCTGGGCCGGGCGGAGGGGCAAAACGCAGGTGCTAGCAGGTATCTGGGCTGATCCCGCTAACACTGCGTTTTTGGGAACCCTAAACTGCTGGGGACGCTAGTATAGATCTGATCGAATCAGATATTGATGCGTTCAGATACTATACCACTAAGGGAGGTGTACGGTGCGTGTACGGTGCGTGCGTGGGTGTTCGCGGTACTGGCGCTAATCTGACGCTGCCTAGGACGACGCATATCACCGCCGGGCGATCAGGGGGCTAAACCTTTTTTCGGTAATAAACGGCGGGTGCCCTGACACTATAAAAAATAAACGAACTAACCAGCGTCACCCGTAACGGTTATACGGTGATCAGTGGTGAAAGGGTTAACTAGGGGGCCATCAAGGGGTTAAAACATTTATTAGATAGTATATGGGGGTCCCTGTCGCTATAAAACACTGACGGCGAACCTAAATATTTACGTCCCTAACTAGCGTCACCAGCGACACTAATACAGCGATCAGAAAAATGATCGCTTAGTGACACTGGTGAGGGGGGGTGATCAAGGGGTTAAAACTTTATTAGGGGGGGTAAGGGGGGTACCCTAGACCTACAGGGGGGTAACACTCACTACCCTAACACTGCTAACTGTCACAAACTGACACTATGCAGTAATCAGGGGAAAAAAAAAAAAAAACCTGCTTGGTGTCAGTTTGTGACAGGGGGGTGATTGGGGGGGGATCGGGGGCGATCGGGGGGGGGGGATCGGGGGTGTAATGTATGCCTGGCATGTTCTACTGTGTGTGTGTGTGTGTTGGTGCACTTACATGTCATCTCCCCTCGGCGCTGGAACGGAAACTCCCGAGCCGAGGAGAGATGACATCACATCCTCTGCCTCTGTGTACTATACAGAGGCAGGGGATGTTTCTCATTGGCTGGGAGCGATCGCGAGGGGGGGGCCACGATCGGATGGCCTCCCCCTCGTCTCTCAACGCTTCCAACCAAATGCCGACCGCAGCTGGCACCGGGGGGGGTCCGACCCCCCACCCGCGGGAAGGCAATCACGTTTCAGGTACGTGATTTTGCCTGCCCGTGCCGCTCTGCTCACGTATATAGGCGTGAGGCGGTCGGCAAGTGGTTAAAATGCAGAACTGTCGGTGGGTCTAACAAGATGTCCGCTTTCCCCCTTCTCAGTCTATCCTTACATAGTTACATAGTAGGTGAGGTCGAAAAAAAGACACAAGTCCATCAAGTCCAACCTATGTGTGTGTAAACTGTAGAGGAGTGCGGGGTGTAGCAAGATGGCGGCGACTAAACGTCACTTCCATTACACATTCTGACGGGTCACCTAATCTTCTTCACTTACTTCCTCTTTTTTTGCCTAGGCAAATGATGTCATACATCCCAGGAGTCTTCAGGAGGGAAGGGGAGAAGGAGGGGTTTTCTCAGCTAAGCACACTCTCCTGCATGCATGCATGCCTGAGCAAAGGGCAGATGGATTACAGGAAGTAAAAGCTACATAAATCATCTGCCCTTACTCAAGATGGCCATGGCCAGAAATGCTAGGGGGGGGGAGTTTTTCAAAGTGATTTCTCAACAAAATAAAGCATAGAGACATGGATGGATGGGGGGAGTTTCTTTGAATAATACAAATGTATTAAATAGTGTTTTTGGTTTGTGGTGCTCAGATGCAATGAAGATCCGCTTTAAACTGGCCATACATTATACAATTTCCTTTAGATTTAACTTCAACTACACTATATTACCAAAAGTATTGGGACGCCTGCCTTTACATGTACATGAACTTTAACGGCATCCCAGTCTTAGTCCGTAGGGTTCAATATTGAGTTGGCTCCGCCCTTTGCAGCTATAACAACTCCAACTCTTCTGGGAAGGCCGTCCACAAGGGTTAGGAGCGTGTCTATGGGAATATTTGACCATTCTTCCAGAAGCTCATTTGTGAGGTCAGACACTGATGTTGGACAAGAAGGCCTGGCTCACAGTCTCCGCTCTAATTCATCCCAAAGGTGTTCTATCGGGTTGAGGTCAGGACTCTGTACAGGCCAGTCAAGTTCCTCCACTCCAAACTCGCTCATCCATGTCTTTATGGACCTTGCTTTGTGCACTGGTGCGCAGTCATGCTGAAACAGGAAGGGGCCATCCCCAAACTGTTACCACAAAGTTAGGGGCATGAAATTGTCCAAAATGTCTTGGTATGCTGAAGCCTTAAGTGTTCCCTTCACTGGAACTAAGGGGCCAAGCCCAACCCCAGAAAAACAACCCCCACACCATAATCCCCCCTCCACCAAATGATTTGGACCGGTGCACAAAGCAAGGTCCATAAAGACATAGATGAGCAAGTTTGGGGTGGAGGAACCTGACTGGCCTGCACAGAGTCCTGATCTCAACCTGACAGGACACCTTTGAGAAGAATTAGAGCAGAGACTGCGATACAGGCCTTCACATCAGTGCCTGACCTCACAAACATTGAACCCTACGGAATAAGACTAAAGGCAGGTGTCCCAATACTTTTGGTATTATAGTGTATATTGAACATTATGTGTGGTCCTTTGGTGATGTCAGGGGCCACATTTGAGGCCCCTTTTGGCTCATAAGTTGACAACCTCTGATCTGGAGAACCGAATGGTGGTGGAGATCCCCGGCTGCTGAGGGATGGAGGGATTTGGTAAATACAGTTTATCACCTTATTAATTATTTCCTAGGCAAAGCTAGCAGTTAACCCTTGCAGAGGGAAAGGGGACCCACTGCAAGGATAAATCTTTTTTTTTCTTGGAGCTTTGAAGTGGATGTAAAACCAAACAACGACCTTCTCTTATTTGCTCTCTCTTGGAATACTAAGTATACCACCGAAAGTGTTTTGTTATATCTGTTTGATAAGTACACAAATTCTGTGTTGATCCTGCCAGAAATCTAGTGAGCTGATAACTTCCTCCGTTCCTGTGAGGAGTTAAGAAGATGAGGGGGGAGGAGCGAGGATTGCGGAAAGGAGGAAGTTGGGAGGAGATGAGGGGGAAGAGTTAAGGAGATGAAGAGACAGGTTAAGGAGATAAGGAGGGGAGAGGAGATGAGGAGGAAGGATAGAGGAGATGAGGAAGTTGAGGGGATATGAGGAGGAGTTAAGAAGGTGAGGAAGAGGGAGGAGATGTGGAGGAGATAAGGAGAAAGGATTAAGATGATGAGGAAGAGGGAGAGGATGATGAGGAGGTGGTTGGAGGCTAGGAGGAGCGTTTAAGGAGATGAGGAGGAAGGGTTGAAGAGATGAGGGAGAGGAGTTAAGAAGATGAGGAGGGGGGGGGAGAAAAAAGGGGGGCTAAGGAGACGAGGAACAGCACGGAGATGTGGCGGAGATAAGGAGAAAGGATTAAGGTGATGAGGAAGAGGGAGAAGATGATGAGGAGGTGGTTGGTGGCTAGGAGGATGGTTTAAGGAGATGACGAGGGGGGTGAGATGAGGGGGAAGGATGAGGAAGTTGAGGGGAGATGAGGAGAAGTTAAGGAGGTGAGGAAGAGGGAGGAGATGTGCAGAAGGAGATAAGGAGAAAGGATTAAGATGATGAGCAAGAGGGAGAGGATGATGAGGAGGTGGTTGGAGGCTAGGAGGAGCGTTTAAGGAGATGAGGAGGAAGGGTTGAAGAGATGAGGGAGAGGAGTTAAGAAGATGAGGAGGGGGGGAGAAAAAAGGGGGGCTAAGGAGACGAGGAACAGCACGGAGATGTGGCGGAGATAAGGAGAAAGGATTAAGGTGATGAGGAAGAGGGAGAAGATGATGAGGAGGTGGTTGGTGGCTAGGAGGAGGGTTTAAGGAGATGAGGAGGGGAGTGAGATGAGGAGGAAGGATTGAGGAGATGAGGAAGAGGAGTTAAGAAGATGAGGAAGGGGGGAGGAGATAAAGAGGAGGGGCTAAGGAGATGAGGAAATGCTAGGAGAAGGAGATAAGGAGAAAGGATTAAGATGATGAGGAAGAGGGAGAAGATGAGGAGGAGGTGGTTGGAGGCTAGGAGGAGGGTTTAAAGAGATGAGGAGGGGGGAGGAGATGAGGAGAAAGGATTGAGGAGATGAGGAAGAGGAGTTAAGAAGGTGAGGAGGGGGGAGGAGATAAAGAGGAGGGGCTAAGGAGATGAGGAAGAGGGAGAAGATGTAGAGAAGGAGTTAGGGAGATATAGAGCAAGGATTGAGATGATGAGGAAGGAGGTGGTTGGAGGCTAAGAGGAGGGGTTAAGAAGATGTGGAGGGGGAGTAGATTAGGAGTAGGGATTAAAGAGATAAGGAGGAGGAGTTAATCGGATGAGGAGGGGGGAGATGAGGGGGCGGGATTATGACGATAGGGAGGGTGGAGTAGATGAGGAGGAGGGATTATGAGATTAGGAGGGGGAGGAGATGAGGAGGAAGGATTAATGAGATGGGGAAAAGGGAGTTGATGAGGAGGAGGGATTGAAGAGGTGAGGAAGGGATGAGGGGTGAGGAGATGTGGAGGGGGGGGGGAGAAGGTGAGGAGGAGGAGTTAAGGAGATGAGGAGGAGGGGGGAGGAGATGAGGAGGAGTTAGGCAGATAAGGAGGGGGAAGGAGATGAGGAGGAGGAGTTAGGGAGATAAGGAGGGGGAAGGAGATGAGGGGGAGGAGTTAGGCAGATAAGGAGGGGGAAGGAGATGAGGAGGAGGAGTCAAGGAGATGAGGAAGGGGGAAGCAGATGAGGAGGAAGGATTAATAAAATGAGAGGGAGGGGATGAGGAGGAGGTGTTAAAGAGATGGGGAGGGGGGGAGTAGATTAGGAGGAGGAGTTAAGGAGATGAAGAGGGAGAAGGAAATGAGGAGGATGGGTTAAAGAGATGAGGAGGGAGGAGGAGATGAGGAGGAGAGGTTATGGAGATGAGAAGAGGCCTGTGTTCTTTGTAATCAATCAGAAATGTAGTAGGCAGGGCTGATACCACGTGACACTGTTGTCACATCATGTAGGAGCTCACTATCTTTCTGGCCCATCATATGTATTTTTCTGTACTTGCAAGGTGTTTAAAGGGATAAAACATTCCTGTCTACCAGTGACGGCCCGTCATAAAGTTGGTTTGCTTGCCTCCCCTCTCCCCAAAAAAATGGAACACCAGCCGCCACTGCTTTCTAAATGATCCCCAGTGATGGATACATGGCATTTGTTAGGGAAGGACCATGCCTGTGCAATGTGTGTTGGAATGGCCAACTGTTGTCTCCATCGGAAGCCAGTGTGACAAGGGTGACAACGCAGGAGCAAAATTGGGAGTCAGGGACAGAGAATTGTGACCCTATAACAGGAAGTGCCAAATGGAAAGTACTGTGTTTGATTGGGGGTACAATGTGTCATGGAAATCGGGCACCACCAATCATCACTTTAGATACACAACACTCTTTAAAGTATCTTATCAAACATAAATCCCATAGTAAGCAATGGGATATTATATATATATATATACGAGATGTTCATGATTGGATCTACATCTCCTTCAGCGATGAGAGGCCAAGAGCACAGGAAGAATTCCACAATGAAAATTAGACCCTCAGCAGGTATGGGTTTAAACGCTGGGTTCTCCGGCCTCGGAGAAGATAACAGCGCATCTCCGAACACAAAGAATACGAGAAATCGTGTTTGTTTGTGTCTGCAATCACCGCTCCACCATCCCTGCTGGCTCCCTCTGCTTCCTTATTGATAAAACATGTGAGCCACACAGATGGATCTTGGCTGATACCCCGGAGCTCTCTCTCTCTCTCTCTTCAGCCAGTGCTGTGCTTATATCAATATATATAAAGAAAGGAAGCTGGTTAGTCTTTATTATAGAAACATTCCACCCAAAGCACTCTTTTCGACCATTTTAGCCCTGAGGAACCCTTGAATTGAATTACAGGACTCAGGGAAACACTGCTAAAAATTATATCTACAACTCACAGCTCAATAGTTCAAAGATCAAAAAGTTACAGACGTATTAATAAAACGAATATAAAAAAAATGTGGCATAACTGGAGTATTTTAACACCTTCTGCTTTGTATTAAATACTTTTCAGCAGCAAGCACACAATTATACTGAAAAATAATAATAATATTCCAAAAAGAAACAACCAAACTAAATTGCATTGGTAGTCAGAGGAGAGGTGTCTCCTTACATTGGTGAACAGAGGAGAGATGCTTCCTTATATTGGTGGTCAGTGGAAAAATGACTCCTTATATTGGTGGTCAGTGGAGAAATGCCTCCTTATATTGGTGGTCAGTGGAGAAATGCCTCCTTACACTGGTGGTCAGGGGAAAAATGCCTCCTTATATTGGTGGTCAATAAAGAAATGCCCCATTATATTGGTGGTCAGAGGAGAAATGCCTCCTTATATTGGTGGTCGGTGGAGAAATGCCTCCTTATATTGGTGGTCAATGAAGAAATGCCTCCTTATATTGGTGGTCGGTGGAGAAATGCCTCCTTATATTGGTGGTCAATGAAGAAATGCCTCCTTATATTGGTGGTCGGTGGAGAAATGCCTCCTTATATTGGTGGTTAATGAAGAAATGCCTCCTTATATTGGTGGTCACAGGAGAAATGCCTCCTTATATTGGTGGTCACAGGAGAAATGCCTCCTTAAATTGGTGGTCACAGGAGAAATGCCTCCTTATATTGGTGGTCAATGAAGAAATGCCTCCTTATATTGGTGGTCACAGGAGAAATGCCTCCTTATATTGGTGGTCGGTGGAGAAATGCCTCCTTATATTGGTGGTCAATGAAGAAATGCCTCCTTATATTGGTGGTCGGTGGAGAAATGCCTCCTTATATTGGTGGTCAATGAAGAAATGCCTCCTTATATTGGTGGTCGGTGGAGAAATGCCTCCTTATATTGGTGGTTAATGAAGAAATGCCTCCTTATATTGGTGGTCACAGGAGAAATGCCTCCTTATATTGGTGGTCACAGGAGAAATGCCTCCTTAAATTGGTGGTCACAGGAGAAATGCCTCCTTATATTGGTGGTCAATGAAGAAATGCCTCCTTATATTGGTGGTCACAGGAGAAATGCCTCCTTATATTGGTGGTCACAGAAGAAATGCCTCCTTATATTGGTGGTCACAGGAGAAATGCCTCCTTATAGTGGTGGGCAGTGGAGAAATGACTCATTACACTGGTGGTCGATGATGAAATACCTCCTTATACTGGTGATTAGCTAAGAAATACCTGCAAACATTGGACATCAGTGGAGAAGGGCCCCCTTACATTAGCTGTCAGGTGAGAAGGCCCCCCTTACATTGGTTGTTAGTGGAGAAGGGCCCCCTTACATTGGCTGTCAGGTGAGAAGGGCCCCCTTACATTGGTTGTCAGGTGAGAAGGGCCCCCTTACATTGGTGGGCAGTGGAGACACGCCTCCTTATGTTGATGGTCAGTGCTGAGTGAGAACAAGAATGCCCATTACATTAATGGACTGTGAAAATAATGCACTATTTTATTAGGGGTGAGTGGAAGAGGAACATACTTCCTTCTCCTCAGCGAGGGGAAAAGTTTCCCTTACATTTGTGGTCAGATGGCTAAAAAGACCATTAGAGTCATGCTGTTGGCTTTGCCAAGTGACAATGACTCTGGAACTATACAGGCACCATCGGATGGGAGGTCAATCATCCACAGCTCAGGAAACCCCTAGCAACCTCTGGAGGAACAATAGGTGGAACCTGCACTTGGTGCTCAAATATCTTATAATATTAAGCCTAATAAGTGACCTGCAGCACTCACTGGCATCTAAATACAATACCACTTGAAAAAAGTGCCCCTTAAAGACGCCTGTGTGCGAAACGCGTAGGGAGGCGCTATAGTGGTGACATCATCAGGCCCGCCATCTTGTCGGAGCGTTACAGTGTTTTCATACATTTGTGAGTACTTTCCTCCTTTATCGAGAAAACGATTGTGGCACCTGCTTCACAAACCCAATCGCAATGCTTTCCACTGTGTGTATATATATATATATATATATATCCCCCCCCCTTGTTTTGAAGTCTTGCAGAGAGTTAAGACTGACATAGCGAGGACTGGAAACCACATGTTCTAAGGTTCTGATTTCTGCGCGGGCCCCCCCCCCCCCCCCCTCTGCCTTTTCTCTTTTTTTTTTTTTTTTCAACTTGGCCAGATGTGGCAGGGAGAACTTTTCTCCTTTAAAGTCAGTCCACACATGGGAAGCAAATGCGGGGAAATTGAGAGGCTCTGGCTTCAGAGCTGAACCTTCGGATATTCAATAACTTGGGACAAGAAGGGCCGACATCTCGCACTGTTTGAAGGAGACACTGATTTCCTTCGGACGCCTCCAGACGGGTGATATCAGGCGGCTTTTTTTTTTTTTTTGAGCGCTGGAGGGGCCTGTAACTGGATGCGTTGCACGTGCCTTGCTGTGTGCAGTGCGTAGACAATACTTTATCACGGCACCCCCAGGTGTGGCGATAATGTGCAAGAGATGTTCGTGTCTGAAATCTTTAAAATTCCACGGCGGTGGTGTGCAGAAAAGCTGGACATTCTGAAATATCAATCACACGGCTCCCTCTGATGTGACCGCATGGAGAGCCTGCGCTGAAGCTAAGCTTCAGCCAGACAGTATATTATATATATATATATATATATATATATAAAAATGTATACCCCCTTTGAAAAGTAAGATTTTAATTGATATCTCAGTGAACACAAGAACAATTTCCAATTTTTTTTTCAAAACTAAGTTCTATAGAACATTTGTTTAGCTAGGTTAATGATATAACTTAGATTACAAAATCTTCAGTTTTACTCAAATTAGTTGATGCAGAAATGAATACACCCCATAACAAAAACGACTCCTAGTATTTTGTATGACCTCCATGATTTGTAAGGACTGCACCAAGTCTTCTAGGCATGGAATGAACAAGTTGGCGACATATTGTAACATCAATCTTTTTCCATTCTTCAAGAACGGCCTCTTTTAGAGTCTGGATGCTGGATGGAGAGTGATACTCAACTTGTCTTTTCAGGATTCTCCATAGGTGTTCACCGATTGGGTTCAGATCAGGAGACATACTTGGCCACTGAATCACTTTCACCAGGTTCTTCTTCAGAAATGCAACAGTGGCCTCAGATGTGTGTTTTGGATCATTGACCTGTTGGAAAAGTGCAGGACGACCAAGGGCACGGAGTGATGGTAGCATCTTCTCTTTCAATATAGAGCAGTACATCTGTGAGTTCATGGTACCATCAATGAAATGCAGCTCCCCGACACCAGCAGCACTCATGCAGCCCCACAGAAGGACAAGGCCACCACCATGTCTCACTGTAGGCACCATGCATTTTTCTTTGTACTCCTCACCTTTTCGAGGCCATACAGTTTTGAAGCCATCAGTTCCAAAATGTTTATCTTGGTCTCATCACTCCAGAGTACAGAGTCCCGGTAGTCTTCTTCTTTTTTCAGCATGGACCCTGGCAAATTCTAGGCGGGCTTTTTTGTGCATGGGCTTCAGGAGAGGCTTCCTTCGTGGACAACACCAATGCATGGCATTCCTCTGCAGCGTATGCGGTATTGTGTCACGGGAAACAATCGCCCCAGTTTGGCTTTCTACTTCTTTAGCTAACTGCAGTGAACTTGCATGGTGATTTTCTTCAACCCTTCTCATTAGAAGACGCTCCTGTCAAGGTGATAAGTTCCGTGGACGGCTCTGTGAGAGGGTTGCAGTTCCATCTTTGTTACGTTTTTGTATCACATTGGCTCCAGTATTCTGACTGATAAGTAAAGCTTTGCTGATAATCTTGTAGCCTTCACTTTTCTCATGTAAAGAAATTATTTTCTTTCTTTGGCCTTGTGACTTCTCTTCCATGTGGTGCCATTGCTGACCGCATGAAATGGGAGGGGTTTCATTTGTTAAGCAACACCCCTTTTATAATCAACTGTCTGCTGGACACATTATTAATGAATAATAACACTCACCTGTAGTTGAATTCTTGTTAATTAGGATTTTGTTGTCTAAAATTTAGCTTTGCTCCTTAGCCCCTTTCACATGGGCTGTCTGATCAGGTCCGCCTGTCCGTTTTTCAGGCGGACCTGATTGGACCATCCATTCACTCCTATGGAGCGGCGGATGTCGGCGGTGATACTGTATATCTGCTGATATCGGCCACTATCCTATCCGATCCTGTCTGCCAAATCCAGACAAATGGTGGTCCTATTTACCATCCGTCTGGCGGATGACATTGGATGAAAACGGACAGGCGGGTCGTCTTCATCCGATCTCCCCATATAGCAGAATGGGACTTTGGCAGGTCAGTCTAAGCACAGTGAGCGGAGACAGACCTGTCACCCGCCTGCTCAGCGAGTTTCAGCTGAGCTGGTGAAGTCCGTCAAAACGGACCCGCCCCGTGTGAAAGGGCCCTAAGACTTTCATTGGGGTGTATTCATTTTTGCAACGTGGTCTTGAAGGAATTTGTTAGGAAAAATACTTTTTTGTGTGTGCAAATTAACAAATCTCGGTTTCAATCAATGGCCTGCATTTTTGGTAGTATTTTGTAATATAGTGTCCCATAGAAAATGTTCATTCTGAAATGAAAGGAAAGTAAAGGTTTTCTGACAAATCTGTTAGGGTGTACTTATTTATGCTGAGCACTGTATATATATATATATATATATATATATATATATATATATATATATATATATATATATATATTTATATTAGGGTTGCACCAATACAGATACCGGTATCAGTGCTCGTACTCATGAAAATACTCCAATACCCGGAACGATACCTTTGCGGTGCGATTTGAGCCCATACAAAATGCATGGGCTCAAATCGCACTGCAATGAATTTTGGACAGGAATCTCATCACCTTCATGTTCAAGTCCCATGCAATCATTTGCAACATGATTTTAACCAATTCATTTTGTATGGGCTCAAATTGCACTGCAAAGGTATTGGTAATCAGTATCGCAGAGTACTTGACCGAAAGTATCAGTACTTGTCGGTAAAAAAAACGGTATCGGTGCAACACTAATGGCAACATACGTACTTTATGTGAAATGCTTTGCCAGTGCAAATTGTGAATGACACCCCCGATGCACTGTGCAGTAGAGTGCAATGCACAACACCCTGCAACAATCCATATCATATACCATGTGTTGTGGTGGGCTGCATTGTTAAAAAAAAAGGTCATGCGTGTTTTTTAATTTGTTGTGGTGCATTGGGCTGCCTTAACACAACGCATGTTATCAAGAGCCATGACTCATGTTAACCCGTGTGCATCAACATGCTGTTGGGAAACACTGCATTTGCTGGGCGTTGTGGTGCATCGCATTGTTAGGAAAAGGTCCTGCGTGTTTTTGTAATCTGTTGTGGCGCATTGGGCTGCCTTAACACAACGAATGTTACTGAGAGCCATGACGCATGTTAACCCGCATGCTTTAATGCGCTGTTGGGGAACAATCCATATACTGAATGATGTGGTGTTCGCCGCATTGTTAAAAAAAGGTCATGTGTGTTTTTTCATTTGTTGTGGTGCATTGGGCTGCTTTATCACAACAAATATTACCAACAGCCATGACACATGTTAGCCCGTGTGCATTGACGAGCCAATGGGGAATAATGCATATACCGAGCATTGTGTTGCGCCGCATTGTTAAAAACAGGTCATGCGCTTATTTATTTGTTGCGGTGCATTGGGCTGCCTTAACACAACGGATGTTACCAAGAGCCATGATGCATATTAACCCATGTGCATCAACACGCCGCTGGGGAACAATGCATATACCGGGCATTGTTGTGCCCTGCATTGTTAAAAAAAAAGGTTATGCACGTTTATTATTTGTTGTGGTGCATTGGGCTGCCTTAACACAACGGATGTTATCAAGTGCCATGACACATGTTAACCTAAGTGCATTAATGCACCGTCGAAGAACAATGCTTACACCAAGCGTTGTGGTGCGTTGCACTGTTTAAAAAAGGTCATGTGCATTTTTTTTTTCCATTTGTTGTTGCTCGCTGGGCTGCTTTAACACAACGAATGTTACCAAGAGCCACGACGCACGTTAACCCGTGTGCATTAATGCGCTGTTGGGGAACACCTAAATGTGAACGGGCCCTTATTCTCCAAAACGCACACTTCACATTTTTACAGCTTACGTTTTAAAGGAATCAGCGGGGAGCGCGGAGGGACATGTGGTATTAATAAAACTCACAATTAGCGGTATTATTGCTACTATTTGTCATTATCACTTGTTTTATAAGAGGAAAGAAAATTCCTATTGTTTTTACATCCACCGCAAACAGCGCGGTACGCACATCTGCCATGACTCCATCCCTCTCATTGACTACTAACAGCTGCAGAGGAAACACAAGGGAGTGTTTGGGTAACGCTGACCCTCGTAGTGCGCGAAGAACAATAACGTTTACCTGTCCCGGAGTCTACCAGGGGAAGATGTGAGGACGGCACTTACATTTTAAAACAAAGAGACACTGTAGAATAATATTAATATTAATAATATTAGTGGGCTTATCCCACTGTTGAGTTGCGGTAACATCCACATTACCGTTACCGTAAGGAGCATTCTTTCTAATGACCTCCAATGTAAGGAACATTCTTCCTACTGACCTCCAATGTAAGGAACATTCTTCCTACTGACCTCCAATGTAAGGAACATTCTTCCTACTGACCTCCAATGTAAGGAGCATTCTTCCCAATGACCTCCAATGTAAGGAGCATTCTTCCCACTGACCACCAATGTAAGGGGCATTCTTCCCACTGACCACCAATATAAGGGGCATTCTTCCCAGTGATCACCAATATAAGGGGCATTCTTCCCACTGATCACCAATGTAAGAAGCATTCTTCCCACTGACCACCAATATAAGGGGCATTCTTCCCACTGATCACCAATGTAAAGGGCATTCTTCCCCCTGACCACCAATGTAAGAAGCATTCTTCCCGCATAAATATACTGAAGATGATTAACCTACCTAAATGTAATTATGTCTTTAGAAACTGCCCAGTATGGGTTCCCGCCTCCTTTTTTAAGGATCTGGTTGGCTCCTTCCCGTGGCGGGGTTCTCCTCCACGCTTAGCTAAGTCAACCTTCCAGCTCCCGATAAGCTGCGGCAGTTTGGCACTACCCAACATGATGGTATATTACTGGGCGCCCATTCTAGTGACAGTGATATGGGGGATCGAACAATCTAGGACTAATGCTGCTGCTTGCCTGAAGGTGGCCATCTTGGGCTCTCTTTGGGAACGTGGTCATTTGGTGTATAGAGGTCAAAAAGCTTATCCCTCTCTTCCCGCTAAAGAAACCTTAAGAGTTTGGGGAGTGGCTAGAAAACGGTTTATCAATCCCAATCAGTGGTCTTCCTTCTCCCTGTTATGGGGAAATCCTTCCTTCCCCCAGTTCAAAATGATACCTGATCCACAACTTTGAGCTTGATTTGGGATTAAGATACTGAAAGATATAATGCCTGCAGGAATGCTACTATCATTTCGGGACCTTACTGCCAAATACAATCTCCCTAGCTGGATGACTTTCCGCTACCATCAGTTGAGTCATGCGGCCAGAGCACAATTCCCCATTTTACCTAATCTTAAGGCTGACTCTATAGAACAGCCTTTCTCAAACTTTTCAACACAGAGGAACCCTTGAAATAACTTTCCAGTCTCAGGGAACCTCTTCTAAAGAATGACTATATCTACAACTCATGATACATTAGTGTATTCGTCAGTGGGAAGAATGCTTCTTAGACTTTACCCCCTTACAGATTGAAGAATTACCCCCTTACAGATTGCCAAAAAGAGCAGTGGTGTCAGTGGGAACTTATCTCAGAGGCAGAAATTGCTTACTGCTCAAGGAACCCCCAACAACCTCTGGAGGAACCCTAAGGCTCCAAGGAACTCTGGTTGAGAAACCCTGCTATAGAAGAACTACTAGCACAGGAATCTTTAGGCAAACCCCTAAGGGTGGACTCTCCCAAAATGGAGACGCTATGGGAAAAGTGGAGGGCAGATATTCCGAGTCTGGACAGTGAAACTTGGGTAGAGTGTTTTGAAGATAGCTCCAAATTAGTGATCTCTTCCAGAGTAAAACTTACTACAGGCAAAATTTCTGCACAGAGTTTACTATACGCCTCAGAGACTGCATAGGATATACCCACAGCGATCACAGAATTGCCCTCGGTGTCAGTCCTCTGATAGCACTTCTTTCCATATGTTTTGGATCTGCCCTAAATTGGTACAATACTGGACGGCAATTCTGGAATGCATTAATGCCCACTTACAATTGTCCCTCCTGCTGTCGGCTGAATTAGCCATGTTGGGTATTCAGGGCGATGAACAGCGACCCCGATACACCAATATTTTGATTTCCTTTTTATTGTATTATGCTAAAAAAGAGATACTGGTTAAATTGCCTTCCCCCTCCCCCCCCTATGGTGAAATCATTAGAATCATCTATTGATGCCGTATTACCCATGTACAAGCTGACATATATTAATAGGGGGTGTCCTCGGAAATACGACCGGGTTTGGCAACCGTGGACAGAACAAGATTGATCTCTTTATTGGCTCTCTAGATGTCCATTCTTGGCCCAGATAAGTGGTACAGTGCACTATTCTGTCATGCAACCCCCCTCCCCTGGTGAAAACAAGGGCCTATTTTCAAAATGTTTTTTACGTCATATTCCTCTGATGTATAAAAGTATAAAAAGAAAAGATGTATAAAAGTACTGCTGAATTGGATGTATTTTATAAACGATATGCACTAGACACTTTTATAAACACTAGCTGCTACAAAGACTCTTGGAAATACACATTATATGTACAGTTACCTAAAAAAAAAATAGGAAACTCCTGCGCTTGTCCTCCCTCCTAGGTGAGGCAAAGTGAATGAAGTGTGACTACTCAATGATTAAAACAATTGAAACAATTTAGAAAAGCTGCAACCCCTGACAGAAAACTAAAATAATTAAAAATAGGTGCGCTAATCACAAATAATTGAACAGTGCAAAAAGGCATAAAATCCTCAATGAATCAAATAAGATTATCAAAAACCAAGTGAAAAGAAGAATAAGTGTGAGTGAAAACTTATGAAAAACACAAGAACAAAATTCAATCAAAAAAATATATGAGTGAATATCCAACTGGAAGACACTTTAAACAAGGGATTGAGATACACCCAGTGGATAAAAACTTCAGTGTCCTTTAAATTTCCAAGACCAAGAATCATGAATATTGTGAATATCCAATTACCACACATGTGTGCCTCTTACCGGAGTGAATGGATCTCAAATTATAGAGATCTCAAACGCTTAATGAAAATCCTGACAGGCTCTGGCAAGCTGGGCAGATCCAATTTTCCAGCAATCCCCGGAACCTCCATGTCGATGGATATGCAGACATCCAATGGAAGGGCTCAGAGGTGGGCTTAAAGCATATGTAGGAAGAAGCAGAAAGCCTCATAGTGCAGTGAGTTTTAACAAGGGATTTAAAAAAAAAAAAACACCACACACTTACATCAAGGCAACTTAAAATCAGCAAGAAACTTCAAACAGAGCAGCAGTCTGCTTCAGCCTGCTCTAAACAGATTGAAGTCTCACAATGGGCCTTACCCGACGCATTTCCCCATAATAGGCTTCGACTGGGAAAGGAGACTTCCAGTTGGAAATTCACTCATATATTTTTTTGATTGAACTTTATTGTGTATTTCATAAGTTTTCACTAACACATATTTTTCTTTTCACTTGATTTTTGATAATTTTATTTGATTCATTGAGAATTGAGGATTTTATGCCTTTTTGCACCGTTCAATTATTTGAGATTAGTGCACCTATTCTTAATTATTATATGTACAGTTACATAGTTCCCAGATATGTATAGGTTTATAATTTTTTTTTTTATTTTAAGTTCTTCGCTGTGTTTTATTCTTTGTATATTTGTAATTATGTTTAATTTGTATGTAGCACCGTGGCCCTGTGAGATACGACATTTCGTTGTACCGTATGTCCTCACGTGTAGTAGAATGATAATAATGCTTGACTTGACTTGATGTCCCCCGACCACTATTGTATTATGCTTTGTCATTACTTTCGTATTCTGGATTGTAACATGCCATATTTTTTCAATAAAGACCAAATTGTTTGTTAAATAAAGAAGCATTCTTCACACTGACCACATAATGTAAGGGGCATTCTTCCCGCTGACCACCAAGGTAAGGGGCATTCTTCCCGCTGACCACCAAGGTAAGGGGCATTCTTCACACTGACCACCAATGTAAGGTGCATTCTTCACACTGATCACATAATGTAAGGGGCATTCTTCCCGCTGACCACCAAGGTAAGGGGCATTCTTCACACTGACCACCAATGTAAGGGGTATTCTTCACACTGACCACCAATGTAAGGGGTATTCTTCCTGCCGACCACCAAGGTAAGGGGCATTCTTCCCATTGACCACCAATATAAGGAGCATTCTTCTAACTGTCCACATAATGGAAGGACCATTCTTCCCACTGACCACCAATGTAAGGGGCATTCTTCCCATTGACCACCAATGTAAGGAGCATTCTTCTAACTGTCCACATAATGGAAGGACCATTCTTCCCACTGACCACCAATGTAAGGGGCATTCTTCCCACTGATCATCAATGTAGTAAGACATTCTTCCCACTGACCTCCAATGTCAGGGGCATTCTTCCACTAACCACTAATGTAAAAGAATATTCTTCTCACTGACTACCAATGTAAGGGGCACTGTAATGTAAGGGACTGTTTGTCAGTGGGAAGGATGCCCCCTAGATTGGTGGTCATTTAGAAAATACCCCATACATTGGTAATTAGTGGGAAGAATGCTCACCTTACAGTTCTTTAAAGGATCAAAAGCTCATTGGTGTCATGCTTCTGGCTCTACCAAGTGGTGTTGGACCTGAAACTGTGCAGCTACCATCAAATGGGAGTCACAACTCAAGGAACCCCTAGCAACCTCTGGAGGAACCCTGAGCTTCCTTGAAACCCTGGTTGAGAATGGCTGCTCTAGGCTGACTGTCTGGTCTACATCCCTACCAACTACGATCTGTAATTCCCAGGGATGTATTTTGGCCCTTTTTTAAATATTGGTGCTACATTAGGTTGTACCATTCAATTCAGTAGCTGAAGCTGCTGCCTATTCACTTCCTGGATTTACACAGACACACGGAGGCACACCTCCAGCTCTGCAGCCCTGCAGCTCTCACTGGCCCTCTTATGACTCAACTCCCCCTCCCTTCCTGGCAAACTCTCACGACAGTGAGAGAGAGAGAGCTGTGCATGATGTCATATGCCTATCCTTTTTTCCAGACAAGAAACAGGTAGTGGGCTGTATAAGGTATTTACTGGCAGAAAAAAAAAGTTTTATTATCCAAAGTTAAAACAACAACTACGGTAGAAGATTTAATAGATGGAAAGTAGAAAAAATTACTGAAGGTCCGCTTTAAATAGGTAAGGGGCTGGGCACCTCCCCCTGTGAAGTCATCGACCGGTGCATGCTGGGCCGCTGACGTCACGGGGGAGGGAGGCCCCACCAGGTGACGTCACCGGGTAGCCACACCTAATTAAGGACTCTCAGAGAGAGGAGCAGGCAGTCATCGGGAACCCCACTGACAGCTGATGACTCATTGGTTGTTAAGGACGTGGTGGCCGGCTTCCCGACCCCCTCCTTAGCAACCAGTGTGTTTAAACAGAAAAAAAAAACAAGCAAAATGTAAAATACATGAAAACTGCATGCAGAAATGCATCAAAAACGCGGATTTAAAAGCTCAAAACGTACCGGAGAAACGTATCAAGCGCAGCTGCATACATGTGAGCCTAGTCTAAGTGTCTAAGTTACTGGTCCGGTGATCCACCATATGAGAAGGGTGCAGGCATCCAAAATGCTTCATCCAGAGAGCAGTGTAACCATGCGGTGTAGGGACGCCGGACACCAGCAGCTAAGCGTGTAGTAGGTTATGGAAATGGCCTCAGCCTCAACTCCTCCTTCTCCATGGTACTGACGCGTTTTTCCCTAGTGGGGGAAAATGCCTGAGTGCCTGTGGGGCAAAATGCGTCAGTGCCTGGCCAAGGGGGAGCTGAGGCTGTTTCCATACCCCACTGCACGCTGGGCTGCTGGTGTCGGGAGACCCCACACCACAAGTACACCGCATCATTTACTTCTATGGCCAGCTTCTATGGAGCCAATAAAAAATGCCTGACTTTTTACGCTACAGCATATTTTCACCGTAAACCGCCCGTGTTCATCAGCCCTAAATGAGGCAAAAATCCTCAATGTATATACTGTAATATGCATTTTGCATTTATTTTTCCTTTCTAACTTTTGACCTTTAGTAAACTTTTTGCTTCCTACCATAACTTTAGCGCAAAAAGGGAGGGAACGTGTTGAAAACCTCTCTTCGCCCTTTAAATCACTGGAATGCTTTTTAGATAAATCTATACGCTTCTATAAATGTTTATGAACCATAAAACGCTCCAGTGCCATTTTCAGCTACTTTAGGTTCGTTCTGATACAAGGAATCACGTCTATTATTTCTGGGTCGCGGCCACGTCAAACATCTGCGGCTACGGTCACATGATTAATAGGAGTTCTCGTTAAGCATTCATACGTCAGGACCCTCTGGCTCCCATATGGTGGAGTCGTTCCTGTTAATGTGGACGATTAAAAAGGGAGGAGAAGTCGGGTTGATGCACGCCGATCTACACCTACGGCCTTAATTAAAGGGGAATGCCGCACAAAATAGCCAAGATAACTAATTTGAAGAAGGAGGACGGTGTGTGTGTGTGTGTGGTGGTGGGGGGGGGGGGGGGGGGCGCAAAATGCACCTTCGCCTAAGTAGACAAAAGTTCTTGCATCGGCTCTGCCTGGACCCATCTATAAAAATGTTTTCAAAAACTCTGATCTTATTTTCTGGAGAAAATGCTGCTCTTTGCTCCCTCTAGTGCTACCAAATGACCAAAATTCTTAGGCTAGGTTCACACCTTGCGTGTGTCGGGAGCGCACGCAATATTGCATGCATAGAAACACGCTGCCCATTAGCAGACAGGCAGGGGTTCCATTCATTGTTATTGGCGCCCCCACGCATCTGCTAATGCGTGCGTATTTTCGCCCGCCAAACCGCATGGTCCTGCGGTTTGGTACAGCGCATTTTTTGGAAAAGGGTCAGGGACTTTTTTTCTGTGTTGCTCATGAGTAGGGCAGCCCACTGACATTAATGGATATCCCTACACGCAACGCACGGGGACGCAATGGAAATACGCGCACGCTTAGTAACACTTGTATGGTGTAAAAACTAGCCAAAAACTGGCCATAGATTATTATGAATGTCCGTTCGATTTTCTAATCGTTAATAAGGTCAAATCAACATTCATTTTTTCACACAGTAACGAGAGAATTTGAAGGCACAAGATAGAATCTTTTCTTGAAAGAAGAAGAAGTGTCAGGAAAGCACGCAAAAACGCACGATTTTCCAAAAGGCACAGAAACATGCCGGCAGACACGTGGTGGTGCAATTCATTGTTAATGCCATCTACATACATCTGCTAACACATATACGTTTGGTGCAGCACGATTTTGAGAAAGGGTCAGGGACTTCTAATATTAATATCATTTTATATATAAAATAAAAATACAAACTTCATCACTGTTAGCCTAACATCAATAGTATGGAAGCTCTTGGAGGGGATGATAAGGGACTATATACAAGATTTTAGTAATGAGAATGGTATCATTAGCAGTAATCAGCATGGATTCATGAAGAATCTTTGTTGCCAAACCAATCTATTAACCTTCTATGAGGAGGTGAGTTGCCATCTAGATAAAGGAAGGCCCGTAGACGTGGTGTATCTGGATTTTGCAAAAGCATTTGACACAGTTCCCCATAAATGTTTACTGTACAAAATAAGGTCCGTTGGCATGGACCATAGGGTGAGTACCTGGATTGAAAACTGGCTACAAGGGTGAGTTCAGAGGGTGGTGATAAATGGGGAGTACTCAGAATGGTCAGGGGTGGGTAGTGGGGTCCCCCAGGGTTCTGTGCTGGGACCAATCCTATTTAATTTGTTCATAAACGACCTGGAGGATGGGATAAACAGTTCAATCTCTGTATTTGCAGACGATACTAAACTAAGAAGGGCAATAACTTCTCCGCAGGATGTGGAAACTTTGCAAGAAGATCTGAACAAATTAATGGGGTGGGCAACTACATGGGAAATGAGGTTTAATGTAGAAAAATGTAAAATAATGCATTTCGGTGGCAAAAATATGTATGCAATCTAAACACTGAGGGGAGAACCTCTGGGGGAATCTAGGATGGAAAAGGACCTGGGGGTCCTAGTAGATGATAGGCTCAGCAATGGCATGCAATGCCAAATTGCTGCAGGCAAAGCAAACAGAATATTGGCATGCATTAAAAAGGGGATTAACTCCAGAGATGAAACGATAATTCTCCCACTCTACAAGACTCTGGTCCGGCCGCACCTGGAGTATGCTGTCCAGTTCTGGGCACCAGTCCTCAGGAAGGATGTACTGGAAATGGAGCGAGTTCAGAGAAGGGCAACAAAGCTAATAAAGGGTCTGGAGGATATTAGTTATAAAGAAAAGGTTGCGAGCACTGAACCTATTCTCTCTGGAGAAGAGACGCTTGAGAGGGGATATGATTGCAGTATAAAAATACCGTACTGGTGACCCCACAATAGGGATAAAACTTTTCCGCGAAAGGTAATTTAATAAGAGACGTGGCCATTCAGTAAAATTAGAAGAAAAACAGTTTAACCTTAAACTGAGTAAAGGGTTCTTTACTGTAAGAGCGGCAAGGATGTGGAATTCCCTTCCACAGGCGGTGGGGCATTGATCATTTAACCGCTTCCCGACCGCCTCACGCCATTATACGAAGGGCACGTACAGGCAGAATCACGTACCTGTACGTTGGACTTTAAGAGGCGGCTTGCGCGCCCGCTGTATACTCACTACTTTACATTGTAGCAAAGTGTCATTTCTTCAGTGTTGTCACATGAAAAGATACAATAAAATATGTACAAAAATGTGAGGGGTGTACTCACTTTTGTGATATATATATATATACACTACCGTTCAAAAGTTTGGGGTCACATTGAAATGTCCTTATTTTTGAAGGAAAAGCACTGTACTTTTAAATGAAGCTAACTTTAAACTAGTCCTAACTTTAAACAAATATACTCTATACATTGCTAATGTGGTAAATGACTATTCTAACTGCAAATGTCTAGTTTTTGGTGCAATATCTACATAGGTGTATAGAGGCCCATTTCCAGCAACTATCACTCCAGTGTTCTAATGGTACAATGTGTTTGCTCATTGGCTCAGAAGGCTAATTGATGATTAGCAAACCCTTGTGCAATCATGTTCACACATCTAAAAACAGTCTAGCTCCTTCCAGAAGCTACAAAACTGACCTTCCTGTGAGCAGATTGAGTTTCTGGAGCATCACATTTGTGGGGTCAATTAAACGCTCAAAATGGCCAGAAAAAGAGAACTTTCATCTGAAACTCGACAGTCTATTCTTGTTCTTAGAAATGAAGGCTATTCCATGCGAGAAATTGCAAAGAAATTGAAGATTTCCTACAACGGTGTGTACTACTCCCTTCAGAGGACAGCACAAACAGGCTCTAACCAGAGTAGAAAAAGAAGTGGGAGGCCGCGTTGCACAACTAAGCAAGAAGATAAGCACATTAGAGTCTCTAGTTTGAGAAACAGACGCCTCACAGGTCCCCAACTGGCATCTTCATTAAATAGTACCCGCAAAACACCAGTGTCAACATCTACAGTGAAGAGGCGGCTGCGGGATTTTGGGCTTCAGGGCAGAGTGGCAAAGAAAAAGCCATATCTGAGACTGGCCAATAAAAGAAAAAGATTAAGATGGGCAAAAGAACACAGACATTGGACAGAGGAAGACTGGAAAAAAGTGTTGTGGACGGATGAATCCAAGTTTGAGGTGTTTGGATCACAAAGAAGAATGTTTGTGAGACGCAGAACAAATGAAAAGATGCTGGAAGAATGCCTGACGCCATCTGTTAAGCATGGTGGAGGTAATGTGATGGTCTGGGGTTGCTTTGGTGCTGGTAAGGTGGGAGCTTTGTACAGGGTAAAAGGGATTCTGAATAAGGAAGGCTATCACTCCATTTTGCAACGCCATGCCATATCCAGTGGACAGCGCTTGATTGGAGCCAATTTCATCCTACAACAGGACAATGACCCTAAACACACCTCCAAATTGTGCAAGAACTATTTACAGCAGAAGCAGGCAGCTGGTATTCTATCGGTAATGGAGTGGCCAGCACAGTCAACAGATCTGAACCCCATTGAGCTGTTGCGGGAGCAGCTTGACCGTATGGTACGCCAGAAGTGCCCATCCAACCAATCCAACTTGTGGGAGCTGCTTCTAGAAGCGTGGGGTGCAATTTCTCCAGCTTACCTCAATAAATTAACAGCTAGAATGCCAAAGGTGTGCAATGCTGTAATTGCTGCAAAAGGAGGATTCTTTGATGAAAGCAAAGTTTGATGTAAAAACAATGTTATTTCAAATACAAATCATTATTTCTAACCTTGTCAATGTCTTGACTCTATTTTCTATTCATTTCACAACGTATGGTGGTGAATAAGTGTGACTTTTCATGGAAAACACAAAATTGTTTGGGTGACCCCAAACTTTTGAACGGTAGTGTATATATATATATATATATATATATATATATATATATACATACATATTTATTTTTGTTTTAAATATATACAGTATATATACTGCATATATAAAATTATATTATTATATAATCCACTAGTTACAAGATAACTGAATATGAAGAGTTTTACATCGATTTTTATTGGATATAAACAAATATAGTTATAGGTTTAAAAAAATATAAAATTATAAAATTATAAATGTGATTCAAAATAATTATTACCATGACTCATGCTAAAAAATAATTAGCATAGCTCATAATATAAGTGTAATATAAAAACATCATGGTTCAATGGGACAGTACAGGGAGGACAAATTAAAGGAACAGCAGTGACACTAATAAGCTTACCACTTTTCTCTCTCCTCCTGTCAGCATGTTCCCTGTGATCACAGCACACCTAATTGGCCTCTACTGTACAAGGGATTACCAGATGCTGATACCAAACCAGATTTAGCTACCTACACTGCTCACATTAAAAAAAAAAAAAGGGACTCATTCACACCAGACAAAAAAGTAGTTGCGCTATGAAAATTGAGTGATAAATGTACATAGAACAATTCAATCACATCTAAAAAGAATGATTAAACACCCATTGTAATGTGACAAATAGTGACAAAAAAATATAATGTAAGGTACATCAAAAAAATGGAAAACATGGATAAATGAGTATGTTCAGTCCATTCCAAAGATATAAAGGAATAAAGTTCACTGGCAGAACAGTCCTTCAAGTGTAGGTTAGACAAGCATCCATACGGCGTGAATCATGCGACCATAACACCCAGAAGAACGTGGTATCAGAAGGGTTCCTCCACCAATAAAAATGCTGCCCCTTACCAGCTCCTAAGATCTCTTATTACAGGGGATCATGCAGGCGTGTGGCTTTCTACCCCAGCCTCGGGTCTTTAATGAGGATGGATCCTAATGGTTCTCCCCACCATGGATCTTCTAGGCAGTGGATGGGCACTCATTTCCCATAAAAGGATACATAAAAAAGGCTTCCATAGCTTAATACGTTTTCACACAGTTTATTAAATAAAAAAGAATTGCGCTTACAATTATGTTGTAAATCAAAGACTTGGTTAAAAACATAGGCCGGCCGGCTTCAGTATGTTGCCCGTCGCTTCCGGGATCAGCGTGGTATGTGGTGACATCAGCACGCCGCTCCTCCCTACGCCCGTTTCGGCACAACTGACGGCTTCCAGGGGCACGGGCGGCGCGCTGACTCACCACCTTAAGTATCCTGCGCACTAAACGGAACGCCCCACTCTGAGCTCCAGGCGCCCCGCGATCGAAATCGCCATCTTAAGAGAGGGCAAACGCCCTTCCCCAAGGTAAACACATGTACTATTGTTAATTACCAATGAAGGTTCACTCAATGTTCATGAGAAAACAAAAAAATATAAAAATAATAAAAGAAAAAGTCAATAAAAAAACAGCCTTCCCCGTCCAATAATAAATGGATAGTAAAAATTACCGATCGAAAATTAAACATATTTTTATCTTTGTCATACTATGACCCATAAAGCCGAGGTTACCCCGTATTGGCTAGGGTCCCAATAACACATATGGACTAAAGATAGCTCGAAAAGTTGATCCCTGCACTTAACGCAACTTTGATGCATGTATCTGTAAAAGTGCACGGAGTATATCGTTAAAAAACCCCAACATTCTATAAAAAATTATTATTTGTATATGCACTAAACCAAAATTGATTGGTCCATGTGAAATAACGATAAATTACCCAATCAATAGATTGAGTATATGTTAAATTCATACTTCCTTCTCCAAAGCTATATCCTAACTGACAGTCGCGAAAAACTTATCGGGACAAGAAAAAATGAAAATATCAAAAAATATTGTATAAGAAAATATTAAAATTTATTAATAATTAATAAAAAATATATATAAGATGAGTATTGTTGGCCATGAAAAAATCTATTTGTTGATCCTATCTCAAAAACGTGAGCGGAAGCGAGAAAGAAAACTCCCTCCACTCCCTTAGAGCAAATGATGTCTTATATAAAAATTGATATCTATAAGACAAGGGGAATACAAAATTTCTGAATCAATTTTTAAAAAATGTGCCCAATTAACATCATGACCAAAATGACTGTGAACCCCCAACATAAACTGCTGGAAAGAAGGCCTAATGTTATAGTCCACTCATAATAAGTCAAAAGGTCGGGTCAGCCATGAGCTCAGAATAGGGCAAAACCAAAGAATTCTAACCATAATCAATAAACGCATTAACATCTGTGTCAATGTTGAGGCCATATGGAGTATAGCACTGGACCCGATGGATCCATGCCATTTCGAGTTTTGATAATTCCCTGACTAAGGAGCTACCCCTCCAGTGAGCACTATACCTGTCAATCCCCAAAAAAAGCGTGTTTGCAGGATTGCGATTGTGATGTGTAGCATAATGCTTGGACACAGAATGAAATTTGAAGCCATTTTTAATATTGGTGATGTATTCACCCAAGCGCACTTGCATAGGCCGTTTGGTTCTGCCTATATATTGGAGCCCGCACGGGCATTGTAATAAATATACAACACCCGTCGAGCTACACGTAATGAACACCAGCAACATTCGGCTGCAGGCAGCGTTGCACAACGCAATCAGAAGCTCAAGAGCAAATCATCTTGACTATATGTCCTATGGCTTCAGCACACACTTATGCAACTGATAAAAGTAGGATATGCTGCACTTTTTGCACAGCACAGTGCATTCCGATGCCCACCCTATTTTGAAGCCTATTAGAGCCTCTGGCCACTGTAATTCATGTGTCCGCTGCCCTGAAAGGACACTTAGGACTCTTCTCCTTCTGGTAAGGAAGCCATGGCAGGGGTCTGTGAAGAGAGGGGAGGAGGGTCCTGTGTAATGATAGGGGAAGTATGGGAGGGGAGTGCTGTGTAGAGATGGGGGTAGTATCAGGGAGGGGAGCCTGTGTAATGATGGGGGTAGTATGGGAGGGGGTCCTGTGTAATGATGGGGGTAGTATGGGGAAGGGGTTCCTGTGTAATGATGGGGGTAGTATGGGAGGGGGCGGTGTAATGATGGGGGTAGTATGGGGGAGGGGAGCCTGTGTAATGATGGAGGCAGTATTAGAGGGGGTCCTGTGTAATGATGGAGGTAGCATGGTGAAGGGGTCCTGTGTAATAATGGGGGTAGTATTGGAAGGAGGTCCTGTGCAATGATGGGGCTAGTATGGGAAGGGTCCTGTGTGATGATGGGGGTAGTATGGGGGAGGGGTTCCTGTGTAATGATGGGGGTAGTATGGGAAGGGGTCCTGTGTAATGATGGGGGTAGTATGGGGGGGTCCTGTGTAATGATGGGGGTAGTATGGGAGGGGGTCATGTGTAATGATGGGGGTAGTATTGGGGGGGGGGGTCCTGTGTAATGATGGGGTAGTATGGGAGGGGGTCCTGTGTAATAATGGGGGTACTATGGGGAGGAGGTCCTGTGTAGTGATGGGGGTAGTATGGGAGGGGGTCCTGTGTAATGATGGGGTAGTATGGGAGGGGGTCCTGTGTAATGATGGGGGTAGTATGGGGGGGGGGTGTAATGATGGGGTAGTATTATTTGTTTTTTGGGATGTTGGGGTGGTAAGCAAAATTGCATGGGGGGGCCCCAAGAAAATGTTTGTCTAGGATTCAATCAATATTAAAGGCGGCCCTGTCACTGCCACAGACCCTTCACATAGACCTTCAATCCCATTCTAGAGAACGGCGATCGAAAACACAAACGCTGTGAAAGTGCATAAAAGCCGGCTGTTCTGTTACCCCCAAACCGCACGACCATGCCAAAGAAAATATCATGAATTTTTATATTGCTGGAGATAAAAGGGATTTCCCTGTCACTTCCAATACACTGCGGAGCGGCCTTTATCCTTCCCACACATTGTACACACAGTAGCCACATCATCACCTTCTCACACAGGGAAATGCTGTGGAGTAATTCTCCTAATTGGACAAACAAGCCTCCCGTTAACTCCATCGTTCCCCCGGCTTTGGCTCTGCAGACACCAGGAAGGTTGCTGAAGGGTTTCCAGCCAAGAAGAATGGTGTTGTCCATGGATCCTCGGATTCTGGGGGGGTGGCCCGGATGCTGCAAAGCTTTGATATGTGAAGGAAAGCAAATGCTGTGCTAAGTGAGGAAGTGTGCTAACCAACCTGAGGCAAGCATGTGGCCAGTGAAATATCACACTATCATAGACGTTCCAGGTGAGGGACTCACTAGGTAGTGGAGGACGGGTATGGATTCTCTTTCCGCTTGGGTACCTTTAGGACAGGGGTCTCCAAATTATATTAAACAAAGGGCCAGTTTACTAACGTTCAGACCTTAGGGGGGCCGGAATGTGGTCAGTGGGAGTAGAAAATGTCTGTATCATTGGTGTCAGTGGCAGGAATAGTGCCCCCTCATAGGTATTAGTGTGAGGAATAGTGTCCCATCATTGCTATCAGTGGGAGGAATAGTGCCCCCTTTGGTGTCAGTGGCAGGAATAGTGCCCCATCATTGGTATCAGTGGGGAAATAGTGCCCCATCATTGGTGTCAGGGGCAGGAATAGTGCCCCCATTATAGATATTAGTGTGAGGAATAGTGCCCTATCATTGGTATCAGTGGCAAGAAGAGTGTCCCATCATTGCTATCAGTGGCAGGAATAGTGCCCCATCTTTGGTGTCAGTGGCAGGAATAGTGCCCCATCATTGGTGTCAGTGGCAGGAATATTGCCCCATCATTGGTGTCAGGGGCAGGAATAGTGCCCCATCATTGGTGTCAGTGGCAGGAATATTGCCCCATCATTGGTGTCAGGGGCAGGAATAGTGCCCCCTCATAGGTATTAGTGTGAGGAATAGTGCCCTATCGTTGGTATCAGTGGAAAGAATAGTGCCCCATCATTGATATCAATGAGAGGAATAGTGCCCCATCATTGGTATCAGTGGGTATCAGCCTGTCCGTTTTCATCCGATCCGCTGGATGGATGGCGAGCGTATCGCCATCCATCTGTTTTGAACGGATCTTGTCGGAATCGGATGGCAGACGGGTGTCAGTGGACACATCTCCGCTGAAATCCGCCTGCCCATACAAGTCAATGGGTGGCCCGCTCAGATTCGCGTGAAAAAGGGACAGCCGATCGGGTGAAAGGGGCCTAAAAAAAAAAAAAAAAAGCCAACCTTGAGCTCCAATTTTGTGATTTTGCCTAGGCTGTGATGATGTCATCTGTCTGCTGCAGGCAGGAAGAAACATTTAATCAGTCTGACAAGGACAGCAATTAAAATGCATTTGGTAAAGTGGATAAGAACACTGACATTTTTTGATACGTTTATATTATTATATATATTATTATATTATTATATTATTTATATTATTATAAATATATGTATATTATTCTATTGTTAATATCCAATAAAATGGCAATAGTGTGAATGTAGAGAATGTGAATGTTGGGCTGGCAGCATAGGCGCGCTGCAGGGCTTCCACGATCACCTTTGTGGCAGGGACGAGTGAGTTTAGAATTAAAGCAGAACATCAAAATATTCAAGTTCAAATCCAAGTGTATTCATGTGATAGATTGCTTGCAAAGCCAACATGTTTCAGGGGGCTGGAAATATGAGTATGAACCAGTATATGTGGGTTCCATAATCATTCTATAGTTGGGCGTTATTGAGGTCTTGTGAGTTCGCACAGCATCCACCTGTAGCTGGACTTATTATCGAATCCACATACATAGGGGGTGGATTTACTAAAACTGGAGAGTGCAAAAGCTGGTGCAGCTCTGCATAGAAACCAATCAGCTTCCAGGTTTGAAGTAGAGAGAGAGAGTATCACCGCTCCAGGTGGGTCAGATCAAAGTAAAAGGCATCTCCTTCAGTCTAGAAGTCCAGGTGCTGGCAATGCTGTAGCAGTTACACATCAAAGAAATCCTGGACAGCCGCACTCCAAAAATGTTTGCCTTTATTCAATAAAGTGTCATCCAAAATACAGGTCACAGCAGAGTGGAACAAAGCTTACGCGTTTCGCACTACACAGAGTGCTTAGCTATGACTAAGCACTCTGTGTAGTGCGAAACGCGTAAGCTTTGTTCCACTCTGCTGTGACCTGTATTTTGGATGACACTTTATTGAATAAAGGCAAATATTTTTGGAGTGCGGCTGTCCAGGATTTCTTTGATGTCTAGCTTCCAGGTTTGAGCCTAGGTTCACACCGAGAGTCGGTTCACACCACATGCAGTCCAGTGCGTGTTTTTTTTTTCTGCATCAAAAACTCATGGAAAGTAGGTTATATGGTTTTCAATGACATAGTTTACACACATGAAAATCGCTTAATTGTCACATCAACACTGTGGAATCCCTTCCGCTGTGCCCCCCCCCGCCGTTAGAGTGTCCCGACGGCAGTAATCATACAAAGAAAGAAAATACAACAGCCTAGTTGTATTAATTTATCAACTTCAGTACGGCCAGCCTGCCGCTAGGTGGATTGAAATTGGACCGGTTCCTGCTGAATTTCGTCATTGGCCGGCTTTAGGATTACGTTTGCTACAGCGGGGAAAATAATGATTTGATCCCCTGCAGATTTTGTAAGGTTGCCCCCTTACAAAGAAACGAAGGATCTATCATTTTTATCATAGGTGTATTTTATATAATAGAGACAGAATATCGACCAAAAATCCAGATAAAAACACACGATACAAATGTTAAAAAATTGAGTTGCAGTTCAGTGAGTAAAATAAGTATTTGATCCCCTACCTACCAGCAATAACTCTGGATCCCACAGACTGGCTACAGTATGTGCTCATGTGGTACACAGATCAGTCCTGTCAATTTAAGGTGATGCTCCTAACGACAACTCGTTATGTGTATAAAAGACTTAATCAGCCACAGAACCTGTGTAATTGATATGTGTTCGGGTTTAAAGGGATGAGGTGGCAACCCTACTACAAGACCATCAGCAAGACGCTTGGTGAGAAGGAGACAACTGTTGGAGTGATTATTCGCAAATGGAAAAAATACTTATTTTGTATTTCTTCTATTTGCGCAAAATCGCTCCAACAGTTGTCCATCAATCGCCCTCGGTCTGGAGCTCCATGCAAGAATTCGCCTCATGGGGTGAGGATGATCATGAGAAAAGTGAGGGATCAGCCCAATACTACACGGGAGGAGCTTGTGAATGATCTCAAGGCAGTTGGGACCACAGTCACCAAACAAACCATTGGTAACACAATACGCCGTCATGGGGTCCACAGAATCTCTTTCTTCCATTCAAACCTCACCGTCATGGGCAAGACCAAAGAGCTGTCAAAGGACGTCAGGGACAAGATTGTAGACCTGCACAAGGCTGGAATGGTCTACAAGATAGGGTTGCCACCTCATCCCTTTAAACCTGAACACATATGAAATACACAGGTTCCGAGGCTGATTTATTGCAGATAAGGCACCAAGTGAGTTGAATTACCACCTTAATCAGCCACAGAACCTGTGTAATTGATATGTGTTCGGGTTTAAAGGGATGAGGTGGCAACCCTACTACAAGACCATCAGCAAGACGCTTGGTGAGAAGGAGACAACTGTTGGAGCGATTATTCGCCAATGTAAGAAATACTTATTTTGTATTTCTTCTATTTGCGCAAAATCGCTCCAACAGTTGTCCATCAATCGCCCTCGGTCTGGAGCTCCATGCAAGAATTCGCCTCATGGGGTGAGGATGATCATGAGAAAAGTGAGGGATCGACCCAGAAATACACGGGAGGAGCTTGTGAATGATCTCAAGGCAATTGGGACCACAGTCACCAAACAAACCATTAGTAACACAATACACTGTCATGGATTGAAATCTTAGGGACTATGACCCTAAGAACACCATCCCTACAGTCAAGCACAGAGGTGGAAACATGATGCTTTGAGGCTGTTTCTCTGCTAAAGGTACAGGCCGACTTTGCCGCATTGAAGGGCCCATGTATTGTAAAATCTTGGATATGAACCTTCTTCCCTCAGCCAGAACACTGAAGATGGGTCATGGATGGGCCTTCCAGCATGACAATGACCCAAAACACACCACCAAGGCAACAAAGGAGTGGCTCAAGAAGAAGCACATTAAGGTCATGGAGTGGCCTAGTCAGTCTCCAGACATTAATCCTCTAGAAAATTTATGGAGAGGGCTGAAACTTCGAGTTGTCAGGCGACAGCCAAGAAACCTTAAGGATTTAGAGAAGATCTGTAAAGAAGAGTGGACCAAAATCCCTCCTGAGATGTGTGCAAACCTGATCACCAACTACAAGAAACGTCTCGCCAACATGGTTTTCTCCACCAAGTCATGTTTAGCTTGAGGATCAAATACTTTATTTTATTCACTGAACTGCAACTCAATTTATAACATTTGTATCGTGTGGTTTTTCTGGATTTTTGGTTGATATTCTCTCTCTACCATTTAAAATACACCTATGATAGAAACTATAGACCCTTCATTTCTTTGTAAGTGCAGGGGATCGAATAATTATTTTACCCACCGTATGCATCTAAAAGAGGTTATTGTGACTTTCCAATATCACATTCTTGCTGTACCATATTTTCAGTATTTCCTTGATGTTTATTGATCTGTATATCACTGCAATCCTTCAACCACCACTGCTGGGATAAAATCTTCCCCATACGGATAGACCTACAATGAGAGAGATCGGCAGTGAAGCACAACCATTGTGCAGCCCTACTAAGTAAGAATCAGAGGCTGCCTATGTAATCCGCCAATATGCCCCCCCCCCCCCCCCACCATGAACATCAACACAACTCGACGCCTTTATTTACACAATGCTATTCTCTTTCGCACATGTTTGTAAAAAACAAAAGCGTCTCCCTTTAGGACCAATCCGCACGCAGAGGGAGAATTTTTCCGCCAAGTAAACGCTAAGCAGCCGTTTTGGATGTTATTTAGTAAGCATTTCATTGTTCGGACGTGACTGTCGTAGCCGATCTGGGAAGTAATTTGACATCATTATTAATGAGAGACTACTGACATAATTTGTTTTTCCAGTTTCTCTTGCTCGGTGTATTCCAGATGTGCTTAATGATAGCAATACAGACATAAGCGGAGCCAGGGCCGCGGTGTGTGCGGACAAGGCAGCTGCTCTCGTTCCTGTATGGTTACAGCTTCTATGGTGTCGCCGTGCAGAGGGGGACCTGTGCCAAGGTTATGTAGACTGTATAGATTGTGGGCGAGGAATGAACCTGCGGCCCTCCAACTGCTGCAGAACTACAAGTCCCATGAGGCATTGCAAGCCACTGACCATTACATGTGCAATTCGTTTCGTTCCGAATTAGTTTTTTAATGAGTTTCGACAAATTCGTTAATTCGTAATATCGTAAATTCGAACATTCAAAAATTTGAAAATTCGTAAATTCGAAAATTCAAAAATGTGAAAATTCGCAAATTCGTAAATTCAAAATTTGAAAATCCGAAATCCCGAAAATGTGAATATCTGAAATAATAGCTAACTATTAAATTATAGTTATTGGAATTTCCTTTCAAATTTGGCTGTTAGCGAACGTAACAAATACAAGTTTATCCGAAATTCCTAATTATCCAAAATAATGAATGCCGCATCTAAACGAATGGAATGTAACAAATTAATAAGTTTTCTTGTAAAAAAAAAACAAAAACAAATTAATAAGTATTATTATTATACAGGATTTATATGGCGCCAACAGTTTGCGCAGCGCTTTACAACATGAGGGCAGACAGTACACTTACAATACAAATCAATACAGGAGCGATCAGAGGGCCCTGCTCGTTAGAGCTTACAATCTAGAAATAATAAATAACAATAATAATAAAAAAAAAATATTATTATTATTAATTAGTTACGTTCTATTCGTTTAGATGCGACATTCGTTATCTCAGATAATTCGTAACTTCGGATAAATTTGTATTAGTTACGTTCACTAACAGCTAAATTTGAAAGGAAATTCAATACCTATAATTTAATAGTTAGTTATTATTTCAAATTTTCGTATTTTCGTTCTTTCATATTTCCGTATTTACTTTCTTATTTTCTAATTTTCTAACTTCCGGATTTAAGGATTTACGAATTTACTAATTTACCAATTTTCGAATTTACGAATTTTTGAATTTACGAATTGCGATCATAACGAATGACCCAAAAAAAACGAAAAAAAATCCCCCAAAAACAAAAACAAACTAATTTTCTGGCAGTGCACATGTCTAGTTACGAGTATGACTCTCAAAGGCAGATGCATGATGGGACTTGTAGTTTCGTAACAGCTGGAGGGCCGCAGGTTGAGCACCCACGATGTAGAGCCTATTTAAACTCAAGGCACTGTAGACACACAGGACGCAGGGTCTACAAAAAGTTTAGGGACTACAGAATAGGAATTATTATACTCTGACTGCCTTTTTTTTTTTATGAAGCTGAACTACATCCATGATCTTTATTGCATAGTTGCATTGGTCCAGCTTGGCACAATGTAAATATGCATATCTGATAACTGAGGGGCCACTGGGGAAGCTGACAATTGCTATAGTAGTCGGTGCTACTACAGTGATAGCAGCAATCTTTTGGGTTTTGCTCCAACCTGTTGCCCCACTGCACATTGACCACCAGGGGGGGGGGGGGCGCTCACTTTCACATAACCATTTCTGTGCCATCATTCACAGAACACCTTGTATTTTTTCTGTTAATACAAGCCATTCTCTAATTGGACGAGGTGAAAATCGTTTTTTCTCTGCCCCTCTTCTATACCTCATCCAATCAGAGAATATCTTGTATTCATTTAAAAAAAAATACAAGGTGTTCTATGAATGGTGGCAATGCTGAGCTATGGTCAATGTGCAATTGGGCAGTTGTTTGGCACAAGACCCCGGAAGATTGCTACTACAGTGCCCCCAGTGGTCCCTCGGGTAAAATCTGTAGTGGTCCAGCTTGGCACAATGTAAGTATGCATATCCCTTACCCGAGGGGGAAGCTGACAATCACTGTAGTTGTTGGTGCTACTACAGTGACCACGGCTACTTCCGGGTCCTGTGCTGACCGGCTGGACTGCTGCACACTGTCCAAACATTGGACTGCTATTAGGCAACACAGTTTGGTCACCTTTCTGCCTCTAGCCTATGAGTGGGGAGTGACAGAGCAGCAGCAGACTATTAAAGGTCATCCCTTTGCTCTCTTCTGTGGTCAGCATATGTCAAGGCAGCACCCTTGATTGACTCCCCAGTGCTGCTCCTATCTCTGCCAGTCTGAGTGCTGCTGTACAGGGGATTGCAAGTCACTGAGATCAGGTAGTAGAGCTGCACAATTAATTGTTAAAAAATCGCGATCTCGATTCAACCCCCTTATGATCTTAATCTGGCATTTCCACAATTCTATGTAACAAGTGCAGAGCCGTTCTCTGCTCAGAGATATCCAAAAAAAAAAAAAGCCAGAAAAGTTTATCACAATATTGTTCAGCACTGAGATAAAAAGAAACGTCTTATCATTTGGTTCTTTTAGATCAAAGGGATAAACTTCGGTCTGTAATGAGGTCAACCCCCCCTTACGATCTTAATCCGGCATTTCCACGATTCTATGTAACAAGTGCAGAACCGTTCTCTGCTCAGTGAACTTCGGTCTGTAAATGAGGTCTACTACTTAAGGTTAAAATCTGTATTTTTTGCTAGAAAATGACTTAGAACCCCCAAACATTATATATATATATATATATATATATATATATATATATATATATATATACTTCTCCAGAGCCTCTCCCATCCCCTGGAATTCCCTGCCCCAGTATGTCCGATCAGCCCCTACCCTGTCCACCTTTAGGAGATCCCTGAAAACTAATTTATTCAGGGAAGCCTATCCCACACCCACATAACTGTCCCTGAGCCAGCCCCATCAAATCATTCTTTGCAGCTATTACCTTTTGTACCACCACCCCCTCCCTTTAGAATGTAAGCTCTATGAGCAAGGCCCTCCTGTCCCTTCTGTATTGAACTGTACTGTAATGCCCCGTACACACGGTCGGATTTTCCGATGGAAAATGTCCGATCGGAGTGTGTTGTCGGAAATTCCGACCGTGTGTAGGCTCCATCGGACATTTTCCATCGGATTTTCCGACACACAAAGTTGGAGAGCAGGAGATAAAATTTTCCGACAACAAAATCCGTTGTCGGAAATTCCGATCGTGTGTACACAAATCCGACGCACAAAGTGCCACGCATGCTCAGAATAAATAAAGAGATGAAAGCTATTGGCCACTGCCCCATTTAGAGTCCCGACGTACGTGTTTTACGTCACCGCGTTCAGAACGATCGGATTTTCCGACAACTTTGTGTGACCGTGTGTATGCAAGACAAGTTTGAGCCAACATCCGTCGGAAAAAATCCTAGGATTTTGTTGTCGGAATGTCCGAACAAAGTCCGACCGTGTGTACGGGGCATAACTGTGTTGTCCCCCTAATACATTGTAAAGCGCTGCGTAAACTGTTGGCGCTATAAATCTCGTATAATAATAATAATATATATATATATGTGTGTGTATATATATATATATATATATATATATATATATATATATATATTAGCAGAGACCCTAGAGAATAAAATGGCAGCCGTTGCAATATTTTATGTCACATTGTATTTGCGCAGCGGTCTTTCAAACGTATTTTTTTTCTGGGGGGGGGGGGGATACACTTCAATGAATTAAAAAATAAATAAACAGTAAAGTTAGCCCAACTTTTTTGTATAATCTGAAGGATGATGTTACGACGTGAATCGTGATCTTTATTCTAAGCGAAAAAATTGTGATTCTCATTTTATCGAAAATCGTGCAGCTCTATTAAGTAGGTATACTATTTGCATTAAAGTATATGTGAACCCTCACCTTGTAAAACAACCCATTCAGTTCAAAACAGAAATGAAAGGCAAAGCATTTGTGTAAACATAAAAAAAAAAAACATTGTAAACACCTTTTTCTCATTTTTTTTTTTTTTCTAAGTGACCCCATTCCCCTCTGTTCTCAGCTGCTTATGGAGCTCAGGGAGCTGGGGGAGGAGAAACAGCAGCTCACTGGTCTTCCCAGCGAATGGCTGTGTGTGTGTGTGTGTGTGAGGTGGGGGGACGGGACGGGAGGTAGTCAGGACAAGTCTAATCATTAGAGGAGAACAGGCTGAGTAGAGAACTGACCACACTATGCTCTCCTGCCTATTGTGGTCAGTTTTTAATAGGAAAGCAGAGGGACTAGTAGGAACACCAGGGAATCACAAAGGAATCAATACAAAGCGTTGGGTCCTTTTCTATACATGTACATGGTACAACTGGTACATATCAGGAGTATGTTGGGGTAACATTGACGTAATGTTGGGGTAACATACATATCCTTTAAAAATTATATTTTAAATATATGATTTAAAAATATTTAATTTTTTTTTTTTTGTATTTGTATTTGTAAATTTTTTTAACAGAGCACTGTGCTTCACAGATATAAAAGTTTATAGGAGATGTAACCTGCAAATTCTATCATTTTAAATTGTGCTGGCGCTATCCGAGTTATATTACCTTTCTAAAAAAATATTACTTTGAGCATTGTGAGTCTGGGCCTTGGTCCATTGTACAGTAATAAGTCATCTCCTGACCGTGCCGGCCTAGGTGAGGATATATCAGCACCTCCACCTTATCTCCCATGAGATACCTTTTTACTGGGTTCATTTATTGGCTGTGAGAGGAGCCGGTGACGGGCCCTCGGGGGCCCCAGCCGCCTGTCTGTCTCTCAGTAAAATTCAAAGTCTTTGCTATCGACAGGAAAGGCCTCAAAGGGCAGAATTATGGCCTAGTTAACAGGTTATCACAGGGAGCTGACTCTGCTCCGGCTCAGCACTGTCACTCTATCCTTTGAGGTTAATGCTGGCTTCTCAAATTCTTATTTACAACTGGTGGAAAGCTGCACAGCGTGTACCAGGGAACTATGGAGAAGGGGGGGGGGGGGGGGCTTTTTTTATCTTTTTTTTACTGCTGTTGGCATTCATTTAGTTTTATCTATTTATTGAACTTTTTTTATTTATTTATTTCATTGTAGTTATTTACTTTTATCTATTTATTTATTTAGTTGTATTTATTTATGACATTTATTTAGTTTTATTTATTTATTTCATTTCATTTTTTTTTGTTTTATTTATTCGTTTGTTTATCTCATTTTTTTTTTAACTATTGATTTATTCGTTTAATTAATTTATATATTTATATTTTATTTAATTCATTTTATTTAATTCTATTTACCTATTGATTAATTAATTTATTTATTTTATTTTGTTTGTAGCTAAATGAAGATTGTTTTAACTAAAATACTAAAAAGCGTACCTACAAGGTTATTTAATTCTTAAGAAGCTAAACCCGTTTGTCATCGACCAGGGGTGCCAAACTCAATTTCATTGCAGGCTGAATCAGCAATATGGTTGCCTTCAAAGAGCTAGTAGTATTTGGGTGCGCTATGTACAGAGTGCAGAGTTAGGTAGTGTGCTATGCACAGATGGTAGAGATCAGGAATACGCTATGTACAGAGTGCAGAGTTCAGGAGTACACTATGTGTAGGGTTCAAGAATGAATTACATACAAAGTGCAGGGATCAGGAGTGAATTACGTACAGAGTGCAGGGTTCAGAAGTGAATTACGTACAGAGAGAAGGGTTCAGAAGTGAATTACGTACAGAGTGGAGGGTTCAGGAGTGAATTATGTACAGAGTGCAGGGTTCAGGAGTGAATTACGTACAGAGTGCAGGGTTCAGGAGTGAATTACGTGTGAATTACGAGTGAATTACGTACAGAGAGCAGGATTCAGGAGTGAATTACGCACAGAGTGCAGAGTTCAAGAGTGAATTACGTACAGAGTGCAGGGTTCAGGAGTGAATTACGTACAGCGTGCAGAGTTCAGGAGTATGCTACGTACAGAGTTGGGCTGTGCTGAGTGCAGGGTTTAGGGGTGTGCTATGCACAGTGTGCAACACCACCCCACCCCCCAATCTTCCTCTACTCTCTCCTACTTGGCCCGACTCTAGTACCTCTCTGTTTTGGCAACTCTACTACCCTTTTATTGAGCTCTAGTACCTCCCTGTGTAGGCAGCTCTCCCCCACCTGGCAGTGAGATTGTTTTCTTTCTCAGATTTTGGAGGTTTGTCCACACCGTGAGTGTATGAAGGGATCTGTTAGATCTGGGAGCTGCTGAGAGCAAAGCTGTCCCTTGTACACACAGATGACTTTTGAATTTACAAGTGACAGCAGAGAGCTGGAGGGAAAGGCATAGGTGGTGGAGTTCCGCCATATTCCGGTTGCAAAACTGGGTGCGAGGGCCACATGACAAGGCCTGGCGGGCCGGATTTTGTCCGCGGGCCTTGTGTTTGACATATGTGTCATAGACCATTAAAACGGCGTAGAAGTCATTTTGGAAAATTTACACCTCTGTTGCTGATTGATGAACACTGGAAAAAACATTTTAGTTTAAGGCTCCATGCACACCAGTGTTATTAGCATTTTTTTTTCTGCTCCTAGAAATTAAATAGTGTTATCCTATGTGTCCATGCACACTTCCTTAGGCTATTAACTTTTTTTGTTAGCTAGGAGCAGAAAAAAAAATTGTTTTTGTAGAGTTTCTTGGAGCGTTCTTCCAGCAGAAAAAAACGCTGTACGCTCCTAAACGCTATTACCAGCGTTTTTTTTTTTTTTCTAGCGTTTTTTTTAACAAACAAAAAAAATAAAAGGTTACAGACTAAAATTGACTAAAATTAAGGTGACTCTGTTACATGTTTTCTTTTTCTCTTGGGCAAACTATATTCACTTACTTAGATTTATTTGATTTTGATTGTTTCTTTTATTTAGCAGATACTAAGATACTATTTTCCTGTGGCTCTTATGAGCATCTCGCTATATATACTGTACTAAAGCAATCTTAACCCCTTCCCGACCGCCGCACGACGATATAAAGTCGGCAGAATGGCACGGGTGGGCAAAAGGGGGTACAGGTACGTCCCCTTTAAGATGTGGCATTGTGGGCGCGTGCTCCGTGACTGCGGGTCCCGCCGTCTCGATGTCCGCTGGGTGCCCGCGATCGTGTCACGAAGCGGAAGAACGGGGAGATGCCTTTGTAAACAAGGCATTTCCTGTTCTGCCTTGTGATATGACAGAGATCACCGATCCCTGTCATCGGGAGCAGTGATCGCTGTCATGTGAGTGGAAGCCCACCCCCCCACAGTTAGAATCACTCCCTAGGACACACTTAACCCCTTCATCGCCCCTAGTGGCTAACCCCTTCCCTGCCAGTGTCATTTACACAGTAATCAGTGCATTTTTATAGCACTGATCGCTGTATAAATGACAATGGTCCCAGAATAGTGTCAAAAGTGTCCGATGTGTCCGCCATAATGTCGCAGTCCTGATAAAGATCTTAGAAACATAGATCTGGGGGGGGGGGCAAAGCCATGTGACATGAAATCTGGAGCCTGCAGTCTTACCTCACCAGTGACATCGGTCCCATCATGGCTACAGGACGGCATTCTCCTCCTCTTAACTCGCTGAGCTCGGTAACCATTCCATGTTGCCAGCACACAGCACAGACACTTCCCCATCCTAGGCTGTTCTCACCCCATGCTCCTCTCCATTCAGGAAATGGCTCACAGCTTCTCCCCAGCCAATGAGAACAGAGGGGTGTGGACTGTGGAAGGCAAAGTAGAAGCCCAGTACTGGACCATGGCTGTGGGGCCCTAGGGCAGTTCGGAGCTGGATTTTGTGGAGGATATGATAATATGACAGGGAGGCTGCAGGGGCCCCCTGGAGCTAGGGGCGGGGTTGCGATTGTGACCCCTGCAACCCCTTATGCTACGCCCATGCTGTCATTTACGCACCCCCTAGGGGGTGCAATATCAAGCAGGCTCACAGTACTACAGGACTGAGCGGCACACACCTAGTATTACTTAGGGGGGGGGCATAAAAATGCAAGTGTAAACAAGCCCTTATTATGCCAATTACTGTACGGTCCTTGTTAACCTCATTATTTTAAAAATGTTAAGCGGGGGGTGTTAGGCACCCCAGCCCCCACCCACCACCACCCACCAAAAAAAAAGACAAAAAAATGTTAAATGACCATAAAAAAATACTGAGGATATACCCAAAAGAAGGAAAGTGTAATGCCGCGTACACACGACCGGACTTTACGGCAGACTTTGTCTGGCGGATTTTTCGACGGACCTTACGACGGACTTTCCGAATGAATGGACTTGCCTACATACGATCAACCAAAGCTCGATGAATTCGTACGTGATGACGTACACCGGACTAAAACAAGGAAGTTCATAGCCAGTAGCCAATAGCTGCCCTAGCGTCGGTTTTTGTCCATCGGACTAGCATGCAGACGAGTGGACTTTTCGACCGGACTCGAATAAGTTGAAAAGATTTGAAACATGTTTCATTTCTAGGTCCGTCGAACTTTTGGGGAAAAAAAGTCCGCTGGAGCCCACACACGATCGAATTGTCCGACAGACTCCGGTCCGCAGGACCAAGTATGCCGTAAAGTCCGGTCGTGTGTACGCGGCATAAAGAACAGCAAAGGAAATATACAAAAATACTCATATACGACATGCCCCCCCTTAAAAACCCTCTAAAAAAAATAATAAAATAAATAAAAGTAGATATTTTTTCATCTAAGCAGTTCAATCAGCAACTATAATGCTATGTACACACGATCGGATTTTCCGACAACAAAACTGTGTTTTTTTTCCGAAGGATGTTGGCTCAAACTTGTCTTGCATACACACGGTCACACAAATGTTGTCGGAAATTCCGAACGTCAAGAACGCGGTGACCTACAACATGTAAGACGAGCCGAGAAAATTTAAGTTCAATAGCTAGTGTGGCTCTTCTGCTTGATTCCGAGCATGCGTGGACTTTTGTGCGTCAGAATTGTGTACACACGCTCGGAATTTCCGACAACAAGTCTTGTTGTCGGAAAATTTGATAACAAGTGTTCTATGGAGCATACACACGGTCGGACTTTCCGACAACAAGCTTACATCCAACATTTGTTGTCGGAAAGTCCTATCGTGTGTACGGCCCATAAGGATTTCCATTTCAGTTTCCATTTTGCCAAAATCACTCATCCTTAGTGACAACGCTCCACCCTTGTCCCCCATTTGCTCTCCTATGTTGTCACCTGGTCACACGCACTACTAATGTACTATAGGCTGCTGTGTCGATACTCATTATGCAAGCATGGTCTACTGCAAGCGCAAAGGGACAAGGGGTGTGAAGATACAAAAAAAAAATGGTCCCATGGATAGCCTACTACCAACCTAACCATGGAGCCTTACACATATAGACAATATAGAATGGTTGGTCAACCCCTGGAAGCAAGGGTTATCCTTTAGCCTTTCCCCTTTCCCCACACCCTCCCTTCCATCCCCTTATTCTATTTCCTCTGCACCTGTCACTCTCTCTTGTTAGAAAAGCCATGGGAAATTTCCCAAAATTTGGTCACATGGATAGCCTACTATCAACCTAACCTTGGAGCCCTACACATTTAGACCGTTTGGGATGGTTGGTCAACCCCTAGAAGCAAAGGTTACCCTTTAGCCTCTCCCCTTTTCCCATGTCCTCTCCCCCCCCCCCCCACCCCTTATTCTCATTCTTCTTCACTTGTCACTCTCCCTTGTTTGGTAGCCATAAGAAATTTCCCAAAATTTGGTCCCATGGATAGCCTACTACCAACCTAACCACGGAGTCTTACACATATAGACAGTGCAGGATGATTGGTCAACTCCTGGGAGCAAGGGTTACCCTTTAGCATCCTCCCCTTTCCCCACACCCTCCCTTCCCTCCCTGTATTCTCATTCCTCCACACTTGTCACTCTCTCTTGTTTGAAAGCCATGAGAAATTTCCCCAAATTTGGTCCAATGGATAGCCTACTTCTAACCTAACCTTGGAACCCTACACATATAGACCGTGTGGGATGGTTGGTCAACCCCTGGAAGCAAAGGTTACCCTTTAGCCTCCTCCCTTTTCCCCCTCCCCCACCCCTTATTCTCTTCCTTCTTCACTTGTCACTCTCTCTTGTTTGATAGCTATGAGAAATTTCCCAAAATTTGGTCCAATGGATAGCCTACTACCAACCTAACCTTGGAGCCTTATACATATAGACTGTGTGGGTTGATTGGTCAACCCCTGGGCGCAAGGGTTACCCTTTAGCCTCTTCCCCTTTCCCAGTGCCCTCCCTCCCCCACCCCTTATTCTCATTCTTCTTCCCTTGTCACTCGCTCTTTCTTCTTGCGTTTTCACATATGTTTTCCACTATTTCCTAAATACTCCTTTTTAGGTAACAAGAAAATGGTGGTGGAAACAATAGTTTCTAAAGGAGAAAAAAAACAACTATTGTTAATAATATTCAATGCTTCATCAAACTCAGGCCTGGTTCTCACCTTCAGGTATGATGGTGCACACCGCACCCACGTTCCCGCACGTTACCGGAAGGCCAGCCTATTCATTCCAATTGGTTACCCTGCACGTGAGAAACGTGGAAAAGACTCTTTTCCAAAAGCAGGCCACACCCGCATTTGCAGATGCATGGGGGTGAAATTAACAATTAATGGCACCTCTGCCCATCTGCTAAAGGGCAGCGTGAACCCCGCTGTGCACTGTGGCCCCTTCTTCTGATTCCTGCATCAGTTCAGGACAAAAGCAATTACGTCAGGAAGAGGTGAGTGTAAGGCTAGGTTGAGGGTTGGCTTTTTTTGAGCATTTTTTACACGTGCTTTTTTTTTTGTGCATTTTTTTTACACATGTATTTTTTTTTTTTTTTTGCATGTTTTCAGAAGTAATCCTTTTTGTTTAGGCCAATGAAAAGCAAGAACTAGGAGAAGGTGATTGATTGTTAGGCACAAAAGCACCTACAAAAAAAACGTTACGCGTATTCTTTTAGGTGCTTCCATTAAAGCCTATGGGGCCAAAACACAGGCCCCCAAAGAAAGTATTGTACTCTTTGGCACAACAAGCGACACCACATGACCGTTAACCACTTGGCCTCCGAAAAATTTAACCCCCCCCCTCTCATGACCAGGCCATTTTTTGCGATTCAGCACTGCTTTACTTTAACAGACAATTGCGCGGTCATGCAACGCTGTGCATAAATTAAATTTATGTAATTTTTTTTCCCACAAATTGAGTTTTCTTTTGGTGGTATTTAATCACCTTTGCGTTTTTTTTTTTTCCGCACTATAAACAAAAAAAAGACCAACAATGTTTAAGATTTTTTTTTTTTTACTTCCTGCTATAAAACAGATCCAAAAAAAAAAAATAAAAAATTGAATTTCTTTAATTTTAGGCCAATATGTATTCTGCTACATATTTTTGGTAAAAAAAAAAAATCTTAATAAGTGTATATCGATACCCTATATTGCACAAAAGTTATAACATCTACAAACTATGGTATATACTGTATATTGGAATTTTTTCTTTATACTCCTAATGGCAGCATTTAGCAATTTATAGCGGGCCTACGATAGTATGGCGGACAATATGACACTAACTGACACTTTTGACACTTTGTGGGAACCAGTGACACTAATACAGTGATCAGTGTTAAAATAAAATCCACCACATCCCCTACTAAAGGATGCACTTACTAAAATATGGACTGTCACTGTACTAATGACACTGGCTGGGAAGGGGTTAAAAATCTAGGGCAATCAAAGAGTCAAATGTGTGCCTAGTTAGTATTTTTGTGTGTTTGACTCTTTGATTGCCCTAGATTTTTAACCCCTTCCCTGCCAGTGTCATTAGTACAGTGATAGTGCATATTTTAGTAAGTGCATCCCTTAGTTAGGGATGTGGTGGATTTTATTTCCTGCTTTGCACATCTCCGCTGACAGGACAGGGCTCTGCTTTGTTTACATAGGCAGAGCTCCATCCAGTCTGTCTCCTTTCCGATCGGCGGGTGCCGGCGGTCATCCATTGGCCAGCACCAGCTGATCAACTTCTGCTGTGACTAATCACAGCAGAGGCAGCACGCCAGCGGTCGCGCACGTGTGCCCCCTACCCGGGACAGCAGAATCACATATATACAGTATATACGTGATTCTCCACAGTGCGACCGCCCTTTAGCAGTAAAGCTACAATGGGCCAGTCGCCAAGTGGTAAAATAAGATGGAAATTATTTCTGAAAATGCGCATCAAATCTCTCAGGTAGGAATGGGGGGGGGGGGGGCTAATGGCTGTTCTTCTGCAGGGAGCTTCAGAGACAGGGTCTCTTTAACCACTTCAGCCCCGGAAGATTTTACCCCCTTCCTGACCAGAGCATATTTTGCGATTCGTCACTGTGTCGCTTTAGCTGACAATTGCGCGGTCGTGCGACGTTCTACCCAAACAAAATTGACATCCTTTTTTACCCACAAATAGAGCTTTCTTTTGGTGGTATTTCATCACTTCTGCGTTTTTGTTTTTTTGTGCTATAAACAAAAAAAGAGCGACAATTTTGAAAAAAAAAAGCTATATTTTTTACTTTTTGCTATAATAAATATTCCCCAAAAATATATAATTTCTTTCTCAGTTTATTCTTCTACATATTTTTGGTAAAAAAAAAAATCGCAATAAGCGTATATATTGATTGGTTTGCGTAAAAGTTACAGTGCCTACAAAATAGGGTATAGATTTATGGCATTTTTATTATTATTATTTTTTTTTTTACTAGTAATGGCGGCAATCTGCGATTTTTATCGTGACTGCGAAATTATGGCGGACACATCGGACACTTTTGACACTATTTTGGGGCCATTGTCATTTATACGGCGATCAGTGCTATTAAAATGCACTGATTACTGTGTAAATGTCACTGGCAGGGAAGGGGTTAACCACTAGGGGGCGATGAAGGGGTTAAGTGTGTCCTAGGGAGGTGTTCTAACTGTGGAGGGGTCTGGGCTACCTAGGACATGACAGCGATCACTGCTCCCGATGACAGGGAGCAGTGATCTCTGTCATGTCACTAGGCAGAACAGGGAAATCTCCCCGTTCTACCTCTCCACACCACAATCGCGGGCCGCCGGCGAACATCGAGTTCCCGGGATCCGCGGGCACGCTCCCGTGGCGTGCGGCGCGCGCCCGATAGGTGGCAAGTTTACAGGGACGTACAGGTACGCCCATTTGCCTGCCTGTGCCATTCTGACGATCTGTGTGCGGTGGTCGGGAAGCGGTTAAAGTGGTTGTAAAGGCACAAGGGTTTTTTTGTCTTCATACATTCTATGCATTAAGGCAGTGGCCTCAAAACTGCGGGCCTAGGGCCGAATGTGGCCCTTTGCCTGCCATTATCTGGCCCTATTCCTCCCACTGACACTATTCTGCCAACTGACAGCAATAACGAGGCACAATATCTCCTATTGACCCCAATAATGGGGTACTAATCCTCCCAATGATACCAATGGTGGGGCACTGCTCCTTCCCAAATGCCAAATGTGGTCATGTTTGCTCCCACTGATGCCAGGAAGATTTTCACTATCGCCGGCCATAGTGTGCCCCCCCCCCCCCAAAGGCTGAAGGACAATAAACTGGCCTTTTGTTTAGAAAGTTTGGAGACCCCTGCATTAAAGTAAAAACCTTCTGTGTGCAGCAGCCCCCCAGCCCCCCCCACCACCTAAAACTTACCTGAGCCTGATCCTGATCCAGCAATGTGCACAAGAGCCTCGGCCCTCCTGGGTCTCTTCCTCCTAATTGGCTCAGACAGCAGCCATTGGCTCCCGCTACTGTCAATCACAGCCAGAGAGCCAATAAGGAGCGAGAGCGGCGAAGGGTCCGAGCTGCGCTCTGTGTCGCTGCTTGCTATGGGGGGCACTCCGCAGGAGGGAGGGGGGCCATATTCAAAGCAAACTCCCCCATCCATCTATGTCTCCATTAAGGGTTGCCACCTGTCCGGGATTCACCCGGACAGTTCGGGTTTGGAATTATGCGTCCGGGTTTCAGACTGCCTGAAAACCCATTAGACACATTATTCAGACCGGAGTATGGCTTCCAGATGCATCTGGATGAGAGGTACTGACTACCAAGGGTTGAGTGAGCTCACCATCCATCCCTGTCTGTGACTGAAGTCTCTCTCCTTCTACATAGTTCCCAACTGTCCCTGATTTCGAGGGACTGTCCCTGATTTCGAGGGACTGTCCCTGATTTGGAGCAATGTCCCTCTGTCCCTCATTCCTCCTCATTTGTCCCTCATTTTGATCTGATCTATATAATTGTATACAAAAAGGCACTTTTTATCTTTCAAAAAGTGTTTCCCAGAGCTAAACCTTTCATCCAACTTCTAAATTGCTGCATTTGTCAAATTTAAAAGACAATATAAAGGAATAGTAGTGGTAAAAAAAGCACTTGTGGATTTAATTAACCTTTTTTTAATTATTATTTCCCCCTTTAAGGGCGTGGCAGGGGGGTGTGTCCTATGCCCACATACGTTTGCTAGTAGGTGTCCCTCATTCCCATCTCAAAATGTTGGGAAGTATGCCTTCTATCTCCTGCCTCTGAGTGAGAACAAAAATAGAAAGAAATCCTGCGAGCCACCACTGTCTAGATGCGTAAAGTGGTTTAAATAACCCAAAGACTAATGGTATTAAGCCTGTCACATGTATCGTAAAAGATAAATAAATGATCTAAAAGCTGCTAGCGTTGAACACGTCACATATATCGTGCAAAAAGATAAATACATTAAGGCTGCTTTCACACTGGGGCGGAGGGGGCGTCGGCGGTAAAACAGCGCTATTTTTAGCGCTGCTTTACCGTCGTTATTGCAGCGGTATTCGGCCGCTAGCGGTGCGGTTTTAACCCCCGCTGGCGGCCGAAAAAGGGTTAAAACCGCTCGTATAGCACGGCTATAGCCGCGGTATTGCCGCGATATAGCCGCGCTGTCCCATTGATTTCAATGGGCAAGAGCGGTGAAGGAGCGGTGAATACACCGCTCCTTCACCGTTTCAAAGATGCGGCTTGCAGGAGTTTTTTTCTTCTCCTGCCAGCGCACCGCTTCAGTGTGAAAGCCCTCGGGTCGGTTTGCAGGCGGTATTTTTAGCGCAATAACGCCTGCAAACCGCCCCCGTGTGAAAGGAGTCTAATTAAATACGCTGCGCTAAAAACTATATAGATTGTAGTGTATACTAAAACGATGTAAAATGAATCAAATTAATATAACTAATAAATGGATATGATATATACACAAACCCTAAAGTGCCTGGTGCATAACTGTGTTTAAAACTATAAACATAAACAAATAATATATAGAAAAAGTGCTCCTCTGCAATATAAAGTGTCCAAATAAGTCGTAAATGACCGTGCTGAAAATAAACAACACTGCAGAGGATATGTGATTCAGATCATAAGACAAAGTGCTCATGGGAAATATAAATCGCATCCAAATCGCATCCAACTGCGTCTCTAGTAACGTGATAAAAGTTCATGTAATTCAGGAACAATAAAAAGTGTTATCCAAGACTTGCTGGGGTGTCTTCACTCGGGTGCCCCCCCCCCCCCCCCCCCCACCCTTAGGTAGTAAACGCTCACCTTGAAGCGTAGGACTTTGCGATTAAGCTTAAGTCAAAGCACGCATGTGAGCCATCTCTGGGCTCTTTAAAATGTCAGGCTCCTGGGTTCCTCAGCATAGTTATCCGGGATATGTGAAAGGAAAAAACTCAATGGTGCAATGATGTTTTAGACAATTTATTAATTTGATTCATGTTACATAGTTTTAGTGTACACTGCAATCTATATAATTTTTAGCACAGCGTATTCAATTAATGTATTTATCTAAGGTAATTCAGGGTTCTCAGAGCACCCCTTACATCAGAGTTCCCCTTTACATCAGAGGCCACAGTGTTCCCCCTTATATCAAAGTCCTCTCTGTACATCAGAGTTCTCAGTGTTCCCCCTTAAATCAGGGTTCCCAGAGCATCCCTTATGTTAGATCCCCCAGAGTTCTCCCTTTCATCAGAGTCTGCAGAGTCCCCCCTTACAGTGAAAGGGAACTCTGCGAATTCAGATGTAAAAGGGGAACTCTGTGGACTCTGATGTAAAGGGGGACTCTTGTTATTAACTTCATATCATTAGAATTTACTATTTACTAACACTAGCAGCATAAGGATTAGAAATAGTTCATGCTGATTGAGAGAATTTCGCTCCGCTTTAAATTCACTCTTCAATTGAAGGCTATATGGTGACCCCAAGTGACCCCAGCTTATAATAATTCAGATCGGCCCTATGTACTATTACCTTGTAAATATAAAGACTTTTTTTTTTTTTTTTACGTGTTGACAGGCACATCGTGTTTTTGGGGGAAGGATGAATTCCCTTTAAAAAGTCCCAGTTCTGCCAAGGCAGATGTTTCCAATATCTCAAAGTTCCATGTAGTTATGAGAACTTCTCCATAGATATTTGGGAATGTAACTTGTATTTATATAAATGAGGACTGCTATTTTAAGATGACCGACCATATATAGAACCTATCTTTTTATTTTTATTATTGCAATAAATGACTATTTTAAACAGACCGCCCATAAATGGATCTGATCACTTTTATTGAGATGAGGAGCCAAGGTCCTGCCCCACCTCCCCAAAATACCCTTTTTTTTTTTGGTGATTAAAAATCTAAGACCATACATTTATACGGGGGGGGGGTCGATAAGCTGTCGATTGCGATCTACCTGACGACCACGGGCAGCCAACAGGTATTAAAGTGAACACGCCCCTGCTTTGCCGGTTGTTCCGCCCAGCCTCTGCCTCTCTCATCAGAGCAGAGAGAGGGATGTTAGTTATTGGTATTTAAAAATGCAAAATTATAATAATAGTAATATTAATAATAATAATATTAATAGTATAAAATAATAGAAAGAATAATAATACAAAATACAATACAAATAATTAAAATAATAATAATAGCATAAAAATGCACATATACATGTAAATATGAATGCATTTAATAATAATAATATAAAAATAAAATAATAATAAAAAAATTTAATAATACAAAATAATAAAAAAGAAGAAATAACATAATACAAATATTAATAATAATAATAATAATAATAATAATAGTGTTAAAAAAATACAAAATAATAAGAAGAAATAACATAATACAAGTATTAATATTAATAATAATAATAGTATTAAAAAATACTAAATAATAATAATAGTATAAAAAAATCATTAAAAAAAAACAATGTTACAAAATAAATGACAAATAATACAAAACAATAATAATAATATTAGTATAAAAATATTTTTAAAATAATAATACAAAATACAATACAAATAATAATAAAAATAAAAACAATAGCATTAAAATGCACATATACATGTAAATATTAATGCATTTAATAATAATAATAATATAAAAATAAAATAATAATAAAAAATGAAATAATACAAAATAATAAGAAAAAGAAGACAAAATAACATAGTACAAATATTAATAATAGTAATAACAGTGTTAGAAAAAATTCAAAATAATAATAATAGTATAAAAAAAATTGTTGTTACCTTGTTACCTCCTCCCGTGCTCACCTTCAGGACTTCTCCAGAGCCTCTCCCATCCTCTGGAACTCCTTGCCCCAGTATATCCGATCAGCCCCTACTCTGTCCACCTTTAGGAGATCCCTGAAAACTCATTTATTCAGGAAAGCCTATCCCACACCCACCTAACAACTGTCCCCGAGTCACCCCCATCAAATCATTCTCTGCAGCTATTACCTTTTGTACCACCACCCCCTCCCTTTAGAATGTAAGCTCTACGAGCAGGGCCCCCCTGTCCCTTCTGTATTGAACTGTACTGTAATTGTGCTGTTCCCCCTATACATTGTAAAGCACTGTGTAAACTGTTGGCGCCATATAGATCGCGTATAATAATAATAATAATAATAACAAATAATTAAAAAATACAATAATACAAAATAAAATACAAATAATACAAAATAATAATAATATAAAAAGTACAAAATAATAAATGTAATTGTAATAAATATAATAAATCAAATGCACTAAATGATAATATAATACAAGGAAGGTTTTTGGTGAATGTAATGGTCTGGTGACTGGGTTTCTATAGGGTTAGTCTTTTTAACTCTGACCATTTTTTTTATTTTAAATGGAATAAAGGTATTTTTAGGTATGTTACATTTTGCTAAGTTGAAAGCCATTGCCGCCTGCAAAAATACCAGAAACCAAAAAAGCACCATCCTGTAAGCCGAACATTTCCTTCCTCCATTTTGTTCCATTGCGTCCGCCGCAGACCTCGCGTCTCGGCCCACCACCATAAACTCGGAGAGATAGCTCTAAGCAGGTCTCCTCGGCACTTACAGGATTAGCCAAATCTTTGCTGGATCTAAGAGCTCATCTATTTCCCCTTTATTGTGATCTGAATGGTGGCCATGAATCAGAGCCACCACATGAGCTGACAATCTAATGTGGCGCTGCGGGGGCTCAGCGAGATAAAATGACTCCAAGGGGGTCAGGCAGAGTTGAGTTGTGAAATCTCCTTTCTAAATCCCAGAGCCCAGGGAGCGTTTGATTTCGTTGAACTTTGGCCCCCTGCACATACAGCAAAGAGGGGGAAGTGGGGAAGGGGGCTTACTGACAAGTCTGAAGCTAAGAATTGCTTGACATGCCGGTGATGGAAACACACATAGCCCAAAGCCAGGGATTTGTGTGATGAAACACTTGGGATTTATTAAAGAAGAACTCTGGGCAGATAGAAAAATATTTCATTGAACCACGGATTTAACCTTGCAAAGAGTAATAAGAGAGGACTCAACAAAAACTCTGCAAATCGATATTATTAAAAAAAAAAAAAAATTGTAGATAAGACTATTATTTCGGGGCTATGGTCAGCTATGATCTTAATACTAAGGGGTCTCACTGCTGCGACACCGGCAGGATGAAGGAAACCCACCTTACATCTTACTGAGATATATTTTATCATAAAGTGTTAAAAATGAACTCCAAGCAGCAGGAATGACCCATGACATTGTGCCGCCCGGGTGCAAGAAAAAAAATAAAATGCTGCCCCCCAAATGGCCCCCCACATCCATTATTTTATATTATGATTATTAAAACTAAAATGTCATTGATCAGGAAGTCAGATTTACATGCAACAGAACCTTGTCTATATGCAAAATTATTTGTCATACTATTATGTTCAATGCCAAGGGGTGGGCTAGGCAGTATGGGGGTGGGCTAGGGTAGTAAATAGACAGGCTAGGGTAGTATAGGGACAGGCTAGGGTAGTATAGGGACAGGCTAGGGTAGTATATAGAGAGACTAGGTAGTATATAGACAGTCTAGGGTAGTATAGGGGTAAGCTAAGGTAGTATAGGGGCAGGCTAGAGTGGTAAATGGAAAGGCTAGGGTAGTATAGGGGCAGGCTAGAGTAGTATATAGAGAGACTAGGTAGTATATAGGGGCAGGCTAGGGTAGTAGAGGGACAGGCTAGATTAGTATAGGTTCAGGCTAGGGTAGTATATAGAGAGACTAGGTAGTATATAGACAGGCTAGGGTAGTATATAGGGGTGGGCTAGGGTAGTATAGGGACAGGCTAGGGTAGTATATAGGGGTGGGCTAGGGTAATATAGGGGCAGGCTAGGGTAGTATAAGGAAAGGCTAGGGTAGTATAGGGACAGGCTAGGGTAGTATATAGAGAAATTAGGTAGTATATAGCCAGGCTAGGGTAGTATATAGGGGTGGGCTAGGGTAGTATAGGGACAGGCTAGATTAGTATAGGGGCAGGCTAGGGTAGTATATAGAGAGACTAGGTAGTATATAGACAGGCTAGGATAGTATATAGGGGTGGGATAGGGTAGTATAGGGGCAGGCTAGGGTAGTATATAGAGAGACTAGGTAGTATATAGACAGGCTAGGGTAGTATATAGGGGTGGGCTAGGTTAGTATAGGGGCAGGCTAGGGTAGTATAGGGACAGGTTAGATTAGTATAGGGGCAGGCTAGGGTAGTATATAGAGAGACTAGGTAGTATATAGACAGGCTATGGTAGTATATAGGGGTGGGCTAGGGTAGTATAGGGACAGGCTAGGGTAGTATAGGGACAGGCTAGGGTAGTATATAGAGAAACTAGGTAGTATATAGCCAGGCTAGGGTAGTATATAGGGGTGGGCTAGGGTAGTATAGGGACAGGCTAGGGTAGTATATAGAGAAACTAGGTAGTATATAGCCAGGCTAGGGTAGTATATAGGGGTGGGCTAAGGTAGTATAGGGGCAGCCGAGCAGCCCGGGGGGCAGTTGTCATCATGACACACAAAACTGCTAAAAAATAAATCTTGGTCATCAATTTGCTGGGTAAATAAAAGAGAAGGAGAGGCGGCCGTGGTTCAATATGCTGCCCCTCTCAAAGTGGTGCCTGGGTCCATTGGACTCACTGGGGCCCATGGTAGGGCCGGTCCTGCCAGGCAGATATAAAAGACAAAAATTAATGTAGCTCTGTAATCATTCATTCATCATTAAATGTATTTTATACATGCAAGCTGTAAAAGTAGCTGAAAGTGACCTGGTATCAGCTTCTTGCAGGCTCTGTACAGCAGGTCTGGAGTCTGAGAAGAAGAAGCAGCACAAGGAGCCAATCAGTTCATGTACCAACAAGGACCACGCTGATAGGAGGAGAGAGCCGAGTCATCACTGTGCTCCTTCTCCTTTCGCTGTCCAATCACAGCTCAGGGCAGGTCTAGGACAACCTGGGCGCGGAGGAAGTGAGTTAAATGATGCTGGCCATCATATTGAGGACATTTAGTAGGAGGAAAGAAAGGACCGTGGGGGAAATCTCTGGCTTGAAGATTAATATTGCAGCAAAAGCTGGTTTTATCATTTTAACTTTTAATGAACTAATCATTTTTATTGTGGTATTTTTTACTGCTGGAGTTCTGCTGTAACCATTTTCTGATACCATAAGCTAGGCCATAGAGCCATCTACACATTCTAAAGTGTTCAGCGTGTCCCAATAACATATAGGAAAACAATAGGAACTATTGGAAACTATCACCTGTTTCATGAAGCAAAGTTCTCTTCCTCAAACAAGGTGACTCAAATACCCAAATAAATCTCCCAAACTATTCAACATTACATGACATTCTCTTCCCTTGATAGCCACATTCTACCCGTCTGGATACAGAGCTGAAAAAGAATGCTCTCCAACCTCCTGAATAGTATCATGCTACTCAAAAGCATGCACTATAAAAAAAAGTTATCTTATTTTATACAATAAAAAGAAATGTTACATTCAGTAGGAACGAGTAGAAAAGTGCATGAATAAAACATGATTTGATCATTTATTATATTATTTATTGTATATAATTTAATATATTATTGTTTTAGTATACTATGGTTTATATATATATATATATATATATATATATATATATATATTATAATGTAATTTAAAATATTGTTTTTTATATATTATTATTTTACATCATTTAAATATAATATTTATTATTTCATTTATTATTTTATTTATTTGATCATTTATTATACTTGTTATATATTTATTTGGTCGTTTATTTTATATTATTTCATATATTATTATTTAATATAATATATTTTAATATAATTAAACATTTATATTTCAGAATGTATTATTATTTCATCGCCATAATCATTATTATATTATTTTTTTTATTTCTTTGATCATTTATTATACCATTTATTGTTAAATCTACTAAGAACAAGTAGAAAAGTATATCAATCCATTATGATTTGATCATTTATTATGCTTGTTATATAATTTAATCATTTATTTTATTTATTTATGTTATATTATTTCATGTATTATTATTTATTTTAATATATTTTAATATAATAAAATATATTTCAGAAATTAATATTATTTCATCACCATAATCATTATTCTATTAATATTTTATTTATTTGATCATTTATTATACCAATTAATGTTACATCTACAAAGAACAAGTAGAAAAGTATATCAATCAGTCCTGATTTGATCATTTGTTATACTTGTTATATAATTCGATCATTTATTTTATATTATTTCATATTTTATTATTTAATATAATATATTTTAATATAACAAAATATATTTCAGAAACAATTATTATTTCATCGCCATAATCATTATTATATCATTTTTTTATTTATTTGATCATTCATTATACCATTAAAAGAGAATGTTGCATCTACTAAGAACAAGTATAAAAGTTTATCAATAAATCATGATTTGATCATTTATTATACTTGTTATATAATTTGATCATTTGTTTATTTTATGTTATTTCATATATTATTATTTAATATAATATATATTTTAATATAATAAAATATATTTCAGAAATTATTATTATTTCATCGCCATAATTATTATTACATTTTTTTTTTTATTTGATCATTTATTATTCCATTAAAAGGAATGTTGCATCTACTAAGAACAAGTCTAAAAGTATATCAATAAATCATGATTTGATCATTTATTATACTTGTTATATATTTAGAATTTTTATTTCATTATTTATTAATTTTATTTAAAATATTATAATTTTAATATAATAAAATATGTTGTTATTATTATTTAAATATATTATTTAGTATATTATTTTTGGTATTAATATTAATAATATTATTACTATCATCATCATCATCATCATCATAATTTTAATATTTTATTTATTGATCATTTATTATACCATTTAAATAAATGCTACATCCACCAAGAACAAACAGAAAAGTAAATCAATGAAACCTAGTTCCAAGCGTAATAGGGTTAGTCTTAAAACAGACCCCTCAGTGGAGAATAGAATTTATGCGATTTTTGTGCTGCAGATCACCATATAATTAACTCACTTGCACCTTAGATTAGTGGGGAAGTCCTAGATCATTTATACAAGTAGCTTGGCCCATTTTTGGTAAGTAAAGTCCTAAGAATCCGGTGATCTACCGCACCAAATCATATGAAGGTTATTTCTACTGGGGGGCCCCTTTTATGACTGACACTGTGATGCTCCAAATCATGTTTTATTGATATACTTTTTTATTTGTTCCTAGTGGGTGTAACATGTCTTTTAATTGGTGCTCACTAAGAAGAGAACCTGTCACTTTTCTATAGATGGACAAAGTGATAGGTTCTCAGTGAAAACCTGTACAGAGATAAATACAGGGGATGCCATTGCTGACCTCCTGAATATATTAGTTGCCTGGCTCAGACCCAAAACTTTCCATGTCAATAGGTAAATAAGTAAAACTTTTTTTTATTTTTTTTTATTTTATCATTTTGAATATAGTAGGATTTTTGTTGTTTTTTTTTTTTCTTTGTTGTCTTTTATAGGGAGATTTAAGTTTACCTTTTGTCCTAAAGCTATAACAGGAAATAGGAGGAAATCTCTCCAAAGTGAAGGGAGTTGACTCTAAAGCCCCCTATACACCGAATGCTTGGTGATAGACATGTGCAATTAGATTCCCTCCGAATTTGTTATTTAACGAATTCCGACAAATTCGAAAACCCGTTTTAACAAATTCTTCCCGAACATTCGAAAATTTGTAAATTCCTAAATCCGTCAATTCGAAAATTCGTAAATTCCAAAATCCAAAAACCCGAAAATTCGAAAATCTGAAATAATAACTAACTACTAAATTATAGGTATTGGAATTTCCTTTCAAATTTGGCTGTTATTGAACGTAACAAATTTATCCAACGTTACGAATTATCCGAAATAACGAATGCCGTATCTAAACGAATGGAACACAATGAATTAATAATAATAAATAACAATAATAATAAAAACTTTTTATTATTATTATTTATTATTCATTCGTTACATTCCATTTGTTTAGATGCGGCATTTGTTATTTCGGATAATTCGTAAACTTCGGATAAATTCGTATTCGTTATGTTCACTAACAGCTGAATTTGAAGGAAAAATTCCAATACCTATAATTTAATAGTTAGTTATTATTAGTTAGTTGTTCTTTAGAATTTTCGGATTTTCATTCTCTAGAATTTTTCAAATTTTCTTTCTTATTTTTGGATTTTCGAATTTACGAATTTTTCGAATTTATGAACTTACGAATTTACGAATTATTTGAATTTTTTGAATTTACAAACTTACGAATTTTTCGAATTTACAAACTTACGAATTTACGAATTTTTTGAATTTACGAATTGCGATCATAACGAATGACCTGAAAAACAAAAAAACTAATGAGAAGAAAACTAAAACAAACGAATTTTTCACCAGTGCACATGTCTTCTAGACAATATCAGCCGGTTCAATAAAAACTGTCCGACATTCGACCCGTGTCTATGGCAGCCGGTCCGGCCAGCTTCTGTCGGACGTGCATGCTGGAAAACCAGCAGCCGTCCGTCTCCCGATCAGCGCTCGCAGCCAACGGCAGAGAGCGCTGATCGGAGTGTTCTGGCAGGAGGGCTGTTCCCCTTCCAGAACACAATAGCTCAGTGGGGGAGATCGCCGTACTAACATCGGAATGTTAGTACAGCGGCTCCGGTCATTTATTTTTTTTTCAACCTGCTGGGTTGAATGAAAAAAAACTGATAGTGTGTACTAGGCTTTGGAGAGTTGTCATTGAAACAATTGTCCCCATTGGAAGATTTCCTCTCTATTCCTGTTCTGGTGGGAATTCAAAGTTTTAGGTTTCCCATCACTTTCATTCCTGGTGACAATAAACAACGAGACAAATACAGAGGGGAATCTCCAAGCAGGGACAGACAGCAATAAAAAAAACTATCAGAGGGTCTAACCCTTTCTCATTCTTTAAGGATGACTTTTTGTAATTATTTTGACGTTTATAGCGAAGCTCCGCCCAAAAGGGGAAGCTCCGCTTGTTTGCCCCCCCCCGTCGCTATATTTGGTACCTCTTGAGGGGGAGGGGAAACGGGTACCTGTTTCTGACAGGTAACTGTCCCCACTTCCAGGAGACCTCGCCGTGGCGAGGTCCCCCAGAAGTTCGCCCCCCCCCTACTCCTTCCACCACCACCAGGCCATTCAGAAAGTGCAGCACGCTGTGCGCACGCGCAGTAGGGAACAGGCTGGGATGTCGCAAGGCTTCAACTGCTGGATTCTCCTACAAGGAATGGCGGCAGCAGCACCCGAGAGCCGATTGAAAAATCGACTGGGGTGCCGACATCGCGGGATCCCTGGACAGGTAAGTGTCCTTATATTAAAAGCCAGCAGCCACAGTATTTGTAGCTGCTGACTTTTAATTTTAGGAGGGGGGCGGGGCTAAAGCTCCGCTTAAAATTGCATCTAAACATAAATACAAAATGTAATGTGTTTTAGCCTTTTTTTTTTCCTTCATTTTCATCTAGTTTTCGCACCCATAAAACACTTCCTGTTCAAGGGTGACAACACTCAATGTACTGCATCTATGGAGAGCAGAGTTGTCACAATAGGACAGGAAGTGTGTCATCAGCAGTATAAGGGAAGGGGTGGGATTAGTAGTAACATCATTGTCTAAATATAGTCATATTTGTTCAGTGTCATTGCTTAATGTGGCCATATTTAGGCAGTGATTTCAGTCACCTTTCCTCACCCATTTGCTTATGTGGCCGGTAGACATGTGCACTGCCGAAAAATTTGTTTGTTTTGGTTTCATTCGTTTTTGGATTTTTTTCATTTTTCGAGTCATTCGTTATGATCGCTGTTCGTAAATTCGTAAATTCGAAAATTCAAAAATTTGAGAATCCGAAAATAAGAAAGAAAATCCGAAAATTTGGAAAGAATAACTAACTATTAAATTCTAGGTATTGGAATTTCCTTTCAAATTTGGCTGTTAGTGAACGTAACAAATACAAATTTATCTGAAGTTCCGAATTATTTAAAATAACGAATGCCGCATCTAAACAAATGGAACAGAACAAATAAATAATGAATAATAATAATAATAATAAAAAAAAATGTATTATTATTATTATTGTTATTTATTATTATTAATTTGTTGCGTTCCATTCGTTTAGATACAGCATTTGTTATTTTGGATAATTCGTAACTTCGGATAAATTCGTATTCGTTACGTTCATTAACAGCCAAATTTGAAAGGAAATTCCAATACCTATACTTAAATAATTAGCAACAGTTAAGTTATTATTAGTTAGGTATTATTTCAGATTTTCGAATTTTTTGGGTTTTCTGATTTTCAAATTTATGAATTTACGAATTTTAGAATTTACGAATATTCAGAAAAATTTGGTAAACGGGTTTTCGTTAATTTGGATATTTCCGAATTAACGAATTTGTTGAAATTGGTTAAACGTATAAGGAATGAAACAAATTGCACGTGTCTAGTGGCCGGAGGATTCCTGGCCATGTAAGTGAATGGGATGGGTGATGTCAGTGGCTGGTAAGGATGCGGCAACTGCCAACAGCTGCTGCTTCCCTAACAACCATTGACAACTTTGTCCAAATATGGCTGTGTGGTCATACTTAGGCAAAGTAGATACCTGCTTTGCAGCTGTTGCTACATCCTTACCAAGCACTGACGGCACCCGACCTCTTCACTTACATGGCCAGGAAACCCCAACCACATAAGCAAATGGGCTGGGTGTCGTCAGTGCTTGGTAAGGATGCGAGCAGCCTCTGCTTCCTTAGCAACCATTGAAGCTGTCACATATGTTTGCGTCAAACTGTCGAAGCGTTTGGCATTCGGACAAACGCCCATATATGGACAGTGGCCATATATGGACAGTAATGAACTGCTCTCCCCACCCCTTTGCTTAAGTGGCAAGGATCCCTGGTAACGTCTGTGGTTGCTAGGGACGCGGCGGGTGCTTTCTGAGGAATCAGTGATAGTGGGAAGCTGTCAATAATGGAAGCAGTAGAATTACTACCTAGGTTCAGACCGAACCATCATTTCCTCCCTAATCACACACAATTAACTCAAAAATATTAATGGATGTAAATGTATATATAATGTAAGTCATTGGTGCTCAACCTGTGGCCCTCCAGCTGTTGCGAAACTACAACTCCCATCATGCCTTTGCCTTTGGGAGTCATGCTTGTAACTGTCAGCAGCTCGCAATGTCTTATTGGACCTGTAGTCCTGCAACAGCTGGAGGGCTGTAGGTTGACCACCCATGATGTAAGTATATTATTATTATTATTAATATTATTAATTTAATTATATACAACGCTGTTTCTGCAATAAAGCCACTTCTTACCGAATTTTATTGTAATTAGGAAATGTTTTTCTTCCCCCTAGCCAAAGAAAGTTCCCTGACGCCAAACAGCGACGCCCCAGGAATGGATAGCGGCTACCTGACCAGCAAAGAGGCCCCAGCCAAGGGCTCCCAGGACAGGGGGAGCAGTGACCTTCCCATGGATAAGACCGAGTCCGAGAGCAACAAAGGGAAGAAAAGGCGGAACAGAACTACGTTTACCAGCTACCAGCTGGAGGAGCTGGAGAAAGTCTTCCAGAAGACACACTACCCAGATGTTTACGCCCGGGAACAGCTGGCGATGAGGACTGACCTCACAGAGGCCAGAGTGCAGGTAACGTGATTTATTGGCGGAAGATATGAGCAAAATCCAGGCATGCACCACAAAAGGGCCCCGCCGCTGGTTCTAAAAATGGGGATGGATACCGTTAATATTTACTTAGAAAGGGTTCTGCTAAGCAACATAAAGTAACCATGTTACCGTCTAATTTTAGGAACTCAATTCTGTGAATAAATTTCCTTTTTTTATGGCTTCCAAAGCAGATCACATGGATACATTTCCTTTTTCTTGTGCGTGAGCATGTTGGAGCTGTAAAGATCTAAAGGATATATGTAATAAGGACAAAAAAAATTTCACAAAAATTTTTGTGGCAAAAAGTAAACTTTTAATTTACTTGAAACAATTTGAGTATTTTTTTTTTAACTTTTCAATTTAGAGGTTGTTTTTGGTGTGGGGGGGGGGGGGGGATTTAGGGATATTATATTTTAATAAATGTTCTTTGTAATTGCGTTTTCTATTTTTTTTTTTGTGTTTGTATTTTCTCATTAAGTACTTTTTAAAAAAAAAGTAAAACAATGAGGCCAACGAGGAGCCTTTTTTTGGCACTAGAACTGGTCTGTATTGAAAGACGGAGTATCCGTAAATCATTGCACCCTTAAAACTACAAAACACCACCTCTATTTCGCCTTTGTCATTAACTCCACTACTTTTAATGTACAGTTATATGTAACTATATATGTAACTATTTATCAAAAATAGTGAAATTCCAACAATTATATTTTTTTATTTAACATTTTTGGTTTTGCAGGGGGTTGTATTTAGATTAATTTAGTATATTTTATTCAGTTTTCTTTGTATTTGCATTTTTCCTTTTTTTGTGTTTAGAATTTTATCATTGAGTCCTCCTTTTATTTTCAGTTTTATTGCCTGTTTTTCTTTCTCTGTTAAAAAAAAAAAAAAAGAAGTAAGATAATGAGGCTTACGAGGGGCTGGTTTTTGGTAGAAGAACTGGCCTGTGATAGTTGAAAGGGGCTTCTGTAAATCATTTCACCCTTAAAACCACTTCCACCTCCATTTCACCTTTCAAATACTATAAAAGTAACTGCACCACATATGGGACACTCATAAAAGACTAGGAAGAAAAATCCAACAACCAAAAGGCAAAAAAAAGCTAAGGAAAAAGGCAGCTGCTACTCTAATTTTGATTAAAAAAATCAAATCATAGTAGTGTAATAATAATGAGCAGCACTGGCCTGACCATCCTGTATTCTTATTAACGAATAAAATGCTGTATTTTTACTTATATAATGTATCACCAAACATAAAAAGTCGCTGGTGCAAATTTTATACAGATATTATATTAAAAAGGTATGCAACTAATATATCCTGTCATAAAATGCTGCAATGTAATAAACTGCATACAGGACAATGTACTGTGCAAAAACAACATAAAGTGCTATAGTGTAATCATCTCGTATGACATCCCTTCAACAGTTGTTCAAAAAAATTAATAGAAAAAAATCTGTGTTGATATCCAATCAAAGAAAGTCCCAAAAATCCATTTAACCTTTGCCATTAACTCCACTGAATTTTGCAAAAATGGTGAAATTTCACCAAAGCCACCCAATTTTTGCCAAAATTTTGGGGAAAATAATTCTGTCAATTTTTCTCCTGTTGGATCTTTTTTTTGTTTTTTTGTTTTTTGGTCTTTTTTTTGAGGTTTTGAAATAAAAAAAATACTGAGGAGAACAATATCCCATGTACAATAGTTGGTGACAGAGTTCACAATTAAGGCATAGCCAGGAAAAAAGGTCCTTCGGGTGGGCTGTCCATAGGACTGGCCCTATCAGCCCATTAAAGAATTCCAAAGGTGGGAAATGATCATTTTAAATGCCCTTCCAATTTCTCTCATCCCCAGTCTGAAGTAAGTAAATACAAACTTCATAATGCACTGGGAACTTTTTCTTATTAGACATGTGGAGGTTTGTGGACCTGCACTGTCCATTTAAAAATGTCTTTTTTCAAGGACTTGTTTTTAAGTTCTAATTGGTTTTGTGATCATCTTACACATTAAATAGTGCGTAAAGGAAATGTATACTCAAAACTGTTTTCTTTGGTTTTGAGAACAGTAAGGGAAGGGTCTGTTTATTTTTTGCTGTTTTTTTGTGACCCACTGGAGCAGGGTTTCTCAACAAGGGCTCCTATGGTTCCTCCAGAGGTTGCTAAGGATTCCTTGAGTTCCCACTGACACCATTGATCTTTTTAGCTATCTGTAAGGAGGTAAATCTTCCTAATGTCCACAAGTGTAAGGAGCATTTTTCCCACTGACTATCACACTAATGCAGGGTTTCTCAACCAGGGTTCCGTGGAACCCTAGGGTTCGTCTAGAGGTTGCTAGGGGGTCCTTGAGTTCCCACTGACACCCTTGATCTTTTTAGCTATCTGTAAGGGGGTAATTCTTCCCAATGTCCACAAATGTAAGGAGCATTCTTCCCACTGACTATCACACTAATGCAAGGTTTCTCAACTAGGGTTCCTCCAAAGGTTGCTAGGAGTTCCTTGACCAATGACCAATTTATGCCTCTCAGATAAGTTCCCACTGACACCATTGATCTTTTTATCTATCTGTAAAAGGGTAATTCTTCCCAATGACCACAAGTGTAAGGAATATTCTTCCCAATGACCACAAGTGTAAGGAACATTCTTCCCAATGACCACAAGTGTAAGGAGCATTCTTCCCACTGACCATCACACTAATGCATTGTGAGTTGTAGCTATAGTAACACTTAGTAGGGGCTCCTTGAGACTGGAAAGTTTTGCCAAGGGTTCCTCTGTGTTGAAAAGGTTGAGAAAGTGTGGAGAGGTTTCCATTCGCTTCCTGTCTTCGAGATGCAACAGGAAGTGAGAGAAACTCTTTACAAAGTTACATAGTTAAGTCAAAAAAAGACATAAGTCCATCTAGTTTAACCAATAAAAAAATTTAAAAAACCTACAATCCCATATACACAGTTGATCCAGAGGAAGGCGAAAAACCCTGGCAAAGCATGATCCAATTTGTTACAGCAGGGGAAAAAATTTCTTCACGATTTCCCGACAGGCACTCCGATATTCCCTGGGTCAACTTTACCTATAAATGTTAGTACCCAGATATATTATGTACATTTAGGAAAGATTCCAGGCCTTTTGTAAAGCAATCTACTGAGCTGGCCAGAACCACCTCTGGAGGGAGTCTATTCCACATTTTCACAGCTCTTACTGTGAAGAAACCTTTCCGTATTTGGAGATGAAATCTCTTTTCCTCCAGACGTAAAGAGTGCCCCCTTGTCCTCTGTGATGACCTTAAAGTGAATAACTCAACACCAAGTTCATGATATGGACCACTTCTGTATTTATATATGGTGATCATATCCCCCCTTAATCTCCTCTTCTCAGGAGAAAATAAATTCAGTTCCTCTAATCTTTCCTCGTAGCTGAGTTCCTCCATGCCTCTTATCAGTTTGGTTGCCCTTCTCTGCACTTTCTCCAGTTCCTTGATATCCTTTTTGAAAACTGGAGCCCAAAACTGAGCTGCATATTCCAGATGAGGTCTTACTAATGATTTGTAGAGGGGCAAAATGATATCTCTCTCTCTGGAGTTCATACCTCTCCAAATACAAGAAAGGACTTTGCTCGCTTTGGAAACCGCAGCTTGGCATTGCATGCTATTATTGAGCTTATGATCTACCAAAACCCCCAGATCCTTCTCCACCATTGATTCCCCCATTTGTATTCTCCCCTGGAGTACAATTGCAAAAAATTCTTTCCATTCTCAAACAACTGTAACTAGAATAGGTGTCCCACTGAAAGATGACCCTTTATCACCAGTTCCTGTTCTGGTGACAGCTGTAAAGTTTGGATTTCCCAATATCAATTTCTATGTCCGCGACAATGGTCACCAGGACTAGGAAAAAAAAAAAAAAAGATTAATAGTCTAATGAGAGGGCCAAACAATGTCCGAGACTACACAACTTTTAAAATTAGTTCACAGTAAAAGAACCCACAACGCCTAACAGGTTTCAAGACATAGTTTAGATTTCAAAGATATAATACTAGTAAGAATAATAATAATAAAAAATAAACCTAAAAGGTCAAATAATCATAAAATAATAAAAAGAAAAATGTATAATATAATAAAATAGTAATAATATTAATAATAAAAAGTAAAAATAATAATAAAAGAATGTAAAATACAGTTTATCATAAAATAATCAAAGAAGGGATTTTCTTTCCTAAGGGGTTCCCCCATTTGGTGAACTGGAGCCTGTGCACCCAGTGCCAGCTTGATTGACCCACAGAAAATATGTACCCAGCACCTCTGTTTTTTTATTTTTGTTTGAGCAATACAAAAACTTAGCAGAGGTTCCAACCCTTCCACACTCTATCCAACGCCGAAAAAAAAGGCTTGGCTATAGATACACTTTAAGGCCCCTTTCACGTGGACAGCAATGGGGTGGGAAAAACAGGTGGTTGATCCCCATTTAAAGTACTCCCCCCCCCCCCCATAAATGGCCATCTAAAGCCTACCATGGCAGCTGAAGGGAGTAGTACCCATGCCGTGGCTGCAGCAAATTTTCCTCTCCTTGCCAAGTTTGACAGGTGGCCCTGCCTGTCAAACTCGGCCATTGAAGGCCAATCGGACTGTGCCGCAACTATGAGCCAAACATTTGGCTTATGAATGTAGCATGGTATTTCAATATAAAATTGCCCTTGGGATAACAAAAAAAAAACCACACACACAGAAGGCAGCAATATCGCCTCCTGAACGGCAGGATAACACTACCTTACCCCGTATGAAAAGTGATCCACAATGGATCTCATTTCAGAGGGCGGTATATACTGCCAGCCACGTGTAGGGGGCCTAAACGGTTAACATGGAAAAAGTTTACTTCCTGTCCAACGATGCAAGCAAAAAAAAAAAAAAGCATAACAATGATTTCCTGCCAAAAAGAAGTCTCAAAGGAGAGATAAATTTAAAAATGATTCTGTAATTAAAATATCTGACGGATGGAGTTATATAAACCAGCGTCTTTTTCTGTAGTAGAAATATAAATAAAGCCATTCATAGCGATTAGTTCTAGGTGACATCTCGCCCTGAAATTGGCGTTGACATGGTCTTGGCTTAATTTTATTCTTCCCAAAGTAATCGGCTAATGAAAACAGAACTTTCCTTTCTATATGTCTGTATAGATAGAGATAGATAGGCAGATACGTGGAATGTTGCAACCGTGCCAGGACTGTCTATAGACAGGATGATTGTTGGGAAGATTAGGCCCATGGTTATAATTTATGAATAAATCTTTCACTAATACTCTTTAAATATTCAACAAATATTATTTATGGATATAATTTTTTTATGATTTATTGGAAAATATTATTTATGGAAATTATTTTTTAAATTATTTATTGGAAAATATTATTTATGGAAATTATTTTTTATGATTTATTGGAGAAAATGATTTATAGAAATACATTTTTTTTTTATGATCAATTGGAATATATTATTTATGGAAATTATTTTTTTTATCATTTATTGGAAAATATTATTTATGGAAATTATTTTTGTATGATTTATTAGAAAACATTATTTATAGAAATTACTTTTTTATGATTTATTGAAAAACATTGTTTCTAAAAATAGGATTTACCATTGTTTTTTTTAAATTTTATTTGAGTGTCTTTTATTTCTTTTATTTTTTTCTGTGTATTTTTGTGGCAGATATTAAGACTGTAACTGCCCCATATGCTAAAAATTGTACTGATAACATTTCTTGAAAAGGATTGCCTTTAGAAAATGATTTTAGGACAATTTGGAAAATCATTTGCAGAGATGTTTCTAGAATGATGCCATGTAATACTTGTTTATGAATAATGGACAGCACAGTGGCTCGCATATCTGCCTTGCAGGACTGGGGTCCTCGGTTTAAATTCCAGCCAGGACACTATCTGCATGGAGTTTGCATATATATCCCCCTGTAGCACCCTCCTAGATAGGCTGCTAGATAGGCTAGGTCAATTTAGTGTTTCTTCTTGGTACCCCTGCAATCAGTGCAGCAGATTGTGATTGCTTTGGGCTGTTCTGGGCTTTGCAGGTTGAAAGTTTGAGCGCGTCCCCCTGTTTTCTGGAGAATATAGCAGAATATAGTGGGTGGGACGAGGCAGATTAGCAGCCTGAATATTTATATAGCTTCAGCCAATCCCTGGGGAAGGGTGCCCAGAAGGGGGCTGGGGGAGGGCATAAATAGTTTGGAGCCCTGTTCTTGTCCAGGAGGAGAAGTTCCCAGTCTGAAGGGCTGCTACCCTTCTGGGCAGCCCAGCTAAAATTTTACCTGAGCGCTACATCCCTTTCCTTGCATGGGTTTCCTCTGGTCTTCCAACGTCTTTCGGGGGCAACACCACTCTACCTTCGTGAAGGGTCAACATAGCATAAAACTTGGATGGAGAAACCAGTGATTTCACAGATCTACTGTATATTAGAACCAGTATTAAACTATCATGTTGTTCGTCCATGAGGAGAGTTCAATACTGGTTCTAATATAAGTCAGTGAAGTCATTGTCATCCAAGTCATCCAAGTTTTATTCTGTGTTGAACCTGATGAAGGTGGAGCAATGTTGCCCCAAAACGCATTGCGTGTTTTATATGACTTTTTTTTATCGACAAAATTATCTTGGACTCTTTTATCTGATTCTTGTCTGGCGCTCCTTTCTCCCTTTCTATGGTTTGAGCTACTGTTGGGTGCCCATCAAAAGAAGCCATTGCTGTGTGGGAGCCGCCTCGCCAGAGTTATTGAGCTTGTTTGAAGTCTTCCTTCATGATCTGACTACATCTGCAAGTCTAAAGATCGCCATACTATCAGGAGCATGTTGCGCTCCTGATCCTTGATAGCTGCTGGGCTCCTTCCAGCATCCTGGTTTTGGCTATGATGCATTCTCCTTGTCTGTCTGTCAACCTACAAGGTGATTGATGTGGCCAGTCTCTGGGTGGAGACCAAACGTGATTTAAGCCAGCCAAGCCTGCATTCTCAGACTTGTGATATTGTGTTTGTAACACGTGCGCCAAGCTCCCTATTTGTCTGCTATGCTGATTGGATTTCCTTGTTTATGACCTTGGATCGAATATTGACTACTCTCTGAACTCTGCCTGCCTTTTGACTGCTGTTTTGATCCCGACTTTTTTAAACCTTGCCTGCCTTGTATCTGGACTGTCATTGAACCACTCTGCCTGTCTGCCAACCGCAAGTACCTGTTTGCTGTGCTCAGTTTGCACCTGCCCTGGTGTGGTAGCCGGGCACTATAGTATTGTCTTTTAAGTCCTAGGGGCAACCCAGTACTGATAGGTCTGCTTGCCTTATGGGAAAAAGGGCAGCTATAGGTGAAGAACACAGAAGCCAGCTATAGTGCATGACCACCTGTGTTAGGGGTAAGCGTGACACATACATGGTTCTGTTTTTTTTTTTGTTCAGCCAGAATTTTATTGAGTTGTATTGAATTGAATCTGTGTATTCCATCAGAATACAGAGATAAGTGCTGCAGCCTATTGCCTGCTCTGCTGATCGTGCAGCTTTTATCCAACAGGGCGCTTGAACAGAAGTTGATTGGTGGATTGACCTATGTTTAATTGCAGTGGCTACACATGGATTGAAATTTAGATGGTCCCTGATGAACTGGCTAAATTTCAATCCATCTATTGCCACCTTAAAATTTCCCAGCGCCTCTTTAAGTATGTTGTTCTGGAGTTCCCCGGAAGATGTCATCTCTGATGAAACGCGTCGGGAAGAACTACATGCTGACATCATTGCTTTCTCAGAAGTGGACCCGGAAGTAAGGTCCGGTTTGTTATTCTTACTGCGCAGTGACTCCTGTTTTGTATATATGATGGAGGTTGACGATGGATACCTGTGGGCAATTTTGCTTCCTGCTAGCTGTGGATCCTGCCGAGGAGAACCTGGAGCCTTACCTTTGGCTGACCAATATTACCACATGCTGTATGTGACTTCTCTAAATTGTGAGAGTCATTTATCTCCGATAAGCCTTCAGTCGTGGCTATAGGGTGGTTTAGATCTTCTCCTGTGTTGAATACACAATCCTAATAACCTTACCAACAGTTCAGTGTCCACCACTCCTCTCTGCCAATCCCTCCACTGGCTTCCCATTGCCCAACAAATACAAATTTAAAACACTTCTTCTATCCAACTTTCACCCAAACCGTCCTCTCTGTTGCTCCACAAACCTCCTGTTCTCTAGCTCCCTTGTCTCCTCCTCCCATGCTTGTCTTCAGGACTTCTCCAGAGCCTCTCCCATCCTCTGGAACTCACTACCCCAATCCGTTGGACACACAATCCTATCCATCTTAGCAACCATTCAGTGTCCACCACCCCTCTTTGCCAATCCCTCCACTAGCTTCCCATTGCCCAACAAATAAAATTCAAAACACTAACAAAAGCATACAAAGCCATTTACAACACTGCCTCGAGCTACATCACCATTCTTATCTTCAAATATTACCCAAACCGTCCTCTCCATTCCTCCCAAGACCTCCTGCTCTTTAGCTCCCTTGTCTCCTCCTTCCATGCTCATCTCCAGGACTTCTCCAGAGCCTCTCCCATCCTCTGGAACTCACTACCCCAATCTGTTCGGCTTTCTCCTACTCTGTCCACTTTAAGGGCATCCCTGCAAACTCATCTCTTCAGGGAAGCCTATCCTGCCTTCGGCTAATAATCAAATCTTCTATCTCGCCCATCAGTTCATCCCTAAGGCCCCATTCACACCTGAGAGTTTTGTAGCTTGAAGCCTGAAGCTACAAAACGCCGGAGGGGAAAAAAATAAATTATTCTCTATGGAGATGGTTCACATCTCCACTCCCAAATGCCTGAAGCCAGAAGCTCCAAAACGCCTGAAGCTCAAACAAGTCCTAGAACATTTTTTTTTTAGGCAGATTTGGGCGCTTTTCAGCTTTTTACATTGATGACCTTTTGACCTGTACAAAATCGCGGCAAAAACGAGGCAACAACCGCGGCAAAAACATGGTAAAATCGCGCAACTTTCTGCCTGAAAACGCTACGCTCAGGTGTGAATGGGGCCTAACAGTTATTAACTTTTGTTGCACCAGCCCCTCCCTAATAGACATGTGCGCCGTCAATAAATTAGTTTCGTTTTGTTCCGTTTCGTATTAAAATGTATTCGTAATTCGTGTCCGAAATTCAATTCGGATTCGTACGAAATACGAATTTTCGTTAGGTTCGTAAACTTTTCGTAACAATAACGAAAGTTCGTTATGATACATTTATCATTATGAGGGGCTCCCACCATACCTGTGGGGCCCATCCTGGGGGGCCCTTTACTACGATCCCACAATGGGCCCTTTCACATGTTCTGCAGTGAGCTCCCTTCCTACTGTATTGGGGCCCCCCAGGGTGGCAGAAAACAAGAGATATATGTCACCAGCATACAAAGAAAATATAAGGGTCCAAAGCAGTAGGAGAACTATCAGGGTTGCAATGGTTGTCTTGCCACCGGGCCCTGGTGTTCTGCCACTGTGGGGTTCCCCAGCCTCCTCTTGCTGTTCTGCCCCTGCTATTGACAGCGCTGGTCTGGCATCTCTTGGAATTTACAGGCTGGTTCTCCTGTCCGAAGGACGGGAGAAATCAGTCTGTTTTTTCAGTAACTGAGAGTCCTGGTGGAGTCCTTCCTGCAATTCGCTTTTCTCCCTGCCAATGAGGATGCAGGGGAAGGAGCAGATCAGGCGGCCGTGGTTGTGTGAGCGCTCGCATTATGCAGTGTCAGCGAGCAGAGGGAGGGGGGAGGAATCACCCGCAGGAGCTGACTGGGGACCCTCTCCCTCTCAATAGAGTCTGTGTTACTCCAGCGGCGGCCCGAGTAAGATGCAGCGAATGCAAAAAGACATTGCCTTTTTGTAATAAAAAAAAAAAAAATGTTTTTAAATTGGGGGGCACATGGTGGTGCACAGCATAATGTTGGGGGGGGGGGGCGGGGCCCCCTCTGCCCCCCCCCCCAGGGACGCCATTGATTAGATTGTAAGCTCGCAGGAGCAGGGCCCTATTAATCCATCTTGGATTAAATTGTATTGTTGCTGTATTGCCTCCCTTATATTGTAAAGTGCTGTGCAAACTGTTGGCGTTATATAAATCCTGTATAATAATAATAATAATCCAAAGGTGTATGACACTTATTCATGGTGTGGACTGTTTGACCAGTGGATTGGGCTGTTATTTTTGTTCATGTGTGGTTATTTCACGTTTTATAGCACTGATGTATTTTCACGCAAAAAACAGTGTATATACATAATGGAGATTAAAATAGCTCAAACGGGAGATTCCTCCATCCACGCTGAGGAACTAATGAAATCTATGCATGTGTGGCCAACGTAACTAGCAAAAGGAAAGATGCACATGGATGGGGCAGTTCCCTGAACACTCTCCAGCACTCGATCCAGTTAGTCAGCCCTACAAAAACACATTCATTAAATCGTTTCAATATTTATGTTAATCAAAAACAGAGGTCTTTGTTGCATACCTTTGCACAAGCTGATGAAGCCGCACTGCCATGTCAACAAATACATCAAAAACACAATTTGAAGAATAAGCGTTCTTGTGTGATGAGAGTCTGTGATTTGTGGGTTGTAGAAATTTACCCCACTATGTGATTCTAGATCTACAATCTCTGTCTGATCGTGGCGTTATATAGGCTGGAGATGACAATACAAAAGTGGTGCTTCCCTGTCTGCGTTTCTGCTCGCTTAAAGTGGTTGTAAAGCCTAAACGTTCTTTACCTTAATGCATTCTTTGCATTAAGGTAAAAAATGTTTAGGTGTCAGCATCCCCCCCCCCTTTTACTTACCTGAGCCCTCACTCGATCCAGTGCTGTACACGTCTGCACCTCTTCTCTCCCCTCACTTCCGGGTCTCGCTGGCTTTGCTGGGGCACCGGGAGCCATTGGCTGCCAATCAAAGTCAGTGATGGGGGAGCGGGGGGAGGGGGACTGAGTCACGCTGTCTGTGTCAATGGATGCAGCAGCGGGGCTCGGGTGTGAGCATGCACGAGTGCCCCCCATGGGAAGCGGCTTCCCATAGGGGCACTGGACAGGGGGAGGGGCCAGGAGTGCCAGTGAGAGACTCGAAAAGAGGAGACTCATGGCCACTCTCCATGCAATTCCATTGCACAGAGCAGGTAAATGTTGTAATATGTTGGCTGATTTATGTAGGATATTGTATTAAAGTACCATATTGACCAGAAATAGAAATTCAACATATTGCAACAGTAAACACAGACATTTTTTTTTTAAATTACCTTTACAAAGCCCCGCACCTACCCCATCTAGGAAGTGGGTGGGCAGCGTGTCAGGCGGCTTTCTTCCTCCTCCTGTGGTGTGGATCACGGCGCCTTCCGCCGTGCATCCCCCTCTTCCTCCTCCTAGGCGTTCAATAGGATCACCTGACTTTTTAGCCAATCGGGGAACGGGTATCAGACCCGCGCTTCCTGATTGGCGAATATTCATTTGCTTTTCTAACACACCGGGGTGGGCTCCGAGTGCAATGCTCTGCGCCCCAAGTCCACCCTATTTTGAAGCCTATTAGAGCCTATAGCTCTAATCAGGTGTTACAAGAAAACACCCCCCCCCCCCCCGCGCTGTAATTCATGCGCTCGGCATCCTGGATGGGGCCGGACGCATGAATAGTGGGTGGCTATGAATAGATTCATGCTATGCATGAATCTATCCATTAACTATATAGGGGGTGGCATGGATAGAGGGGGCGGCTCCCATGAGCCCTTAATGGATGGGCCGCCCCTGCTCCCAACTGTCCCTGATTTTGAGGGACTGTCCCTGATTTGGTACAAAGTCCCTCTGTCCCTCTTTCCTCCTCATTTGTCCCTCATTTTGGTCTGAGCTGTATAGTTGTATATAAAATGCGCAATTTATATTTCAAAAAGTGTTTCCCATTGCTAAACCTTTCATCCAATTTCCAAATTGCTGCATTCAAAAATTTCAAAAACCAATATAAAAGAATAGTAGTAGTACAAAAGCACTTTTGAGTTTAAATAATCTTTTTTTTGTATAATTCTCCTTTAAGGGGGGTGTGGCAGGGGGTGTGTCCTATGCCTACATACTTTTGCTAATAGATGTCCCTTGTTCCCATCTCATAAAGTTGGGAGGTTTGCTTTAGGCTGGGTTCACACTAGTGGGTTTCTCCGCATCCAATTCGCATAGCAGGAGATTGTGACCGGCTCTCTATGGACACATCTCCGCAGCGGGTCCGGTGCGAATTGCACAGGAGTCCTGTGCATGTTTTGGTCGGTTTCAGGTCCAAATTCAGCCCAAAATTTGGGCACAGACAGCAATAAATACTGACAGGGGTTCTTTCACAAAAATTTTATTAGCATTTCTGCCAACTTATCAGGACACAATATATATGTTTACATAATGCAATAAACAAGGAACAAATAGGAAAAATAAAAATAAAGTACATATAGGAATTGTGAAGAAAGGGACTTAAGCAAAAGGGATATGCTGGCGCTAGCCTCAACGCCCCACGGGATGAGCAACCCAGGACATCCCCGGGAGCACGAGGCGTCTGTAAGCAAAAGTGTCCTCATATAGAACCCAGCATAGCCATATAGGAGTATCACTGACAGGGGTTCTAATCCCTCTCTACTCTATCCAAAACCCCAAAAAAGTTTTAGTTATACGTTAAAGTAATTTTTGGCAGAATTAGTCATGGAAAAACGAGAAGAATTATGACAACAATGTCTTTACTGACTTCTCTCCGTTCTGTGTATGCTGTATTACCCCGTCCATCCCCTCCCCCTCATACTGACCATGGGGGGTTGCATTGCGGAGATCCACAGGCCGCAGGAAATTAAAGATGTAATGAAAACAAGCAAAAGTTATCTCAGCCTGTCATCCCAGCCTGTTTTCCCAGGATAGGGTTTTGTCGGTGAGGTCTGAGCCTGGACCAGGGTGTCATCTAGAATATTAGCATTAGATAAATATCACAGTTTAAATCCTGTGATCATCAGCTTGTGATTGCTCCAAGGACAGGGTGTAGACATGGTCCTCTTCTGAAAAGAAGGGACCCTGGTCCTGGTCACCCAGGGTGGAAGACTCCTGTTGGGGCCTAAGGGTACTCTTGTGCTACCCAACCGAAACCAGGCGGACCTCATTCTTCATATAAACCTGCCGATACAAGCTCCACTCAAGTACTTGGCGGGGCTCCCCCAAAGGGAGACCCCATGGGAGGGGAGAACCCAACCATAAGGCCACCTGCCCGCCCCTCCGAGACTTTCAGGGCAAGTCTGAGGACCTATATCCCACTAATCAGGAGTGAGTAAAGTACCTTGCGCTGTGCAAAATAAATAAGTGCTTTAGGGTGCCAAAGCGCAAGACAATAGCTGTCCTTCCGGATGGTATAAAAATTTCTCCTGTCCCACCCAAAAGGCCCAGCCCAGGAGGCAGGTATGGAAAAAAGCGTGCAGGGGTGCTGTGACCAAGGTGCCCTACTAAAAACTCAGTGGTTATCCCATAGTGAATTTTTCTGGCACCCTTGGACTGCCACTCCAAGGGCATGAGCACCGTGGGCTTTTCTCCGCTCATTTAGCTCATTCAATACATTTAGTACCTTTAGCGCTAATACCCTTCCAGTTCCATAACAGAAGCCCCCAATTATTCTGTACACATACCTACTTTGCTCCCATGTCCTGCTGCTGTGTACATTGACACAGATAGCAGGACTCGGCCCCGTTGCCCGGCTCCCACATCATTGGATTTGATTGACAGCAGCAGGAGCTGGAAAGACCGAGTTCAGGTAAGTAAAACCGGGGGACCTGGGGGGCTGCTGCATTACAGGAGGTTTTTTTACCTTAATGCATAAAATGCATTAAGGTGAAAAACCTTGAGGGTTTGCAACCTCTTTAATGCACTATCTGCATTGTGGTAAAAAAAACAAAAAACTTTTGAGTGCAGCCATGCTGGAACAGTAAAGGGTCTTCAACCTAAAATGTTGCATCAAGGTTGGATAAGATGTAGCATTAACAGTACCTTCACTGGAAACACATGAATTCAATCAATTGGAGGGTGTCCACATACATTTTGCCATACGGTATGTGCTAAATGGTTCTTTGAAAGATAACATCATTTTTTTGTGTAGCACGCTCCTAGTGAGGTGCTATGCTGTTAGGTAAATTTAGTTCTTTTTGAGCTCCTCTATAATCAGTGAAGCTGTTGCTGATTGCTTTGAACTGATCAGGGTCTCACAGGCTGCAGGCTTAAATGCTTCTCCTTAGGAGTGGAGCGGGTCAATGAGCATCCTGAATATTTATTGAGTTTTCAGTAAATCCCTGGGGAGATATGTCCAATAGGTGGTTGCAGGTGGCATAAATAGTCTGGGGCTGGGGCAGTCTCGGTTCTTGTCCAGAAGGACAAGAAAGCCAGCGAGGCCTGAAAGTGAGGAGAGAGAGGGGAGAGAAGAGCTGCAGTTGAGCATGGCGCTGGATCGAAAGAGGGCACGGGTAAATAAAAGGTGGGGGGTGGGGGGGGATGCGGTTGCCTAAACATTTTTTACCTTAATGCAAGGAATCCAGTAAGGAAGTGTCTACCTCACTCCAAGGGAGGCATCTAATTACCCAAGTACTTAAGAGTACAGACCTGAGGACAGGATCTGGGTGACTGTTGCTGCTGTTAAGCCCCTGATGCACTTAAGACTAAGGCTTGCCTGGCCTGGAACATTGCTTATGGTGTCCAAGGGCTGTCTATTCCCAGAGCTATTGCGAAAGAGACTTTTCTACGGAGTCGCTTCAGAAGAAAGGGTGTCCTCTTATGACATAAGTTTAACATTCTGGAGTATTCCACAACTCCCTGTGTCAGGGCCGTCTTTAAGGCAGGGCAAGAGGGGCAGCTGCCCTGGGCCCTGTCATTGTTGTGGGGCCCAAAGCAGCTGCCTCATACTTGGCAACTGTTCCAGTTTAAATTCCCTTGTCCCTTGAAGTTATAGTCCCGTGCTCTGTCCTGATATCTCAGTGTGAAATTCTGTTACTAATGCTGCCCAGCTCTGCCCTATTGTTGTGTACAGATGGCTCACCTGCAGACCCTGTGTTTACATACAAATACAGACATTGAAATGTAAATAGTGACAGCATCCATATGTAAATAGTGGCTGACTGGCAGCATTCATATGTAAAAAAAGGCAGCATTCATATGTATATCATGCCCCCCTGAGGTCATATCCACCATCACCTATACTGAATGCTGCCCACTGGGGAGGTAACGGAGCATGCTTGAAAGTCCTGCCTACAACTGTGGTCATTAAGCCTAACATCCGCCTGTTCTGCAAATCTTTGCCCAGGGTCCAATCAATATTAAAGACGGCCCTGCCCTGTGTTCTATCCAAGTTATCCAGCAATAAACTTTAAAAAAGGCAATCCCTAGACTATTAATTGGGCAAGAAGTATGGATACTACTGTGTGCCTGGCTGCCATTACATTGATGGGAAAGAGAAACTGGGACAAGATAGCGGGACCAGCCAGAGGGTCTGCGCTACAGTTGATAGAAATATTCTGAAGACAGCTGAACACTGACATTCCCTCGTTGACTTCTCAAGCGTGAATAGGAATTTTGTGTCAGGCATGTCTTCTTCCGTGATGCAGAAAATTAATTAGCAACAGGGATTTGGTGGCTGATGGATTCAGCGAGGGTCCCTCAGAACCCACCAATGCTCTCCATCACCTGTTAAGCTCTGGGTGTGATGATGGTCACTGAGCTGACATTGGTGGCCTTTGCTAATCACCATTCATCCTCCATGTCAAATGGAAAGCAGAGACTGTGGGGGCCTCTTTGTCTACCTGGCATGGAAGGCTCCCTCGTGCACAGGGTGTGATGGATGGCTTTTCCTGTGATATGGTGAATGGGTCATACAAGTGCCCTCTCCCCTCCTGCAGATTTCGCCATGAACGTGCTTTTGCACTGGAATCTTGAAGATTGCAAAAGGTGATAAATGAACCACTGCAGTGCTGGAAAATACTCTCCGCAGCCAAGGTGCTTCACTGTTTTTGTTGGGTCTGAAATATCAGTAGACTTTTTTTCCAAGACTGCGATATGATATGTTTGCTATTTCAACACATTAAAGTTTTCCAAAACCTTACTTCAGATCTAAGCTGTCAGCTTTGATTCTACCCATACAGTATTAATCCAAACATGTCATTGCAGCTTGATGGTACCATCTGCATTAACCATTCTCAACCAGGATTTCTTTAGCTCCTGCTAAGGTTTCTTTGAGCTGTGGTTGATTGACCTCCAATGTCATGGTGCCTGCAATAGTTGCAGAGCCAAAGTCACCTGGCAAAGCCAACAACATGGCACTAATTATCTTTTCAGCTGTCTGTCTGTCTAGCATTCTGACCACCTTTGTAGGGGCATTTTTGCCCATGACCCCTAATGAATTGGTGTTATTAAGTTTCCCCCAAGATCTGAAAATTATTTTAGCAGTTTTCAGGGATAAAAAGGTTGAGAAAGGTTGGTCTACGTAACCTGTGTCAATTTTGCCTGCTGAAGCCACCCCTTAAACCAGCCTTTCTCAACCCTTTTCTCTCCAAAGGAACCCTTGAATATTTTCAGATGTCTGGGGAACCCCTGATAAAACCAGTTGGGGGTTAGTGGGAAAATGCCCTCTCCCGTCCCACCTTACAATGATGGGCAGATTCCCCTCTAACAGACAACTAAAAAGATCATTGGTGTCATGCTACTGGCTCTGCCAAGTGGTCTTGGCCTTGGAACTATGCAAAGACTATCAAATGGGAGGTCACTCAGTCACTGCTCAAGAAACCCCTAGCAACCTCTGGAGCAACTAATGGCTGCCTTAAACGATAAGTACACCATAAACAAAGTTCACTTTTCTTTTTTTGCCCCTTCTCTGAACTAACCTAACCCACCCTCCCATTCCAGAGATGCTTACTTACCTCCATCTAATGACCCTTCAGTCTCCTATTTTTTTTTCTCTTATGTGGTGCAAGTCTTCACTGTCTTGGGTATGACTGGGTATTACAGCCCCGTAGAGTTCTTTGGGATAGTCACTGGGCTCGGGATACATCCTCATAGACATCTATGGGATCATCTTCAGCCTTGGGGCACAGTCCCATAGATTTTCATTTATATACAGCCCCAAGACACAGCCTTATAAAAGTCTATGGTGCTTTAAGATTTTAAAGTCTCAACATCCCTGCCCACCCAAAACCTAAGGACAAGTTCTTGGTGGAAAGCATCTGCAACAGTCATAGAACTGACCTATGTGTCATTGTTGTGTCTCCTAGGTGTGGTTCCAGAATCGAAGGGCAAAGTGGAGGAAAAGAGAGAGGTTTGGGCAAATGCAACAAGTACGAACTCACTTCTCTTCTGCCTACGAGCTGCCACTACTGACCCGAGCTGAAAACTATGCCCAGGTAATTCATGTTTCCTTCGATTCTGCTGTGTGTTGTTCATGAAAACAACATTTACCAACAGAGGTAGTTAACACCTAGATCAGGGTCTCTTAACCATGGTTCCATGGGACTTTAGGGTTTCTTCCACAAATTAAGAGGTTCCTTGAGCAATGAGCAATTTCTGCCTCTCAGATAAGTTTCCACTGACATCATTGATCTTTTTAGCTTTCTGTAAGAGGTAATTCTTCCCAATGATCACAAGAGTAAGGACCATCCTTCCCAATGACCATCACACTAATGTATCAGGAGTTGTAGATTATTAGCAGGCATTTCCTGAGATTGAGAAGTTATTTTAAGAGTTATTCTGTGTTGAAAAGGTTGAGAAAGGCTGACCTAGGTAGTAAGCCAGAAAAAGAGGTAACTTCTAACCAGTACTTAGCTACTAAGCCAGATAAAGAGGCAGCATGCAAACAACTCCCATGTTGTAACCAGCTCCTGTCTCCCGAACAAGGTATGAAGGCAGCATGTATCCAACACTCATTTATTTACTGAGTCAAATAAATACCTTTTCCACATTTTGTCTTGTTACAACCAAAAACGTAAATAGATTTTATTGGGATTTCATGTGATTGACCAACACAAAGTGGCACATAGTTGAGAAGTGGAGGTAAAATGATAAATGGTTTTAACAATTTTTTACAAATAAATATCTAAAAAGTGTGGCGTGCATTTGTATTCAGCCCCCTTTACTCTGATACCCCCAACTATAATCTAGTGGAATCTATTGCCTTCAGAAGTCACCTAATTAGTAAATAGAGTCCCCCTGTGTGTAATTTAATCTCAGTATAAATACAGCTGTTCTGTGAAGCCCTCAGAGGTTTTTTAGAAAACCTTAGTGAACAAACAGCATCATAAAGGCCAAGGAACACACCAGACAGGTCAGGGATAAAATTGTGGAGAAGTTTAAAGCAGGGTTAGGTTATAAAAGAATATCCCAAGCTTTGAACATCTCACGGAGCTCTGTTCAGTCCATCATCCGAAAATGGAAAGAGTATGGCACAACTGCAAACCTACCAAGACATGGCCGTCCACCTAAACTGACAGGCCGGGCAAGGAGACCATTCATCAGAGAAGCAGCCAAGAGGCCCATGGTAACTCTGGAGGAGCTGCAGAGATCCACAGCTCAGGTGGGAGAAACTGTCCACAGGACAACTATTAGTCGTGCTCTCCACAAATCTGGTCTTTATGGAAGAGTGGCAAGAAGAAAGACATTGTTAAAAGAAAGCTGTAAGAAGTCCTGTTTGAAGTTTATTTATTTATTTATTTCAGGTACTTATATAGCGCCGTCAATTTACGAAGAGCTTTACATATACATTGTACATTCACATCAGTCCCTACCCTCAAGGAGCTTACAATCTAAGGTCCCTAAGTCACATTCATACATACTAGGGACAATTTAAACAGAATCCAATTAACCTACCAGCATGTCTTTGGAGTGTGGGGGCGGAAACCGAAGTACCCGGAGGAAACCCACGCAGGCACAGGGAGAACATGCAAACTCCAGGCAGGTAGTGTCGTGGTTGGCATTTGAACCAGTGACCCTTCTTACTGCTAGGCGACAGTGCTACCCACTACACCACTGTGCCGCCCAAGTTTGCGAGAAGCCATGTGGGGAACACAGCAAACATGTGGAAGAAGGTGCTCTGGTCAGATGAGACCAAAATTGAACATTTTGGCATAAAAGCAAAATGTTATGTGTGGTGTAAAACTAACACGGCACATCACCCTGAACACACCATCCCCACCGTGAAACATGGCGGTGGCAGCATCATGTTGTGGGGAGGCTGTTTTTCAGCAGGGACAGGGAAGCTGGTCAGAGTTGATGGGAAGATGGATGGAGCCAAATACAGGGCAACCCGTTAGAGTCTGCAAAAGACTTGAGACTGGGGCGGAGGTTCACCTTCCAGCATGACAATGACCCTAAACATACAGCCAGAGCTACAATGGAATGATTTAGATCAAAGCATATTCATGTGTTAGAATGGCTCAGTCAAAATCCAGACCTAAATCCAATTGAGAATCTGTGGCAAGACTTAAAAATTGCTGTTCACAGACGCTCTCCATCCAATCTGACAGAGCTTGAGCTTTTTTGCAAAGAAGAATGGGCAAAAATGTCACTCTCTAGATGTGCAAAGCTGGTAGAGACATCCCCAAAAAGACTTGCAGCTGTAATTGCAGTGAAAGGAGGTTCTACAAAGTATTGACTAAGGGGGGCGCCATACAAATGTACCCCACACTTTTACCATATTTATTTGTAAAAAAATTGGAAAACAATTTATCATTTTCCTTCCACTTCACAATTATGTGCCACTTTGTGTTGGTCTATCACATAAAGAGAGTCAGCAGGTACACAGAACCTAATCTAATGAGCCAGACAGCGATGTAAGGAGTAACTAGCACCCATATACTGAGTCAGATCTAGAGGCAGCATGTACAGTATATAGTGAGCCAGATAGAGAATTAGCACGTATTAGGACCTATTCTACTGAGCCAGATAGACAAGCAACATGTCAGATAGAGAGTCAGCATGTAGCCAGAACTACTCTCCCGAGGTAGATACAGTGACAGCAGGCAACCAGGACCTATCTTGTAAGCCACGTAGGAATTCAACAAGAAAGTTGCACCTATCTACTGGGCCACCTAGAGAGGCAACTTGTAACCAGGACCAATCTATTGAGCCAGATACAGAGAGACAAACATAGAAAGAAGCAGGGTCGGACTGATAACTCATGGGGCCCCCGGGCAATAAGAGATTATGGGGCCCCCAGGCAATCAGAGATTATGGGGCCACACAGTATACACACACACAGTATACAATCACACAGTATACACAGACATTTACACACAGTATACACAGACAGATGTAAAAAAAAACACAGATTTATACATACTGTCCCTGGTTTTACTGAGGCTGGCAACCCTGATGGGGCCCCCTAGTGGCCCAGGGCCCTCGGGCAGTGCCCGAGTGGCTCAATGGTCAGTCCGCCCCTGGATACAAGTAACTGGCATCCATCTACTGGGTCAGATATAGAGGCGGCATGTAACCAGCACCCACTGATAATTTCACTCCCACCAAGCTGTAACATAGGAAAGGTAATGCCAAACTTTAGGAAATGTCACAAAGTCTGACTTGGCACAACAGACATGTGACCTATGCCAAAACCTTAGTCATGTGATTATAGGCAGATCCATAAAATAAATATTATACTGACATAATACAAGAGAAAAAGCTATAAATAAATCACAAATAACTGTATGTAACAGATGGCTGGATTAGGAAACAAATTATGTTTTAAATGATGGAAGCCTCCACTTTGATGTACCGGTAGGTGTGCTTTAAGAAGGGCTGGCACATTGAGAGCAGTTAATGAGTCAGGATGACATTTCCCCAAACTCCTGACATCCCGTCCATTTCTTCATTTCATCACCAGGCAGTCAGAGAGGAGTCAGGGGAGAAGAATGAGCTGGAACAGCGGGAGGAGAGGTCAGATGTTTGATGAGCAGGAGAGCTCTGTTCTTCCATCCACATCTGGAGCCTGGTCCTCCTGCATTCCGCACACTCCCCTCCACTCCCTCCTCAGGGATGGGGGGCCATCTGTGAAATATGAACCCCAGACAGACTGGACGTGGAGATGGTGGGCACAGACAGGACCCACCAGGGGAAGGGGACACACACCTACCTTCCAGAGAGGATCACATACACTCTTCACTTTATTCATCTCATCTATCATCTATTAATAATACATTTATCTCTTAGTTCTATCGGTCTATTCTATCTATCTATCTTCCAATATCTATCTATCTATCTATCTATCTATCTATCTATCTATCTATCTATCTATCTATCTATCTATCTATCTATTCTATTCTATCTCTCTCTCTCTCTCTCTCTCTCTCTCTCTCTCTCTCTCTCTCTCTCTCTCTCTATTCTATTCTTCTCTCTCTCTCTCTCTCTCTCTCTCTCTCTCTCTCTCTCTCTCTCTCTCTCTCTCTCTCTCTCTCTCTCTCTCTCTCTCTCTCTCTCTCTCTCTCTCTCTCTCTCTCTCTCTCCAGTGCCTTGTAAAAGTATTAATGCCTCTTGAAATTTCCCACATTTTGTCATGTTACAACCAAAAATTTAAATGTATTTTATTGGGATTTTATGTGATAGACCAACACAAAGTGGCACATAATTGTGAAGTGGAAGGAAAATGATAAATGGTTTTCAATTTTTTTTTACAAATAAATATGGGAAAAGTGTGGCTTGTATTTTTATACAGCTCCCTTTCCTCTGATACCCCTAACTAAAATCTAGTGGAACCAATTGCCTTCAGAAGTCACCTAATGAGTAAATAGAGTCCACCTGTGTGTAATTTAATCTCAGTATAAATGCAGCTGTTTTGTGAAGCCCTCAGAGGTCTGTTGGAGAACTTTGGTGAACAAACAGAATCATGAAGGCCAAGAAACACACCAGACAGGTCAGGGATAAAGTTGTGGAGAAGTTTAAAGCAGGGTTAGGTTATAAAATAATATCCCAAGCTTCGAACATCTCACCGAGCGCTGTTCAATCCATCATCTGAAAATGGAAAGAGTATGGCACAACTGCAAACCTACCAAGACATGGCCGTCCACCTAAACTGACCGGCCGGGCAAGGAGAGCATTCATCAGAGAAGCAGCCAAGAGGCCCATGGTAACTCTGGAGGAGCTGCAGAGATCCACAGCTCAGGAGGGAGAATCTGTCCACAGGACAACTATTAGTCGTGCTCTCCACAAATCTGACCTTTATGGAAGAGTGACAAGAAGAAAGCCATTGTTGAAAGAAAGACATAAGAAGTCTTGTTTGCAGTTTGTGAGAAGCCATGTGGGGGACACAGCAAACATGTGGAAGAAGGTGCTCTGGTCAGATAAGACCAAAATTGAACTTTTTGGCCTAAAAGCAAAACGCTATATGTGGCGTAAAACTAACACTGTACATCACCCTGAACACACCATCCCCACTGTGAAACATGGTGGTGGCAGCATCATGTTGTGGGGATGCTTTTCTTCAGCAGGGACAGGGAAGCTGGTCAGAGATGATGGGAAGATGGATGGAGCCAAATACAGGACAATCTTAGAAGAAAACCTGTTAGAGTCTGCAAAAGACTTGAGACTGGAGGTTCACCTTCCAGCAGGACAACGACCCTAAACATACAGCCAGAGCTACAATGGAATGGTGGTCCAGACCTAAATCCAAATGAGAATCTGTGGCAAGACTTGAAAATTGCTGCTCACAGACGCTCTCCATCCAATCTGACAGAGCTTGAGATATTTTGCAAAGAAGAATGGGCAAAAATGTCCCTCTCTAGATGTGCAAAGCTGGTAGAGACATCCCCAAAAAGACTTGCAGCTGTAATTGTAATGAAAGGAGGTTCTACAAAGTATTGACTCCGGGGGGCGCCATACAAATGCCCCCCACACTTTTCACATATTTATTTGTAAAAAAATTTGAAAACCATTTATCATTTTCCTTCCACTTCACAATTATGGGCCACTTTGTGTTGGTCTATCACATAAAATCCCAATAATCCCGTCTCTAATCTATCTATCTATCTATCTATCTATCTATCTATCTATCTATCTATCTATCTATCTATCTATTAATCAGTATTAGATTTGTCTCTTTTTGGTAGCCCCCCTAATCCCCTAGACTTGTTGTTTCTCTTGGGAACATTGACAATAGGATCTTTACACCCCAATATTTTGGGGTCACCCCTTCGTCATTGTCAGTAGGATGGGGCTCCCATTATGTAGAATGTAATAACTGGGTGGGAAGGTGAGCCTCACTTTTCGATAGGCCGTCCCTTCCCCTGGCTTTGTTATATTTTAAAGTAACATTTTTTTTGTATCGTTTCCCTTCAACCCCACAAAGTGCGTTAAATGTTTTTTTGTGGTCTTGGTGTCCGCGAGGTGCTTTGGGGTCATTCCAGGCTGTATTATAATGGAGCGGTTTTCCGGGAAATTCATGGTTTCCAGTTACACTTCTTAATGTATTCTACCAATCAGACGAAGATGTGAATTCCGGGGACACTGAGTGTCACAGACACAGAGAATGCAGAGAAGAAAGGCCAACGCAGACTTAATAGGCTCTCATTAATTTACATCGCCAGTTGTTCGGATCCTGTAAATATTAAAGAAGAAATCCAGAGTACAAAGAGGAGATTGTTTTGTAATGAGGGAGGGCACGTTATCACAAAATACAACCAGAACAAGAACAAACCTAAAGACCCTATCTTGTTTGTAACCCGGGGACCGCCTGTATATATATATATATATATTACAAATGGCGGTGGTCAGCAACTTATGATGGGGCTGCGACAGTGCGGTGGGAAATCTGAAACTAACTGACACTGGGGGAACTGGCTAACTGCCACTGACGTCACCAGTGACACTAATACAGTGATCAGTGATAATACCATACACTGTCACTGTACTAATGACACTGACTGTGAAGGGGTTAACATCTAGGGCGATCAAAGGGTTAAATGTGTGTCTAACAATGTACAATGTGTGCAATGTATGCTGCTTTTTAGTAAAGATCTCTTTGTTTCTTATCCTTGCTTTGCAGGGATAAGAAACAGAGAGATCGTTCCCTCCGTACAGAGCTCTGTGTTGATTGTCATCACAGAGCTCTGGGCTGTGATTGGACACAACTGATCAGCAGGTCCCAGCCATGAATCATTAGCCGGGACTTGCTGACAGACTCCTGCCGTCTACAATCACAGGGGGTGTCGGCGGTGGGGGGGGGGGGGGGGGTTGCAGTTGTGCACCCTAAACCTGGAGGCAGGTAGCGACGTACCAGTACCTTGTTTTGCCAGCACGGGCCGCCCATCCCCAGTACATTGTGGGTTGTCAGTCCTTAAGTAATTAAATGGGAATAATTTTGATGCACGTTTGTCACTCTGGAAAGGCGTATTTTAGCGCACCAGTGTGAAAGGGCCCCTAAATCTGACCACCTTGTACCGGCTCCTCTCCTGGACTGAAATGGCTTACTCTGATTTCACTGCACACTGTGAGCTTCTCACATTAGAAGTCATTTAGAGCCTACCTCATTTCCTAGATGGAGGACGTCCAGCATCATTTAGCTCTTTCCTCCATATTTGGGTGGAGTTCATCCTTACGGAGATGAGCAAAAGAGGAAGTGTTTTGTAGCGCTAATCGGGAGCAAGCAGCCTAGGACAGGAAGTGTGTTACTGGCAGGATAAAAAAAAAGCCTGAAAAAAAACAAACAAAAAACAAAAACGAATGCGGCCACCACATCTGAGGACTGGTTCTTGGGTTTAGATACACTTGAAGTTCTTTAGATCCGTAAATGAAAAAACTACAATTTTTTTTCTCCTGCTTTCACAGCACATGATAAAAGATGAAGGATCCCCAGTACAGAACGGGAATATTAATGATGGCTGCCTAGACGCACTCCCTGTGGAATGCTGGGACTGCGCTATGTAATCCGTCAGTGACATCGGAAATCTAGAGGTGGTGTGCTCTGCCTTAGCCGCGCGTTTCACCGCTACGCACATTATGGATGAGAAATTCACCTTTGGGCTTATAACAGGAGCCTCCAAATCGTCTGACTCTGAATTATTTGTACAGGGGCTCGGAGGAAAGGGATATTTGACAGCCGGGAGTAGTCAGGAAACATTCATCACAAGTCCAACTTTAAAATATAAATCCTCTTAAAGGGGAAGTACGGCGCTGGTGTTTTCACTAAAAACACATTTTTAATTATTGTTGTACAGTTATTGATATTCATCCTTCATGTTGCTCACATATTTGTATTTGCTTGCTCTTCTGTATGGTGTCATATGTGGAATTCTAGATTCTCTTCCCTATAATTATATTAAATATTTACTGTTTAATCTGCCTATATTCTGCCTTCCCTGCTCCCCCCCTTTCCCAATTAACATGCTAATGCATTTTTTTAAATAAATATTTCTGATTTTAGATTCAGTTATGCCATTACTGGGTCTCTGTGCTTCTCTATGCAATGCATGCAGATCTTGTTGGAGGGGTCGGCAGGGTTCCTCAGTACTCCTCTCACAAGCCCTCAACTCTGATACAAGCAGTGGGCTGGTTCGTGGGAGGAGTTATGCAAATATCAAAATGCCTTGATGGGTGGGTGCCAGCCTGGAGCAATGGGTGTTTCTAAGAAGACTGGATCTACATGTAGATGGTCCTAGGCAACGCCCACATGTGATGCTGAACCGCCATGATTGAAAGAATTGAAATAAATAGATTTTTTTTTTGTCTGCCCACTTAACATAAAATGGGGATTGCTACAGTGTTCTGTTCACGATGTAAGCACAGAATGAACAGGGTGCATATCATGTGACCTTGCTGCTAACCTTTGTGCACTCCCTGGAATGCAGATCCTTCTGCTTCCTTTCTCTGCCGTGGAAGCTCAGCAATTGAGCTCTATTTCCAGGTTTAAAGAGCTGCCTGTCCCCTCCCTGAAGGGATTCACTCACTTGGTAGGTGTGTCCCAATTCCAGGGTTAAAGCACTTCCTGCCAACCTCCCCCAAGGAACTCCCTTGCTTGGTAAGTGTAGCCCAATTCCAGGATTAAAGCTCTTCCTGCCCCCTCCCCCAAAGAACTCCATCACTTGGTAGGTGTGGACCAATTCCAGGGTTAAAGTGCCCCCTCCCCTAGGAAGTTCCCTCACTTGGTAGGTGGGGCCCAATTCCAGGGTTAAAGCATCTCCTGTCCTCTCTCCCAAGGAGTTCACTCACTTGGTAAGTGTAGCCTAATTCCAGGATTAAAGCTCTTCCTGCCCCCTCCCCCAAAGAACTCCATCACTTGGTAGGTGTGGACCAATTCCAGGGTTAAAGTGCCCCCTCCCCCAGGAAGTTCCCTCACTTGGTAGCCACCTACTTACCAAGTGAGTGAACTCTTTGGGAGAGGGGGCAGGAAGTGCTTTAACCCTGGAATTGGGCCGTGGGGCCCAATTCCAGGGTTAAAGCACTTCCTGCCCCCTCTCCCAAAGAGTTCACTCACTTGGTAAGTGTAGCCTAATTACAGAATTAAAGCTCTTCCTGCCCCCTCCCCCTTGGTAGGTGTGTCCCAATTCTAGGGTTAAAGTGCCCCCTCCCCCAGGAAGTTCCCTCACTTGGTAGGTGTGTCCCAATTCCAGTGTTAAATCACTTCCTGCCCCCTCCCCCCAAGGAACTCCCTCACTTGGTAGGCGTGGCCCAATACCAGGGTTGCAGCACTTCCTTCCCCCTCGCCCAAAGAGTTCCCTCACTTGATAGGCGGGGCCTAATTCCAGGGTTAAAGAGCTGCCTGCCCTCTCCCCTGAGGAACTTTTTCACTTGGTAGGTGTGGTCCAATTCCAAGTTTAAAGCTGTGCCTGCCCCCTCCCCTGAGGAACTCTTTCACTCGGTAGGTGTGGTCCAAAAGCACTGCTGACCATGCTGACCACACCCCTTCATGGAGATCCCTCACCTACATTATGTTTCCAAAAAAAATGTTTTTTTCTTTTTGTCTTCAGTCTGGTCATGTGACACCAAGGGTCCTCTTTCTCCATCGTCTACCTCAGGCAGGTCCTGAACACTTCAGACAAATTGTAATAACATGGCACTGTTCTCTGCAGCGTCCTCCCGTGAGTAAAGGGCCTTGATGATGCACCCTTGATGCCCTGGGCTCACAGGAAGCGGGTTGCATGAATGACACTGAAACATGTTGGGCAGTGCTAGAGCGTGCAGTGGTAAAGTGCTCCTTGGCATTTTTTTTTACAGAAGGGGGGTATTTTAAAAAAATGGAAAATTTTTTTTTTTTTAATTGTTTTCTTACACATTTTTTATCTCTCCTTTTCCTGCAGATTCAGAACCCGTCCTGGATTGGAAACAACGGCGGCGGTTCCCCAGTCCCAGCCTGCGTGGTACCGTGCGACACCGTCTCCTCCTGCATGTCCCCGCACACCCACCCACACTCCGCCGGGGGAGTCTCGGAGTTCCTCAGCGTCCCGGGCCCCGGATCTCACGTCAGCCAGACGCACATGAGCGGGCTCTTCAGCGCCGCCACCATGGCACCCGGCCTAAATGGGTACGACTTGAACACTGAGCCCGACCGCAAGAGCTCCAGCATCGCGGCACTCAGGATGAAGGCCAAGGAACACAGCGCCGCCATGTCTTGGGCCACATGACAGCGCTACCCGCCAAACACTGACACTACTCCGACCTCATGCCGCAGACTGGCGGAATATCATGGGGGCGCCCGCTACATAGTTTCCCAAGGACTAGAAGCTAACCCTGCAATGTTTGAGATGTCCGCTTCCAAGAAAAAAACTCTGGGATTGCTACAAAAATGGTTTTCACCAGATAGAGACCGAACGTGGTTCAAATTCACTGAGAATCCGGGTGAAAAAAAAAAAAAAGGTTAACAATCAGGGATCTCTTACCGTTATGGCACGGCGGTAAACCATTTTGAAACCTGTCATCATTGACAAGCTCCTTCAAGGCATCAGGTGACTCCTGTTTAGGCCATTGCAGGTGTCACACAACCGACTAAACAGCATTGGCGGGCTGAGATGCTGCCCGGATTGGTGTTCAGGCCAGGCTGGAAAGTGCCTTTGTGTTACATATTTTTCAAAGAGGCTTCAGGCTGGGTGGGATGTCGCTGCCAAAGTCACGCAGACCCTAAAGAAGTTTGTTTTGCTTTCTTGTTTGTAACAGTTGGGAATCGGATTGCTTTGCGGTTTTTTTTTGTTGTTGTTGTGTCTCAGCAGTGGGAGGGGTGCAGTTTATTTGATTTCTGTTCGCTCATCCCAATTCCACTCTCATAAAGTGTGAAAAATCACCTAGCCTACCTATAGACATAAAATGGCAGTTGTAATAAATGTATCAGTTTATGTGAACAATGTTTCTCTTGTAAAATTGTGCTTTTTTTTCCGTCTTTTAAAAATTGTATAGCCAAAACTTTTTTTTTTTTTTGGTTTTGGATGAAGTAGGGGTGGATCAGAACCACCATTTTGCTTGCTTTGCTGTCGGTGTATCAACAACATAAATTCACCTGATTTGTCCTGGTCCAAAATAAGTGCAAATGAGGCACTGGATTCAGGTTATCAGTAGGACAATCAGATTGAGACAATAGCTCCTGTGAGGCTACTCACAACCAAAAACGGGATACCCCTTGGGGAGGGTTCTAAGAGCTGGAGATGTGTACAAAGTCTACACATGGATCTTGAAGTTCCTTGAGGGACCTTGATCTTGAAGTTCTTAATACTAATACAAAACCAAAAAAACCCCATAAAACTTCCAATGTCCTTCAGATCCTTTAGATGTTTAGATGTGCAGGTTGGAGGACTTGACAAAGTTACTTGGAAGGTAAAGGTGGACGATCGCACCTAAATATGCAGAAGATCACAGGAGTTTATTGGAAATAATCCATCAAAACAAACATATATACAGCACCTACAGGACAAGAACAGCATTGGCACGTTTCACGCCCCAAGTGCTTACATAGTTGGTAAGATCGAATAAAGAAATTAGTCCACCCAGTTGAACCCGAGTGTATGTATGTGTGTCAGTGTCGATAATCATTTGCCATATCCCTGTATATTGTGTTTGCTAAGATGCACGTCCAAGAGTCTTTTAAAACTATCAATACTGCCTGCTGACACCACCATTTGTGAAAGAGATCTCCACATCCTTACCACCCAGACAGTGAAAACCCCCCTGAACTGCTTCTCCTCCAATCACATTGTGTGGCCCCGTGTCCTCTTACACTCCCTGAGACTGAATAGTATCCTACCTACGCTGGGATCACCATTGAGGTATTTGTATACCGCTATCATATCAAGCGTTTCCTCTCCAGGGAGAATAAATGTAGTGCTTGTAGTTGTTCCTTGTAATTAAGGTCCTCCAGTGCCCTTATTCATTTTGTTGCCCACCTCTGGACCATCTTAGTAGCAATGACTATGGCAGGCCATAGATGATTCGATTTTCTTTTCCTTCACCATGGGTGGAAGGAAAGAAAAATCACTTGATTCCCCCATCAACACAGTCAGTGTTGATGGGGGAATGCCTCCTGCAGCGCTATTGTGTTCTCCCAGGGGGGGGGGGTTGCCTTCCCGCATGCCAAAAATCTGGCAGGCTGGTTGCATCCAAGTGGTTGGGTACAATCAGCCTGGTCATACATGGAATTCAGCCAGTCCCTGCTGAACCAGCCAAATTTTCGATCCATGTGTGGCCAGCTTAGAAGCTTGGAATGTGAAACGCGTCAACGCTGTTCCTGTCCTGTAGGTGCTGTATATGTGTCTTTTAAAAAAAAAAAAAAATTTATTACAGGTCATTATATAGTGCCGTCAGTTTACTCAGCACTTCTCATATATATTATGCATTCACATCAGTCCCTGCTTACAATCTAATGGATTATTTCCAATAAACTCATGCGATCTTCTGCGTATTTGAGTGTGGTCATCCACTTTTTCCTTCCAGACAATTTAGGGTTGCCAGCCAGACTGGCACCTCTTCATCTGGAATTAAAGGCTAGATTGAGGTAGACGGACCTGGAACAGTGCAGCTACTTTACCCTAGAACTTGACAGTTACCAGGATTATTTATTTGATGTGTGAAAAGACATCCAGGACCGTCAGCACCGGCTTTGTTTGGCCTTCATATTAGGACATGTGGATCTCATTGTCCTGGTGACCATTATGACTAAAAGAAAGTGATGGAAAATCTAAAATTTTAGACCTGTCATCAAAACAAGGGGTGAGGGAAAGGTCTTCTAATGGTGGCACTTGGTCCAGTGACAACTAAGAAGGAAGTTCTCCTCACTTCTGGTTGCATCTCTGGTACAAGAAGTAAAGAAAATCTTTCGATCAGGACACAGACAGCAAAAACATAAACTGATGGTGTTATGTTACTTATCCCTAGTCTATCCAAAACTAAAAAAAAAAAAAAAAGGATATGGCTATGAACACACTTTAGGCAAACGATCCTAGCAATAGACAAACATTGCCAGAGACATGTAGAGCTGGAACATGGTAACATTTTGTGAGGTTTCGGACATATAAACAAAGTGGGCTTCTGTGGGCCTCAAGCCAAATTTTTTGGGGGGGTTTGGCAATTCCTAAATACTCACTACTAAGTGTAAGCAGGGGGAAGAAATCATTCCAATGCTGCACAACAAACAAAAGCCAGAGATAACAGTGGTAAAAGTAGCCTCAATCCAGGCTCCATCCAGGCCATGTACTGACGCATTTCTCCATGTCTAAAACTTGTGGGTGGGGCGAAACACATCAGGGGGTGTGGGCTGGATGGAATCTGGGCTGAGGCTACTTTTACTATCTCTGGTTTTGTCGGCTGTGCGGCATTGGAACAGTTTATTTCCCCGGCTTACACTTATTGGGCTGAGACAAGCTTTTTCCTAGCCTGCGCTCCCAGCAGCTGTTACCGGACTTGGACTGAACGGGAGCTTGGAGTGGCACCCCGTGCCTTTCATGTGGGTTCTTAAATACTCACCTTGCTGTTGTTCCCATCTTTAAGCTGCAACCGGAGATGAGCTCCTTATGAGACAGAGGTGCTGATTGGCTGCCTTCACCTGTGCAGATAATGACTGCCTCTGCCTCCCAAAGTACCCACCCTCAGCTGAGGCCTATAGGCAGAAGAAGTCAGGCAGGAATGGTCAAACTCTAAGGCCACATTTTTCTTTTAAGATAATAAAAAGTTTGCGCACATCATGCATTTACCTTTTCTATACCTGGCTACATGGTTCCTATATTATCTGGCATGGTTGTGTTTATTTTGTGAATATAAGATCTTTTTTCAGCACAAAAAGTTTGTACTGTTTATGGTCCGATCTTTCATACACAGTGCTGTATGATCAAGGAGTCAGCCACAAGTATGTCAAGTGCCTTATTATCGGAGGAAATTAAATGGAAGCACTGGGACCATAGGGTTATCCTATAAAATATAAGGGTTATAATGTTATTTGGATTGGGTATCTGGATTGGGTATCTGGATTAAGGCCTGGCAGCTTCTCAATGCCAAAGAATGTCCATTGTTTCCTTGGTTTGTAACTGACAGGATCTGAGATTAAAGTGCCACACTAGAAATATAAACATCAATAAATAGGTTTATTCCAAAATTAGATAACAGAATCTGTCATAGAGGCAAAACGTTGGGCTGTTCCAAAATAAAAATCTTTTTAAAAGTCTGTACAAGCTGGTGTGGCGCTCCCATCCTCTGAAAAAAGAGGCAACGCGTTTCAGGGGTCAGAAAACACCCCCTTCCTTAGTTCAGCAGCTATATATCTACATTTGTCCACTATGCATTAGCATTCAGTGATAAATAGTTTTCTCAACCCCAACCCCCCCCCCCCCCCCCCCCCGAACGTGTAGGCTCTATGACTAATCTTGGAATAAAACTATATTAGGACATTTAAATTTTCCGATTTGGCCCTTGCATTACAGATTCTGTCAAATGTCTTATTATTGGCAGTCATAGATCAGAAAAGGCTTTGTGAACCTTTACAGGATAATTGCTGGATGTGGTTTATCATGAAAGAATTCCATTACTTTGTACTGAGGTTTTTTTTTTTTTTTCCAGTCTTCCTAAAACTATGGGAAATCCAATATTTAGAACAGGGTTTCTCAACTTGGGGTTCCTCCAGAGGTTGCTAGGGGTTCCTTGAGAAATTAGCAATTTCTGCCTCTCAGATAAGTTCCCACTGACACCATTGAACTTTTTAGCTATCTGTAAGGGGGTAATTCTTCCCAGTGACCACAAGTGTAGAGCATCACACTAATGTATCATGAGATGTAGATATAGTCATTTTTAGCAGAGGTTCCTTGAGACGAGAAAGTTATTCCAAAGGGTTCCTCTTTGTTGAAAAGGTTGAGAATGTCTGATTTTGAGTCTCAGAGTAAAACTAACTGGCACTCTGCTAATACTGCAGTGTGGAGCCACGTATGGCACTTTAAAGGGTCCGTCAATTCAAAACAGATATTTCTTCTATGGTGGAGGATGGTGGCCTGAATGACTTTGTAGCTTTCTCTATAACTTTAATGGTGAGCCAAAGCTCTGCTGCTCTGACTCCCAAAATTCAGAGTGAGACTCCTTCTAATAAAAGCAAGTGGGAGGAGCTGGGAAATAAGGCTTAGAGAAGAAGAAACAGAAAGTTTCAAAACAACGCAACAAGCCAGTAAGGCATAATGCCGAACAAAGTGAAAGAATAGATTAGGGTAGAACTCTCATAACCATTAAAAATGTAAGACGGGTCTTTCATGTCTAAATACCTGCATTGGCCTCTTCAATGAACTGCTATTAAACTGTGAGGAAAAGCCCTTAATTATTCCATTGTTTTCCAGCTTCTCTGCTCCTCCCCTGATACAAGCCCGATTTATGGGGGGGGGTACTAATGTTGGGCTCAGTTGCCGCAAACCCCTGATCAATGAGCATGCCCATTGAAAGTGTTATCAGTTCCCTTGTTGCTAGCACCCAGGTGGCCATGCTTTATATGTTAACTGGTTGTTATTGTGGGGGCAGCATGGAAACACATTTATGGCGTGAGGCCCAGCTGCTTGCATCCTAGCAGCCAGGGATGCTGTTCCGTCCGGTCACCTACGTCCCAGCAACCAATGATGCCATGCTTCTAGGCAGCCAGCGTTCTTAAAACAAATGAAGCCGGGTCGCCAGGTGGCTTTGTAACTTTGTTAATCACTTTTGTCACTTTGTCAATCACCCCTAATTAAATATTGTTCTTTTTGCTAGATCCATTGATAGATGTATGGTTGAACAGCTTTGGGGGGATAGGTGGTGTGCTGTCGACTACATATCCCAGGAACAACTCCACTTCCGAGGATACCTGGCCATGTAAGTGAGTAGGCTGAGTGACGTCATTGCTTGCTAAGGATTCAAGCAGCTGCTGCTTCCTTGGCAACCATTGATAGCCAGAAGCTGTCACGTTCATCTGCGCCAAAAGCCCTAAACACCCTAAAAGTTTGGGCTCATCCCTAGTCCTGATAGAGCTGTGCTGCATTTTGCAGATAAAATAATTCCCAAGTATTTAGAAGTTTACTTGGAGTTTGGCTTTAACTCGGACATTGGAATCAGAGAGAGAGCACTGGGTGGAATCTTGAGTGAAATGACACAGTCCGGCGGTCTTCAAACCCTGAATGGAGAGTAAATGGAATCACCGATGGAGCTCATTGATGCTATTATAGCATGAGTGATGTTCACGTTACTAACTGTTGAATGAGGCACATAACTTATGATAATCCAGTCAATTTAGAAAGGCGCGCAAGAAAGGTTCCCTCTCTTCCACCGGATTAAGTGTTCGCGTTGACTTCTGCATTAAAGCTTTTCTTGTGTTTTTAAGGTTTTTGGAAGTCTTCCAAGCAAACCATATTTGCTCTCCATGTTTCAGTGCAATAAGACAGAACCCAGCTTGTAAATTGCCCTCTCGTGCTAACGCAGTGACACCGCTCGTCTCCGGGGTCAGCTGAGGATTTCAAGAAACTAAAAAGGAAACGTTTGCGTTTCAGTGGAGCAGAAGTTTAGAGGCTAATGCTGCATCCCGGGATTTAACGAAGTGGCGTCAACACAGGGGGAAAAAAATAAAAAAAAGCTTTTTTGGCTCTCCCGGCCAAAGGACGAAGATCAGCCTGTTTCATGTTTCAGCGGAATAATGCAATGCTGGGTACTGTTGAAATAAACAGACCTTGACATTTAAAGAGCATTTCATAAACTGGAAGGAAAACAAATACCCAGCATTGTACACAGCTGTATTCCTTCCAAAAAGCTTTAAAACAAATGAATTTTTGGGAGAGTGACTTGATGGATCAAACTATAATCAGGGCCTTGTTTTGGAGAGCGCTGCTCGCGTCTGTGGCTGGGACACGGGGCCAAATTTCAGGGCTGTGTTTTAAGGACCATTAAAGCTAAAACACTATTTGATCACCGGCCAGGGTCATTTGCCCTCCTGGCCCTGAAAGCAGCTCTGTCTATGAATAAAAGAAAGAGCTATCTTGGCTCAGGTTGTTGGTGGCTGCATTTGTCACACTCCAAAAGCCCATTTCAGTGACATGAGTGCTGGTAAGCGACAAACATTTGGAGGTCTAAAATTGGCTATAAAATATTACTGTCCATTAGGAGCCAGTAACTGTATTTCTACAAAATGCCGAAAGCAGGCAGACTACTAACAGTGAGCAATTGTTGGAGACTGGATTGTGGTTGGGTCAAGCCAACAGAGATTCTTTCAAATGTTGGTTGACTAGGATGAAGGAAGCCATCATATGGAGGCCATATTAGTGTTCTATACAGGCTCATCCCACACGTTTCATGCCTGAAGGAGATTAACTCCTTTCTGCCCAGGGTGGGTCACTTCAAGTGGTCTTTTGAAAGACGTTTGGATCCCATGAACACTGTGATCACACACTTTCTTGGAAAGGGTAAGGAGTGAGGGAGTGTCGTAGCAGCTACCAGCTGGAGATTACAGATACTGTGTGTGTGAATGCGCTGCTACCATCTAAATACGCTTATGTCCTCTCTATAAAGTGCAAACTTAATCCATATACATCATGAATACATGTAGAATCATTACTTTAAAGAGTTAATATATCAAAAATTAAATCAAAAAAATCCAAAAAAATCCAAAAAAATCCAAAAATGCAATAGTTCAATGATATGTGTCACATATATGGCAAAGTCTCCCAGTGATGTAGTCAAATCGTCTGTCAATTGCCGTGATTGGCGTGCTTTAGTGCTAATTCAATGTACGCACCGAGTGTGGCCAACATCTTCCTAAGTAAATGGGAGGAGGAGGACATTTATGGAAGATGCTGGCCACATTTGCTGCTGTACAAACGCTATATCGATGACATTTTGATAATATGGGAGGGGAGCCGAGAACAGCTGGAAGAGTTTATTCAATTCATCAGCGGCAACCAGTATGGGATTAAATTCACTGCCACAGTACATCAACATGAAATTAATTTCCTAGATTTAGAAATATACAAAAATGAGAATAAGCTCGGAACCAGAACTCATTTTAAAGAAACAGATCGGAATGGATACATACCGATGGGGAGTTGTCACCACCCCCAGTGGAAGGCAACTATCCCAAAAAGCCAGTTCATTAGGATTAGGCGGAATTGTGATCGAATGGAGGACTATTTACAACAGACAGATATCCTGATAGAAAGGTTTATAGACAAGGGCTATAAAAGAAATGTACTGGAGAACACACGTTCAAAAGTGGCGAATATGGACAGGGAATTAATCTTGAGTAATACAGTAAGAAAGCATAATCAGGATAACAGCATACCGTTCATCACGGGATTCAATACACAATACAAAAAATTAGAGGATATCATAAAGAAAAATTGGTCGATTATCAGCAGTGACCCACAACTGAGTAAGGTACTACCCCGGAAACCAACATTTGTATATAGAAAAGCAAGAAGGATTAGAGACAAACTAGTAAAAAATGTACCAGACCCCCCCAAAGATTTCTCAACACTTTTTAACCAGAAGGGTTTTTTTAGGTGCGGGAAATGTAAAGCTTGTAGATCCACTAACAAGAATGATAGGACAATCACAAGCTTTATGTCAAATACCAAGGAGCAAGCATATAAAATAGATAAGTTGATAACATGCTGCAGTACTCATGTTACATACGTACTAGAGTGCAGTTGTGGATTACAGTACGTGGGCAGAACAACTAGAGCCCTATCAGTAAGAATAGGTGAACATGTCAGAAATATCAGAAAAGGATTCAAACACCACAGCATATCAAAACATTTCAGAGAGGTACATGATAGAAACCCCCAACATTTGAAATTTTATGGAATAGACAGAGTAGTACGTAATTGGAGAAATACCAATATGAAAAGGGAAGTTTCAAAGAATGAGACCCACTGGATATTTAGATTGGACACGATGAGGCCACAAGGGTTAAACGTGGAAATTGATGTAAATTGCTTTTTAGAAGATTACTGAAATGTAATTGCTGTAAGGTTGAGGGTTTAAGTATATTTTTATATATTTTTACATTTATTTTTATTTTTATTTTATTTTTATTTTTATTTTTATTTTTTATTTTTTATTTTTTAATTTTATATTTTATATTTTATATTTTATTTTTATTTTTATTTTTATTATTTTTAATTTTATTTTTATTTTTATTTTTATTTTTATTTTTTTTTTTTATTTATTTTATTTTTATTTTTATTTATTTTTTTATTATTTATTTTTATTTTTATTTTTATTTTTATTTTTATTTTTAATTTTGATTTATTTTTTATTATTTATTTTTTATTATATTTTTTTAATTTTTATTTTTCATTTTTTTCCTTTCATTTTTAGCAGTTTAAGAAAATCTTTTCCTGGTAACAAGATGTCTTTAAATACTGATCATAGGTTAGAGATTTTAATAAAGGGTAGGGGTGCACAGGTATTCCGCTGAAATAAAGTAATGTGGAAGATTTTGCTGTTCCATATTGTAAATCGAGCAACAATTGATGCGTAAAGATGATTTTAAATGTCACATAACCTAGGGGCCAAGTATTTAATATCATGTAAAAGCCTCTCCAACAGATACGGATGGGGTAGTTGTAATTACATACATACAGTTCTAGAATATTAGGGACCAGACCGGAACAATGACATCAGGGATAAGGGTATGTGCAATACACAACTACAGGAATGGGCTAATGCCCACAGACAAGATGGCGCCAAGTGGGAGGAAGTCCTAAATAGAAAGCTTGGTAAGGGAATGCCCATAGTTAAGATGGCGGCATGGGTACTTCCGCCCAGGTTTAATTTAAATAGAACAGGAACCAACCAAATGGCAGCTTCCTGATGACGCAAATTGCGAAACGCGTAGAGGCTGCTGGGAAATATACACCCACGTGATCAACGAACGTGGTTGGTGAGGACGCGAACGGGTACGAGGGGAGGAACGGAGGTCGCACAGCACACAGGCGAACCAGGTTGCTATACCTATCCGTCCCTAACTGTTGGAATAGCTTTGTGCCGGCTCGAGGGCACATATAAATGTGAGTGTACAGTTTTTATTTGTTTCTTATAATAAACAGTTTAAGCGGTATTGCGCGATGATCGTTTTCATTCATGTTTTATGAGGAACAATAAGGTCCAATATATCTGTTGAAGAAGTTCCCTTTGAGTGGAGTGGTTATCCCCATGAATGAACCAAAGGTGTAGTTTTAAAGGAAAATCCGGTGAGTGGCCAATCTCACAGGTGGAGGTGGAGCACTAAGTCACTAATACATTGAATTAGCACTAAAGCACGCCAATCACGGCAATTGACAGACGATTTGACTACATCACTGGGAGACTTTGCCATATATGTGACACATATCATTGAACTATTGCATTTTTGGATTTTTTTGGATTTTTTTGGATTTTTTTGATTTAATTTTTGATATATTAACTCTTTAAAGTAATGATTCTACATGTATTCATGATGTATATGGATTAAGTTTGCACTTTATAGAGAGGACATAAGCGTATTTAGATGGTAGCAGCGCATTCACACACACAGTATCTGTAATTTATTTCTATGAGAAGTTTTTTTGGATGCAGCAGCTAAGGCAATTACTAACAAAGTAATTAGTAGATATTGGTTTTGCGCCGGTGACACACACACACTACCAGCTGGAGATTGGTAACATTATAAGTTGAAGCCCGGTTGATTGGCTGTCACAGTGGCCACATGATCATGAGCTCGTACTGACGGCACCTGATCATGACTAGACCTCAAGAGCTATCTATGACAGCTTGGTCACTGTGCTGGGAGCTCGTAGTGAGCACACTCTCATAGCATAGAAACTTTGGCCATCCATGAACCCATATGTGCAGTGTGTGAGAGTTAAAGTGGTATTACAGGTAAAGAAAAAAAATAACAAACATGTCATACCTGCTCTGTGCAGTGTTTTTGCACAGAGCAGCCGGATCCTGTTCTTCTCAAGTCCCCCGCCTCCTGGCTCCTTCCCCTTAAACAATGCCCCCGATAACAAGCCACTGGTACCTTCTCGCTTCCATGCCCTGCTCTCTCCTCATTGGCTCACTGGCTGTGATTGATGCAGTTGGTTGGTGCTACAGTTACACACTGCTCCCGGCCTAAAAAAACTCCCATCGCCCACTCCTAAATGCACAAGGCAGGTGACCGGTGTCCAGGGACTACCCCCAGGCTGGGAAGGGGCTGGGGTGTGAGAGAGGGGGTGGACTCCAGAGGAAAATGTGCAAGGACCCAAAGTCACTGCCAAGGGAAAGGTAGGGACTCCTTACTTCGGGAGGGCATATCCTCTCTGCTTTGAGAGGGTCTTCCAGGACTGGGTCACAGTGGTTTGGATTGCCACTGTCCTGGACCTGTAGAGCACCACTAACTAACTGCACCTTGCTGTACTGCCCAACCAAGGGTGAACACTAAATGCAGAGTCCAATGCCAAAGGCAAAGTTACAGGTAGTTTTCTTTTCTTCAGTCCAGCAGGGTCCGAGTTATGGTTGTCTGAGGCACTGCCAAGGGACAACCTTTCCAGATGTTGCAAGAATTAGTTACAATACCTTTAGAGGTAGTCAATTGGAAAAAGGACTTTTCAGTGTCACGAAAAGAGTGTAGCCTTTTCAAGTAGAATCGGAATTACAATGAGGGAAAATAATATTTGATCCCCTGCTGGTTTTGTACGTTTGTCCACTGACAAAGAAATGATCAGTCTTTACTTTTAATGGTCCGTTTATTTTAACAGTGAGAGACAGAATAACAACAAAAACGTCCAGAAAAAAGTTATAAATTGATTTGCATTTTAATGAATGAAATACCTATTTGACCCCTTCACAAAACATGACTTAGTACTTGGTGGCAAAACCTTTGTTTTGCCACCCAAGTACCACAGAGGTCAGACGTTTCTTGTAGTTGGCCACCAGGTTTGCACACATCTCAGGAGGGATTTTGTCCTCTTTGCAGATCCTCTCCAAGTCATTAAGGTTTCGAGGCTGATGTTTGGTAACTTGAACTGTCAGCTCCCTCCATATATTTTCTGTGGGATTAAGTTCTGGAGACTGGCTAGGCAGGTACGTAGTTTCGCACAATAGAGCCACACCTGCCGCAGTATATCTGCGGTAGGCCGTCCTTAAACGGTTAAAATGCAAATCAATTTATAACTTTTTTGAAATGGATATTTTTGTGGTTATTCTGTCTCTCACTAATAAAATACACCTACCATTAAGATTATAGACTGATCGTTTCTTTGTCAGTGGGAAAACGTACAAAATCTGTAGGGGATCAAATATCTTTTTTCCCTCACTGTATAATCCAGAAACCTGCCCTCAGTAGAGAGAGGGTTGTCTATTACTGAAGGACAGTAGCAAAAAACTGAGGATTGCTGGGAATGGGAAGGGTTATATGGGCTGTCCTGACAACTTTGTTTGCCAGTGTTCTCACCTGAAGGTGGCAGCATATAACCCATGATTTTGATTAATGGAAGCCTGTGTCCTGTACTGTACGATTAAGAAACCAAGGTAATTATTGACATTCTTTGGCACGGAGAAGGTCCCAGCTCAGAAACCAGATACCACTCCAACTCCTATAATATTTGGATATTCGTAGGTTTCCAGCACTACCCTTCTATTTTCCTGAACACTCTGTCAATCTCACAAGCATGCTCCTGTGCTGTCCTCCTGTCTTCCACTGAAGACTAAAAGTGTCTCTTTCAATCCACCCAACACACAGAGAACTGATTCTGAGAAATGCTATGCAGCCATCACCGGAGTACATGTAGATATGAAGTGGCCTTCAAAGAGGCTGGAGGTGATAAACAGCATTAAAGCCCAAAATTATGAAAAACATGTGGAATAAAGTATTAATAAATTGTTTATGATACCCAGATTTTTTTTTTAGCAAACTACACATCATGCACTAAGCTTTTTACATCATATTTAGTAGCTGTTGTACAGTTTGCACAATCAAATTGTAATGTGTGAGGTCAGCTCTGGCCTCCAAGTGGTTTGAATGGCTGTATAATTATAAAATGGCTAAAAGAAATGTTATTAAAAATCAGTGTAATCACAGTCTGTAGTAGGTCTCTACCAAATGTCTGTATTTTGCTGCAATTATAATTTAGTACAGAAAGGGGGTGGGGCTATACATCTGATTTTTGCCTGTAGTTGTCAAGGTACTTTTTTCATGCTAGAATTCCGCAGCTAGGACATCCCCTTTACATACTACTGATTCTAAAGAGCAGTTCCCATTTTGGAGCAAAACCCGCTTTTTAATTTTTTTTTTCTTTTGGAAGCAAAATCGAGACGTTGAGCGAGGGAGAGCCGAGTGAGTGAAGGAGGCGTGATCCTCCGCGTGACCCTGTTCCTCTTCCTAGAAGTTTGACTTGTGTAAAGTTATTTGCTTTGCTTAACATGATTGGGTTGAAAACATTTTAACATTAAAGAATTAATTGAATAAGTTGTACATAGCCTTGTTGCCATCTCTGTATGTATTACGCCAATGAACTATTAAAATTGTGGTTCTCCAAAAAAAAAAAAGAAAAAGACGTGAGCTTGCTTTTTTTTTTTTTAATAAAACCCTAAAATTGTACATTATGTTCACAGAGTTCCTGCCGATCCCTAAAAATTCAGAAGCTCCCTGTAATAGAAGAAGTGTTAAACTCACCTCTCTGGTGGCCTATGTCTTCTACTCTTCCTCCAAAGGACTCTTCGGCATTCAACACTTCCTGGCGTGTCAGATGCCTGTTTTCCCTCTCAAGACTGTGGTTCCATCCTTCAACTCCTATAGCACTACAAGACTCACCAGTGAGGTAGGGGTTGAAAAATGGAGCCATAGCACATAGTGGGTGGTCCAGACATCCACCTGGGGTTGCCACTTTTTCTTCAAGCCAAACCAGACCACTTTAGCGGCACGCAGCAATTTTTAATTTTTTTACGGTGGAACACTGTGGACCGTGGTATAAAATGGAACTCTGATGTAAGGGTGTTTCTGCTTACCAAAGCCCCCACTTACATCTGAATTCCCAGCATTCCCCATTAAACCAGGGTTCCCAAAGCTCCCCCTTACATCTGAGTCCCCCTTACCTTAGTGTACTCACTTGCTCAGGGCCAGGACAGAGAAGGGGGGGCCTATGCACTGGGTGGTTGTGTTACTTGGTTAATGGGGAGCATAGGCGGGTGCAACCTGGGCAACAGAGGGACTCTGCGCCACACCCGGTGAATAGGGAGTGCCCTGGCACGCTTAAGTTGGAGGGCGGGGTTGCAGTTCCGTCTGAATAATGTGTCCAGGTTTCAGACAGTCTGAAACCTGGACACATAATTCGCAACCCGGACTGCCTGGGTGAATCCAACGCTTCTGGAAGTGTCCAGTGCCAAAGGGGTCTTATTGAGGGAAAGGTAGGTGATGTGGGCTGCCAGGGAGGCGAGCATACTACCCCTTCTATATCAAGGAATCTCAGATTCTATAGACTGACAATGTCTCCTTTAAAGGTAAAAACAGTATTTCTTTTTGGTGTCTGCTTAACCACTTGAGTACCAGCCTGCATTATCTCTTCATTAGCAGGCCATTTTTTTAGTGCTGTAATAGTTTGAGTGACGGTTACTCGGTCATGCATCACTGTACCCACTGTCCAACTTGGACCAATGTAAGTATGTATATACCAGTGGAATCCCCGTGGAAGCCGCAAATCACTGTGGTAGACACCGCATTGTGGACACGACACAGGACATTGCTCACTCAGCTTGGGCCTCATTCCCAATAAATGCAAAGCCTTCTCAGATTGGACTAGGTGGGGCAATGACATTGCAATCTCCACTGCATTCATTGAAAAAATGTAAAGTGTTCTCTGAATGATGCCTGTGCCAAACGAGCGACTTCCAGTGTTCTGTAAGCAGCAGGGTGCCGACTACAGTGATTTCCAGCTTCCACAGGCATCCAACAGGTATGCATAGTTACAGTGGTCAAAGTTGGCCCAACATAACTCTGTAAAAATTGCTATACTTAAAAGAGAAGTGCAGGTTTTGAGAGCTGAGCGATCAAAGACCACCGATCACTCAGTTCTTGGTCTTCAGTGAGCAGGGAACCGGTGACTCTCTGCCCTGCCCCTCCAACGCTCACTGGAGCGCTGGGCTGTGGAGGGGGTGGGAGCAGTTGGCTTAGGCTCTTAGCAGCTTGCTAAGAGGTAGAGCCAGCTGCCGGTCTGGCATCTGGGTGGATTCCTCCAGAGTCTGGACCAACTGAATCATGCCAGCTGACAGCGGCATCAGCAAATGAATGAATGCAGGTCACAGTGGACAGCTGACAGCTGATGAATGAATATGGGTCACAGTTGTGCAGAGAGAAGTGCACTCTTGTGACCTACTGAAGAAATAGGGTCAAAAGAGTTTTGTCACCCTGCTTGGGAATTTCACCCTCTATATTTTCTCCTGGTGACCATTGTCACTGTGATGGGAAATTCAACATTTGACCTTACTCCAGAATTTACTATATACACCAGTACAATTTTGTTTTACATTTTTGTGTTTACTAGACATTCATTTAATTTTCTGGTGGTTAGTTGGGTCAAGTCGATCGATGATCATTTTCATCTGTAGTGACGAAAAAATTAGAAGGAGCAGGATGGTCAATTGTTCTTGAATTCCTAACGATGAATGTGGTTTTCGTTTGAGAAATTCCATTTATTCCAAAATCAAATGTGAAAAGGAAAGAAATTTTGAAGTTCTTTCGAATGACAATTATCAAGTCTCTAAAGACATTATCAAATGTACTGCCAAGGTTTTTTATACGAATGTTCATATGAAAATCTACCAGTTTAAGGCCAGCTTCACTTTGGAGAGATTTCATTCTTGTTGGGCTACAGAACAGAAGGTGAAGGGTTATGGCTCAACATAAAAAAAAAAAAGAAGAAGAAAAAGATTATTCAGAAACCTCACAAAAATTCTGACTCTTCCCTTTACTTCCCAAAATAAAAAAATGGTTGGAATTAGGCTTTAAACCAGTGGTCTCTAAACTGTGGCCCTTTGCTTGCTTGTATCTGGCTCTTGGGGCATTATTCCCCCACTGTCAGCAACAGTGGGGTATAGATCCTACCACTGACATCTACAATGGGACACTAGTCCTCTAATTAACACGAACTATGGCACTCTATTCCTCTGATTAATACCAACAATGGGGCACTATTTTTCCCATCAATATCAACGATGGGGAATTATTCCTTCCATTGATACCAATGATGGGGCACTATTCCTTCCACTGACACCAAAGATGGGGCACTATTTCTCCTACTGACACCAATAATGGGGCACTATTCCGCCCATTGACACCAACAATGGGACAATATTGTTCCCACTGACACAGATGATGGGGCACTATTCCTCTCACGGACACCAATGATGGGGTACTATTTATCCTATTGACACCAATAATGGGGCACTATTCCTTCCATTATTACCAACGATGGGGCACTATTCCTCCCACTGACACCAAGGATGTGGCACTATTCCTTCCATTGATACCAACAATGGGACACTATTCTTCCCACTAACACCAATGATGGAACACTATTGCTCCTATTGACACCAACAATGGGACACTATTCCTCCCACTGACACCAATGATGGGGCACTATTGCTCCTATTGACACCGACAATGGGACACTATGCTTCCCACTGTCACCAATGATGGGGCACTAATCCTCCCACTGACACCAATGATGGGACACTATTGCTCTTATTGACACCAACAATGGGACACTATGCCTTCCACTGTCACCAATGATGGGGCACTATTCCTCTCATTGACACAAACAATGGGACACTATTTTTCCCACTGTCACCAATGAAGCGGCACTATTCCTTCCATCGATACCAACGATGGAGCACTGTTCCTCCGACTGACACCAATGATGGGGTACTATTCCTCCCATTAGCACAAACAATGGAAAACTAGTCATACCCACTGACACCAATGATGGGGCACTATTTCTTTCATTGATACCAACAATGGGACACTATTTCTCTCACCAATACCAATGATGGGCCATTGTTTAATCCCACTGACGCCAGGACATTTTCTACTCCCAATGGCCACAGTCCGCCCCCCTGAATTTTGAAGGACAGAAAATTGTCCCTTTGTTTATAAAGTTTGCAGACCCCTGCTTTAAACAAAACCAGCCATGAGTAAAATACCTTTTGGAATTTGGGTGTCATGTTGATCCTCTGCTTTTCTAAATCATCCAACAGATCGTGTTGATGCAACAAACGACTGAAATTGACCACATTTTTCTATCACGCAAAGTGACTTATTTTTTTTTTAAGGAAAGGCTGAGCGGCAGGTTTGGTTTCAGTTAGGTTTCCTGGATGTGGATCCAGCAGAGACACTAAAGAGTTGTGATGAATCGATTCCGGAGGAAGTGGATGGCCGCCCCACCCCGCCAAACTTGTGACAGGCTCAGGTAATGTATGATATGAGAGGTCGACACCAGGTCCAGGCGTCTTAGCAAAAAACCTTTAAGAGTGTCCCACGGAGCTTCTGATGAGCAGCACAATGGATGGGAGCGGCTCCAGATGAGAGCAGAGGCTTGCAGAACAAAGGAGGAGGAGAGGGTACCCCGTTGCTTGACAAATGAAGCCCCAGAATCCATATAATTTTTCTCGAACTTCAGACAGAACACATTTGGTAATAAATACGCCACGCAAAAAAGTGCCCCCTCCCTGGCGATGCTTCGTGTTTTTGGATGCACATTTTGTACAAACAAAATTCCCCACAAACATCACTCAAAACAATATGACTACATTTTCCATATGTGATTCAGCACAGCAAATAAATAATAAGGGGCAGGTAATAATGGAACAAAACTGAATATACCACATGTAATAAAATGGAGCTAAACAATAGGGCTAATTTTGGGGGGTCACAAGCCCGGTGAGTGGAGAATTAGCACCTGGCCACTACCAAAACTTGAACTGGGAAGGGTTGGAGCCACTGTTTTTTTTTTATTGCTTTGACTCCCACCAGAGATATTTCATCTTCTGGTGACCACATAGGAAGCAAGGGGAGAGCTATACAATGGAGACTCAGACGGCATTAAAAGTCGACAGAAGTTCTATTTTTAAATCACATGGCTTAAAAGGGTTAGAACAACAAATTGTTTGTAGGAGAGTACCCGGGTCTGTACATTTGCGGTGGCCGTTATTAGGGGCTCCCATCATCTCTGTTCTAAGTACTTGGGTCTGAACATCTGCTGCGCCTATTATGAGGGGTTCTCACCATCCCTGTGTTGAGGTCCTGGATCTGTACACCTGCTGTGCCCATTATGAGGGTTTTCACCATCCCTTTGCTAAGTCCCTGGGTCTGTACACCTGCTGCGCCCATTATGAGGGGTTCCCACCTACCTTGAGCAAAGTCCCTGGTTTTGTACACCTGCTGTGTCCATTATGAGGGTCTCTCACCATCCTTGTACCGCGTTTCTGGGTTTGTACAACTGCTTTGCCCAATATGAGGGGTTCACATCATCTCTGAGTTGAGCTCCCAGGTCTATACACCTGGTGAGCCCATTATAAGAGATGTTTCTCACCATCCCTGAGCTAAGTTCTTGGGTTTGTACACCAGCTGTGCCCATTATGAGGGGGTTCTCACTATACCTCTGCTGAGTTCCTGGATCTGTACACCTGCCGTGCCAATTATGATGGGTTCCTACCGTCCCTGAGCTAAGTCCCTGGGTCTGTACACTTGCTGTGCCCATTATGAGGGGTTCTCCCCATCCTTGTACTGAGTTCCTGGGTTTGTACAACTGCTCTGCCCAATATGAGGGGTTCTCACCATCCCTGAGCTAAGTTCTTGGGTCTGCACACCAGCTGTGCCCATTATGAGGGGGTTCTCACTTCCCTCTGCTGTGTTCCTGGATCTGTACACCTGCTGTGCCCATTATGATGGGTTCCTACTGTCCCTGAGCCTGTACACCTGCTGTGCCCATTATGAGGGGTTCTCACCATCCTTGTACCGAGTTCCTGGGTTTGTACAACTGCGCTGCCCAATATGAGGGGTTCTCACCATCCCTGAGCTACGTTCCTGGGTGTGTACACCAGCTGTGCCCATAATGAGGGGTTCTCACCATCCCTGAGCTACATTTCTGGATCAATACGCCTGCTGTGCCCATTATGAGGGGTTCTCACCATCCTTGAGCTACGTTCCAGGGTTTATACACCAGCTGTGCCCATTATGAGGGGTTCTCATCATCCCTGAGGTATGTTCCTGGGCTATACACCCACTGTGCCCATTATGAGGGGTTCTAACTATCCCTGAGCTACGTTCCTGGGTCTATACACCTGCTGTGCCCATTTTGATGGGCTCCCACAATCCCTGCTGGATTTTATATCTATTTTACAATGTAAAGAATGTAACAGGAGGAGTTAGGCGACACAAAGGTTGCTGGGAACATTCAAAACTCCTAGGTGGGCAGGAACAGAGCTGGGAATTATGGCAGAGATATTTCGCTGTTGGGAGCATCCAAGCCAAGGTCCACCTAACTCAAAATATCACTTAAGATGGACTGATCCTTTAAGTGGTTACAGCTGTGTGTTTTTTTTCAATATTCTCAATAAAAATCTTTAATACTCCAAAAAAAAAAAGATGATATAACACTGGAATTGGAGTGAAAAAAAACTGGTGCTTCATTTGAAGAACTGGACAGTTATTAATAACTTTCCTGGGAAAATGAATTGTTAGCTCTGGGAATCTCTACAACTTATCAGACATAAAAAAATGATTCAAATATGAGCAGTATTCTTGTAGGAATAGTTTACTATTTGGTGTAGACCAGTGGTCTCCAAACTGTGGCCCTTTGCTTCCCTTTATCCAGCCCTTGGGGCCCTACGCTTCCCACTATGGGGATACCAGGCATGAGGAACACTTCATTGACACCAACAGTGGAAATAATTCCTTCCACTGACATCAATGATGAGGCACTCTTCCTCCTCCTACCAACCACATGTGCTATGTAATTTTTATTTTTTTTTTTCGTTATCACCAGCGAATACTGAGCCTGATGCTTTTTCTACTCCCACTGCCCACAGTTCAGCCCCCTTGATGTCCGAAGAACAGTAAACTGGCCCTTTGTTTAGAATGTTTGGAGTCGCATGGTGTAGACCAGGGGTCTCGAACTGGTGGCCCTCCAGCTGTTGCGAAACTACAAATCCCATGAGGCATTGCAAGTCTGACAGTTACAAGCATGACTCCCACAAGCATGACTCCCACAGGCAGAGGCATGATGGGACTTGTAGTTTTGCAACAGCTGGAGTGCCACCAGTTTGAGACCTCTGGTGTAGACTGTGTTCAGAGAGCATCAGTTATTAGTGCCAAAAAAGGTGTCAACTTGGCAAACGGGGACTTTGGTAAGTGGACTAGTGAGCATCGTGACTTTGGTAAGTGGACTAGTGAGCATCGTGACTTTGGTAAGTGGACTAGTGAGCATCGTGACTTTGGTAAGTGGACTAGTGAGCATCGTGACTTTGGTAAGTGGACTAGTGAGCATCGTGACTTTGTAGGAACCACTTCCAAGTCACAAGCAGTGCTATCTATGAAGGTTTCCTCCAGATGGTCTGGTTTCTTTCTACAACCCAAAGTCATAGAAGGTAAAATGTCTTCCGTCTAGCTTCTCTGTGCCCGTGACCAAAGACAGAGTGTAAGCTACTTTTTTTAACCAAGGTGGAAGGAGGTCACAGGCCAGAGGAGTCTCGCAAGATAAGCAGTAGGCAGCAGACCCATCTAGAATCTGCGTGGTTATCAGATAGGCGCAGGGCCGGGACAAGGGGTGGGCAGGAGAGAAATCTGCCCTGGGCACAGCAGAGCAAGGGGACAGAGAATGGATACAGGGGCTGTAAAACCCATTCAAAGGCACGCATTAACAGTGGGGAAAGGGGCGCAGTTTTGCATCCTTGACCTGGGTGCTAGAAGAACCCGTCCCAGGACTGGATTGGCAGTATGGACAGTAAGCTGCTTACAGAATTGTCAGTTAAAGCAACGCAGGGCCGTATCGCAAAAAAAAAAAAAAAAAGGCCTAGTCAGGAAGGGGGTAAAATCTTCTGGGGCTGAAGTAGTTAAGGTTTGACCAAAAAAAAAAAAATAATCTGGAAGCCGATTGGTTTCTTTGCAGGGCTGCACCAGATTTTGCACTCTCCAGTTTTTCTAAAATCAACCCCCCATTGTGTCACCAATCAGATACAACCATTTATGGCTGATTGGAAGCTTGGAACTGTGAGGGCCACATGAGGGCCGGATCCGGCCCACGGGCCTTGTATTCGACTCATGTGCTCTAGAGAGATACGCTTTGTTCATTTTTCACTTACAATCACTTTAATGGTTCGCCTGGAATTTAGCTGTAACCCCCCCTCCATCATACAGAACTTGGCAAAAGCTTTCTACATAGTTTCAGCAAAGGATCCATCATCATTTAAAGTGATATTACAATACACAGGAAGACTCTGGTGGTGGATTTAGTTTCTTCTTTAGAATAAAACAATTCTTAAAAAAAAATAATAAAATACATAAAAATAACAAAAAAAAAAGGTTTATAAAAAAGAAAATTAAACGTATCAGACGTGTTAATGAAATAACATTCAACAGATCATCTTATCACTCTGTATTCTGGCCACAATAAATCTGATAGAAAAAAAAAAAAAAAGAACAGGTAAGTTAACATTAAAGGCCAACCCTCCCCAAAAAAACAGTTTACATGGTTTCCGCAAAAATGAATAACATGCCGCTCTTTAAAATATCACGAGGACGCTGCGCAGGCGTGGTTCACCGCAGTCAAGAAGCTGGTCCAGATCAGTGACGTTGGAGCGCGCCTGGAGACAAGGAAAGACTGGAGGGGATCAGCAAGGAAAGACTGGAGGGGATCAGCAGCACAGAGATGCAATAAAGAAATTAGGGGGGAAAAAAAAGGCAAAAAAGGTATTTTATGAAAAAAAAAAAAAAAATAAGAAAAAAAGTAAAAAGGCAACTGTTTATGATACACAGTATTTTTGCAAACGAAATGTGAGGCTCCATTCACACCAGAGCGTTTCGAATTACGATCGGAATCGACCGTAATTCTGCCCGTGATTTGCATTTGCGACAAATCTTGGGACGCTTGTGCGATGCCATTACTTCCTAATGGCACCCCAATCGCGGTTCGATTTTGGCTCGATGGTAGCATGGTAAAACACACTGCAATCGCACAGCGCAACGCTTCTTTTGAGCGTCAGCATCGCGCGTTGCCGCGATTGCAGCGCAATTTATCAGACGGTAAAAATTAAGAAGCAATGGCATTGATACAAGCGTCCCGCAATTTAGAATCGCGGCGATTCCGGCCGCGATTTGCATTTGCGGCAAATCTTGGGACGCTTGTGCGATGCCGTCACTTCTTAATGGCACCCCAATTGCGACGCAATTTTGGCTTTGATTGTCGCGCAATAAAACACACTGCAATCACGGAAAATCGCAACGCACATTGCTTCTTTTGAGCGACAGCATCGCGCGTTGCTGCGATTGCAGCGCAATTTATCGGGCGGAAAAATTTTCACCGCGATTCGCATTTGCGGCAAACCTCGGGACGCTTGTGCGATGCCGTCACTTCTTAATGGCACCCCAATCGCGACGCAATTTTGGCTTTGATTGTCGCGCAATAAAACACACTGCAATCGCGGAAAAGCGCAACGCACATTGCTTCTTTTGAGCGACAGCATCCCGCGTTGCCGCAAATGCAACGCAATTTATCGGGCGGAAAACTTTGCGCCGCGATTCGCATTTGCGGCAAACCTCGGGATGCTTGTGCGATGCCATCACTTCTTAATGGCACCCCAATCGCGGCGCAATTTTGGCTTTAATTGTCGCGGAATAAAACGCACTGCAATCGCGGAAAATCAGAACGCACATTGTTTCTTTTGAGCGACAGCATCGTGCATTGCTGTGATTGCAGCACAATTTGTCGGGCAGCAAAATCTGCCCTGCAATTGGGGTGCCATTAAGAAGTAATGCCATTGTACAAGCGTTCTGCGATTTAGAAACGCGGGCAGAGTCGTAACGATTCCGCCCGCGATTCTCATTTGTGGCAAACCTCGGGACGCTTGTGTGATGCTATTACTTCTTAATGGCACCCCAATCACGGCGCAATTTTGGCTCGATAAAACGCACTGCAATCACGACGCTTCTTTTGAGCGACAACATCGCGTGTTGCCGCGATTGCAGTGCAATTCAGCGGGCAGCAAAATTTGCACTGCGATTGGGGTGCCATTAAGAAGTAATGGCATTGCGCAAGCGTCCCGCGATTTAGAATCGCGGGCAGAATCGCGACGGTTCCGCCCGCAATTCGGATGGCTCAGGTGTGAACAGAGCCTAATGCCCCGTACACACGGCCGGATTTTGCGACGGAAAATGTTCGATGAGAGCCTTTTGTCGGAAATTCCGACCGTGTGTAGGCTCCATCGGACAGTTTCCATCGGAATTTCGGTCGCACAAAATTTGAGTTCTGGTTCTTAAACTTTCTGACAACAAAATCCGTTTGCGTAAATTCCGATCGTGTGTACACAATTCCGGCGCACAAAGTGCCACTCATGCTCGGAATCAAGCAGAAGAACAGCACTGGCTATTGAACTTAATTTTTCTCGGCTCGTCGTACGTGTTGTACGTCACCGCGTTCTTGGCGATCGGAATTTCCGACAAGATTTGTGTGACCGTGTGTATGCAAGACAAGTTTGAGCCAACATGCGTCGGAGAAAAAAAAAATGTATTTTGTTGTCGGAATATCCGATCAATGTCCGATCAATGTCCGATCAATGTCCGATCGTGTGTATCAGGCATTAGGGTTTACAGTAACCGTCTAACAGTAACAACCAATAGCTGCTGTGTAATGTAATTCATACCGTTTTCTTCAGATTGCCCCCATAGACCGGGTTCAACAGATTACCAACTACCGACAGTCCCAAGGCTTCTATTGCACATAAATCTTTCTGGAAATTTCCACAGGATCAAGATAATATCAAAATGATAACATAACGGAATAATACACAGTTGTATATAACCTTTTCTTTAAATAAAAAAAAAAAAACAATTAATAAAACATTAAAGCTGAACTTTGGGATAAGCGAATACACGTGTATGTCTTCCAGATCTGAGAAATAATCCAGTTTTACCTCTGTGCAGGAGTGTACTAAAGACCGGTCACTGCTGCTCTCTCTCCTTCTGCAAGGTAACTGGTCTTGTCTCCGCCCCTTCCTGTAGTGGGTGGGGCCTGCTGGGTCCCTCCCACAGCTGTGCTCTCTGCGCAGGCTATGTAGAGGACAGTGATGACATCACTGTTACTCTGGTGTCTATTGAGAAATGCATTTTAAAAAATGGTTTTGTGACCAGTATTCAGATCTGAGTCCAAGGAGGGGGTTAGTAAAGGATTCTGGGTCCTTCCCACAGCTCTGCTCTCTGCACAGGCTATGTAGAGCAATGTTTCTCAACTCCAGTCCTCGGGTACCCCCCCAACAGGTCATGTAGAGGACAGCGATGACATCACTGCTTCTCTGGTGGCTATTGAGGAATATATTTAAATAAATGGTTTTGTGACCAGAATACAGCTGAGTCCCAGGAGGGGGTGAAACGCGTCAGTGGAAGGATCTGGAGCCCCTCCCACAGCTCTGGCCAGGCTATGCACAGCACAGTAATGATGTCATTGCTACTTTTCAAAAGGTAAAGTCTAGGTTTGCAAAGGCATTTGCAGCACACAAAGTGGATTTAGCTCCTTTGTTGCTATTGAGAAAATATACGTAAAACGAAAGATTGAAAGCCCCGGAGTTCAGCTTTAAAGTTGAAACAAAAAAAAAAGGCAAAAACAACTGAAATGAATCCAGGACAAACTATACAATTTGACATAAAATAGAAACATAAAATGCAAAGGCTTTTCTTTTTGCCAGAATCAGATTTGTGAAGGCAAATTGGGCAATCCTGGCAATTCCAAAAGGCAAATAACCGCATTACACAGTAACTCCTCCCCCTTGGCTTGGTGACACGAGAGCGCAACTTCAATGGGGGGAAAACCGTTACCGAGATTTCTTCGGATGTGAAGAAGTCAAACAGATGTTCTCCAGATACTATAAAGCTCCTCAACGTGACCGCCTACATAAATAATGTCCTAAAACCGTCTCTGAAGGAAGTCATTGAGATGCACTTGGAAGGAAAATGAACCGTGAAGATCGATACCCGCGCGGATGGATGAAGCTCCTCCATTGGGTGCGCTGCGATGATGTCATCAGAGAGGAGGGGGGAGGGCATACCGCCGTTCTCCCCCATCACAAGCTGCCGATGTTGGGGAAACTCTTTAGCTTCTCGGGAAAGTCGTCTTTGTACAGGACGGGGTCTGCCCGATGCTCCACCACCTTCAGGGGCATGGTGCCAAAGACGCTGGCGAATTTATTAATGCATTCTGACCTGGGGGGGGGGGGGGGGGAGGGGGAGAAGAAGAGAGCGAAGACAACATGATTTATGATGCTGGAGAGAGGAACTGCTAATAAACATTTATAGATATTTCAGCAATCTACCAAACTGCGGACTTCTACTTTCAGTGCTTTGATATCTATACAGCTATGATTTGTTTTTTGTTTTTTATAGATAACTTTACTGTTGCTCATCAAAAGCGTATAAACCTTTATTGTGAAACGAGAACATACAATAAAAGAATACAGGCCGGGAACGCATAGCTACAGTGCCTTGAAAAAGTATTCACACCCCTGGAAATGTTCCACATTTTGTCATGTTACAACCAAAAAACTTTATTGTATTTTATTGGGATTTTATGTGATAGACAAACACAAAGTGGCACATAATTGTGAAGTGGAAGGAAAATGATAAATGGTTTCCAAAATTTTTTACAAATAAATATGTGAAAAGTGGGGGGTACATTTGTATGGCGCCCCCCGGAGTCAATACTTTGTAGAACCTCCTTTCACTGCAATTACAGCTGCAAGTCTTTTTGGGGATGTCTCTACCAGCTTTGCACATCTAGAGAGGGAAATTTTTGCCCATTCTTCTTTGCAAAATATCTCAAGTTCTGTCAGATTGGATGGAGAGCGTCTGTGAACAGCAATTTTCAAGTCTTGCCACAGATTCTCAATTGCATTTAGGTCTGGACTTTGACTGGGCCATTCTAACACATGAATATGCTTTGATCTAAACCATTCCATTGTAGCTCTGGTTGTATGTTTAGGGTCGTTGTCCTGCTGGAAGGTGAACCTCCGCCCCAGTCTCAAGTCTTTTGCAGACTCTAACAGGTTTTCTTCTAAGATTGTCCTGTATTTTGGCTTCATCCATCTTCCCATCAACTCTGACCAGCTTCCCTGTCCCTGCTGAAGAAAAGCATCCCCACAACATGATGCTGCCACCACCATGATTCACGGTGTGGATGGTGTGTTCAGGGTGATGTGCAGTGTTAGTTTTCTGCCACACATAGTGTTTTGCTTTTAGGCCAAAAAGTTCAATGTTGGTCTCATCTGACCAGATCACCTTCTTCCACATGTTTGCTGTGTCCTCCACATGGCTTCTCACAAACTGCAAACAGGACTTCTTATGACTTTCTTTCAACAATGGCTTTCTTCTTGTCACTCTTCCATAAAGGCCAGATTTGTGGAGAACACGACTAATAGTTGTCCTGTGGACAGATTCTCCCACCTGAGCTGTGGATCTCTGCAGCTCCTCCAGAGTTACCATGGACTTCTTGGCTCTTCTCTGATGAATGCTCTCCTTGCCCGGCCTGTCAGTTTAGGTGGACGGACATGTCTTCGTAGGTTTGCAGTTGTGCCATACTCTTTCCATTTTTGGACGATGGATTGAACAGAGCTCTGTGAGATGTTCAAAGCTTGGGATATTTTTTTTATAACCTAACCCTGCTTTACACTTCTCCACAACTTTTTTCCTGACCTGTCTGGGGTGTTCCTTGGCCTTCATGATGCTGTTTGTTCATTAAGGTTCTCTAACAAACCTCTGAGGGCTTCACAAAACAGCTTTATTAATACGGAAATGAAACTAAAAACAAATTTACTAATTAGGTGACTTCTGAAGTTGATTGGTTCCACTAGATTTTAGTTAGGGGTATCAGAGAAAAGGGAGCTGAATACAAATGCCCCCCACACTTTTCACATATTTGTAAAACATTTTGAAAATCATCATTTTTCTTCCACTTGTGCCACTTTGTGTTGGTCTATCACATAACATCTAAAGAAAATACATTTACATTTTTGGTTGTAACATGACAAAATGTGGAAAAAAGGGGTATGAATACTTTTTCAAGGCACTGTAAAATTAAACTAAAAGTAGATTTGCAGGGGTCAGGCTCAGGACTGGGACGACAGCCCCAGCGACCTCTTTAAATGCAACTTCTCCTAACTCCTAGCAATGTTCTGGAGCCCCTCGCCACCCCCAAAGGGTAAAATCAACTTTATTTGTTCAGCACAAGCACTTGCAGCTACCTGTACAACGAAGCCCAATAGGGGTGAAACGCCCCACTCGCTTAAAGTGATTGTAAAGTCTCAAGGTTTTTCATCTTAATGCATTAAGGTGAAAAACCTTCTGTGCTGCAGCTGCCCCAGACCCCCCCCCCTTTTTCTTACCTGAGCCCGATCTGATCCAGCGATGTGCACGAGTGTAGCGGCTCCAGCCGCTGTCTCTCTCCTCATTGGACAGATCTGATAGCAGCAGGAGACATTGACTCCCGCTGCTGTCGAATCCAGTGACACGGGAGCTGGGGGCGGGGCCGAGTCCCACTGTCTGCGTCAATAGAGTAGCAGGACTCGGGAGGGAAATCGGTTTTCCATGGGGGGCACTCGATGAAGAGGAGGGGCCTGGATCGCCTTCAGAACCACTTTAACGTGACCAACCACTGCAGTTATACTGCGGCAGGTTGGCTCCCCTGCGCGAGCCGTCGTAGCTATACGTCGGCTCGCGGGGTCGGGATAACAGGCACGCACTCGCTGCACAGCAGGGGGTGCCAATGCTTGTGGCTGACAGTCGCGATGACCGCTGGCCACGAGCGATCGTGAGCAGGAGACACAGAACAGGGACGAGTGTATGTAAACACACACTTCCCTGTTCTGTTCTGACAGGAGTGACAGATCCTGTGTTCCGATTAGCTAGGAACCACGATCTGTCACTTCCTGTAGTTAGTCCCCTCCCTCTTCAGTTAGAATCACCTCCCAGGGAACACAGTTAACCCCTTGATCGCCCCCCCTAGTGTTAACCCCTTCACTGCCAGTAACATTTTTACAGAAATCAGTGCATTTTTATAGCACTGATCGCTGTATTAATGCCAATGGTCCCAAAAATGTGTCAAAATTGTCCGATGTGTCTGCCCATAATGTCGCAGTCACGATAAAAATCGCAGATCGCCGCCATTACTAGTAAAAAAAAAAAAAAGAAAATAATAAAAAATGCTATAAAATTTATCCCCTATTTTGTAGACTCTATAACTTTTGCGCAAACCAATCAGTATACGCTCATTGCGATTTTTTTTTACCAAAAATATGTAGAAGAATACATATCGGCCTAAATTGAGAAAAAAAATAGGATTTTTTATTACAGCTTACCTGTAAAATCCTTTTCTTTCGACGGACATCACGGGACACAGAGCCACAGTAATTACTGATGGGTTATAGGGTATCACTAGGTATTGGACACTGGTCACACCCTAATCAGGAAGTTCAACCCCCTATATAACCCCTCCCCTTCCGGGGATACCTCAGTTTTGTAGCAAAGCAGTATAGGTGTATTAGAAGAGGGGCGGGACCTCTGTGTCCCGTGATGTCCGTCGAAAGAAAAGGATTTTACAGGTAAGCTGTAATAAAAAATCCTATTTTCTTTTCTCGGACATCACGGGACACAGAGCCACAGTAATTACTGATGGGATGTCCCAAAGCAATGCCAACTGAGGGGGGGGAATCACAACCAAGTAGGGTGCTATCAGACCTGAGGACCCTGTACCGCTGTCTGCAGCACACTACGCCCAAAGGCGATATCCTCATGCCTTCCTACATCCACCTGATAGAATCTGGTGAATGTATGAACTGAAGACCAGGTTGCGGCCTTGCAGATCTGAGCCATGGAGGCCCGGTGATGCACTGCCCAAGAAGCACCAATAGCCCTTGTGGAATGTGCCTTGATCTGAAACGGAGGAATCTTCTGTTTCAAACCGTAAGCTTGAATAATCAACTGTCGGATCCATTTAGAAATGGTCGCTTTTGATGCTGCCTGTCCTCTATTGGGACCCTCCGGCAGCACGAACAAGACATCCGTCTTGCGAATCTGAGCAGTTGCCTCCAGATAGGTCTTGACTGCTCTTACTACATCCAAAGAATGTAATGACCTTTCTTCCGAAGAACAAGGTTCTGGAAAAAAGGAAGGTAGCACAATGTCTTGGTTTAGATGAAAATCTGAAACCACCTTCGGTAAAAAACTAGGATGAGGGCGCAGTACCACTCTATCCTTGTGTATAATCAGGTAAGGCTCCTTACAGGAAAGAGCTGCTATTTCTGATACTCTTCTAGCAGAAGAGATAGCTACCAGGAAAATTAGTTTCCTCGTCAGTAAAACCAAAGGAATCTGACGTATTGGTTCAAAAGGCTGTTTTTGTAACACCGATAGAACCAAGTTCAAGTCCCAGGGGTTTAGGGGCGCCCTAACCGGAGGATTAAGACGCATCACCCCCTGTATAAAGTTTCGGATCAGAGAATGCGAAGCAAGCGGCCGTTGAAACAACACTGATAAGGCCGACACCTGGCCCTTGATGGTACTCAAGGCCAGCTTCATCTCTAATCCCAATTGTAGAAAATCCAGAATTCTACTTATGACATATTTCCTGGGATGCCAACCCCTGGATTCACACCAGGATACATAAGCTTTCCAGACTCTATGATAAATCATTCTGGAAGCTGGCTTCCTTGCATTGATCAAGGTAGATATGACAGGACCTGAAAGCCCACGATTTTTCAGAACGTGGGATTCAATAGCCCACCCGTCAAATCTAGCATTTGTGAGGCAGGCTGGAACACCGGACCTTGAGCTAACAGGTCTGGGTGTATCGGTAGGGTCCACCGGAAACCCACCATCCTCCCTGCTATTTCTGCTTATCAGGTTCTTCTGGGCCAAACGGGGGCCACCAGAAGTGCCGACTTCCCTTCTTGCCTGAGTCTGCGAAGGAGCCGTGGCAGTAGCAGAATGGGAGGGAATGCATAAATCGGTGAGAGCCGATGCCACGGAATCACCAACGCATCCGTCCTGCCTGCAAGAAGATCCCAGGCAACCGGTAGGAAGGATTTCCCCTTCTGTAGGTCTTTGGGTATGAGCCATCAGCTGAGGCTCTAACGCATCGCATGTGATAGGTGCATTGGAAAAACTTATGCCTGCACCTTCCTGTTCCAGGTCAACAGAATACTGTGTTGCCACAGTTCTGCTTGGAACTGCGGATAGGGAAGTGCTTCGAATGAAGCCACCATCTTCCCCTGCAGCCTTATACAAAGGCGGACAGAAAGACCCTTCTTGGCCCTGACTGTCAGAATCAGCTCGCTCAGAGCAGTGATTCTTGCCTGCAGACATTTCAGTTAAGCAGGAAAACTGGGCACATATAGGCCTGTATCTCTGATGCCTATTGACATCAAAAATTCTCCTCCCTGCAGGACGGAGATTACTGTCTGAATTGATTCCAAACAAAAGGACTGCATCCTTGGGAATCGTCTCAGATCTCTTAAATCCAAAGTGGGTCTGTCGTCCCCATTTGGTTTTCGGACCATAGCAAGATTGGAACGGAGTCTCAATCCTAGATCCTTTGTGGGAGCCCCCACAATGAGCTCTTGCGACCAAAGTCGCTTTATCGCTAGAAGGAGCGACTGCTTCTCTTCTGGTTTTCTGGGAACACCTGATCTGAGGAAACGAGGAGAGGGACATTCTTGGAAGTCCAGTCTGTACCCTAAGGTTACCATGGAGATTACCCATCTGTCCTGGAAGTCCTTCTGCCAGGGCCCTGAGAGCTGCAGCAGTCTTTCTCCTCACTCGAGCGAGTGGGGCGCCCCTTCATGAAGAGGTCTTAGTGTCTTGCTTAGAAGACCTTTTCCCCCAGGATTTCTTGTGTCCCTGGGGTCGACTCTTGTTTCTTGTCCCAGACGGAGGAGACCGTCGTGACTGCCTGGAGGCTGCTGCCCCTGGCGCTGGGGAAAGAGTCCGTTTAAAAGAGGGACGCTTACTCTTCTTCTTATCAGGTAAGAGAGTGCTTTTCCCACAGGAGATCGTCTTGATATAATTATCCAAGTCCTCTCCAAACAACCTTTCACCACGGAAGGGAAACCCAGCCAGAAGCCTCTTACATGGTGCTTCGGCTGACCAGTTTTTCAACCATAAGATTCTACGTATATGCACCAACCCAAGCGAGAGGCGAGAGGTTTGCACGATAGAATCTCTAATGGCGTCAACAGAGTAACATAAAGCCGCAGGAAGGTTTGCAAACCCCTGGGCCTGCTGTTCAGGCAATACTTTGATGACCTGCTTAACATGGTCTCTTAAGTATTGACAGACTCCAATCGCTGCTATTGCAGGTTGGGCCACTGATCCTGCTAAACACAACACATCTTTCAATAAGAAGTCCATCTTTTTATCCACAGGATCTTTGAGCATCTGAGCGTTGTCTACAGGACAAGTCAGATTACTATTTACAGAGGAAATGGCCGCATCAATGGCCGGTATTCCCCACCTCTTAACAAACTTTTCTTCCATAGGATAAAGTGTAGAAAACTTTTTCGGCGGAAGAAATCGCTTATCTGGGTGTTCCCACTCAGAGTAAAGCAGCTTTTCAAGTAAATTATGAACAGGAAAAGCATGTGCTGCTTGGAAAGGTTTCAGTGACCCCAAAGCAGAAGAGGTTTCTGTAGTAGTTTCAGGTATGGGCAACTTAAATGTGGAGCGGACCAAACCAGTGAGGATCTGCACTAAGACTTTCTCCTCTTGGGAAGTCGCAGAGGGTCCCTCTACACCTGAATCCTCCGAAGAGGAATCATCTGTCCCATCCTGATCCTCTGAAAGGGATTCATCTCCTTTATCCCAGAGTTCCTCTGACTGAGGGTCTTGGGGAGCAGAGGAAGGCCTTGTGCGTTTTCTTCCACTCAGTGAAGATGTAATCGCGGCCATTAGTTTTTTCTCTAATCCAGAAATGGTTGAGGAAAAAACTTCTTGTGTAATGTACACAGGGGCTGAAGTGCCGGCAGCAGGTGTAGCCCCTAACCCCAACGGCTCTCCCTGTCCAGCTGCCCCTGGTCCCTCAGGAGGGGATGGTGTAGCAGACGGGGGGTCCTCAGAACCTGAACGAGACCCCCTAGTGCCTCTGGTTCTAGGGGTGCTTGAACCTCTTCTACCCATAGTGCAAAGCAACAAGGTGTGAGGTATCAAAAACGAACACTGACTGCTGAGCGATGTAGTCTGGCTGAAAGCCTTGCTACCAAATGCCCCAATCCGGTGTTCCTTAGTGAATGCAGCCTAGGGGAATGCCTGTGTCCCACCTTACAATGTGACTGTCAGCTCTGTGTCTCTCCAAAGCTCAGAGCACCTATACAGTGTGCTTTAAATAGCCATGCTTTCAGGCAATGTGGGCGTCTGGGCACGCTGACGCTGTGCTGACGCCCCGCCCCCCCCTCGTTTTTGAAAAACGAGCGCTTCCCGCGCGAGCCGACCCTTTCTGACAACCTGAAGGGAGGCTGGGGATGGGGGAATAAGGAGGAGGCCGGCAGTGATGGGCCCTGCTTCGCAATGCGGCTTCGGTGGCGGCGCGGTAGCGGCTGTGACAGTGCGGTCTCACCCGCCTTACAGCGTACCTGAGCCTTTCCCTAGCCTGGGGGGACCATCCCAGCAGAGAAAACCCCCCACCATCTACCTTTGGAGCTGGAGGACGAGCCTTGCAGCGGACGCTGAGACAGATCAAGCATGAGAAGGTTTGTGCTCTTTGGCCGCCCCCGGTGGTCACAATAGGCACAGCATGCATACACTTTAAAGGAGAAGAGCCACTAGAATTTAAAATTCTGTGGAATCTCCTCTTACCTTATCCAGGCCGCAGGGTTCAGTTTACACAGACCCAGCCTTCGCCTCTCACGGTGGGCTCCGGTTGTGAAAAAACCGTCAGAGACTGGGGCCCCCATCAGTAGGGGGATCCTTCAGTTCTGGGCCTGTAAAGCACCTCGCCAGAAATTAGGAAGTTTAAAGCCATTTTCTGATCCGCGGGTCCAGCTCTCTAAAAAGAGAAGCGTTACAGGTAAAACCTCGTTTCTTCGGACACGAGGCCCGGGTACCATTCAATTCGGCCATGAAAAGACACTTTGAATGGATCCGGTCGCCTGGCTTGCCCCAGTATAGGATCTTTGGGATATTCCTTTTGGAGCTTCAGCACAGGACATCTTTACGTCCAACACCTAAGACACTGGTGTAAAAACTGAGGTATCCCCGGAAGGGGAGGGGTTATATAGGGGGTTGAACTTCCTGATTAGGGTGTGACCAGTGTCCAATACCTAGTGATACCCTATAACCCATCAGTAATTACTGTGGCTCTGTGTCCCGTGATGTCCGAGAAAAGAAATTAGCTTTTTAAAAAAAGAAAATGGGGATACTTATTATAGCAAAAAGTACAAAATATTGTGTTTTTTTCAAAACTGTCGCTCTTTGTTTGTTTATAGCGCAAAAAAATAAAAACCTCAGAGGTGATCAAATACCACCAAAAGAAAGCTCTATTTGCGGGTAAAAAAAGGACGTCAATTTTGTTTGGGTGCAGCGTCGCACGACCGCGCAATTGTCAGTTAAAGCGACGCAGTGCCGAATTCCAAAAAAGTGCTCTGGCCAGGAACGGGGTAAAATCTTCCGGGGCTGAAGCGGCTAAACAGCTGCTGTGCGCGACCATTCTGTCAGAGAGACGCAACAGATTCAAATACATTATTCCAACATGAATCTGTCTCAAGCTCTGACATTTATTACGCTAAGAGACAGATAATCTGTTTTTATGACAGATAGCTCTTTATGAATTTTTTTTCAAAAAACGAATTTTATAGATTTTTTAAAAAGATTTAAAGATTTTAAAGATTTTTTTTTTAATTAATTTGTATGAATTCTTTATTTTTATGAATTGCTCTATGTGTTTTTTACTGCGGGTTTTTCGTTCTTGCTATGGGCAAAGCAGAAGCAAACAGAGCAAGACCTCCTGCTCTCTAGCTCCCTCGTCACCTCCTCCCATGCTCGCCTCCAGGACTTTTCCAGAGCCTCTCCAATCCTATGGAACTCATTACCCCAATCTGTCCGATTATCTCCTACTCTATTAGCTTTTAGACGATCCCTGAAAACCCTCCTCTTCAGAGAAGTCTATCCTACCCACACCTGACAACTGTATGTCTAATTTCTCCATCAGCTCACCCCCCACAGTTATTACCTTTTGTTTCACTTGACCCTCCCTTCTAGATTGTAAGCTCCTCTGATCCCTCCTGTATTAAATTGTATTGTAACTGTACTGGCTGCCCTCATGTTGTAAAGTGCTGCACAAACTGTTGGCACAATATAAATCTGTATAATAATAATAATAATAATGCTAAGTGCACAGAGCAGTGTCCCATCACAATCAATCAGATTCCACTTTTCAGAAGCCAGACTAGTACAAGATGGATGCTGTCTGGCTTCCCATATCAATCAGATTCTCCCTATCTTCCCAATGCAGTATAGGAGACACATCCATAGTGGAGACCTAGGGAAAAGCATAGGCGTCAGCTTGCTAGGTGGAGAAGGGGTTAATCCGACAGGCAACAAGAGACCTGCACAGGGGATATGTCCAGCCCTATTCCCTCCTGTGGGTCTTCCAATCCCCCCCCTCACATTCCTGCCATTCCTGCAGCCGATTGCATGACAGGAGAGCAATCAGCCCTCAGCCCCAGCTACAGATAAGGCCTGAATAGTGAAGTTCCGACATATGGACAGAGATGACGGCTTACATAACTCAGAGAACCTGTTAACCACTTCACAGCTGGGCCCTTCTATAGCCTCAGCTGGTCAACCATCTTTCTCTGGAAGGTTCAACCTAATGACCACTAATAGTAGGTCTCCGGTGCTCCTCTCTTGGCCTACAGACCTCGCCACATAATATTTAAGAATGAGAAAAAAACATTTTTTTTTCGTATAGTGGGGAGAACAACAGAGCTGATCATGGGCATTATATAGTATGTGTTGGAGACTTCGCTGGATTGACTGAATTAGTCGCTGGCCCTGGGAGGGTGTGTGGTTGGGGATGTGGGCGGATTGAAAGGATTCGTTCTGGTAGGAATGCGCCCAATGGTGGAGCGTGCTCGTAGACCCTCTTGGGTCATGGGCTGCTGCCTTTTGGCTTAAAGGGGTTGTAAACCCTCGTGGTTTTTCACCTTAATGCATTCTATGCATTAAGGTCTAGGTAGTAAATACTGCAGCGCTAACCAATGAACACAAATGCATAAGTGAAAAGAATGGTGGATAAAAATAATAAAACAAATCTGATATACAAAGTGTCCAGTGGATGTACAAAGCTCTATGAATGGGTAAACCAAACACCGGTGAGCCCTGGAAAATGTGAAAATCTAAACAGTGCAAACAGGTGTGTAGGTTAAAGTCCAACAAAGGCTGATCTTCTAGTGAAGAGTGGTGAAGAATCAAACACTGCCTGATATGGAGGACATCAAAGATATTGCATCATCAACAATGGAGAAGTGCGTGTGCCCAGAGAATCCAGAGAAGAGACGGAGAACCTCCAAATGGACCTCCAATTTTTGGTGCATCGAACTTAATAGGTTCAACAGGACTCTGGAGCCACTCTCAGCAAAGTAGTATGTGGAGAAAACTACTTTGCTGAGAGTGGCTCCGGGGTCCTGTTGATCCTACCATCCAGATCCAGTTCGATGCACCAAAGATTGGAGGTCCATTTGGAGGTTTTCCGTCTCTTCTCTGGATTCCACCCCGGAGTTCCTGAGCCCTGCTGAGCTCCACACTTTGGCCATTTGTGGCGCCATGCCTGTATGACTCCATCTCGCTGACATTGGAGTCCACCAGTTCCGGTAAGGGCTCACGCACTTCTCCATGGTTGATGACGCAATATCTTTGATGTCCTCCATATCAGACAGTGTTTGATTCTTCACCACTTTTCAATAGAAGATCAGCCTTTGTTGGACTTTAACCTACACACCTGTTTGCACTGTTTAGATTTTCACATTTTCCAGGGCTCACCGGTGTTTGGTTACCCATTCATAGAGTTTTGTACATCCACTGGACACTTTGTATATCTGATTTGTTTTATTATTTTTATCCACCATTCTTTTCACTTATGCATTTGTGTTCATTGGTTAGCGCTGCAGTATTTACTACCTAGATTCTATTTATGTTTGTCACATTTTCAGCTGCTTGATACTTCAATTATTTTGGTTTAGCACAGCAATATCCACACTTCACTATGCATTAAGGTGAAAAACCTATTGTGATGCAGCTGCCCCCCCAGAGCCCCTCTTCTATTCTCCTGAACTCTGTGTTTCCTGCGCCGGGGATGAGCACACCAGTTCCAGTCACTGTCTCGGGTCCTGATTGGATAGATTTATAGCAGCGCAGCTATTAGCTACCACTGCTGTCAATCATATCCAATGACACTGGAGACGGGGGCCAAGTCCTGCTGTCTATGTCAATGGATGCAGCAGCAGAACATGGGAGCGCGCCCGCACGAGTGCCCCGAGGGAGAGCGGCTCTCCAACGGGGCACTCGAGAAAAGGAGGAGGAGCGCCACTGTGGGACCCCAGAAGAGGAGGATCGGGGCCACTCTGTGCAAAACCAGCTGCACAGAGGAGGTAAGTATGACATGTTTGTTTTTTTTAAAAGGAACCTTTACATATCCTTTAAGACCATGGGCATTATAGGCAGAGACAGATGCTGTCTCTTGGTGTACAGATACAGAGTGTCTAACCCAGCCCCTCTCAACCTTTTTACCAGAGGAACCTCTGAAATAATTTTCAGGTCTCAGGGAACTCTGGCCAAAATCCAATTAATTAGGGGGTCAATGGCTAAAATTCCCCTTGCATTACTTGTCAATACAAAGAATGCAACCATTACAGCGATAGTCAGAATGCCATCCTTACAGACAGCTTAAAAGTAAATTGTTGTCATTGGTTTTCCTAAAGTGGCGTTGGTCCTGGAACTATGCGAGCACCATCAAGATGGACGATCAATTACCAACAGCTCAAGGAACCCCTAGCAACCTTTGGAGGAACACCGATTGAAAGTCCTGTCATAATGGATATTTTATTAGACCGGTCGTTCTCAGTGTTCTCGCATTGGCTGTAAAAACTCAAAAGGACCGACAGGTTGACAAGATCTGCCACTTGACGAAACCTGCATAAAGCATTGGGTGAAAGAAAATCAGGATGCAGGTCAAAGCCTTTTTTAATGCCTGCTCTGCCTAAGAAGACCTGGACTGTGTTCAAATACTGACTTTGCTTCAAGCCCCAGTTCTGAGCCCCCCCCTCCGTTTAGCATTGTATTAATATATGAAGTGGGAAGCTATATATGCTCATTACATATGCACGTATGCCATATGCTCCTCCTGGTCCGAAACCCCTCCTCCGCAGCAATGGGGGCACTCATGAGCCCGCTCTGTGTGTCCACAGACACATAGAGCGGGGCACGGACACCCCCGCCACCCTCCCCGCAGCTTCTAAAGCCAACTAGGAGGGAGAGTCCTCTGCTCTCGTGCGCGGCGCTGGATCGTGATCAAGCTGGAAGGGGGGGGGGGGCTACATGCAGAAGTTTTTTTTTTTACCCTAATGCAGAGAATGCATTAAGGCAAAAAGCTTCAGCTTTTAGAACCACTTTATAGGCGGCTTACCTTTCCACCATGTGCGTCTGGTCCAGGGAAAGGCCATCGATCGCAGTGCATTCTGGACATTTAAACTTCTTCCTTGGCGTGACCTGTGGGAATGGAGAAGGAAAAAAAAAATATATTGTTGAGGGTGACAACCGACAGATGAAATATTGTTTACCCAGCACAGGACATTTCTCTGTTATGATATGCAGCTTGTCATCCTCTGGCTAGAGGCTACACGGCTCGAGTAGCTCACGGCTAAGCCTGAAATCCAAGGAAAACAGACTGCAGGATTTGCATGCTCTCCTCCTCTCCCATTTCTATGCGAGGTGAAAAAAAAAACTGGTGATGACAAGCCCTTTAATTCCCTTTTAATGACTTCTCACACCGCTAAGGTCCCTGTGTAAACATCATATGGTGTGGTGGAGTTTTCAAGCTGCTTTGCGGCTCCTCTGTACCCTTCACCCACCACAGCAGATGACCATGCGGTGCCTCAGCACAGGAGTAATCCCTGCCAGAAAAGATATAGGGGGGCAACCATTTGGTCCTTAAACCGTCCGCGGAGATGGCAGGGGTCCCGGAGCCACCAACCTACAGCGGCGATCACAGGCGGAGAGGTGTCACCGCGGCATCTGATAGGGGGCTGTATGTGAAAGCACAGGAAATGAATGCGCGAAGGGCCAGCGATCAAAGCAAAGGCGCTACGGCCAAGATACCCCGGTAATGCGGGGGGATTGGGGAAGTTGATTGCGAGATCACTTTTAAATTAACATTCGCGAGGAGTGAAATTTGTAATTAACATTCCTCGAGTCAGCTGTCCCGGGGCCGGACAGATGGTCATCTATATAGGGCTTCCAGTGATTCCTCTTCCAAAATCTAACAACGGTTGGTTTTGGCGACTGTGGAAACACAGCGATTCGATACACAAGGCGGTGGCCGCATAGAGAAGTGTCAACAAATTTGAATTATCAAAGGTCAGACCTTAAAAAGGTTAAAGGACACCCACTTTTCCCTATGGAGGAGGCTTTACGTTTTATTCACATTTGTTTGTGTATGTAGCTTTTTCAGAGATTTCTTCAGTCCAGCTGTAACGTCCTTGGATCCTCTACTGTCTTCGGAGGCAATTTTTTGTAATAAATGATGTTGAGAACGGCAAAACATATAGATGTGGGTACTGCTCTCTATATCATTCTCGTGTGAGCCCAGGCTGGCTTGATGACACACCCACAGGAGGTGTGCCCTTGACGCCCTGGGCTCAAAGAAAGTGGGTTGAATGTTCAACCAAGAAGAGGAGCAGTAACTGGCACCACCCTGATGTTATAAGAGGGCAAGCAATGCTTCTACAAACAATACCCCAATATGACAACGTGAAAGAAGTTTGTTTGAAATATTTGCAAAATTAAAATTAGAATAAAAAAACAAAAAAAAAATCCTATGTATAGAAGTATTACCAGCCTTTGCCATGACACTCAAAATTGAGCTCAGGTGCCTCCTGTTTCCACTGATCATCCCTAAAGATGTTTTTTACAACTTGATTTGGAGTTCACCTGTGGTAAATTCGGTTGATTGGACATGATTTGGAAAGGCACACACCTATCTATATAAGTTCCCACAGTTAACAGTGCATGTCAGAGCACAAACCAAGCCATGAAGTCCAAGGAATTGTCTGTAGAGCTCCGAGACAGGATTGTATGGAGGCACAGATCTGGGGTACAGAAAAATTTCTGCAGCATTGAAGGTCCCAATGAGCACAGTGGTCTCCATCAGATGTAAATGGAAGAAGTTTGGAACCACCAGGACTCTTCCTAGAGCGGGCCGCCCGGCCAAACTGAGCGATCGGGGGAGAAGGGCCTTAGTCAGGGAGGTGACCAAGAACCCGATTGCTACTCTGACAGAGCTCCAGCATTTCTCTGTGGGGAGAGGAGAACCTTCCAGAAGAACAACCATCTCTGCAGCACTCCACCAATCAGATCTGTATGGTAGAGTAGCCAGACGGAAGCCACTCCTCAGTAAAAGGCACATGACAGCCCGCCTGGAGTTTGCCAAAAGGCACCTGAAGGACTCTCAGACCATGAGAAACAAAATTCTCTGGTCTGATGAAACAAAGATTGAACTCTTTGGCCTGAATGGCCAGCGTCATGTCTGGAGGAAACCAGGCACCGCTCATCACTTGGCCAATTTCATCCCTACAGTGAAGCATGGTGGTGGCAGCATCATGTTGTGGGAATGTTTTTCAGTGGCAGGAACTGGGAGACTAGTCAGGATTGAGGGAAAGATGAATGCAGCAATGTACAGAGACATCCTTGATGAAAACCTGCTCCAGAGCGCTCTGGACCTCAGACTGGGGTGAAGGTTCATCTTCCAACAGGACAACGACCCTAAGCACACAGCCAAGATAACAAAGGAGTGGCTACATGACAACTCTGTGAATCCCCTTGAGTGGCCCAGCCAGAGCCCAGACTTGAACCTGATTAAACATCTCTGGAGAGATCTGAAAATGGCTGCTCACCGACTCTCCCCATCCAACCTGATGGAGCTTGAGAGGACCTGCAAAGAAGAATGGGGGAAACTGCCCAAAAATAGGTGTGCCAAGCTTGTAGCATCATACTCAAAAAGACTTGAGGCTGTAATTGGTGCCAAAGGAGCTTCAACACACTATTGAGCAAAGGCTGTGAATACTTTTGTACATGGGATATTTTGGTCTTTTATTTTTAATAAATTTACAAAGATTTCAAACAAACTTCTTTCACGTTGTCATTATGGGGGATTGTTTGTAGAATTTTCAGGAAAATAATGAATTTAATCCATTTTGGAATAAGGTTGTAACATAACAAAATGTGGAAAAAGTGAAGCACTGTGAATACTTTCCGGATGCTCTGTATAACTGGACAGCTTCTATAACCCCCAAATGCCACAGTAAGTGCAGATATCCACTCTGCGGTAGTTTACATGGAGTGTCAAGCAGAGAACCTAGCATTCCAACTAGTATAAAGGTATGCAAAAAAGACAGACAGGAAGTGAGTGCAAACTATGCTTAATAAGTCCAGTTGATTTTAATTTTCTCAAATGAAAGTGAGAGAAGTACCAACGCGTTTCGGGGGCCCCCCTTCAGTTGCAGAATAAAAGACTAGGCACCATACTGGATGAAACAGTTAAAAAGAATCCAATAACATGTGTAGGATGCTTGTGCTGGTCAGACAGCTTAGCTAGCATAAGGTAGGAAGTTACCCCAGGAAGGGTCCTGGGGTCAATCCTACTAGGGAACATCTATGTCCTCCCTGAGTGTGCGTTTTTCCTCCCATAATTCAAAAACAGTCTGATAGTCTAACTTGTGTTTGACCAAATAGGCATTAGAGTTGTATCTGCAGCCAGGCCATTAGACTCTCTGCTCCTCTGGGGCGGAGACTAAGGTTAACGGGCTTCCTGTATAATGCTAGGTAATATGTTAGCACTATATAAAAGGAATAATAAAAAAAAAAAGTTTGCCACTCTTTTTTTACCACGTGGGTTTCTTTACTACACTGTTACTCGAGAGGAAGAACAATAATTAAGGCCTTACCTTAATAGGAGCTTTCCCTGTTACATTGGCAACCAAGAAGTTCATAGCGATGTCTTCGCAGTTCATGTGTGCGTCCACCCAGCTCTTAATATCTCCCGGCATTTTGTAGGTGTACATGTAGTTGAAATACTGTCCATTGGAACATAAAAGGGTCAGAAGATAAAACCAGCATTAGCCTAGCAATATAATGACATTAGAATTAGGCTATAGCTATTTGAGCTCTGTGGGATAACAAAAAACACTCATTTAAACCTGATGCTTGTAGTCGGAAAACAGGGAAAGTTAATTTGCAAAGTTTAAAGGAAAAAAAGGTAAATGTTGCAAAAACGCAAGGCACCACTCCCAACCACCAGCACAGAATTGATATTCTGTAATGCTTGGGCAGGCTAAGTTCACTTGTGTGGATTAGCAGCTACTGTCAGGCGTTCAGGAGGTGTGACTACTGCCCCCTGAATGTATTATGTATTGTGGAGTGAAGCTTAATAAAGTTTGATTATTTGATAGTGTTCTTATCCTTCCCTCGTGTCTTCCTTTCCTATCATGGCAAACGTAATTACTCTCTGATCACGGTTACCTAAATTATCCCTTACTTCTATCTGCAATCAGCTCTGTGTTGTTTGATATTATAAAGGTCCAGCAGAGCATTATTTCTAGTTGGGGCTTCCACCAGTTGACTCATGAAATTGGTTTGAACCACATTCAAAAATGATGAGCCTTAGCTGAGTGTGCAGTTCCATCTGCCCAATCAATATCAGGATAGTTGAAGTCCCCCATGATTATAATAGTACCGAGTCCTTTTTGCTGAATGGCAATTTTTAATGGGTCTAATGCACCACAAATGCAAGCCAAGCATTTGGCTCATGGTAGCAGTGTGGCCCTATTGACTTGAATGGCCAAGATGGGAAGGTGGTGCCACCTGTCTATTCGACATGCCGCAACACAAAGCATCACGGCCGTGACACAACAGCCACCCCTAGCGGTATAGCAGGCTTTAGGTGGGTTGCAAAATCAAAGCTCAACCGCCTGTTTTTACTGCTACCCCCATCTGCCCTTTGTGAAGAAGGCCTACAACAGATTTTTATAGCTTATGGTTTGTGTGAATGAGTCCTATGAGCCAGAGTTTACATAGCGATGAAGTACTAGGCAAACTTTGTGACTTTTGTTCAACGTGCCTAAACTGCATACGTGAACCCCGTGCCAGGACAAAGGTCATCTAGAGCCCAGGGTGAACATGCTAAATTGTGCCCCCCCCCCCCCCCCCCCAAGATGTATGAGCATTATGTGTCAGCAAAAATCTCCCCACAAAGACACTGAGCACTAATCTGCCTACTTACCTCCTAAGCATAAATTCCCCCCTCCTCCCAGTACAAATCCACCTCCCTGCTGAAATCCCCCATCTCAGCACAAATCTTTGCCCCCCCCCCCCTTACATTCACCCCTACTAGCACAAATTCTCTACCCCTAAAATTACCCCTCCTAGTACACATCTCCCCCCCACTTCAAATCCCACCCCTCAGCCCCAAAAATGCCCCCTTCTAACACAAATTCTCCCCCCCCTTCCCCAATCTCCTTGTGGTACCCCCCCCCCCCCCACCTCACGATACCACAGTGCCCAGGGCATCCGCCCCTCCTGCCCACCCCTTTGTCCTGGCCCTGCATGAACCTGCCCAATTACCAAGCCATGATAAATTCCCTGATATGACCGGGAAATGCTTAAAAAAACAAAAAAACAAAAAAAAAAAAAACACGGCTGTCATTACATACTGTTAATATGTTTATTTACATAAATAAAAAAAAAAGTCACTCGAAAAAATTGCAAGTATGCATTTAATTAAAATTCTTATATAGGTATCACCAACGTGTTAATTTTAAGCATAGGAACATCTGAACATTTTAAAGACCCGCTTGGGAACCGTACAGTCAGTGAGGAATGCACTAAAGTGTGTGCTACAGAACAAGCCTTAAAAGCAGCTTTTACTGTAACACAGGCCAGTGAATCACCAGGCGTTTGACAGATGATCCATACCGGTTATTAAGGCTGCAATGAGGAGGTACTGACAGCTTCAAAGCAATAAGCAAAAAAAGTTTCCAAACCAACATAATGACCTGCGGGGGGGCAACAAAATCGATTTTCTTTTCTTGTATAAAGCCAATCTTAGGTGTCATCAATATCCATCAGTCAATGACAGGGTTTTAAAGTTGAGCTGCAAGCAAACCGATAAATACACAGATGAAATATATCTATATATAGATACAGTGCCTTGCAAAAGTATTCGCCCCCCTTGAACTTTTCAACCTTTTGCCACATTTCAGGCTTCAAACATAAAGATATAAAATTGTAATTTTTTGTGAAGAATCACCAACAAGTGGGACACAATTGTGAAGTGGAACGAAATCTATTGGATATTTTAAACTTTTTTAGCAATTAAAAAACTGAAAAGTGGTGCGTGCAAAATTATTCGGCCCCTTTACTTTCAGTGCAGAAAACTCACTCCAGAAGTTCAGCGAGGATCTCTGAATGATCCAATGTTGTCCTAAATGACTGATAGTGATAAATAGAATCCACCTGTGTGTAATCAAGTCTCTGTATAAATGCACCTGCTCTGTGATAGTCTCAGGGTTCTGTTGAAAGCGCAGAGAGCATCATGAAGACCAAGGAACATACCAGGCAGGTCCGTAATACTGTTGTGGAGAAGTTTAAAGCCGGATTTGGATACAAAAAGATTTCCCAAGCTTTAAACATCCCAAGGAGCACTGTGCAAGCGATCATTTTGAAATGGAAGGAGTATCAGACCACTGCAAATCTACCAAGACCTGGCTGTCCCTCTAAACTTTCAGCTCAGACAAGGAGAAGACTGATCAGAGATGCAGCCAAGAGGCCCATGATCACTCTGGATGAACTGCAGAGAACTACAGCTGAGGTGGGAGAGTCTGTCCATAGGACAACAATCAGTCGTACACTGCACAAATCTGGCCTTTATGGAAGAGTGGCAAGAAGAAAGCCATTTCTCAAAGATATCCATAAAAAGTCTCGTCTAAAGTTTGCCACAAGCCACCTGGGAGACACACCAAACATGTGGAAGAAGGTGCTCTGGTCCGATGAAACCAAAATCAAACGTTTTGGCCACAATGCAAAACGATATGTTTGGCGTAAAAGCAACACAGCTCATCACACTCAACACACCATCCCCACTGCCAAACATGGTGGTGGCAGCATCATGGTTTGGGCCTGCTTTTCTTCAGCAGGGACAGGGAAGATGGTTAAAATTGAGGGGAAGATGGATGCAGCCAAATACAGGATCATTCTGGATGAAAACCTGTTGGAGTCTGCAAAAGACCTGAAACTGGGACGGAGATTTATCTTCCAACAAGACAATGATCCCAAACATACAGCAAAATCTACAAAGGAATGGTTCACAAATAAACGTATCCAGGTGTTAGAATGGCCAAGTCAAAGTCCAGACCTGAATCCAATCGAGAATCTGTGGAAAGAGCTGAAAACTGCTGTTCACAAACGCTCTCCATCCAACCTCACTGAGCTCGAGCTGTTTTGCAAGGAAGAATGGGCAAGAATTTCAGTCTCTCGATGTGCAAAACTGATAGAGACATACCCCAAGCGACTTGCAGCTGTAATCGCAGCAAAAGGTGGCTCTACAAAGTATTAACGCAAGGGGGCCGAATAATTTTGCACGCCCCACTTTTCATTTTTTTATTAGTTAAAAAAATTTCAACAATCCAATAGATTTCGTTCCACTTCACAATTGTGTCCCACTTGTTGGTGATTCTTCACAAAAAATAAAAATTTTATATCTTTATGTTTGAAGCCTGAAATGTGGCAAAAGGTTGAAAAGTTCAAGGGGGCCGAATACTTTCGCAAGGCACTGTGTATATATATATATATATATATATATATATATATATATATATATATATATATATATATATATATATGGAAGTCCCGACCTTAAAGTCGCGAGGGATTTTGCAGCGATTTTTTGCCGCGATTTTGCAGCATTTTTTTTGCCGCGACTTGAAGCAATGCCTGTGTATTCTTGAGGTCTATGGACCTCAAGTCGCATCAAAGTGGGGACCAAAGTAGTGCAGGGACTACTTTGAAGTCGATGCGACTTGAAGTCGCACAGATATGAACGGTACTCATTGGAAATCATGGGGAACGACTTGTCATGCGACTTTGCAGTCCCGAGTCGCAGGACAAGTTGCACTAGTAGAAAAAAGACCGACAATTTTGAAAAAAAATATATATATATTTTTACTTTCTGCTATAATACACAATTAAAAAAATCTAATTTTTTCATAAATTTAGGTCAATATGTATTCTGCTACATATTTTTGGTAAAAAAAATCCCAATAAGCGTATATTGATTGGTTTGCTCAAAAGTAATAGCGTCTACAAACTATGGGATATTTTTATGGAATTTTTCTTTCTTTTTTTTTTTTTTACTAGTAATGGTGGCAATCAGCAACTTATAGCAGGGCTGGGATATTGCGGCGGACAAATCGGACACTAACTGACACTCTTTGGGGACCATTGACACGAATACAAAAAATCAGTGCTAAAAATATGCACTGTCACTGTACTAATGACACTGGCTGGGAAGGAGTTAACATAAGGCGATCAAAGGGTTAACTGTGTACCTAGCCAGTGCTTGAGCACTGTGTGGGAGGTGCTTTTACTAGGGGAAGGCATTGATCCATGTTCCTGCTTTGCAGGAACTCAGGATCAATATCTTACTTACTTACAGAACGATGATCTGCCTTGTTTACATAGGTAGATCGCCATTCTGGCTCCCTGCCTAATGATCGGCAGGTCCCGGCGGAAATTAAGTCTGCGGTACCCACAAATCAGCTCCCGCTGTGTATAATCACAGTGGGAGCGGGTCGATGGCACCATGCGTGCGCGCCCTAGACCCAGGTGTACAGGATACAAGGTATGTGATCCTCTGCAGCAGAGCTTCCTTGCTGCCGTATATGTAAGTTATACGGTCGGCAAGTGGTTAAACTTCTGCAGTTTCCTAACACTTACAGGTCTTGTCCATCCCCCAGCTTGTGACAAGACACACCCAGCTCTCTCCTTTCTCCTTCTCTCCATAGGCTCCATGTGCTGCTTCTCCCCCCCCCCCCGGTCTGAGTGCTGCTGTACATGGATTATAAGAGGCTGTTATCAGGTTAAATTCGGGTACTGCTTGAATTATGTTGAAAAAAGGGGATTTTAGAGAAGCCAAGACCTGGTACATAGTAGGTATAGATAGGTAGAAATACAGCATTAGGTAGCTCTACGCATTTCGTGGCTGATACGCCAATTATGAATTATTATTGAATTATGTAATAATGAATACAAACCTGCATTTGTGCGTCCAAGACTCCTTTCACACCAATGCGCTTTTCAGGCATTTCACCGCTAAAAATAGCGCCTGTAAAGCGCCTCTCATGCCTCCCCAGTGTGAAAGCCTGAGTGCTTTCACACTGGGGCGGTGCGCTTGCTGGATGGAATAAAAAGTCCTGCAAGCCGCATCTTTGGGGCGGTTTATACACTACTCCTAAAATGCCCTACCCATTGAAATGAATGGGCAGTGCTGCCGAAGCGCCTGCAAAGCACTTTGGCAGCACCGCAACACGGGTGCTATTAACCCTTTATTCGGCCAGTAGAGGGGGGTTAAAAGCGCTCCCGCTAGCGGCCAAAAATCACCGCTAAAAAGATGGTAAAGCGCCGCTAAAACTAGCAGCGCTTTACCGCTAACGCACCCCCGCCCCAGTGTGAAAGGGGTCTAAAAGTGCCAAGGTCTCTTGAAAGCCCAACTCCTTTGCCCGTGCTAAATAAGAGTCAGGAAACCAAACACTTTGTAAGCTCCGTGTCGAAGGGTTTTGAGGCTTACACAGGGTAAATGAGTCTTGGTCCTACTCACGTGACAGCGGTCAGGCCTGAGCATTGCCTCCTGGAAGGAGGTCACTACTCCTTCATATCCAGAAGCACCAAAAAATGAGGTTTTTTCGATGGATGAGCGGAGGATCAGGGGTAAGATGACCATAAAGTAGAATAGGACACTGTTACCTCATCTTGGAACGGCCAGTAACACAAGAGGATTATTTACACGCACTACAACAAAATGTCAAGTGAGGAACCTACCTTGTGATAGAAAGCGGCCCCAGTTAGCACCATAGACACCTCATTGGTCCACTCCGACTCATATTTCCACTTGTTCATCTCATGGTCCCAAAGATGGAGACGACCCGGGTAGCCCACCAGCCGGTCAGGAAATTCCCGCCAAACCTGCAATGACATGACAAAAAAAGACTGATTTCCAGGAGAAAGACTGAGTCATGAGGTCTTAATAAGCAAAAGAAAAGGCCAATGTTGCCTATAGCAGTCAGATCAATTTTTTTATTGCCCAACCTGCAATAGAGTACTATCAGCTGGAATAAGACGAGCTGCAACCTACTTATCCTCTCCTTCTATCAGCTTGTGACTTGTTAGCACATGAGCACTGCAGAATAATTGATTGGTTCCTTGTGCTGCTTATGCCTTCCCCTATCTGAACTTCGCTGCACAGGGACTGCAAGGGACTGGTACCAAGCTAAATTCAGGCACGTGCAAAAGTTGCTTTTGGAAACAAATTTAAAAGATATTTTAATGAGCACAGACCTATATGAATTGAGATTTTCATTTATCTGCCTGGAGTTCAGCTTTGTTATAATTTGATAAGAGAAATATGTATGTTGCCATTGTAAACCTATCCTTCAAAGAATGCTTGTTCTCTGGCTGCCATGCTGATCCAACAGCTTACATATTTGCAGAGATAGAAAAAATCCAACTTTCCTTTGACTTCCATGTGCTGGATGCTTGTTTCTGGTCGATTACTCAGAAGAACAAAAAAAAAAAACTTATTGAGACAGCCCTTTTATTTCTGAGGAACCTGTAAAACAACTTTCAGGTCCTAGGAAACCCTTACTAAAACCAACTAATTGGAGGTCAATGGCAAAAATGGTGGTCAGTAGGAAGAATACAACCCTTACAGTGGTGGGTTAGAATACCATCCTTACAGCCTTTTAGCCTTAGCAGGTTGACTATCTTTCTTTGGAATGTTTACCCTAATGACCACGGAGAACAGTAGTCTTCAGTGCTCCTCTTATGGCCTACAGACATTGCCATATGTTTTTCTAACAAAGATTTTTAGTATCTTCTGTGACCTTCTGATTTCTCCAATGGTGGGAGAAGAACAGAGCTGATCCTGGGCATTGTTGGTATAGGCAGGAGCTGTCTCCTGGTGCACAGATACCGAGGGTCTAATCGAGCCTCTCTCAACCTTTTTACTCAAAAAACCCCTAAAATAGCTTTCAGGTCTCAGGGAACCCTTACTAAAACCAATTCATCAGGGGTCAATGACAAAAATGCCCCTTACATTAATGGTCAAGAAGAATGCAACCCTTAACAGTGGTGGTCAAAATGCCACCCTTAAAGACAAGATCACTGGTGTTATGCCGCTGGCTCTGCCAAGCGGCTTTGGCCCTGGAACTATACAGGCACTATCAAATAGGAGGCCAATCAGCCACAGCTCAAGGAACACCTAGCAACCTCTAGAGAAACCCTAGGGTTTCATGGAACCTTGGTTGAAAATGGCTGGTCTGACAATTCTCCAGGGGAATTTGTTCACTGTATAAGAGAACTCTTACCTCAGACTGGCTGGTGTGGGGCTATACAGATTTCTGCTGCCCATATATAGGCAGATATCTAAGAAAGAAGAGCTGGGAAATATCTGCCAGTCCTCCCAAGACTCCAGAAAGCACCTAAACCTACTCCGTTACAAAGCAAAAGCTGGGGGCAATGCATGTTTGTTGGTACTGTAAAACCTTAAAACTTTGTATGCGACTGAAGGATCAGAATCTGATCAAAAGGGCAATCTCCAACCAGACTGGAACTCTTCCTGTGCAATGCTTAAAATCAGAAACATTGGTCCCTTTTATTAAGGTGCCTAGGCCAGTTGGAGAACAATCTTCCCCCAAGATTAACCGCTGTGCAATACAGACTGTCATGGAATTCATCCACTATATTGGTTCGTGTGACGCAACATGGACAGTCTATGGACTGTCTTCCAACAAATACACCCTCTGTGGCAACATGGACTGCCAGAGAGAAATGATCCTCCATGCTGGTCCATGTAGAGCAGAGTTTCTCAACCAGGGTTCCCCAGAGGTAGGGGTTCCTCCAGAGGTTGCTAGGGGTGCGCAATGAGCAATTTCTCCCTCTCTGATCTTTTTAGCTATCTGTATGACCACACGTATAAAGAGCATTCTTCCCACTTACCATCACACTAATGTATCATGAGTCGTAGATCTGGTATTTTTTTTAGCAGGGGTTCCCTGAGATCAGAAACTTATTTCAAGGGTTCATCTGTATTGTAAAGGTTGAAAAAGGCTGATGTAGAGCAACAGTGTCTTCCTACAAATAGGTCCTGTCATATAATATGAACTCTTTGAAAGAACTCTTTCCCCTAACTGGTTTAAGTGAAGCAATATGGACTACCTTCCTACAAATATGTCCTGTGGTGTAATGTGGATTGTCTGTAAAAAAAAAACTTCTGATATACAGGTTCATGTAGAGCAAAGCAGGCTGTCATGCTACAAATAAGTCCTGTTTTGCAATATGGACTGTCTGAGAACTCTTCTGATATACTGGTTTATGTGGAGTAATCCAGACTTTCTCCCAACAGGTACCGTAGTGCACTACAGACTGAGAAAATGCTCTCCCTAGATTGGTCAATGGAAATGCAGACCATCTGAAACATTTAGCTTTCATAAGCGAGGACCTGTTACTGGAGAAAGAGTGACAGAACCTTGTATACAGCAATGAGACCAGCAGGGATATACCATGCATATAAAGGGAGGTGATGGCGGTGTGAAGGCTTTGTAATGGTGCCGCATACAGACATGTCACCCCCCACCCGAATGTGCAGCTGGATACAATCAGGCCTGGGTCTCTTGCCACTTCATTCATAACCTGACCGCTGACAACAGGATCAAAACTACAGGAAAGTCAGAGCAGGCTGCGCCATCATTAGCAGCACCCCGAAATGTTAAACACGCTACTGGCCACATTAATAGGCCTGATTTACAGGCATTGGAGGGGGGGTCTGGCAGGACGCTCAGATGAAAGTGGAGAGATTGGTCACTGGAGTCGCACAAGTTTAGAATACAAGTGTTCAACAGGCCAAACTTAACCGGAGGTCATCTCTACACAGTGACTTAGGTAAGGGGCCCATTTGGACAATATGTGCCTTATCCAGCGCAGTCCCAATACATAGACAATTGAATGTTCCCTAAGTCCTATGAGTTTAGTTCAAAGCATGGTGCTGCAGTGGTGTGCATTAGAAAAAGTAGGACATTATGCATTTTTACACAGCGCAGTGTGTTGCAATGTACTACACCGCACTGCACCATGGTGCATGAAGATGCAATAGCTATGGTGAGCAGTGATGAGCTCGGGCATGTTCAGACTAGAATTCGAACTCTAGTGTGTCAGCCCACCAGGAAGCTGTCAACTACACGGGCCAATCTGTGGCCAAGGCGTTGCTACACGTACAAATGACCCTTGTATATCTGTGGTTTCCTGGTGGGCTTGCACATGAGGGCTTAGGTCCAAGTCCGAACATGCCCAAGCTCATCTCTAATAGAGAGTACAAATATTCTATTTTCTTTCTTGTCCGATAAGGGAAAAAGGAAATCCAAGACCTATTCAAGTCCCAAGGACACAAGAATGGCCTGACAGGCGGTACTGTCCAAGTTACATGCTGTATGAGGTATGAGACAAGGAGTGAGAAACAACGGCCCCTGGAAAGAAAAATGGATAGGGACGAACTCTGACCCTTAACGATACGTAAGGTCAAACTCCTTTCCTCTACAGATTCGGGAAAGAAAATTAAAATCTCCCACTCACATATTTCTGCGGGTGCCACTTCCTGAATTCACCCCAGGCAAAAAAAAAAAATATTTTCAAGTCCTGTAATTGAAGTTTCCTGAAGCTGGCTTCCAGGGGCTTAACAGTGCAGAGATACAGGACTCAAGACCATAAGGTCCAGCTGGACTGGGAGTGTCCAAGGAGCAACCCCCGCAAGACACGCTATGTCTGTGTACCAAGCTCCCCTGGGCTAATTCGGCCATCAGTGTTACCACCTCACGGATTCTTTGCAAAAGATGTGGCAGACTCCGAAACGGGGGGAAAAAAAAGCGTCAAATAAGGGAGGAACCAGACCTTAAAGGTGTTACCAGTACATGCACCCCTATTGACAGTGGGATTCTTGTCCCTGACACACCTGTCCCAAAATGTTGTAGAATTTGGAATCTAGTAGATTCCCCTGCAGAGTTCCCCTTGCCACTATCCTATACCTGGAATATGTATTGGCGATAGAGACAGCACTTGTACTGTCCCAGACACAATGTGGTACACCTCCCTGAGTCGCATGATCTCTGGTGCCGCCCTGGTGGTTGATATATATATATATATATATATATGCCTACAGAGGCATTTCCAAATTGAACCTACAACAGGTTTGTCCTATAATCCAGAGCAAGGCATACTGGCCAAAAATTCCAAGCTATTGGACAGTATTCTCTCCTGTGGAGACCAAGCCAACTGAACTGTAGCCAGCCTCAAGTCAACTTGGAGAGACTGGCATCAGTGGTTATTATTTTCCAAATTCCTGAAAAGGAAGAATAGCAAGCACCAATTTTTGCTCTGCAAACCCCCGGAAACAGAGCCTGCCGGCAATGCAATGCATGGATCTTCAAGTTCCAGACAGAGAATGAACCTCTACCAAGACCTGGAGTAGGGCTGTATGTAGGGAATGTGCTTTGACCTAAACACAGCTTCCTCCTGTAGAAATATATCGAAGGCACCCCTGGAATTGACTGCTTCCTGAGCAAAGATTATTGAGATAAAGAGTATTGAGGTGTCTTCAGCAAGCCCAGCACTGGGGCTAGAAGCTTTGTGAACCCTCCGGAGCTGTGGCCAACCCAAAGGGAAGATTCACAAAAAAAACTGCTTTCCACTGAAATTACAGAAATCTTTGATGAGCCTGAAAACAAACCGCCACATGAAGATGTGCGTTTACAGATGATTATGGACCTCGAAATCTACCTCTTGCAGAGAGGTCATCACTGAACAGTCTAGCCTATCCAAAACAGAAGGATGTTCAGTGGCTTGAGATCTTCAGATAGACCTCATCTCCCTATTTGGCTTTGGAACTGCTACCATGCAAGTGCCTAGGTATGCAAACATGCAGGTATACAAGTATTCTTGCCATTCATGCATTTATGTATGCAGTACAAGGCCAATAATAATAATAACACACTCATGTACCCCCAGGCAAACAAGCACATATGCTTGTAGTCCCAGGCAAATAAGCACATATGCATTTAGTCCTAGGCAAATAAGCACATATTTATGTAGTCCTAGGAAAACAAGCACATATGTATGTAGTCCTAGGCAAAAATGCAATACAAATGAAAGCATGTGTTTAATGAAGCATGTAAGCATGTGCTTATGCAACTATGCATTTAGTCAAAACATGAAAGTGTGCGTCCCTGTAAACACGCATTTATACAACATGTGTCCATGGAAACATCCATTTACGCAATAAGCAAACATGCGTTTATGAAACATGTTTATGCAACACGCATCTATGCAAACATGTAAAAACCTGCATCCTTATGCAGACATGCATCTTCATGCGATCAAGTATCCTTATGCGATCAAGTATAACCATGTATATTTAAGCAAACATGTATAAACATGCATCTTTATGCAACCATGCATCTTTATGCGATCAAGTATCTTTATGCGACCATGTATCTTTATGCGTGATATAACCATGTATATCTATACAAACATGTCTAAACATGCATCTTTATGCGATCATGTATAAACATGTATATTTAAGCAAACATGTATAAACATGCATCTTAATGTGATCAGGTATCTTTATGCGATCATGTATAACCATGTATATTTATACAAACATATCCAAACGTGCATCTTTATGCAACCATGTATAACTATTTATATTTATACAAACATGAATAAACATGCATCTTTGTGCAACCATGATCATGTATCTTTATGCAAACATGTATAACCATGTATATATATGCGAACATGTAAAACAACATGTATCTTCAGCAACCGTGCATTTCAGCAACCGTGCGTTCCAGCTAGTTTGCAAGCAAGCACCTGCTTAACTGCAGTTGGCCCCATACTAGTCCTGCAGGATTTAACCAAGCACATATGCACTATACTGGAGATCAACTCCTTAAAAATCACTTAAATGCAAACATGCATTTAAGCAACAAGTTTGCAAGCATGTATACTACGCTGCACCTGCTACAGAGCAGTCAACAACACTTTAAAGTGAACTGCTAACCATCCAGGGGTGTATCGACTTACAGTTGTACAGCCCCCCCCCCCCCCCCCCCGATAAGCAGTAAATATGCAGCATATAATCATGACTTGTCTGTCACACAGTTCTCCCAAAGTACTCACACTTTGTTAGTATCCATGGGCTGCTGCTATGTCTTCAGAGGCCTACTTAACCTGTTGCCACATGGCATGGCTGTCCTTCCTGCCTATATAAAAATAGGCCATACTGAGAGAGCCTGCGCCCTCTAGTGGCTGGAGAAGAAACAGCAGCCCACATGACTAAGAAGTACATACGGTAGCACAATTAAACATCACACTGCTCCCAGTGGCCACCGGGAGAACTGACAGTCAGATCTCTTTTTTCTTTTTTTTCAACAAAGGAGAAACTGCAAAAAACCAAACTTACCATTCCTGCTGAAGGACTCTGAACATAACAGGAGTCCAATCTTCACCCATCACGGTGAACTTTGTCATAAAAGACCTTCAGAGACTGGGTCCCCTTAATCTGGGGTCCACTCCCCTGGACCTGTATAGCACTTTGCAGGAAAGCACCTTGGTCAGAACAAACACTGCACAGGGCTCCATTACGCAGGGTCCAGCGCCATGAAGCTGCATTACAGGCAAACCTCGAGGAATCTTCTCTCCTTCCAATGAGGCTCAGGTACCATCCATTTTGGCTGATAGCTTTTTCGAATGGATCCGATTAAGGCCCATGATTCTTAATAGAACGGTCCAGACCTCCAAGAGCACATGTATCACATCAGTGACCACCACCTTGCAGACACTGGCGAAAAAACTGATGTGCTTCCTGTGAAGGAGGGGTTATATAGGGGAGGACTTCCTGTTTGATTGATCTACCAGTGTCCATTCACCTATAGATTGTGTATAACCCAGGTAGTAATTACTATAGCTGGTCTGTGCCCCGTGATGTATGATAAAGAAAACTGACCAATTGAGTGGTGGGCAACCCAAAAAACAATTGTGAGCAGGCCCAACGTAAACCACATGAAAACTGGGGACTGCCTGCAGCTCAAAGTGCAGTCTGAAGGACCTTACACCAAAGCTGGCATCAGATGAGGCAGAAATTTCCACCTGGTAGAACTTAAGAGAACATGTCAACAGAAGACCAGGTGACAACCTTACAGTTGCCAAATACGGATATGCCCATGAGGCGCTCACAAGTCTAGCAGTCAGCCTTAAAGTAGAAGTAGAGCCAAAGCTCTTTCATGTAACAAATGCAAAGCAGTGCTCTGCTCACAGCTGTCAAAAAAACAAAAAAAAACAGCAGGCAATGTTTATCAACAACATTGCTCAGTGCTGAAAGAGAGATAAAAAGAAACATTGTATCTTTTCTGTTCATTTACAGAACAAAGGGATGAACTTCGGTCTATAAATATAGTCAGTTTAAAGCAACCTTGTCAAGCAAAAAATAATTTTTTTTTTTTTAGTTTTTTATTAAATTGTTACTGTTTAACTCCTTAATTTACTCTAATCAGCCTTATTAACTCCTTATTCTCCTTCTCCATTTAATCATTATTTTCCTGCTGATTTTTTATTTACTATTTTATAAACTATTAATAATTAAAACTTTTTTTAACCTACGAACCAATTCATAGACAAGCTCAGGTACCTATGCCACAAAAAGCCACCACTTTAGCAGTATTCTGTCAAGAGAGCATTATTACTTGTTAGTCCCCCCCCCCCAGCAAATTACAGTTACTAATCTGTGGTTCTTCAATGCCTCCCCTCGCAGTGGCGTCTCCAGCTTTCATATTTAGGGGCACATGGGGGGACAGGGACAAAAGTAGGGGGGCAACTATAAAATGCATATATATATATCTATATATATCTATAGATATCTATATATAGATATAGATATATATAAATATATACTGGGGCCCTTTACTACGACCCCACAATGGCCCTTTCACATGTTCTGCAGTGAGCTCCCTTCCTACTGTATTGGGGTCCCCCAGGGTGGCAGTAAAACAAGAGATATAGGTCACCAGCATACCAAGAAAATATAAGGATCCAAAGCAGTGGGAGAACTATCAGGGTTGCAAAGGTTGTCTTGCCTCCGGGCCCTGGTGTTCTGCCACTGTGGGGTTCCCCAGGCTCCTCTTGCTGTCCTGCCCCTGCTATTGGCTGCTCTGGTCTGGCATCTCTTGGAATTTACAGGCTAGTTTTCCTGTCCTAAGGATGGGAGAAATCAGTCTGTTTTTTCAGTAACTGAGAGTCCTGGTGGAGTCCTTTCTGCAACTCGCTCTTCTCCCTTCCAATGAGGATGCAGGGGAAGGAGCAGATCGGGCGGCCGTGGTTGTGTGAGCGCTCGCATTATGCAGTGTCAGCAAGCAGAGGGAGGGGGGAGGAATCACCCGCAGACTCTCCCTCTTAGACATTGATTTTTTGTAAAAAAAAAAAAAAAAAATGTTTTTATTGGGGGGGGGGGGGACAGACATGGTGGGGCACAGCATAATGTTGGGGGGGTCAGGGCCCCCTCTGGCTCCCCCCTTGGGACGCCATTGTCCCCTCGCCATCAGCGCTCTTGCTAATTTGCGCTAACAGAGTAGTGCTTTCAGGTATCGGGGGGCAGTGTAACCAACCTCCCCAACTGACATGGTTCAGGCCAGCTGCTGGGCCCCAATACAATCACTGGGAGGAAGAGTAGTGATATCTACCATGCAGGTGAGCTTACCCAGAGTAGACTCCTGCAGTGGGAAAGTGGCAAGGGAGCATGGATAGGTGAGTATACCTTACAGTAAGGATGGGCTACCAACAAACACTGCCACGTCTCCCCGAATTGTTAAAGTGACAGCATCTCTTGAAGTGTAATTAAAAGATTATTTAAACATAGCAAAGAGGCAACGCTTCCAAGCTAGCATTTGCAGATTCCACTTCTGGTTGCTTTTTTAACAACAAACATGCCCTTGAGACAAAGACATATCAGCACAGGACCCACAAATAATACTAGCCTTTAAAAATAAATTGTGAATAACGTAATCCTCCCCATCAGATGCCACAGAGGAACCGAGCCAATAATTTGCAATAGGAGGTCTCAGCATGAAGCAATGTGGAAGAGGGTATGGGCTGTATTTCCCACAGAACCCAGTAGTCTGGCAGCTGGCACCAACACCACTATTTCCCAACTCTCCGGAGACGCGTAACCGTTCTGAAGAACAGACCCCAGGCCTGAATGTTTCAGAAAATCCTCCGTACCTGCCAATGCATATTTTGGATTCGAGAACACAGATGGGGAACATTTGAGGGCACGGTCTGGTCTTGTCCCACAGACAAAATAAAACATATTTACTATTTTTCCTCTCCTTCCAAAAAAAAAGAATGATGGCTTTTAAAAAGACGAACTACTGTCTATTTCCAGAGAATTCGGATTATGAAGCTTCTCTGAAAATTATTTGACGTTTTTTGACATTTTTCTTTGATTGCTCAGCCATATTTTCACAATGGCATTTCATAGGTTTGGTTCACACGGACACTAAAAGGAGGCTGCTGGCACATTTTCAACACCTTCCAAGAACTTGACGACCACTGTGCCTGGCAGGGCATAATGAAGCCTCTCTATATGTTTTTACTACTGTGAAACTCATGAAATAATATTGAGGTCTCTGGGATCCTCTGCAAAAAAATATTATAACTCCATCACACAGTACAATAGCCTGATCATTAAGTTATATTAAAAAGAAAAAGTGGAAAAAATGGCATATTTACTGCATTTTATACCCAGCGTGGACCATATTTTACACCCTCCACATAACAAAAAAAATATTGTCAGCAAATAAAAAAAGTAATAAATTCATAATAAGAAACAGACAGTGCAGATTGTAGTGCCCCCTTACATTGGAAGTCAGTGAAAAAATACCCACCTAAATTGATGGTCATTGAAGAAGTGCCCATTTACATTGGCATTCAGGGAAGAAATGCCCCCCTAGATTAGTGGTCAGTGGAGGTGTGCCCCTTACATTGGTGGTCAGAAGAGAAGTCCCCCTTACACTGGTGGTCAGAGGAGAAGTATCCCTTACATTGCTGGTCAACGGAGAAGTACCCTTACATTGGTGGTCAGCGGAGAAGTATCCCATTACATTGGTAGTCAGCAGAGACGTACCCCTTACATTGGTGGTTAGTGGAGAAGTCTTCGCTTACATTGGTGATCAGTGAAGAACTACCCCCTAACCATGGTGATCAGTGAAGAAGTACCCCCTTACATTGGTGACCAGAGAAGAAGTACCCCCTGACATTGGTGATCAGTGAAGAAGTATCCCCTTACATTGGTGATCAGTGAAGAAGAACCCCCTTACATTGGTGATCAGTTAAGAAGTACCCCCTTACATTGGTGATCAGTGAAGAACCCCCTTACATTGGTGATCAGTGTAGAACCCCCTTACATTGGTGATCAGTGAAGAACCCCCTTACATTGGTGATCAGTGAATAAGTACCCCAGAAGTCCCCCCTTACAATGGTGATCAGTGGAAATGTGCCCCCTAACACTGGTGGTCAGTGGACTGCACCCTTAAAATTGGACGTCAGTGAAGAAGTCCCCTCACATTGGTGATCAGTAAAGAAGTACCCCCTTACATAGGGGGTACTTCTTCACTGATCACCAATGTTAGGGGGTACTTCTTTACTGATCACCAAACATTGGTGATCAGTGAAAAAGTACCCCCTTACATTGGCGATCGGTGAAGAAGTACCCCAGAAGTCCCCCCTTACAATGGTGGTCAGTGGAAATGTGCCCCCTAACACTGGTGGTCAGTGAAGGACTGCCCCCTTAAAATTGGACGTCAGTGAAGAACCGCCCCTTAAACTGATAATTAGTGGACAAATGCAGAAGAACCCTTAACACTGCATGTAACATCTGGGATGCACTAACCCTTGTATTTCAATGGCTTCCCCCAGTGGGCCCTGCTAGGGCCACTGTCATTAGGGGTCCAAAAGTATGGTAACTATAAAACATGTTCTTCTGCATCCAGAACCTATTCACATACAGATTTGTAGGTTTTCCCTCTAGTGGTTCACTGTATATAAGGCAGTACAGTCAGCATCCATCCTCAACAATGGTCAAGGTTAAATTAAAGCTGGCCATAGACGGATTGAAATTTTGGCTGGTTCAGCAGGAACCAGCCTGTCTTTTTTTTCTGTATGATCACTGCTGGGGGCTATAGCCCCCAGCAGGGATCATTGTATTCTGATAGCCTGCTGTCAGAATACAATATCGCAGCAGGAGGGATTCCCTAATCAACACTGAATGTGTTGATGGGAGAATCTAGCAATTTTCTTTCCTTCAACCCATGACTGAAGAAAATAGCATAATCTATGGCCAGCCTAACGAGCACATGCTACCCGGAGAGGGCGCTGTTTACAATCAGTCTGAGCTGACCAACAGATAAGTCTGCAAGTGAGCAGTGTGGGACCTGTGTATACTCTTAGCACTGTATACTCTGTACACTCTTAGCACTGTATACTCTTAGCACTGTATACTCTTAGCACTGTATACTCTTAGCACTGTATACTCTTAGCACTGTATACTCTTAGCACTGTATACTCTACACTCTGAGCACTGTACACTCTGAGCACTGTATACTCTTAGCACTGTACACTCTGAGCACTGTACACTCTGAGCACTGTATACTCTGTAAACTCTTAGCACTGTATACTCTGTAAACTCTTAGCACTGTATACTCTGTAAACTCTTAGCACTGTATACTCTGTACACTCTTAGCACTGTATACTCTGTACACTCTTAGCACTGTATACTCTGTACACTCTTAGCACTGTATACTCTGTACACTCTTAGCACTGTATACTCTGTACACTCTTAGCACTGTACACTCTTAGCACTGTACACTCTTAGCACTGTACACTCTTAGCACTGTACACTCTTAGCACTGTACACTCTTAGCACTGTACACTCTTAGCACTGTACACTCTTAGCACTGTACACTCCTAGCACTGTACACTCTTAGCACTGTACACTCTTAGCACTGTATACTCTTAGCACTGTATACTCTTAGCACTGTATACTCTGTACACTCTTAGCACTGTACACTCTTAGCACTGTATACTCTTAGCACTGTACACTCTTAGCACTGTACACTCTTAGCACTGTATACTCTTAGCACTGTATACTCTTAGCACTGTATACTCTGTACACTCTGAGCACTGTATACTCTGTACACTCTGAGCACTGTATACTCTGTACACTCTGAGCACTGTATACTCTGTACACTCTGAGCACTGTATACTCTTAGCACTGTATACTCTTAGCACTGTATACTCTTAGCACTGTATACTCTTAGCACTGTATACTCTTAGCACTGTATACTCTTAGCACTCTTAGCACTGTATACTCTTAGCACTGTATATTCTGTATACTCTTAGCACTGTATACTCTTAGCACTGTATACTCTGTACACTCTTAGCACTGTATACTCTGTACACTCTTAGCACTGTATACTCTGTACACTCTTAGCACTGTATACTCTGTACACTCTTAGCACTGTATACTCTTAGCACTGTATACTCTTAGCACTGTATTCTCTGTACACTCTTAGCACTGTATACTCTTAGCACTGTATACTCTTAGCACTGTATACTCTTAGCACTGTATACTCTTAGCACTGTATACTCTTAGCACTGTATACTCTTAGCACTCTTAGCACTGTATACTCTGTACACTCTTAGCACTGTATACTCTGTACACTCTTAGCACTGTATATTCTGTACACTCTTAGCACTGTATACTCTGTACACTCTTAGCACTGTATACTCTGTACACTCTTAGCACTGTATACTCTGTACACTCTTAGCACTGTATACTGTGTATACTCTTAGCACTGTATACTCTTAGCACTGTATACTCTTAGCACTGTATACTCTTAGCACTGTATACTCTGTACACTCTTAGCACTGTATACTCTGTACACTCTTAGCACTGTATACTCTTAGCACTGTATACTCTTAGCACTGTATACTCTTAGCACTCTTAGCACTGTATACTCTTAGCACTGTATATTCTGTATACTCTTAGCACTGTATACTCTTAGCACTGTATACTCTGTACACTCTTAGCACTGTATACTCTGTACACTCTTAGCACTGTATACTCTGTACACTCTTAGCACTGTATACTCTGTACACTCTTAGCACTGTATACTCTTAGCACTGTATACTCTTAGCACTGTATTCTCTGTACACTCTTAGCACTGTATACTCTTAGCACTGTATACTCTTAGCACTGTATACTCTTAGCACTGTATACTCTTAGCACTCTTAGCACTGTATACTCTTAGCACTCTTAGCACTGTATACTCTGTACACTCTTAGCACTGTATACTCTGTACACTCTTAGCACTGTATATTCTGTACACTCTTAGCACTGTATACTCTGTACACTCTTAGCACTGTATACTCTGTACACTCTTAGCACTGTATACTGTGTATACTCTTAGCACTGTATACTCTTAGCACTGTATACTCTTAGCACTGTATACTCTTAGCACTGTATACTCTGTACACTCTTAGCACTGTATACTCTGTACACTCTTAGCACTGTATACTCTGTACACTCTTAGCACTGTATACTCTGTACACTCTTAGCACTGTATACTCTGTACACTCTTAGCACTGTATACTCTGTACACTCTTAGCACTGTATACTCTGTACACTCTTAGCACTGTATACTCTGTACACTCTTAGCACTGTATACTCTGTACACTCTTAGCACTGTATACTCTGTACACTCTTAGCACTGTATACTCTGTACACTCTTAACACTGTATACTCTGTATACTCTTAGCACTGTATACTCTGTACACTCTTAGCACTGTATATACTCTTAGCACTGTATATTCTGTACACTCTGTAGCTGCAGGTACATAAGCCTGTGTAAAGGTTGTTAGGCGGTAAGCTGCCATTTCCAAATAGAAGGAGAGAGCAGTATAAACATAACACATTAGCCACTTCAGCCCTGGAAGGACTTATGCCGCGTACACACGGTCGGACTTTCCGGCATACTTGGTCCGGCGGACCAGAGTGTGCCGGACAATCCGCCCATGTGTAGGCACCGGCGGACTTTTCCGGCGGACTTTTTCCCAAAAGCCCGCCGGACCTAGATTTGAAAAAAGTTTTAAATCTTTCCGCCGGACTCAGTTTCGGGCGGAAAGTCCGCTCGTGTGTGTGCTGGTCCGACGGAAAGCCCGCTCGTGTGTATGCTGGTCCGACGGACCAGATACAACACGAGGGCAGGGTATCGCATCTCGCGCTCGCTGCAATAGGAAAACCAAATTTTCCTATTGCGGCGAGCGCGGGGCATACCAGGCCCTTAGGTCTGGTATGGATTATAAAGGGAACCCCCTACGCCGAAAAAACGGCGTGGGGTCCCCCCTAAAATCCATACCAGACCCCGATCCGAGCACGCAGCCTGGCCGGTCAGGAAAGGGGGTGGGGACGAGCGAGCGCTCCCCCCCCTCCTGAACCGTACCAGGCCGCATGCCCTCAACATGGGGGGTGGGTGCTTTGGGGGAGGGGGGCGCCCTGCAGGGCCCCCCCACCCCAAAGCACCTTGTCCCCATGTTGATGAGGACAAGGGCCTCTTCCCGACAACCCTGGCCGTTGGTTGTCGGGGTCTGCGGGCGGGGGCTTATCGGAATCTGGGAGCCCCCTTTAATAAGGGGGCCCCCAGATCCCGGCCCCCCACCCTATGTGAATGAGTATGGGGTACATGGTACCCCTACTCATTCACCTAGGGAAAAAGTGTAAATAAAACACACTACACAGGTTTTTAAAATATTTTATTAAACAGCTCCGGGGGGGGGGGGGGGGGGATCTCCCTCCGGCTTCGAGGGTCTTCTTCCGGCTTCGGGGGTCCCTCCGCTTCATCTTCTCCCGGCGTCCGGTTGGTTCTTCTCCGCTCTCTTCTCCCGGTGTTCCAGTTCTTCGGCCGGCTCCTCTGCTGTCTTCAGGTAGCTCTCTTGCCAGCAGAGGTCCGGACTTCTGGGCTTCTTCTCTTCTCTTCTCCAGATGTTGACACGACGCTCTCTCCGGCTGGACTGCTCTCCGAGGGCTGCGTTGTGACTTATATAGGCGGAGACCCCGCCCCCTTTTGATGTCACAGTCCCTGGGCATGCTGGGACTGTGACGTTTTAGGGGGCGTGGTCACTGGGTGATGTTGACCACGCCCCCTAAAACGTCACAGTCCCAGCATGCCCAGGGACTGTGACATCAAAAGGGGGCGGGGTCTCCGCCTATATAAGTCACAACGCAGCCCTCGGAGAGCAGTCCAGCCGGAGAGAGCGTCGTGTCAACATCTGGAGAAGAGAAGAGAAGAAGCCCAGCAGCTCAGAAGTCCGGCCTCTGCTGGCAAGAGAGCTACCTGAAGACAGCAGAGGAGCCGGCCGAAGAACTGGAACACCGGGAGAAGAGAGCGGAGAAGAACCAACCGGACGCCGGGAGAAGATGAAGAGGAGGGACCCCCGAAGCCGGAATAAGACCCCCGAAGCCGGAGGAAGATCCCCCCCCCGGAGCTGTTTAATAAAATATTTTAAAAACCTGTGTAGTGTGTTTTATTACTTACACTTTTTCCCTAGGTGAATGGGTAGGGGTACCATGTACCCCATACTCATTCACATAGGGTGGGGGGCCGGGATCTGGGGGCCCCTTATTAAAAGGGGCTCCCAGATTCCGATAAGCCCCCCGCCCGCAGACCCCGACAACCAACGGCCAGGGTTGTCGGGAAGAGGCCCTTGTCCTCATCAACATGGGGACAAGGTGCTTTGGGGTGGGGGGGGCCCCGCAGGGCGCCCCCCTCCCCCGAAGCACCCACCCCCCATGTTGAGGGCATGCGGTCTGGTACGGTTCAGGAGGGGGGGGGGGCGCTCGCTCGTCCTCACCCCCTTTCCTGACCGGCCAGGCTGCGTGCTCGGATCGGGGTCTGGTATGGATTCTAGGGGGGACCCCACGCCGTTTTTTCGGCGTAGCGGGGTTCCCTTTATAATCCATGCCAGACCTAAGGGCCTGGTATGACCCGCGACGGGGCTCGCAAGGTGTCAATCTCGCCGATAAAAGCGGCAAGATTGACATCCTTTGCTAGTCCCGTCGCACCTGAGTCACGTTCAAAATGAACGGACTTGTCCGTGTGTGGGCAAGTCCGTTCATTCTGAAAGTCCGCCGGAACTCCGGCGAAAGTCCGTCGGAAAGACGGGCAGACTTAGCCCGCCGGAAAGTCCCGGCGTGTGTGGGCAAGTCCGTCCGTTTTAAAGTCCGGCGCACCTGGCGGACAAAGTCTGTCGGAAAGTGTGCCGGACCAAGTAGGATAGAAAGTCCGACCGTGTGTACGCGGCATTACTCCCTTAATGACCAGGCCATTTTTTACGATAAGGCACAGCGTTACTTTCACCGACAATTGTGCGGTCGTGCGACGCTGTACCCCAAAAAAAAAAGATCTTTTATTCCCACAAATGGAGCTTTCTTTTGGTGGTATTTGACCACATCTGCGTTTTTTATTTTTTGCGCTATAAACACATATCCCAAAAAAATATATAAAAAACAAATGTATCCATCAATTTAGGCCAATAAGTATTCTGTTACATATTTTTGGTAAAAGAAAATCCCAGTAAGCGTATATTGATTGGTTTGCTCAAAAGTTATAGCGTCTACAAAATAGGGGATAGATTTATGGCATTTTTATTAATATTTTTTTTTTTTTACTTGTAATGGTAGTGATCAGCGATTTTTAGCGGGACTGCGACATTGTGGCGGACAGAGCAAACACTTTTGACACTTTTTTGGGACCAGTGACATTTATACAGCGATCAGAGCTATAAAAACGCACTGATTACTGTATAAATATCACCAGCAGGGAAGGGGTTAACACTAGGGGGCGATCAAGGGGTTAAGTGTTCCCTGGGAGGTGTTTCTAAACTGTGGGGGGAGGGGACTGACTGGGAGTACAGGGAGATCGCTGTTCCTGACCACTAGGAACAGACGATCTCTCTCTAATCCCCTGTTAGAACGGGGATCCGCTTTGTTTACACTGACAGATCCCCGTTTTGGCTCTCTGTGGAGCGATCGCGGGCGGCCGGCGGACATCGCGACCGCCAGCCACACGCCAGCTATAGCTATTACACAAAGTGCCGTAAAATGGAGCCACCCTGCCACAGTATATCTGCGGCGGGTGGTCAGCAAGTGGTTATAAACCCTTCCATATACCCAGTGAAGTAACTGACCTCAGGTAATACACAGAGATTAAAAAATCCTCCTACATAAGTTGTACCTGTTTATCTGAAGCAATCTCTTCTCTAAAGCCACCTAAAGCACAGTTTACAAAGCATCTCTGAGCTCCAGAAGGCAGGGGGCAATGATCTGATGTCACACTGCACAGCATAGAGCTGAGTGTAATCTGAGACCTGAGTGGAGGGAATAGACACCCCTCCTCTACGCAGCTCGTAGGAAAACATGAACAGCTGAGGCTGTCAATCACCTGTTGCTTGCTGGAGCTCCCCTCCCCCATCACATTTCCGCAAATAAAGCTACTACATAGATGGTACACAGGCAAGTCACATGAAGGCCACGTACCTCATATCCAAACTGTAGCTCATCAGATGTCAGCATGATGATGTCATCATCGATCGCCAAGACGGCTTCAGTTTCAATTTCATCGTAAGGAAAAAAGCGATTGCTCAACTTGTTCTCTTGTGTCCTGACCACCTTCAGGGGCACCCGGATCTTGGGCCAGAGGGATTCTGGAAGATGAAGGTCAACATGATAGAGATGGCCAATCAGGAAAAATAAAAATAAAAAAATAAAAGCTAGCGTGTTGTGTTTAACAAAGCTGGAAACCCATTAAAGCATACCTATATTCAAAATGAACTACCGATTCCGAGATGCCGAGAGGGGGAGTTTCAGGAGGCGGGGTCAGCATAGGAACCCCTGCTTGCAGGCAGCAAGGCACCATGGGATATGTAGTCCTTAGACACTGAGGAGAATCAAAGCATGCAGAGAATCCACAGGGTTGCGCAAATCATATTGCCTGAAGCCTGGAACTTCATGTCGGGCAGGTGTTTGTATTTTTTTTACATTTATCCCTGCTGCAGGCAAGCAACCTCTTTACCTTGGGTTCACACATATGCATGCCGAAATTGCAATGCGATTTAGGCATGCATTTCTTTGTGAATACCATTCCAGTTTCTGTGCGATTTCAGTACAGGTGCGGTTTTGCCAGCTCTCTCTCTCTCTCTCCACAACTGCCTCCCATTGGCTTCAATGCAAAAATGCCTGTCATATCTCTGAACAGACCGCTCCAAACTCAAAACACAATGCGTGTCTAGCCGGTCATGCGAATCCGTGCATTTGAAAACGCATTCAGAATCGCATGTGAGTGAACCAGACCTTAGGCTCCCATTCACACATGGGCGTTTTGGGATGGCAAACGCACTACCAATCTCAAAACGCAGGTCCAGGTGGCATTATTTTCAACACCAGTTCCAATTGAAACAACGCACTGCATTGAAATCGCATGGCATCCATGCGATTTTCTGTGGGTGTCAATGTTAAATAATGACACCCTGAAACAGCTTGCAAAGCGCAGTGTGATTGCCAGAATCGGATTGCATGGGTGTGAACACCCATGCGATCCAATTCAGGTGCAGCAAATGGCACCTGGGCTTTGAGGATTAAAGCCCCTTTCCAGCCAAAACTTTATTTTGCTTACTTTGGATAAAGTGAGAAATAGTTCAAAACTCCTATAGCTAGTGAGTGCAATAAGTATTTGACCCCCTATTAATCAGCAAGATTTCTGGCTCCCAGGTGTCTTCTATACAGGTAACAAGCTGAGATTAGGAGCACTCTCTTAAAGGGAGTGCTCCTAATCCCAGCTTGTTACCTGTATAAAAGACACCTGTCCACAGAATCAATCAGATTCCAATCTCCCCACCATGACCAAGACCAAAGAGCTGTCCAAGGATGTCAGGGACAAGATTGTAGACCTACACAAGGCTGGAATGGGCTACAAGACCATCGCCAAGCAGCTTGGTGAGAGGGTGACAACAGTTGGTGCGATTATTCACAAATGGAAGAAACACAAAATAACTGTCAGTCTCCCTCGGTCTGAAGCTCCATGGAAGATCTCACCTTGTGGAGTTCAATGATCATGAAAACGGTGAGAAATCAGCCCAGAACTACACGGGAGAATCTTGTCAATGATCTCAAGGCAGCTGGGACCATAGTCACCAAGAAAACAATTGGTAACACACTACGCTGTGAAGGACTGAAATCCTGCAGCTCCCGCAAGAAGAAGCACATTAGGGCCTTGAGTGGCCTAGCCAGTCTCCAGACCTTAATCCCAAAGAAAATGCGTGGAGGGAGCTGAAGGTTCAAGTTACCAAACGTCAGCCTCAAAACGTTAATGACTTGGAGAGGATCTGCAAAGAGGAGTGGGACGGGAAGTCTCTCCACACTGAGAAAAACGCCCTCTTAGTTGTCACCAGAACAGGTGTCCCCATTAGAAGATTTCCCCTCTTTTCCTGATCTGGTGACAACTCAAACTTTTGGATTCTCCCTTACTTTCCATCCCAGTGACAATGGTCACCAGCACCATATAAAGATGGTGAATCTCCCTAGCCAAAACTGAGGCAGCAAAAAATTAAGAAACAAAAAAAAAAAGATAAATTTGTGCACAAGGAAATATTGTCCTTTGTATTCTTCCTTGGATCTCAGCGAGCTTTGTGTATTTCTTCCAGATCTGTGCAGTAATCCAGTGTGAGACTTTTCCCTCTTTAATAAAGACCGCTCACTGCTGCTCTCTCTCCTTGTGCAGGGGGACTGGTCTTGTCTCCGCCCCCTCCTGTGGTTTTCTGCAGGCGGCCTGTAGTAGGTGGAGCATTTTGGGCCCCTCCCACAGCTCTGCTCTCTGCACAGACTATGCACTGCAGCAGCCTGGGAGGAATATATTAAAGCTGAATTGCAGATATGGAAATTTTATACAGTTACAGCTTGGACCGACGTAACTATATACCATACCTGGCAGATGCCGCTGAAAAACTGGAAATGACTGAAGTAGACATCGCTACTCCAGTGATCTCAACTTGCTTCCGGGTCCTGTGCTGAGCAGACTGAGCACAGGAGGTCGGCCACTTGGCACTGGTGCCATTTAGAGAATGCCTTGCATTTCTCTGATTGGATGAGGTGGAGAGCGTAACTTCACCTCCCCTGCCTCTCCGCCTCATCCAACCAGAGAACACTTCGCATTCATTGAGAACAACACAAAGTGATCTCTGAATGGCGCCAGTGCGAAGCGGCCAACCTCCTGTTTTCAGAATGCAGCAGGGCAGCGGCTCCGCATGGCGATCAATAGAGCAGTATTGTCTACCTTCCAGCTTCCAGGGGCATTGTCCGGGTATTGTACTGTATATACCTAGTTACATTGGTCAAAGTTGGCCCAGTGTAACTATGTACAGTGCCTTGAAAAAGTATTCATACCCCTAATATTTTCCATATGTTATCATGTTACAATCTAAAACGTAAATGTATTTTATTGGAATTTTAGGTGGAAGGAAAATGATAAATGGTTTTCAACATTTTTTACAAATAAATATGTGAAAAGTGTGGGGTACATTTGTATTCAGCCCCCTTAACTCTGATAACCCTAACTAAAATCTAGTGGAAACAATTGCCCTATGAAGTCACCTAATTAGTAAATAGAGTCCACCTGTGTGCAATTTAATCTCAGTATAAATACAGTTGTTCCGTGAAGCCCTCAGAGGTTTGTTTGAGAACCTTAGCGAACAAACAGCATCATGAAGGCCAAGGAACACACCAGACAGGTCAGGGATAAGGTTGTGGAGAAGTATAAAGCAGGGTTAGGTTTTAAAAAAATATCCCAAGCTTTGAACATCTCACAGAGCACTGTTCAATCCATCATCCGAAAATGGAAAGAGTATGGCACAACTGCAAACCTACCAAGACATGGCTGTCCACCTAAACTGACAGTCCGGGCAAGGAGAGCATTCATCAGAGAAGCAGCCAAGAGGTCCATGGTAACTCTGGAGGAGCTGCAGAGATCCACAGCTCAGGTGGGAGAATCTGTCCACAGGACAACTATTAGTCGTGTTCTCCACAAATCTGACCTTTATGGAAGAGTGACAAGAAGAAAGACATTGTTGTAAGAAAGCCATAAGAAGTCCCGTTTGCAGTTTGTGAGAAGCCATGTGGGGGACACAGCAAACATGTAGAAGAAGGTGCTCTAGTCAGGTGGGACCAAAATTTAACTTTTTGGCCTAAAAGCAAAACACTATGTGTGGCGGAAAACTAACACTGCACATCACCCTGAACACACCATCCCCACCGTGAAACATGGTGGTGGCAGCTTCATGTTGTGGGGATGCTTTTCTTCAGCAGGGACAGGGAAGCTGCTCAGAGCTGATGGGAAGATGGATGGAGCCAAATACAGGGCAATCTTAGAAGAAAACCTGTTTAGAGTCTGCAAGAGACTTGAGACTGGGGCGGAGGTTCACCTTCCAGCAGGACAACGACCCTAAACATACAGCCAGAGCTACAATGAAATTGTTTAGATCAAAGCATATTCATGTGTTAGAATGGCCCAGCCAAAGTCCAGACCTAAATCCAATTGAGAATCTGTGGCAAGACTTGAAAATTGCTGTTCACAGACGCTCTCCATCCAATCTGATAGAGCTTGAGATATTTTGCAAAGAAGAATGGGCAACAATGTCCCTCTCTAGATGTGCAAAGCTGGTAGAGACATCCCCAAAAAGACTTGCAGCTGTAATTGCAGTGAAAGGCGGTTCTACAAAGTATTGACTCCGGGGGGCGCCATACAAATGTACCCCCCACACTTTTCACATATTTATTTGTAAAAAAAATTGAAAACCATTTATCATTTTCCTTCCACTTCACAATTATGTGCCACTTTGTGTTGGTCTATCACATAAAATCCCAATAAAATACATGGCCGGTGCCTGGTTTTGGATAGGTACCCGCTCTCACTTCCACCCAGATCACCGAGGCGATCCAAGCGGAAGTTCTCCACCCTCCGCAACCTCTTGGGACACGTCATAGATCCCAGGAGGTGGCGGGACCATTCACAGGGCTCAGTGCAGCTCGTGCATGGGCAGTGGGACCTGGCTGTGAAGCAGCAAGGAGTCACAGCTGGCTTTCATCAGTTAGCATGGTGGAACCAGGGACCTGAAGACCGACAAAGAAGCGGCTCGGGTGAGGATCCCTGGACAGGTAAGTACCCTTTTATCAAAAGTCAGCAACTACAGTATTTGTAGCTGCAAACTTTATTTTATTTTTTTTGAGAGGGGGTTACTGCAGAACCTCTTTAAGCCTAATCGTGACTGGTCCTCTTTCGGAGCTTGGCCTGTTTGGATGAAAGGCAGCTCGGTGCTCACAAATCCCCGGCTAGGAGACATTAAACGTGGAAGAATTCCCTTTCCTTCGTTTAATTTGACCTTAGGAAAAGAAATAAGTAAAATAAATGACTGTACTAGACGGAGACACCAAAGAGAGAAAATTAAGATAAATACTCTTAAAACATCACTCCGCTGTAGCCCATGTGTATATTCCCTGCAGTTTTCAAGTGCCTGACCGCAGTATTTATTTAAATGAAATTAAAACGAAATGTTAGAGGGCGGGGGGGGGGTAGACCTTGACGTCTCAGCAGACATATCCAAGCCGCGGCCAAATGCGGCCTTGTTAATTATCACCCTTGTCGACTACTGTAAGGAGGCAGCGGACCTCGCAGAAGTGTGTGCGCTCTGATGTTTCCCTCCATGATAACTTATTATTTAGATATAATTATCCTTCCCTCGCAAACATTCCCAGCCTGCTGAGCAGGAAGATCACTTTACATGGCCCCACCGCCCATGTGCTTGGCTGTTATGGTAATGGGGGACGAGCGCTAGAACGGCCCAGACAATGCTCGCTTAGTGCTGCGACGCAGCTGCCGCTGTTGATATTGCACGGTTGTGAATGTTGCGCGTCATGGATGGACGGGTCAAAATTTTGCCGGAATCAACATACAGTTACTCACAAAAGTAAATACACCCCTCACATTTTTAAAAATATTTTATTCTATCTTTTCATGTGACAGCACTGAAGAAATGACACTTTGCTACAATGTAAAGTAGTGAGTGTACAGCTTGTATAACAGTGTAAATTTGATGTCCCCTCAAAATAACTCAACACACAGCCAATAATGTCTAAACCGCTGGCAACAAAAGTGAGTACACCCCTAAGTGAAAATGTCCAAATTGGGCCCAAAGTGTCAATATTTTGTGTGGCCACCATTATTTTCCAGCACTGCCTTAACCCTCTTGGACATGGAGGTCACCAGAGCTTCACAGGTTGTCACTGGAGTCCTCTTCCCCTCCTCCATGACGACATCACGGAGCTGGTGGATGTTAGAGACCTTGCGCTCCTCCACCTTCCGTTTGAGGATGTCCCACAGATGATCAATAGGGTTTAGGTCTGAAGACATGCTTGGCCAGTCCATCACCTTTACCCTCAGCTTCTTTAGCAAGGCAGTGGTCATCTTGGAGGTGTTTTTGGGGTCGTTATCATGTTGGAATACTGCCCTGCGGCCCAGTCTCTAAAGGGAGGGGATCATGCTCTGCTTCAGTATGTCACAGTACATGTTGGCATTCATGGTTCCCTCAATGATCTGTAGCCCCCCAGTGCCGGCAGCACTCATGCAGCCTCAGACCATGACACTCCCACCACCATGCTTGACTGTAGACAAGACACACTTGTCTTTGTCCTCCTCACCTGGTTGCCCCCACACACGCTTGTCACCATCTGAACCTAATAAGTTTATCTTGGTCTCATCAGACCACAGGACATGGTTCCAGTAATCCATGTCCTTAGTCTGCTTGTCTTCAGCAAACTGTTTGCAGGCTTTCTTGTGCATCATCTTTAGAAGAGGCTTCCTTCTTGGACAACAGTCATGCAGACCTATTTGATGCAGTGTGCGGCGTATGGTCTGAGCACTGACAGGCTGACCCCCCCCCCACCACCTCAACCTCTGCAGCAATGCTGGCAGCACTCATACGTCTATTTTCCAAAAACAACCTCTGGATATGACGCTGAGCACGTGACCTCAACTTCTTTGGTGGACCATGGTGAGGCCTGTTCTGAGTGGAACCTGTCCTGTTAAACCGCTGTATGGTCTTGGCCACCGTGCTGCAGCTCAGTTTCGGGGTCTTGGCAATCTTCTTATAGCCTAGGCCATCTTTATGTAGAGCAACAATTCTTTTTTTCATATCCTCAGAGAGTTCTTTGCCATGAGGTGCCATGTTGAACTTCCAGTGACCAGTATGAGAGAGTGAGAGCGATAACACCAAATTTAACACACCTGCTCCCCATTCACACCTGAGACCTTGTAACACTAACGAGTCACATGACACCGGGGAGGGAAAATGGCTAATTGGGCCCAATTCGGACATTTTCACTTAGGGGTGTACTCACTTTTGTTGCCAGCGGTTTAGACATTAATGGCTGTGTGTTGAGTTATTTTTAGGGGACAGCAAATTTACACTGTTATACAAGCTGTACACTCACTACTTTACATTGTAGAAAAGTGTCATTTCTTCAGTGTTGTCACATGAAAAGATAGAAGAAAATATTTACACAAATGTGAGGGGTGTACTCACTTTTCTGAGATACTATACATGTCGATGTGTTCAGATGCCCCAAAACCTGCATATGAAGGGGCTTTAAAGTAGATTTCAAAATATCACATAAGCTCTGGGATCAGCAGATATTGTCTAAATCCATTCTTCATGTGTATTCTTGAATCTCGTTTTTTCTTTCCAGATCTGTGCAGTAATCCCGTGTTAGTCTTTCCCTCTGTAATAAAGACCGCTTACTGCTGCTCTCTCTCCTTGTGCAGGGTGACTGTTCTTGTCAGAGTGTTAGAGTCACTAACACTATTCTTCTGCCGATTTACCATCAGATCGAGGTTTAGAGTGCATTCACTCACATCGAGGCTTGGCTCCCATATCGGTCATCTTCGATTTACATCACGGACTGAAGAAGTGTTTTGGAGCTAACCCCTTGCTGGGTTGATTTAAATACAGCGTGGCGGCATCGCCACCCCCTCCCGATGACGTCAGTTGTGACGAAACATGTAGGGTGAAGCCCATGTACGTGCTGTCACCACGCTTGCTTTGTTGTGTACAACAACTGATCGATCTCTATGCATGGTTTACATTGCATACATGCCTGCTTTTATCTTCTGAGATGCGAGTACTTTTTATCCTGTCTGTGTGCAATAAACTAGTGTTAACGTTACTACCCTATGTGGATGTTCTCCTTCATTTTCATATATGAAACACATTGTTTGCCCTATGTCCATTTGCCTTCTATTGGGATCACCGAATAGCATCTGTTCCTGGAAAGATCTGCGATGGCTGATTGCTGATAATTCATTTATCTGAGCGTATTTGACTCTGTGATAGAGTCCTCTAACTCTGGTAAGAGTCCACCTCACACTGGGTGGTGGAGCATGCTGGTGATTGTTGGATCACGCACATCATCTGTTAACTACTATTTCTGCACTATAACTATGAACTTTATTCATCATTCCATCATTGTTTGGATTTCACGTGCACATTGTGGTATTGTTTGTTCACTATTTCATTGACTTTATTAGCGCTGCAATATTTAACATATTTTTTGTTTTACTCCATTGCGCAGTTTTATCTGACTGTTTTTTTGCTAGCTGCTTGTTCATCATGTTTTGAGATCTTCTATTTGATTTGTCAGCGCGTTTTATTTCCATTTTTGGTCTGGTCTCCACCTCCTCCTGTTCTCTGCAGGCAGCCTGTAGTGGGTGGAGCCTGATAAGCGCCTTCCACAGCTCTTCTCCCTGTCCTTGTGCATCAGTGCAGCCTCATCAGCGCAGCATAATCAGTGCAGCCTCATCAGTGCAAATCAGTGCAGCCTCATCAGTGCCCATTAGTGTAGCCTCATCAGCACACATCAGTGCAGCCTCATCAGTGCACATCAGTGCAGCCTCATCAGTGCACATCAGTGCAGCCTCATCAGTGCCCATCAGTGCAGCCTCATCAGTGCCATATTAATGTAGTCTCATCAGTGCCCATCAGTGCAGCCTCATCAGTGCCCATCGGTGTAGCCTCATCAGTGCCCATTAGTGTAGCCTTATCAGTACACATCAGTGCAGCCTTATTATTGCCCATTAGTGCAGCCTCATCAGTGCACATCAGTGCAGCCTCATCAGCGCAGCCCTATTAACGCACATCAGTGCAGCCTCATCAGTGTAGTCTCATAAGTGCCCATCAGTGCAGCCTCATCAGTGCCCATCGGTGTAGCCTCATCAGTGCCCATCAGTGCAGACTCATCAGTGCCCATCAGTGCAGCCTCATCAGTGCCATATTAGTGTAGTCCCATCAGTGCAGCCTCATCAGTGCCCATCGGTGTAGCCTCATCAGTGCCCATTAGTGTAGCCTTATCAGTGCAGCCTCATCATTGCCCATTAGTGCAGCCTTATCAGTGCAAATCATTGCAGCCTCATCAGCACACATCAGTGCAGCCCAATTAACGCACATCAGTGCAGCCTCATCAGTTTAGTCTCATAAGTGCCCATCAGTGCAGCCTCATCAGTGCCCATCAGTGTAGCCTCATCAGTGCCCATCAGTGTAGCTTCATCAGTATCTAACCGTGTAGCCTCATCAGTGCACATCAGTACAGCCTCATCAGCACACATCAGTGCAGCCTAATCAATGCATGAGTGTAGTCTCATCAATGCAGCCTCATCATTGCCCATCGGTGTAGCTTCATCAGTGAAGCCTCATCAGTATCTAACCATGTAGCCTCATCAGTGCAAATCAGTGCGGCCTCATCAGCGCACATCAGTGCAGCCTCATCAGTGCCCATCAGTGCAGCCTTATCAGTGCAGCCTCATCAGTGCCCATCAGTGCAGCCTCATCAGTGCCATATTAGTGTAGTCTCATCAGTGCCCATCAGTGCAGCCTCATCAGTGCCCATCGGTGTAGCCTCATCAGTGCCCATTAGTGTAGCCTTATCAGTGCAGCCTCATCATTGCCCATTAGTGCAGCCTTATCAGTGCAAATCATTGCAGCCTCATCAGTGCACATCAGTGCAGCCTCATCAGCACACATCAGTGCAGCCCAATTAACGCACATCAGTGCAGCCTCATCAGTTTAGTCTCATAAGTGCCCATCAGTGCAGCCTCATCAGTGCCCATCAGTGTAGCCTCATCAGTGTAGCTTCATCAGTATCTAACCGTGTAGCCTCATCAGCACACATCAGTGCAGCCTAATCAATGCATGAGTGTAGTCTCATCAATGCAGCCTCATCATTGCCCATCGGTGTAGCTTCATCAGTATCTAACCATGTAGCCTCATCAGTGCAAATCAGTGCGGCCTCATCAGCGCACATCAGTGCAGCCTCATCAGTGCCCATCAGTGCAGCCTTATCAGTGCAGCCTCATCAGTGCACATTAGCGCAGCCTCATAAGTACCCATCAGTTCAGCCTCATCAGTGCCTATCAGTGCAGGCTCATCAGCGCACAGCAGTGAAGAAGAAAAATTACGTATTTGCAAAATTTTAAAACAGAAACAAAATTTTCCGTCTTTTTACATTTGTTTAGCGAACAATAAAAAACCCCAGTAGTGATTAAATACCACCAAAAGAAAGCTCGGTCTCAAAAAAATGATAAAGATTTCATATGGGTACAGTGTTGTATGACCGCACAATTGTCATTCAAAGTGTGACAACGCTGAAAGCTGAAAATTGGCCTGGGCAGGAAGAGAGGGAAAATGCCCGGTATTAAAGTGGTTAATGTGTTTGTGCCCTGCGTTCAGCTTTAACATGGTGATGTCATTTCAAAAGTTATTATTTGGTTTTCAAATCTGCAGCTTTCATTTTCGGGGGCTTGTGCGGTGACTGACACTTTTTTCTGCACTTATGCAAGCAGCGGGCGGGCTTTTGGGGAGGAGTTATGCAAATATCAAAATGTCTTCATGACTTGATGGCAAGTCTGCAGGCTAGGTAACGCCAACATGCCACGCTGAGCCTTTTACGATTGAAAGAACTGAAATCCAATGAATGGAAAGGGCGGGCCAGGGACAGTCAGGCTGGGGAGGGAAAGGGCTAGATGATGCTGGACATCCTCCAGCCAGGAAATGAGACGGGGCTCTGTCTGACCTGCTGCAGCTTCTAATGCACATTGTGAGAAGCTCACAGAGTGCAGTGAAATCTGGAGACTGTACAACTGTGCAAGACTGAAGAGAGGGATGTCATTCATTTGTAAATAATATACTGTATAAGTATTTTTATTTATTTTTTAATACAAGGGTGAATAAATCTTTGCTCCTACGAGTGTACATCCCTCCATTAGTTCTAAAAAAGTGCTAAAATCCTTTTATTGCCCCGTCTGCTCACGCATGGCTCTCAGATGTAGAAGGGAGGTCGAGGAATTCTTGTTGTCATAGGCTGGAAGGTGGAATACTATTAAAGTCATCTATTTTCCCAGTGCAATTACAGGGATGGGGGGGGGGGGGGGGGGAGCGGTCATAAAAAGGTGATCTCAGAAGAGTCATGGGGGGGGGGGGGCCTCTTATCTGCCACTGTCAGGAGTAATACCGACTTCAAACTCATTCCTCAGGCTTAACTTCTCAGAAACATCCTGCGTTTAATGGTCATTAAATGACAGCAGCCTTTAAAATGATGAGGGCCATAAGAGAGCGATAGGAGCTGGAGCGAAACCTGTGACTGCCTTGTAAAGGGCAATTTCGGCACACACGGAAAGACAGGAATAGTTTTACCTGGTGGAGGACTTGCACATACTCTTTTGATTCCCCCCACTACCGTGCCATATGTGGCATAGCAATAGGAGGGTGACAACCCTTTTCATAGCAAACTGGCAGCACTAATTTGTTGACAGTTATCAAGCGAAGCAGACACACTTCCACTGAAAGGCTTATTTCAACTTTCAGCATGTGTGGTAACCCACAGAAGCTGCCAATAACAAAGTGCTTACATTACAGGACTGAGGCCTGCCTACTTACACGTCTTGAACTCCAGTAAGATTAGTTCACGGGTACAGCTATGTGCAGGTACCTTGGGGTGGACAAACATTAGTTTGATGTGCAATTTTGCATGCCAGTTTTTTTTTTTTTTCAGTGAGCAAATGGGATGCAAATAATGAAAAGCGACAAAGCCGCAAAGTGGAATTTCTGCTGTTTAGAACTCCCCCTGTTGTGTGTATGACAGCCAGCACTCTTCTGAGAAGGCTTTCCACAAGAGTTTGGAGGATGTCTGGGGGGGATTTGTACCTATTCAGCCAAAAAACGCATTTCTAAGGTCAGGTACCGGTATTGGATGAGAAGACCTGGCTCACAATGGGCCTTCCAATTCATCCCAAAGATGTCCAGTAGGGTTGAGGTCATGACTGTTGTGTTCCTCCACACCAAACCATGTCTCACAATTGGGTCTTCCAATTTATCCCAAAGGAGTTCAGTAGGGTTGAGGTCAGAAATCTTGTGTTCCTCTACACCAAACTATGTTTCACAATTAGCCTTCCAATTTATCCCAAAGGGGTTCAGCAGGGTTGTGATCAGGACACTCACGTTCCTCTACACCAAACTCCCGAAAGCATGTCTCACAATGGGCTTTCCAATTCATCCCAAACATGTTCAGTAGGGTTGAGGTCAGGACTCTCGTGTTCCTCCACACCAAACTCACAAAACCATTTCTCACAATTGGGCCTTCCAATTTATCCCAAAGGTGTCCAGTAGGGTTGAGGTCACGACTCTCATGTACCTCTACACTAAACCAGGTCTCACAATGGGCCTTCCAATTTATCCCAAACGTCTTCAGTAGGGTTGTGGTCAGGACTCTAACTTTCCTCCACACTAAACTGACCAAAGCATGTCTCACAATGGGCCTTCCAGTTCATCCCAAAGGTGTTCAAATAGGGTTGAGGTTAGAAGTCTAGAGCTCCCACCATACCAAACTATGTCTTTATAGACTATGCTTTGTGCACTTGGACTCAACAATTTTGAAGGGTCTGCACACACTTTTGGCCCTACAGTGTACTATCACCTAAAAAAATGAATGGTTACCCTTTAGAGTAGAGTAAACTAGTGCGTGCCCTTGCAGGGCAAAGTAACAGGTTGACTTTAATCCTGGTCCCCCTATCTATTCATACTTAACTTCCCTTTGCTCCTGTGATGATCTGTTCTTTACGAAAGTGAAGTGACTTACTATATATAAAGGAGCATGTGAGTTACTCCTCTTGTGGTGTGGCTGATCAGGCATTACAAGGAAACGGGGAAAAATTTCTTGGCGCTTACACAGGGCTTACTCTCTAAGCTTTTGGTGGCTGAACACAACAGGGTGAGGAGAGATGGTAAGGCAAGCATAAGCAGTTGAAGGGGTTCACCCATTGCCGAAGCACAAGTTCACTTTAAATAAGTCTTGCTATGGAAGAACTTACCTTCTGGTGGGTCCTTGTTCTGATTATTCCACACGACCAGTAGCTTGGACAGACTGGGGACTTTGGACACCTCGGTAATGACCCGGAAGAGGCTCTCAATGCGGTCGTACGTCAGGACAACGGCAGTAAAGCCTTGGGACTGGGGTGGGATCAGCGGCAGGAAGAGTGGGTTGTTCACGCTACTCCACTTCTACGAGAGATATAAAAAAAAAAGAAAATTGATAGAGAGATCGTAGAAAACACAATACAAATACAAAACAAATTATGGAGAACCCAGAGAACATGAATCGCGCTTTAACTTTCTCTATAGACTATTAGTGAACACCAACGCACTGTTGATGCCCACCTCAAGTCCTCACCTCCCTTCTGTGAGCCCTCTTTATCAACAGTACTGTGTACTGGGTACTCCCACTTAAAGCCTGATTTCAGCTGGTATGTGACAACTTAACATGGATACAAATGGTTGTCAACCTATGAGTAGATATGAGCTTGGTTAGGTAGCGTCCTGGTCAGGATTCAAACCAGTGACCCTAGTCCTGCAAGGCAGAAGTGCTAACCATTAAGCCACATTTGGGTGTTCCATTGTATGAAATATACAATGCTTTGAACTGCAATGAGCAAAAGAGAATATTTTTTGCACTCACTATAAAATCCTCATCTCTGATGGTCACTGAGGGACACAGCTTTTTCCCATCTTGTTAAGTAGACATGTTGATGTGGCTGTCTGTCAACTCTAGTGCTTGCAAAAACTGAGCATGTTTGGTAGGGATGGGATTATGGTGTGTGGGAATGTCCCCTAGTGTCCAGTCCTCCTGCGGGTGGCAGCATAACCCGTAGTATGGAATATACTTTACTGTGTCCCCCAAAGAACACTATAGAATAGGGTTTCTTAACCAGGGTTCCATGAAACTCTAGGGTTCCTCCAGAGGTCGCTAGGGAGTCCTTGAGTAATGAGCATTTTCTGCTTCTTAGATAAGTTCCCACTGATCTGTTTAGCTATCTGTAAAGGGGTATTTCTTCCCAATGACAAGTAAAAGGAGCATTCTTCCCACTGACCATAACACTAATGTATCATGGAGTTGTAGATATAGTCATTTTTAGCAGGGGTGTCCCAAGACCAGAAAGTTATTTCAAGGGTTGTTCCTCTGTGTTAAAAAGGTTGATATAGAAAGATACTTTAAAAAAAAGTAAAATTTTGGCCATGTGTAAGGAGATCCCTGTATGTGACAATGACAATACTGTGCTAATGTACACAGCAGGGCGACGTTTTGGAAGTCGAATAAACAAATGCACAGCTCATTATAGCCAATGGGGGCACCCACACTTTCCACGTCCAGTGGAAATTGCCGTCCTTAGTCCCGCGTCTCCGGAGCTGGACAGAATTCCCTGGGAAAGGAAACGCGACGCAGTGTAGCAAAGACGGGACGCTGACACAAAGTGGGCATGCGGGAGCACAAAGTAAATAAAAGCGCCCATGGTACAGACAGATTAAATGACTCAAACAAAACGACAGTTGTGCTTTTGGAAAGGAAAAAATAGCCAAGGAACCCATTAAAGAATTTTTTCTTTTTTTTGGGGGGGGGGGGGGGGGGGCACAAAATAACTAAAAGTACTTCTCTAAGATTGATTTTTACAGAGTTTACAAGATTTGAATTTTAATTAGGCAGACCAAAACTGTAAAGCATTCGTCCCTGGATGCTGCCAATGAGATGGAACCCAGAGGGGTTGGCAAGCGAGGGCATACACAGTCTGTTCCTAATACAGCGCCAGCATGGATCAAGCAGACAAGTGGGGGGGGGGGGGGGTCGTGGGTAATGGTCACCATTGGACAGGAATCAATAAACACATAGGTATGTTGACTTAAAAAATAAAAATAAAAAAATAACTTGCAAAATAATGAATACATTAAAAACGAGCCACAAAAGCAAACTCTGTACAATGCTATAGCCTAGGGGAGCGAATATGGAGAGAGTCTGGGAATCGCTATTTAGAGATGTTTACAGGCATGTACTGGCGATCGGGACTCCCGGGAGTTTCCCGGTGGGCTGATGGCTCGGTGGGATGGTTTCAGCGAAAGCAGAGATGGAGCGGGCAGGGACTCCCAAACCCTGTCCACCAATAAGCTAATTTCCTGCTGTGCAGCCGTTTGGAAAAAAAACTTCATCGGGCCCCCTGTGTTCAGAAGGGGCCGGGGGACAGAAAGCGGACTATTTCATCACTTTCGGCTTTGGGCGGATTAATCCGCAGCAGCGCACTACACAGTTGAAGGCTGGCCTGTGCTATATCAGTATACTGGAGCCGGCGGGAGCGCTGCTGCGGAATAATCCGCCTAAAGCCGAAAGTGTTGAAATAGTCCGCTTTCTGTCCCCTGCAAGGGGGAGACCCGGAGAAGTTTTTTTTCTAAACAGCTACACAGCAGGAGTCGGGAGATTAGCCGATTGGTGGACAGGATTTGGGAGTCCCCACCCGCTCACCTCGCCCCCCCCCCTCAGTTTCCTCCAGCCTAGGTTTCCCAGCTCTGTGGTGCCCAGAAGGAAGGGAGAGGACCAGATGTACCAGCAGTGGACAGCTGGTCCCAGGCTCCCAGCTCCAGAGGAACCACCTGCAGGACGAGCACTGCACCCGGGACTTAGGCACCTTTGAGGCGGTGCTGATGGGCACTGATCAGGCTGCATTAATGGACACTGATCAGGTTGCAATAATGGGCACTGGTGTGGCTGCATTATTGGGCACTGGTGTGGCTGCATTAATGGGCACTGGTGTGGCTGCATTAACGGGCACTGGTGTGGCTGCATTAACGGGCACTGGTGTGGCTGCATTAACGGGCACTGGTGTGGCTGCATTAACGGGCACTGGTGTGGCTGCATTAACGGGCACTGGTGTGGCTGCCTTATTGGACACTGGTGTGGCTGCATTATTGGACACTGGCGTGGCTGCGCTGATAGGTACAGATGTAGCTGCGCTGATGGGCCCTGATCAGGCTGCATTAATGGGCACTGGTGTAGCTGCATTAATGGGCAATGGTTTGGCTGCATTAATGGGCACTCGTGTGGCTGCTCTGATGGGCACTGATCAGGCTTCATTAATGGGCACTGGAGTGGCTGCACTGATGGGCACTGATCAGGCTGCATTAATGGGCACTGATGTGGCTATGCCCTGTCCTATGCCCAATAGTGGAATGTTTTTATTTATGTTTTTTTTGCGCAATTACGTAAAGTTTATATACTGTTTTTGTGTGCGTTTGCAAAATTAAAGGGGGCCATTCTGGATGAAGTCCAGGGCCAAATTTTTGCCCCAGTCCAGCCCTGGATGTTTATGTTACCTTTTTATATACACGTTTGTCAAATTCTAATAAAAAAAATTGTATTTTTATAAACCTTGTTGCACTTTAGTACGAGCATTACTCTCGTTATAACCCCCCGCCACTTGGTTTTTTTGGTGATAAAAACTCAACTTTGTTCTATGTGGTAGCTGAATGGGAGGACAGTTCTAATGATCTGTTCAAATAGGTTTGCCTATTTTGCATCTCAGCGCCCCCAAACTCCCCTTCCACCGGTGACTCTGCAACGCAGCTCCCCCTGCTTCCCCTCCCTGCAGTGAAATTGAAGCCCAGCTCCTTCTATTCTCCCCTTCCTGCAATGACTCTGCAACTCAGCTCCCCCTGCTTATCCCCCCACCTCGTTGCTCTGAAACTCAGCTCCCCCTGCTTCCCCCTCCCAGCAGTGGTTCTTCATCTCAGCTCCTCCTGCTTCCCCCTCTCAGTAGTGACACTGAAGCTCAGCTACCCCTTCTTCCCCCTTCTCAGCAGTGATTCAGCAACTGGGCTCTTCTTTTCCCACCGTCCAGGAGTGAATTAGCAGATTAGCTCTTGCTTCTTTCCCTCTCCTGGCAGGAACTCAATGGTTTAAAGCGGAACTTCCCTCAAAAAAATGAAGTCCCACTGGTTCACTTCCTCCCCTCAGCCTGTACAGTTTTTTTTTCTAGGGGGGCCTGCCCCCCCCACAGCCTCATGAGACATGTTACCTTGCATTCACAGAGCGCCAGGTCCCATGTCCAAGATGGGGGCACAAGGGGTTCTGCCACTGGATTCAAGGCACTGGTAAGTACCTGTTTTCTCCCCTCCCAGATTATCTGTTCTGTGCTCATCTCAAAGCTTAGAAGGTTTTGAGAGATAAAACAGGGGGAGCTGAGCTTCTGGTGGGAGAGGTGAAACAAGGGTAACTGAACTGCTGAGTTTCTGGTGGGAGGGGTAAAACAGGTGTTGCTGAGTTGCTGAGTTTCTGGTGGGAGGGGCGAAACACGGGGAGCTGAGCTGCTGAGTTTCCGGTGGGAGGGGCGAAACAGGGGGAGCCGAGCTGCTGAGTTTCTGGTGGGAGGGGCGAAACAGGGGGAGCTGAGCTGCTGAGTCTCTGGTGTGAGGGGTAAAACAGGTGTTGCTGAGCTGCTGAGTTTCTAGTGGGAGGGGTGAAACAGGGGGAGCTGAGCTGCTGAGCTTCTGGTGGGAGGGGCGAAACAGGGGGAGCTGAGCTGCTGAGTTTCTGGTGGGAGGGGTGAAACAAGGGTAACTGAGCTGCTGAGTTTCTGGTGGGAGGGGTAAAACAGGTGTTGCTGAGCTGCTGAGTTTCTGGTGGGAGGGGTGAAACAGTGGCAGCTGAGCTGCTGAGTTTCTGGTGGGAGGGGTGAAACAGGGGGAGCTGAGCTGCTGAGTTTCTGGTGTGAGGGGTAAAACAAGGGTAACTGAGCTGCTGAGTTTCTGGTGGGAGGGGTGAAACGGGGAGCTGAGCTGCTGAGTTTCTGGTTGGAGGGGTCAAACAAGGGTTGCTGAGCTGCTGAGTTTCTGGTGGGAGGGGGTCAAACAAGGGTTGCTGAGCTGCTGAGTTTCTGGTGGGAGGGGTGAAACGGGGAGCCAAGCTGGTGAATCACTGCTAGGAGAGGGGAGCTGAGCTGCTAAATAACAGCTAGGACAGGGGTGCTGAGCTGTCGAGAGATGGACTTCAAGGCTTCTTCTGTAAACTTTGAGGATGAACTACTCCACAGTGCTTTCAGTTACATAACGGTATGTCACAAGCACGTTTTCTAAAGCTCATTTACTGCTTAAGAATGCGTAAATACTGGAATGTCCATGGATTGCAACTGGCTCACTTTAAGTTTTTTCGTGACAGCAGGCAGCGTGAACAAAGGCACACCTATATCCAGTTTCTGTCTTTAGGTTTGCTGTAACTCAGACGTTGTACAAAATAAGGAGGACAGATTTATGCAGCCAATAGGTGTACATCTTCTATCCATTCCCTGTACACAAGGCCTCTATTGTCCGCTCGTACTGATACATATTCACAAGCATGGCTGTTCATATGGAAGCAGTCAGGAGTCCCTGCCACTACCAATTACCCCGCTGTGGAACACGGTATAAACAAGCCAGACTTCTGAGCACCTAGCTTTATGATGTGACCCAGGCCAGCCGCTAACAACACGTGAACTATGCCAAAACAGTTTTCTGGGGGCAACTCCGGGCTATCAGTCAAAATTTTAGTAAAAAAAAAAAAAAAAGTGCAGATTGGTATAACTGTATCAGTCACAAAGCTGTTCATAGGCTATAATGCCACGGAATATACACAATGATAAAAGTACAATGCAAGATATACAATCACCGGCCACTTTATTAGGTACACCTGTTCAACTGCTTGGTAACACTAATTGCTAATCAGCCAATCACATGGCAGCGACTAAATGCATTTAGGCATCTAGACGTGGTGAAGACGACTTGCTGAAGTTCAAACCGAGCATCAGAATGGGGAAGAAAGGGGAATTAAGTGACTTTGAACGTGGCATGGTTGTTGGTGCCAGACGGGCTGGTCTGAGGATTTCAAAAACTGCTGATCTACTGGGATTTTCACACACAACTATCTCTCAGGTTTACAGAGAATAGTCCAAAAAAGAAAAGAGAAAATATCCAGTAAGCGGAAGTTGTGTGGAGGAAAATGCCTTGATGTCAGAGGGGAATGAGCAGATGGCTCCAGATGATAGAAAGACAACAGTAACTCAAATAACCTCTTGTTACAAGCCAGGTATGCAGAATACCATCTCTGAACGCACAAAACATCGAACCTTGAAGCAGATGGGCTACAACAGCAGAAGACCATACCGGGTGCCACTCCTGTCGGCTAAAAACAGGAAACTGAGGCTACAATTTGCACAGGCTCACCAAAATTGGACAAGAGAAGGTTGGAAAAACGTTGCCTGGTCTGATGAGTCTGGATTTCAGCTGCGACATTCAGATGGTTGGGTCAGAATTTGGTGTAAACAACATGAAAGCATGGATCCATCCTGCCTTGTATCACCGGCTCAGGCTGGTGGTCGTGTAATGGTGTTGTTGATATTTTCTTGGCATACTTTGGGCTCCTAAGTACCAATTGAGTATCGTTTAAATGCCATGGCCTACCTGAGTATTGTTGCTGACCATGTCCATCCCTTTATGACTACAGTGTCCCCATCTTCTGATGGCTCCTTCCAGCAGGATAATGCACCATGTCACAAAGCTCCAATCATCTCACCACTGGACAATGAGGTCACTGTACTCCAATGGCCTCCAAAGTCACCAGATCTCATCCAAAAGAGCACCAAGGTAGACTGAACAGAGCCAATGTGAACATGCAAATTTAGACTTTTCCCAAAAGTCAGCAGCTAAGCCCTCATCTCTTTATCGTTAACAAGGTATGATTTTTGAAGTATGGGGAGCAGCAACTGCCAATAAAAGTGCAAATGTGTTGTTGGTTAATAATCATTTTTTTTTGTGGGTAGATTGGATCAATGTTTTTGTCCACTATATTATCCACTGGGAGTTTTTCTCTGAGTTCATTGACAGACACAGATCTTCTGATTCCTGACTGTAGGGTTATAGCACCACCTACAGGAGTAGGACACTAGGTAGGAAAAGAACTCCGCCTATGGGCAGTCCTAGCTGGTGTAAACCCCCTCTCTGCTATAGGCAAGCCGGTTAGTTACAAAGCACTGTTAGAAGGAGAAACTCCAATAGAGGGGTGGGTGTTGTGTCCGTCAATGAACTCAAATTAGTTCATAGTTTTAATTAAAGAGTCCACCAAATCTGGTAAGCCTTCTTATTGTACACATAGGTGGTGGAACAATTGGAGGATTGATGGTATATACATAGGATCTTCTTCATTCACTCACCATCTTTTTGGGACATTTTAGATCACTGCCTTTGCTTTGGGACTACCTTTTTACTATATCATTTTCTTATTTATTATAGATTTGTAGAGTAGTCCGCCACGCCTTTTCTTGGACTGTCCATTGGCACCAAAGGAGAATCCCTCCTGAAGGAGGCCATAGCAGACAGGCACACACAAACTGTCCGGACCACATCCAGGAGGTGCAAAACAACCGCCCTATAATGCGACAATGGTGGAAACAAGGACGGCAGGACAATATCCTCATTCAGGTGCAAATCCGACACCACCTTCAGGGAAAAGGATGGGCATGAACGGCATACCACCTTATCCTTGTGCAAGACCAGAAAGGGAGACTCACAAGATAAGGCTGCCAGTGCCGACATCCACCGCATAGAACTGATGCCAATCAAGATGGCAACTTGAGAAAAAGTAAGCTGGGGATACCCCAAATACTCCCAAAGGGAGGCAGCTGGTGGCCTGAAGAACCAAGTTCAGGTACTATAGCATCAACAAAAACTTGCCTGTAATGGTGCGCAAAGCAAGCTGTTGCTTAAAGCCCCATAAGAGAAAGGCCAAAAACCCGAGCACCGAGAAGGAACATGGACAGACCCCTAGAGCCCCATCCTGGAGTAACAATATCTTCTGAGACATACACTTGCATGCCTTCAAAATTGCAGGGATCACCGAACCCAACAACCCCTTGTACCTCAAAAACCTGGCCCCAAAAGCCGTGCTGCCCAAGCCAGAGACAGTAACAAAGGGTGGAAGACCAAACCCTTGGGCAGAAGGTCCTTTAATTGGATTGCCTATAGCAGAGAGGGGATTTATACCAGCTAGGACTGCCCTGGGCTCTTTTTCTGCCTAGTGTCTACTCCTGTAGGTGACACTATAACCCTATGGTCAAGAATCAGAAGAGCTGTGTCCATCAATGAAAGTAAGAGAAACAAAACTCTGCTAAGGGCTATCTTACATAAACTGATCACATAGACCAACACAATTTTGGCAAAAAAAAAACAATATGGCAGTTTCTCTATACCCTTCACAGGCACATGTAAAATATATTTTTTTAAATTACAATTTTATATCAATTTTAAAACCTGGCCGGTTTGATTTTATGCAGGTTGGTCAGTTGATAGCCTCCCATAAATTATTATTTCTATGCTTACTCTTCAACTCACACCTTTAGTCTCCATCGCTTAGTTACTGTCATATCCTTTGGATTTAAATCACAAAATACCACGGGAGAGGGGGGGGTTTGTGGGTGTGGGGACAAACTCAAAGGGGAGGGGGGCTTTGGAGATAGCGATCGCTTGGGCTTTAAGTCAATCTCAGCTGTAGTATACCTTTATTTATTTATTCTTTTTTTGTACATGTGAGTTTAAGATTTCTAATGCTGTACCTGCACTGTATCAGTTCCCAAATAGTCCACCAGCCATAGAACAACTATATAACCGTATCCACAGCTCACGTCTCAGTAACGCGATACAAATCTGGCTAATTAACAGGTGCTGGCGAAATCCCAGTCATCCCAAATCCCCATAGATAGAGCAGCTGTCTGCTTCCACCTGCTGACCCCGAGAGGACACAGAGGACACAGCATGAGCTGGAAGAGAAGCATCCATGTGTCCAACCCGAACTGTCCAAGCCCGGAGCTTCAGGGCAGAACAATGGCGTGTACAAGAACCGCCTGAGGGTCTGGAATTCCAGAGCCAACTGAAAAGAAGTGAACAGAGGTCCCCCCCCCCACCCGTCCTACTCCGCAGAACCATTAACACCCTGACAGTCCGCGCTAGCTGGTCATTAACCACTTCCACTTAACAAGTGGCCTACAAGAGAAACACTTGCAAATAGGCCTTTTAAGGCTTACACTCAAGTGCAATGGGGAGTCGGCCGCCTGCCTGCCTGCCTGCGTGTCTGCTGTCTGAGACCTTTTGACCTCTTCTGCATCAAAAGGTAAAATTAGGCACCGGCGACAGCCAATAATTTAGTTGGGTCAGAAGGGAGGGGACTTGGTGACTGCTCACCGACAGGAAGAAGAGGGACACTGCTTAATCTGTACTCAGATGTTAATGCCCAGCTCCGGGTACAACAAAACATACCCTTCCATGGGCTCCTTCTCACATTAAATAATATGTAAACTATCAACGCACTATCAAACCGCATACAAAGGATTCTACCCAAGCTGACCAAGCTCTGCCATTGCTGCCCGTTTTCTTGGGTGCATCTTTAATAGGGTATTCACATCATTGTATCAGATTGTTCTATATACACTATATTGACAAATTAAAACAAAGGTGGGGTGGCGCTACCTATAGGCCAGAAGGTGTTTCATCAAAACCCTCTATATGTGAAGGAGGATGAGCAAATGGTGCGGCAACCAGTATGGGTATAATACTCCACTAGTTTATAAAACCTCATGTGCTACATAAACATAAAAACATCCTATAAACTAACACAGTGTTTCTCAACTCCAGTCCTCAAGGCGCACCAACAGGTCATGTTTTCAGGCTTCCCATTATTTTGCACAGGTGATTTGATCAGTTTCACTGCCTTAGTAATTCCCAAAGCCGTTTCAGATGAGGGAAATCCTAAAACATGACCTGTTGGGGCGCCTTGAGGACTGGAGTTGAGAAACACTGAACTAACATATAGTGAGATGTCTATGTGTGCAAGCAGCAGTGTGTAAAGCAACACCTAACTTCACAGATAAGTGATGCAAATTGAGGTTAAAGGTGCCTAATAAACCCAAAATCTTCTACCTGTAAATTGACACCAAATTTGTATTAAATTATATTCGTGCAAAAACGTAATCAAATCACCGTAGTGATCAAAAATAGAAAAATGAAGATAAATATAAACGTCTATATGTACACTTAAAAAAAAATGTATATATATATATATATATATATATATATATAGTCCAATCAAAAATGCAATATTGCTGTAGCAAGTGCAGGAATGCCAAGGTGTCCCAATACTTTTGGTAATATCGTGTATTTGGCACACACAAAATGGATTTAGATCCTTTGTAGCTATTGAGGAATATATTTAACTTGAAAGTTTGTGGGGCCGAAGTTCAGCTTTAATAGTAATAGCAGCTATTATAATCTATTTCAATGTCCCACCTAGCAGTGGTTCAGCCCGTTAACGATCCACCCGCCAAGATGAACATAGTGTCATGACAGATGAAGAATGCAACTCTTTTTTAGTTTCCCCTGGTATTTTTAAGTTTTCTTTTTTCTTTTCTTTTTTTTTTTTCCCTTCTCCTTAAATACCAACCCTCAACCGCCAATGTGGTTTCAATTACGAATAACCAGACCTTAGAAAAAGGAAAAGCCTTGATTTATTCTGTGTTTTGGTCCAATTATGCACAATGTATTTCCACGGCATACTCTGAGAAAGAATGTCAGCGTGATTCTCATCCTGCGATGGTTAAAGGGCAGGAGAGGGGATCCTGATTAACCCCTCGCTGACGGGAGACTTTTTTTTTTCGCTCTGGCGCATGGCGCGATTTTCTCCGGGGCCCGCCTGTGTTCTCCCATCAAGGAGAAGACGCGAAATTAGGCGTATAATGAGCACAAGCAATAGACGGGCTGATCTGCTATCAATTTTCCAAAAAGAGATAAGCCAACCCTAGTGAGATTTGGAAAGCAATGCTATTTTTATTTCTTTGTGAACGGGCTTGGAAGGGATGGTTACTATCCGAGGTTCATCGGTAGATTCCAAATCAAACGCGCTTTGGCTTAGGTCGAAAAAAGGAAAAAAAAAAAAAGTGTCAGAGATAAGCAAATCGGGGGAGGTAGCGAGCCCAAAAAGGAAGCGCTGGATCCAAAAGAAGACTGGACATGAACAGTGAAAACTATAAGATACAAGGACTCTGTGTTGGGAGATCAGAGGCACGGCCTCTAGGGGGCGCTTTGGATAGATTTCAAGGAGGACAGAAAAAAAAACAGGAGCGCCGATCGTTCAGAGGCCGCGCATAATTTATTGCATTGTGAAACATCAAATGGATACTCCAATGTGTTTCGGGGGCTCTAATAGGCCCCTTAAAAGCTTAAAGCGATATTATTAAAGCCTTGTTTTTTTAAAAAAAATAAAAAATAACAAACATGCTATACTAATCTGCTCTGTGTAGTGGTTTTGCACAGAGCAGCCCGGGTCCCGCTCTTCCCGGGTCCCACGCCGATGCTCCTGGCTCCTCCCTTTTGCCGGGTGCCCTTGGGGGCACCCAAGCAGGCGCATTCCCAAAGCCACGGCTCTGTGTGTCCATTCATAGACAGAGCCGCGGCTTGGCCCCGCCCCCCTCTGTCTCCTAAAAGGCTCACTGGCTGTGATTGACAGCAGCAGAAGCCAATGGCTTCCCGCTGCTGCCGAAAGCCAATCAGGAGTGTGAGAGTCCCCGGAGAGCCAAGGCTCTCGTGGACGTCGCTGGATCGAGAGGGGGCTCAGGTAAGTATAGGGGGAGGGGGGGGGGGGCTCAGGTAAGTATAGGGGGAGGTGGGCTCAGGTAAGTATGGGGGGGGGGGGTGGCGGCACACAGAAGGTTTTTTGTTTTTCTATGCATGAAGGTAAAAATACCTTGAGCCTTTACAACCACTTGAAAGCTAAAGTTTATTCTGCTTATATTTTGCCTTCTCTGGTCCCCCCCCCCCCCCCAATTAATATTCCAGTGACATTTTTAAATAAAACTTTTCCGCTTCTGAGAGCTGAAATTACACACTGCAGAGCTCAGTGAGGAGAGATCTGATTGGAGGGAAGGGACACACCCCCCTTCACACATCACACAGAAGCAGAGCCGAGGCTGCCAATCACAGGCTGTGTGCTGGTGCTCCCTCCAGTCACCTTTTTAATCTTGGTGTCAGGATAACTTGTCACAAGTGACTCGTGCAGATAGTAGAGGAATGAGACAGCAGATAGAAATGACACTTAGACTCTTAATAGAGACAAGTACACACTATAAAGGGACGAGCTTTGTTCATATTTCATGCCTGAGGTTTACAACCACTTTAAAATGGATCTTCGCCCTCCCCGGCCACATTTTGCCATCTCATCCTGTACCCCCCTCCTCTCTCAAATTTGCAAATGTTATCTTTTTATATGGAATTCTCCTCCCCCTTAATTTCTGAAATCCAGCATAGGCAAGAATGAGGCTTCCTTTATCCGCATCCTCCTGGGATACCCACATCATGCATTCCAGAAGACCAAAGTTTATCCTGATTGCTACTGGGGGTGGGGGGTGGATTTTTCTTCCTCGTACTTGTAGCCAGCCTCCTGATGATGCAACGCGGCTCATCATTAGAAGCCCAGCTGCAAAAAACCCTGAGAAGCCAGTCAGCCCCCGATGACGTCACAGAAGAAGATAGAGGAGCAGGATACGGTGTGCAGCAGCAGCGGCGCAGTGGATTGTTACAGAACACCTCTGGACTGCCTGGGAATGTGAGTATGATGGATTACTCAGTGAAAAAGGGAAGGGGTGGGGGTGGGGGTGGGGGGAAGAGTTCCTCTTTAAGGAGGTCCAAAACACACAAACAGGAGAAATAAAAGGATCTGTGTCGTCTAGGAAAACCAATCATTTCATGTTCCAAACAGAAAAACAGCAGCTGGAATCTGACTGGTTTTTATGGAGAGTCTCTTTGCCTCCATATTGTTATCCATATGGGAAAGTACAGGGATGTAACCTACCACAGAAGGGGGGTCATTCCATTCTTCATAAGATCTTGAAGCATACGGATAGATCCGGTCGTTTATGATTTGAAGTGTGGTCAAGGCGATGATCTTCATTGACCTAAAGTAACCTTCCCAGAACCAGCGAGCCTGAGAACAAGAAGTAAAAAAAGGATGTTATCATCCAGACAACCATTTCACGTTAATAATGATAATAATAGCAATGATGATAATAATAATAATAATAATAATAATAATAACTGCTTGAATGTTAACTTATCACGGCATTTCCAACACTGATTTGACCACAGAATGTGCAGCTTGTCACCAAAAACGGCTTTACATACCTCAAGTTGGCTGTAACAATGTCGCTGTTGTCCTGACACTGCTTTACACACAATAATTTTATACTTCCCGTAAAATATTTTTCTTGGGATCCATTGAGGGACACAGGAACTCTTAAGGTGTCACTAAACGCACATCATAAAAAAAACTACCAATAAATGGAAGTTTTCAGTGAGTTTCTATGCTGAGCATTTCCTCCCTATCACATCTGAGCAGCCCATGTGACTATAGAGTCACCCATGTGGGTGTAAACACAGGAGGTTCCTCCCTCCTCCTCCATGCCCACTAACCAGCTAAACACAATGGGGGCGGGATATTACATGTAGATTGATGGAGGCTTCACCTCCCTCCTATTATAAGAACAGGCTGGAGGGGCGTGACACAGCCTGTGACTGGCAGAAATCCGACCACACCATGTTATTGCCAAAAAATAATAAAGATTTGATATTAAATATATATTTGTATGAAAACTTATAACAGTTTATTGATATTATTTATGTTTATGCTGTTTACCAAAAGGCATTTTTAATTTTATTTTTTTGAACATGTGACTAGCAGCAGGGGACTAGAAGCTCCTTGTTTATGTTTACCTGCAGACAGGCTGGGAGAGATCTGGTCATGTGACGGCTGTATATCCATTGGGAAAAAAGGTACAGTAACGCCTTGGATTGCGAGTAACGCGGTTAAGGAGCGTTTTGCAATACGAGCTATTATTTTTTTTAAATCCTGACTTGGTTTGCAAGCGTTGTTACGCAAAACGAGCAGGATTCAAGCCTCTGTGGTGTACAGTACTGCATGTGGCCAGAGGTGTGGGGGCGCCGGTGACATTCAGAGCCGCTCCGTTTCTGAGTGTTTACTGAGCCTCTCCGAGTGCATCCGAGCGGCTCTGAGCTGTTTCCGAGTTTCTCCCGCGCCCCCCCCCCCCACCTCTGGCCACACGCGGTACTGCATACCATAGAAGTCACTGTGGAACTAATTATCTGAGTTTCCATTGACTTCTATGGGGAAACTCGCTTTGATATACGAGTGCTTTGGATTACAAGCATTCTTCTGGAACGAATTATGCTCGTAATCCAAGGTACCACTGTACTTAGATGTTTTTTAATCAACCACTTGCTGAACGCCCTATAGCAGTTTTACTGCTACAGGGCGGCAGCTGTGTGCCGGATCACATATACAGTATCTCACAAAAGTGAGTACACCCCTCACATTTTTGTAAATATTTTATTCTATCTTTTCATGTGACAACACTGAAGAAATGACACTTTGCTACAATGTAAAGTAGTGAGTGTACAGCTTGTATAACAGTGTAAATTTGCTGTCCCCTCAAAATAACTCAACACACAGCCATTAATGTCTAAACCGCTGGCAACAAAAGTGAGTACACCCCTAAGTGAAAATGTCCAAATTGGGCCCAATTAGCCATTTTCCCTCCTTGGTGTCATGTGATTTGTTAGTGTTACAAGGTCTCAGGTGTGAATGGGGAGCAGGTGTGTTAAATTTGGAGTTATTGCTCTCACTCCCTCATACTGGTCACTGGAAGTTCAGCATGGCACCTCATGGCAAAGAACTCTCTGAGGATCTGAAGATAAGAATTGTTGCTCTACATAAAGATGGCCTAGGCTATAAGAAGATTACCAAGACCCTGAAACTGAGCTGCAGCACGATGGCCAAGACCATACAGCGGTTTAACAGGACAGGTTCCACTCAGAACAGGCCTCACCATGGTCGACCAAAGAAGTTGAGGTCACGTGCTCAGCGTCATATCCAGAGGTTGTCTTTGGGAAATAGATGTATGAGTGCTGCCAGCATTGCTACATTTGTTTGAGGGGTTGGGGAGGTCAGCCTGTCAGTGCTCAGACCATACGCCGCACACTGCATTAAATTGGTCTGCATGGCTGTCATCCCAGAAGGAAGCCTCTTCTAAAGATGATGCACAAGAAAGCCCGCAAACAGTTTGCTGAAGACAAGCAGACTAAGGACATGGATTACTGGAACCATGTCCTGTGGTCTGATGAGACCAAGATAAACTTATTTGGTTCAGATGGTGACAAGCGTGTGTGGCGGCAACCAGGTGAGGAGTACAAAGACAAGTGTGTCTTGCCTACAGTCAAGCATGGGGGTGGGAGTGTCATGGTCTGGGGCTGCATGAGTGCTGCCGGCACTGGGGAGCTACAGATCATTGAGGGAACCATGAATGCCAACATGTACTGTGATATACTGAAGCAGAGAATGATCCCCTCCCTTCAGAGACTGGGCCGCAGGGCAGTATTCTAACATGATAACGACCCCAAATACACCTCCAAGACGATCACTGCTTTGCTAAAGAAGCTGAGGGTAAAGGTGATGGACTGGCCAAGCATTTCTCCAGACCTAAACCCTATTGAGCATCTGTGGGGCATCCTCAAATGGAAGGTGGAGGAGCGCAAGGTCTCTAACCTCCACCAGCTCCGTGATGTCATCATGGAGGAGTGGAAGAGGACTCCAGTGGCAACCTGTGAAGCTCTGGTGAACTCCATGCCCAAGAGGGTTAAGGCAGTGCTGGAAAATAATGGTGGTCACACAAAATATAAACACTTTGGGCCCAATTTGGACATTTTCACTTAGGGGTGTACTGACTTTTGTTGCCAGCGGTTTAGACATTAATGGCTGTGTGTTGAGTTATTTTGAGGGGACAGAAAATTTACACTGTTATACAAGCTGTACACTCACTACTTTACATTGTAGACAAGTGTCATTTCTTCAGTGTTGTCACATGAAAAGATAGAAGAAAATACAAAAATGTGAGGGGTGTATTTACTTTTGTGAGATATTGTATATACGTGATTTCCGGGTAGCGGGTGCAAATGCACGCTGCCGGCGGCTCTCTCCCGCTGTGATTATACACAGCATAAGCTGATCAGCAGGTACTCAATGTCTGCCGGCACCCGCCGATCATTTGATACACAAGCAGAACGGCAGGCTGTCTATGTAAACAAGGCAGATTGCCGTTCTGTCAGTACAGAAGGCATGGATCCTGTGTTCCCGCAAAGTAGGGACATGGATCCATGCCTTTCCCTAGTAAAAGCCCCTCCCCCACAGAACACAAACAATGGCTAGGCACACCGTTAACCCTTTAATCACCCTAAATGTTTAACCCCCTTCCCAGCCAGTGTCATTAGTACAGAGACAGGAGGAATTGTAACCTTACCAAATCTATACTAGGCCTAAATAGTATAACCCCGAACCTCATCCCAAAAATACAGAAAAATAAGAAGAGAAGGTGCCCCAAGGGGATTGTGTGGGTGAGGGGTATTGCCCGTAAAATAGTACGATAAGTATTGGAAAAATAGTACATTTTTATTTATAATTCATTATTAAATATATTAATTATCATTATTATATTATAATATTTATAATTCATTAAAAAAATTACTATTTTTCCAATACTTATCGTACTATTTTACGGACAATACCCCTCACCCACACAATCCCCTTGGGGCACCTTTTCTTCTTATTTTTAGTACAGAGACGGTGTATATTTTTAGCACTGATCACTGTATTGGTGTCACTGGTTCCCAAAGAAAAAAAAAAAAAAAAAGTGCCAAAAGTGTCAGTTAGTGTCCGGATATCCGCCGCAATATTGCAGTCCCGCTATAAGTCACTGATTGCTGCCGTAAACTAGTAAAATAAATAAATAAATAAATAATAATAAAATTCCATAAAAATATCCCATAGTTTGTAGACGCTATAACTTTTAAGGAAACCAGTCAATATATATTTATTGGGATTTTTACCAAAAACAAGCAGAAGAATACATATTATCCTAAATTTATGAAGAAATTCGATTTTTTACATTTTTTTTTATTATGGTTTTTATTGTTTTTTTTATGTTTTTTAGCAGAAAGTAAAAAATATTGTTATTATTTCAAAATTGCCGGTCTTTTTTTTTGTTTATAGCGCAAAAAAAAATTAAAAAACACAGGAGGTGATCAAATACCAAAATAAAACTATTTGTGGGGAAAAAAGGACAAATATTTTATTTGGGTATAGCGTTGCACGACCGCACAATTTAAAATAACGCAGTGCCGTGTCACAAAAATAAAATAAAATAGTGTGGTCATGAAGGGGGCCTTAAGCCACCGTCATTCTTCTGTCCATGTTACAGAAGAGGTCACGGAGGCCACAAGACTGACACATCCAGAGAGCGTCCATGACATCATGTTCTGAGATCTCTCCTATCAATCCCCCCCCCCCCCCAACCGCACAGAAAAAAAAAAAGGGGGGGGGGGGATGTTTGTCTTTTGGATCAGAGCGTTTGAATCACTACCCTGTAACCGGAGTTCCAAAAATCATCCTTCCTTTCCCAGAATTCCTCCGCTCCAAATCCCAGTTTGCCAAGAATTATACCTTGAGGGATGCTGACCTCATGCTTAAAGCCTCTTGAGTTACAAAAGTTTCAAGGAGAGGGGGCCCCTCTGACGGGCTGACTATCAAATAAAGTGGTTTTAATTTACAGCCTCCTGGGTTTACCAATGGGCCGGTGGAAATTGCATGTGAAGGAGAGAGAAAAGAGAGAAGAGGCTGGGGGTGGGGGGGTGGGGGGGGTGGAGGGGCTCCGACTTTTACTGGCAGGAATCAGGCTCGCTGCTACGACTTGGATGAATGTGAGTATCCAGGTCTGTTTAGTCTGAAAACAGTGACTGAGAGAAGCCATGGCTAACCTGATACAAAGCCTATTAGCCCCATAAAAGAAGAGCTTGTTGGTGAACAAGGTGACGTTTCGTGTATTTTTTTTCCCCCAATTTAAAATGTGTCATTTAAAGCCCAACTCCGGGCAAAAAAAAAAAAAAAAAGTTTTCCCATGTAGTGGGGCTGTGCCCGTACCGCACGGGTCAACTGATCGTTTGTATCTAGGGCTTTGGTCTCTAAACCAGGATGTGGCCCTTTGCTTGCTTTCTTTTGGCCCTTGGGGTACTATTCCTCCCACCAATACCAATGACAGGGCACTATTCCTCCCACTGACACCAATGACAGGGCACTATTCCTCCCACTGACACCAATGACAGGGCACTATTCCTCCCACTGACACCAATGACAGGGCACTATTCCTCCCACTGACACCAATGACAGGGCACTATTCCTCCCACTGACACCAACGACGGGGCACTATTCCTCCCACTGACACCAACGACGGGGCACTATTCCTCCCACTGACACCAACGACGGGGCACTATTCCTCCCACTGACACCAACGACGGGGCACTATTCCTCCCACTGACACCAATAACAGGGCACTATTCCTCCCACTGACACCAATGATGGAGTAATATTCCTCCCATTGACACCAACAATGGAGCACTATTCCTCCCACCAATACCAATGACAGAGCACTATTCCTCCCAATGACATTAACATGGAGACATAATTCCCCCCCACTGACGCCAACAATAGGGCAATATTCCTCCCACTGACACCAATGATGGGGCACTATTCCTCCCACTGACACCAATGATGGGGCACTATTCCTCCCACTGACACCAACGATGGGGCACTATTCCTCCCACTGATACCAATGATGGAGCAATATTCCTCCCATTGACACCAATGATGGGGCACTATTCCTCACACTGACACCAACGATGGAGCACTATTCCTCCCACTGACGCCAACGATGGTGCAATATTCCTCCCACTGACACCAATGTTTGGGGCACTATTCCTCCCACTGACACCAATGATGGGGCACTATTCCTCCCACTAACACCAACGATGGGGCACTATTCCTCCTGCTGACACCAATGATGGGTCACTATTCCTCCCACTGATACGAATGATGGAGCAATATTCTTCCCATTGACACCAACAATGGGGCACTATTCCTCCCACTGACATTAACAACGAGACATAATTCCTCCCACTGATACCAATGATGGGGTACTTTTCCTCCCACTGACACCAACGACGGGGCACTATTCCTCCCACTGACACCAATGATGGGGCACTATTCCTCCCACTGACACCAACGACGGGGCACTATTCCTCCCACTGACACCAACGACGGGGTACTATTCCTCCCACTGACCCCAACGACGGGGCACTATTCCTCCCACTTACACAAATGATGGAGTAATATTCCTCCCATTGACACCAACAATGGGGCACTATTCCTCCCACCAATACCAATGACAGAGCACTATTCCTCCCACTGACATTAACATGGAGACATAATTCCCCCCACTGACGCCAACAATAGGGCAATATTCCTCCCACTGACACCAATGATGGGGCACTATTCCTCCCACTGACACCAACGATGGGGCACTATTCCTCCCACTGATACCAATGATGGAGCAATATTCCTCCCATTGACACCAACAATGGGGCACTATTCCTCCCACCAATACCAATGACAGAGCACTATTCCTCCCAATGACATTAACATGGAGACATAATTCCCCCCCACTGACGCCAACAATAGGGCAATATTCCTCCCACTGACACCAATGATGGGGCACTATTCCTCCCACTGACACCAATGATGGGGCACTATTCCTCCCACTGACACCAACGATGGGGCACTATTCCTCCCACTGATACCAATGATGGAGCAATATTCCTCCCATTGACACCAATGATGGGGCACTATTCCTCACACTGACACCAACGATGGAGCACTATTCCTCCCACTGACGCCAACGATGGTGCAATATTCCTCCCACTGACACCAATGTTTGGGGCACTATTCCTCCCACTGACACCAATGATGGGGCACTATTCCTCCCACTAACACCAACGATGGGGCACTATTCCTCCTGCTGACACCAATGATGGGTCACTATTCCTCCCACTGATACGAATGATGGAGCAATATTCTTCCCATTGACACCAACAATGGGGCACTATTCCTCCCACTGACATTAACAACGAGACATAATTCCTCCCACTGATACCAATGATGGGGTACTTTTCCTCCCACTGACACCAACGACGGGGCACTATTCCTCCCACTGACACCAATGATGGGGCACTATTCCTCCCACTGACACCAACGACGGGGCACTATTCCTCCCACTGACACCAACGACGGGGTACTATTCCTCCCACTGACCCCAACGACGGGGCACTATTCCTCCCACTTACACAAATGATGGAGTAATATTCCTCCCATTGACACCAACAATGGGGCACTATTCCTCCCACCAATACCAATGACAGAGCACTATTCCTCCCACTGACATTAACATGGAGACATAATTCCCCCCACTGACGCCAACAATAGGGCAATATTCCTCCCACTGACACCAATGATGGGGCACTATTCCTCCCACTGACACCAACGATGGGGCACTATTCCTCCCACTGATACCAATGATGGAGCAATATTCCTCCCATTGACACCAACAATGGGGCACTATTCCTCCCACCAATACCAATGACAGAGCACTATTCCTCCCACTGACACCAATGATGGAGCAATATTCCTCCCACTGACACCAATGATGGAGCAATATTCCTCCCACTGACACCAATGATGGGGCACTATTCCTCCTACTGATACCAATGATGGAGTAATATTCCTCCCATTGACACCAACAATGGGGCACTACTCCTCCCACCAATACCAATGACAGAGCACTATTCCTCCCAATGACATTAACAATGAGACATAATTCCCCCCACTGACGCCAACGATGGTGCAATATTCCTCCCACTGACACCAATGATGGGGCACTATTCCTCCCACTGACACCAACGATGGAGCACTATTCCTCCTGCTGACACCAATGATGGGTCACTATTCCTCCCACTGATACGAATGATGGAGCAATATTCTTCCCATTGACACCAACAATGGGGCACTATTCCTCCCACTGACATTAACAACGAGACATAATTCCTCCCACTGATACCAATGATGGGGTACTTTTCCTCCCACTGACACCAATGACGGGGCACTATTCCTCCTACTGACATCATCAATGGGACACTATTCCTCTAATACCCCAAAAATAGGGCATTGTTAACTCCCACCAACGCTAAGCCATTTTCTACTTCCTCTAGCCACAGTCCAGCCCCTCTAAAGTCTGAAGGACAGTAAACTGACTCTTTGCTTAGAAAGTAGAGATGCACCAAAAATTCCAAAAAATTTCGATATGTTTCGGTTGAAAAACATCGTCCGGAACGGGTGCTTTCGGCATTTTGCCGATTAAGAAAAAGGTGGCGAAAAAACGCAGAAACGCAACACTGGTGCGTTATTGATGCGTTCTTGCTGCGTTTCCAAAGCATTTCAACGGAGAGGTGCATTTTTGGTTGCTTTAAGGCCTCATTCTCATGAGCAATGACATACAGGCCTAGATAGGACTTTTCTAAACGCACAGCAGTGCATGTAATGATTTTTAAATGGTACAACTCACACTGTGCGTTCAAGTTAATTGCATTTACATAAAATAGAAATCTGTGCATGCAAAAGATCCATTGAAGGCACCTAATGCATATAAACCCAAAAGCAAACATACTTCCCAGATCAATTTTCTCCTGCACGAATAAAACAAATTGCAGAGGGCCCGTGTGAATAAAGCCTGAGCCGGATGGAGAAGAAGAAAAAAAAAAAAAAAAAAAATGAGATCTATTTGTTTAGCCCCAAAAGAGCGGCACCGACACAATGATTGTGCAGTTTACAGGCCAATAAACATAGTGGGAGAAGTACAATAAGGAAAGGACATCGTGTAACACTTCTTAATGGCATGTTGAGCAAAAGCACGAGAACCGCTTGTAAAGCCTCCGAAATTCACTTGAAAAGAAACTCCCAAGGGAACGCCTCACTTAAATGCACAAGGAAAGCAGAAGATATGCCGGGATCGGTTATAAAGATTAATAGCCTGTTAAGGGGGCCATCCGCCTGTCTAAAACCCGAGATGATGGTTTCGTCTGGTGGCGTTACAGGGTTCCGCTCGCCTAACCGTTATATGCTCACAAAGGCCAAAAAGCAAGAGGAATTTTTTTTTTAGACGAGAAAAACGTCAGTTACAGTAAATCTTTGTCCAAAATATTCTTTAGATGTGTAGGTGAATGCGATCGAAATAAAGTCACAAGGCAACGGCGCTGGAACGAATCCGCTAAGGGGAAGTTTATTTAGGATGAGCGTAAACCTGTCACAAACCGAGCAGATGATAAAAAAAAGCATAACAGAGGTTACCTTAAATCAATACAATACGTCAAAAATATTTTGTAGATCCAAAACCTACAGGTGGTGTTGTATGCAAATCTTGACTTCCTTAAAAAAGTCAAGCTTGGCTTTGCCCCCCCCCCCCCCCCCCGAATCGCCCTATTGATACTTTATTGCAATGGCCTGTGTCAACCTATTGGGAGGCAGGAGAGGGAGTCCTCACGGTCAACTTTTACAGGAAACGTTGATATTGTATATAAATTTAGATATCTTTATCTAAAAGTAGACACTCCACTGACTGGCTTCTGATTGCCCAGCGAATTAAATTTCAAATACTAACAACATACAAAGCCATTCACAACCCTGAGCTACATCACCAACCTTGTCTCCAAATATCACCCAAACCGTCCTCTCCGCTCCTCCCAAGACCTCCTACTCTCTTGTCTCCTCCTCCCACGCTCATCTCCAGGACTTCTCCAGAGCCTCTCCCATCCTCTGGAACGCTCTACCTCAGTCTATCTCCTACTCTGGCTTCCTTTAGGCGATCCCTGAAAACTCATCTCATTCAGAAAAGCCTATCACACCTCCAACTAACTAAACTTTTATCACTTCCATCAGCTCATCCCTCACATATAACCTTTTGTACCACTTATCCCACCCTATTAGATTGTAAGCTCTTATGAGCAGGGCCCTCGTAACCCTTCTGTACTGTATATCATTGTATTGTACCTGCATCGTCTCCCTTTATATTGTAAAGCGCTGTTTAAACTGTTGGCGATGTATAAATGCTTAATAATAATAATAATAATAATAATATTAGACCTGAACTCAAAAAGTGAAGGTTTCCTAAGTAGGGAAACATCTAGAAATGTTATCTGTGCAGCTGAACTTCCTTTTCCTTCAGTGCCATAACCGCTGCTTCACGCTGTTAGTTATAATAAATTTGGTGGTGTCTCCACTGTGCTGCTCAGTGTTCTCCTTGCTGGAATGGAAGCTGTACCTGAGTGGCCTGAAGTTCAAGATTCCCCCTCCTTCTGCTTCATTTATTCTTGAGATATGTACTTTCTTCAGCTGCTGCTTCTTGATAATTTTTACCCTACCTGTCATCAATGGGAGAGTTCTGAAATGCTCCTCTACCAAGATGGCCACCTTCACACAGAGACATAATATGGACCAAGTCACGTTTCCCGTGTTCCTGGGCTCTTTCCTGGCCTGATCTCTTCATAGAATCCTTCGACTCATGGGTTTCGAATAGCCAACACTGTGTAGTTTACTGCGGCAGGGTATGGGATCTTGTAAATAACCATATAATACATTGATCTCCTTGCGTTTCTGTTGATAAGGTGTGCCACAAAGAAAATTGACAAGATAGTTACATACACAGACCCAGTAATGGTAAAAAGACCAGCTGTAGGGAGCCTACAGGCAATGCCGGTAACCAGTCCTTTGCCCTTCTGCTCACCTTTTTTTGGGCACAGATTGCGCAATTCAAATTTGTTAAGATCTGCTGAACGTTTGGAAAAGCATTCTTCAGGATCGGCAACTTCTGCTTTTGCCTATCATCATATGCTCAGAAACTGTAACAGGTCTACTCTCATGTAAATCTTCTGCCAAAAGTGGACTTGATTCACCTGCAGTGTCCTCTAACTTCAAGGATTCTATACAACAACCATGAGACTAACCATACAGGAGGTAACAGGTTCCATTGCTTCGGGACTTGTATAGTATCTACTTCAGAGCTGCACAGATTGGCAGCCACACTTTCACAAAAGGCTCTGGGCACTCTCTATTTTTCCTGTAGAGGGTCTATTTTGCTCACAAGGACTCCTGTGGCACATATCTGGGTAGCCTTTGCTACTCTGCCAGAGTCTGACATTCCATACTCAAACTGGTCCTTGCATATTTGGGCTTCAGAGCTCCACGGTACATTTCAAGGCAACACGGATCTTGTTTTGTTCTTGCTGTTGGTATACCAGTCACATACACTGAGTAGCCTCTGGATAGCCTCTTTGTCACCAAATTAAGGGGACAGGCCAGATCTTTACCTTCCGAGCTCTAGCTTGTTGTTGGATAAATAGGCTTCTTGGGTTTTTCGAGGATCTCAAGTGCTTAGGAAAGCAAAATGATTTATGATCGGAGCATTCTACGTCCACTCTTACAACGAAACCGGTTTTTATATGCAAGGAGTGGGTTAAGGTATTGGGTGGCCCTGGTCAAAGATCATTTTCACACAAAATATCAAGTAGATCCTCATGATCCTAGGCTGGCTCCTGTCCTGATCTCTTCACAGAATTCTTTGACTGCCAGGAAGCCCCATAGCCAATACGGTGTCTACATGACCAAAGAATAGATCAATCTCCTTGTGTTTCTGTTGATATTGTGCACCATGATCACAGAACATTGACAAGATAGCTACATAAACAGGGTCCTGTTTTGAGATTTTCCATCTGCAGAAAAGTTCCCACCAAATGGACAAGAATATCAGTAATTAGAGATGGGCTCGGGCGTGTCTTCGAAATCCCACGTGCCCGATCCCGCCAGGAAGCCGACACTCCACACGGCTAATCACAGGCAGCGAGACATTTCCCGATCTGTGCAGCTGCAAACCGGGAAATGCCTCGCTGTCTGTGATTAGCCGTGTGGAGTGTCGGCTTCCTGGAGGGATCGGGCACGTGGGATTTCGAACACGCTCGAGCCCATCTCTATCAGTAATCATCAGGTCATGTCTATGTCAGTTATTGGTAAATTAGGCCACTTCTTTCTTGAGCGACAGTCTATACATTTTAAGGCAGGCCAGAGATGATGTGATTTCCTTTCCTGCAACCACGGGTTGCCGGAAAGAAAATCACTTGATTTTCAGAGTCAGTGTTGATGAGGGAATCCCTCCTGTGGAACTATTGTGTACTCCCGGCAGGGGGGGGGGGGGTTGGGGGTTGCAGGAAGCTGTCCCGGCCGGGAGAACACAGTTATTATTGCTAGCGGCTATAGCCTCTGGCAATGATTGCATGTAAAAATCTGCATGCTGGTTGTACACAAGTCAATTGATGGGGTACAATCAGCCTGCCCATAGATGGTTCGAATCCTGGCCGGTTCAAGCAGGGACCAGCTTAGATTTGAGCCATCTATGGGCAGACTGATTGTACCCCAATCGACCGACTTGGGTACAACCATATTTTTTCATGCCATCTATGACCAGCTTAACATTCTGAGATTTAGAGTACAAGACGAGTTGTACGGCACAGTGGTGTAGTGGGTAGCACTCTCGCCTAGCCGTAAAAAGGGTCGCTGGTTCGAATCCCAACCAAGACACTACCTGCCTGGAGTTTGCATGTTCTCCCTGGGCCTGCGTGGGTTTCCTCCAGGTACTCCGGTTTCCTCCCACACTCCAAAGACATGCTGGTAGGTTAATTTGTTTTTGTCCAAAATTGGCCCTAGTATAAGAATGTGAGTTGGGGACCTTGGATTGTAAGCTCCTTGAAGGTAGGGACCGATGTGAGCGTGTGATGTATGTGTGGAGCGCTGCGTAAATTGATGGGTACCTTAAATAAATAATAATATAAATAGGTGAGCATCTAAATCAGACACAATGTACAGAGATAGGAACAATTGTAGACACTCACTCAGGTTGAACTGGATGGGCTAGTGTCTTTATTCAACCTTACTAACGAGTTCAGGCATTGTTGGGCTTAGTTGTAGGACTGATGAAAAAAAGGGGGTATCACTTACACAGGTCAATCCTATAGACACTGGAAACAGTCTGAAGGACCGGCTCATGTTCTCCTTCATCAGGTCACCGTGTCCCGTTTGTCCGAACGCATTTCTGCAAAACAAACAGTTTCCCAGCTTTGCAGCCCCCTTTAAACGCTCTGCGGTTTTGGTCCCGCGCCAAGAGTCATCCATCACTCCTCCAACTTGCCTTGTTAGGCAGCTCCTAATTTGGCTTCGGCCGGCTCGCGAGCCTGCGAGGGGTTTGGATTTTAAATTAAAAGGGCTGCACACTTTAAATATTCAGTGGCAAATCATAGCTGACGTTTTACATACGGCGCGGTCGTAACTCAGGGCGGATTATTTATCGCTCCTTGAACTTCGCTCCTCTTTCACTCGGGGGCCCGTGATTAACTCTCCTGGTGTCGCGGTGGGATGCGGCGCCCCCCGAAGTGACGCGGGGTGCGCTTTTTTTTTTTGCTTTTTTTTTACTCCTGTTACATAAACCCGTTTTCCTTGTTAATTCTTATTTTGCGGGGCTTGCCGGCCCATCAGTCAGCCCTTCTCTCCGCCGGCTCAAAAGGAGCACGGGTCAAGGAGTCGTACAGGCATACAATAAATACTGAAAAAGATCTAAGGCGAAGTCAGGGCTTCTTTCCTACTTATTAAATTCAATCCCCTGGTGAAAGTCTCGCTAACAACTGCGGGGACTCGCCGGTAATCAGTGGCAGGACTTTTCAAACTGCAGCTTTTTCTCCTTTGCTATTAAGGGGGGAAAAAACAAAAAAATCGTCATGCAAGACATAATTTATTGCTGTTCCCCGGGCGCAGAATTCTCTGTACATAAGCGCGAATCGACATCCGTCCGTACATCTGGTGCAAAGGTCTGTCCCCGCACACTCTCCTCCGACTATTCAAACACAAAACTTTCCATAATGCTTAATAAAACAAAACAAAAAAAAACTCAGCAAGTTAAAGCAAACCTGCCAACAGTTTTAAATGTAACCCCAATAAATCAACTCCCACATAAGTTCTAGAACATCATTTCAAAACTCATTTTCAATATTTTTTTTTTAGGTGAGCAGCTTTTATTAAAAATAATCCCTGGTGATCCTACTATCAAGGCCCACTTTTGGTTAAAAGGTGACAAGGCACGGCCCTCTCTCTTCCAATTGTGCTTCTGCGTTGTCACCTTGTCATGCAATGCAGGCTTCCGATGAAGACTTCAAAAGGGGTTGATTTACTAAAAAACTGGTGCAGCTGTGCATGGTAGCCAATCAGCTTCTAACTTCAGCTTGTTCAATTAAAGTGATATTAAAGCGGAACCTTCTGTCATTTTTTTTATCTTTCCATCTATTAAATCTTCTGCCCTTGTTGTTGTTTTAAAGGGGTTGTAAAGGTAATTTTATTTTTTTTTAAAAATAACTAACATGTCATACTTACCTTCACTGTGCAGCTCGTTCTGCACAGAGTGGCTCCGAACCTGCTCTTCTGGGGTCCCTCGGCGGCTGTTTCAGCTCCTCCCCGCAAGAAATAACCACCTTAATGCGAGCTCCCTCGCATGGTGGTTAGTTGTTGCGGGCGCGCTCCCGTGATACAGCCGGCGGCTATAGCCGCTCACTGTATCACTCGGCCCCGCCTCCCGGCGCGCCGCGTCATCGGATGTGATTGACAGCAGCGCAAGCCAATGGCTGCGCTGCTTTCAATCCATCCACTGTAGCCAATCAGCGACCAGGCTGAGCTGCAATAGAGATGACGGGAACGAGCAGCGGAGATTCGAGGTGTAAGGTAAGTAAAACGGGGGGGGGGGGCTGGGGGCGGCGGTATTGTCAAAAGTTTTTTCACCTTAATGCATATAAGGCATTAAGGTGAAAACATTTTTACCTTTACAACCCCTTTAACTTTGGATAGTAAAACTTTTTTTTTTTTTTAAATCCCTTACACAGCCCACTTCCTGTTTCTTGTCTGGTCATTAGCCTAGGCTTATGACATCATGCACAGCTCTGTCTCTCACACTCTTGTGAGAGTTTTCCAGGAAGGGAGGGGGGATGAGTCATAAGCAGGCCAATGAGAGCTGCAGAGCTGGGAGGTGTGTGTCTGTGTAAATCCAGGAAGTGAACAGGCAGCAGCTTCAGCTGCCCACAGTTAAGATGGTTGCAGCCAGACTCAGCGGAGGGAGATTTCTGCAGCACATTTGGCAAGTACAGAATCGCAGTATATATAAAATAATATGCAAAGTGGTTGGAGGAAAGCTTCAGAATGGCAAAGATGTTTTTAATACAAATTATGTGAGCAGACTGCAGTTCTTCTTTAAAGTCAAAATTGTTTATTTTTTTTAATAATAAACATACAATACCTGCTTTGTGCAATGTTTTTGCACAGAGCAGCCCGGATCCTCCTCTTCTGGGGTCCCCTATCGGCGCTCCTGGTCCTTCCCTCCCCGCTAACTGCCCCCAGAGCAAGTAGCTTACAATGGGAGCGCCTGAGTAGGCTCGCTTTCGAGCCGCGGCTCTGTGTGTCCATTTACACACAGCACAAAAAACACACACAGTTTACAAAACAATAAAAACACAAAAAACAAACACAAAAAAATACAAAACAAAAAGAAAATACAAAAAAAAAAAAAAAACAGGCAGACTTGATGGACTACTTGGTCTTTCCCCGCCGTCACGTTTCTATGTTTCTATGTAGAGCTCCGGCTCAGCCCCACCCCTCTCTCTCCCCTCATTGGCTCACTGGCTGTGATTGACAGCAGCGGGCTGTTTTAGCCAATGAGGAAGGAGAGTCCCCAAAGAGCCGAGGCTCTCATGCACATTGCTGGAGGAAGACTGGGCTCAGGAAAGTATAAGGGGGGATGGGGGGGGGGGGGGGGTGGCTGCTGCACATAGAAGGGTTTTTACTTTCATGAATTAAATAACTGAAGGTAAAAAAACCTTCAGCCTTTACAAACACTTTAAGCTTTGGCAATAAAACATGGACGCTGATTGGTTTCTATGCAGAGCTGCACCAGATTTTGCACTCTCCAGTTTCAGTAAATCAACCCCCATGAGTTTCAACACACAACAGGCAGGTGTGCTCCACTATTACCTTCAGGAAACCCTCTATGAGAGATGCTATGCAGCCATCACTGGGGTGCAGAAATGTGGATAGAAATGGATGCATAGAGGCTGCAGGAGATCAGCAGATGATGAGATGCAACAAGGGGGGAAAAACAACAGAGGGGGAAAAAAAGGATTTTATTAAAAGCAAACAAGCTAAATGTTAGTGTTTAATTTAAGGCTGCTTTCTCACTGGGGCGGCGGATCCGTTAGCGGTAAAGCGCCACCAGTTGTAGCGGCGCTTTACCGCTGTTTAAGCGTTGCTTTTCGGCTGCTAGCGTGGCACTTTTAACCCCTGCTAGCGGCCGAAAAGGAGGTTAAAAGTGTGTTGCGGCGCTTCGGAAGCGCTTTTCAGGCGCTTTGGAATCGCTGCCCATTCATTCCAATGGGCAGGGGGCGGTGGAGGAGCGGTGTATACACCGCTCTTCTACTACCCCAAAGATGCGGCTTGCAGGACTTTTTTTCCCATCCTGCAAGCGCACCGCCCCAGTGTGAACGCACTCTGGCTTTCACACTGGGAGGCATGAGATCAGTTTTTCAGGCGCTATTTTTAGCGCTAAAAACGCCTGAAAACTGCCTCAGCATGAAAGTAGTAAGGGGGGTAAAAGCCTTGCCTAAGGCTTTATTCACCCCTATGCATGTTGCTTTTGAGCATTTCTGCAGTGCTTTTTGCTGCGCTTTTTCCGCGTTTTCAGACACGTGTTTTTGATGCGTTTTGCATTTTTTATGCGTCTGTTCTTTTTACTTGGCCAATTTGCTGGCAAAATTACAGAATACAAAACACGTCAAAAATGTGCTAAAAACGCACTACATGCTTTTTTTTTTTGCAGTGTCTCCATTGATGTCTATTGAATCAAAAAAAGGTTCATAAACAAAGTTTTTTTTTCCCCCACCCCGGGACGCCTTCTTTCCCCGGGGGAGGAGAAAAATGCAGTTTAAAAGTCACGTTTTGCATGTACATTTATGCGCATTCCTGCATTCTATTGGCTAGAATATAAATGTATTCTGGGCATTAGAATGCATTAAAAGAGAAGTATAGTCAAAGCTGTTTTGGCCATAGAGTACTTCTCTTCTGGGTCACAGGAGTGCATAGAGCCAGTCCAGGCTCTGCAGGGACGCCCCCCCCCCCCCCCCGCACGCGCGTGCAAACAGAGATCACCCCACACATGTGAGGTATCACCGTGAACACCAGATCGTGGGAAATACAATTGTAGCACCAGAACCCCTCTGTACATCTTATCTGGTAACCTGTAAAGGCTTGAAAGCAGGGGGTCTCAAACTGGCGGCCCTCCAGCTGTTGCGAAACTACAAATCCCATGATGCATTGCAAGGCTGACAGTTACAAGCATGACTCCCACAGGCAGAGGGATGATGGGACTTGTAGTTTCGCAACAGCTGGAGGTGCGCCAGTTTGACACCCCTGCTTTAAAGCATCATCCATGGATAGTAAAACTCATGCCGTTTGTCGCTGTTGCACGGGTGTGTACAACTGTAAAGTGTGACATGTTTGGTACATACAGCGATATAAAAAATCTACACACCAATGTTAAAATGTCAGGTTTCTGTGATGTAAAAAAAAAAAAAAGAGACAAAGATAAATAATTTCAGAACTTTTTTCTACCTTTAATATGACCTATAAACTGTACAACTCAATTGAAAAACAAACTAAAATCTTTTAAGGGGGGGTAAAACTAAAAAACTAAAATAAAGTGGTTGCTTAAGTGTGCACACCTTCTTATAACTGGGGATGCAGCTGTGTTCAAAATTAAGCAATCACATTTAAACTCATGTTAAATAGGAGTCAGCACACACCTGCCATCATTTAAAGGGCCTCTGGTTAACCCCAAATAAAGTTCAGCTGTTCTAGTAGGTCTTTCCTGACATTTTCTTAGTCGCATCCTACAGCAAAAGCCATGGTCCGCAGAGAGCTTCAAAAGCATCAGAGGGATCTCACTGTTAAAAGGTATCAGTCAGGAGAAGGGTACAAAAGAATTTCCAAGGCATTAGATATACCATGGAACACAGGGAAGACAGTCATCATCAAGTGGAGGAGACAATATGGCACAACAGTGACATTACCAAGAACTGGACGTCCCTCCAAAATTGATGAAAAGACGAGAAGAAAACTGGTCAGGGAGGCTGCCAAGAGGCCTACAACAACATTAAAGGAGCTGCAGGAATATTTGGCAAGTACTGGCTGTGTGGTGACAACAATCTCCCGTATTCTTCATATGTCTGGGCTATGGGGGTATAGGGGCAAGATGGAAGCCTTTTCTTACGAAGAAAAACATCAAAACCCAGATAAATTTTGCAAAAACACATCTGAAGTCTCCCAAAAGCATGTGGGAAAATGTGTTCTGGTCTGATGAAACCAAGGTTGAATTTTTTGGCCATAATTCCAAAAGATATGTTTGGCGCAAAAACAACACTGCACATCACCAAGAGAACACCATACCCACCGTGAAGCATGGTGGTGGCAGCATCATGCTTTGGGGCTGTTTTTTTTTCAGCTGGAACAGGGGCCTTAGTCAAGGTAGAGGGAATTATGAACAGAACAGTTCCAAATACCAGTCAATATTGGCATAAAACCATCAGGCTTCTGCTAGAAAGCTGAACATGAAGAGGAACGAACTTCATCTTCAGTATGACAACGACCGAAAGCATACATCCAAATCAAACAAAGGAATGGCTTCACCAGAAGAAGATTAAAGTTTTGGAATGGCCCAGCCAGAGCCCAGACCCGAATCCCATTGAAAATCTGTGGGGTGATCTGAAGAGGGCTGTGCACAGGAGATGCCCTCACAATCTGACAGATTTGGAGTGTTTTTGCAAAGAAGAGCGGGCAAACATTGCCAAGTCAAGATGTGGCACTCTGATAGACTCCTACCCAAAAAGACTGAGTGCTGGAATACAATCAAAAGGTGCTTCAACAAAGTATTAGTGTAAGGGGTGTGCAAACTTATGTAACCAGATTTTTTTTTATTTTTTTTATTTTCCTCCACCTAAAAGATTTCAGTTTGTTGTTCAATTGAGTTGTACAGTTTTATAGGTCACATTAAAAGGTGGAAAAAGTTCTGAAACGATATATCTTTGTCTCATTTTTTTACATCACAGAAACCTGACATTTTAACAGGGGTGTGCAGACTTTTTATATCCGCTGTATTTACTCGGCGTAACATCATCTTTTATATATACCAAACAATTGGGCATTATATTGTGTTTTTTTTTGCATTCAAATTTTTTAAAAAAGTGTATTTTTCTTCCAAAAGAAAATTTGCGGTGAAAATACTGTGTGACATAAAAAAATTGCAACACCCACCATTTTATTCTCTAGGGCCTTAGTTTATAATATTTCGGTGTGCTAATTTTCTAGCAAAAAATACTGGATTATATGTTAACCAAAAAGTGCCAGAAAGGGCCTGGTCTTCGGGTGGGTAAGCCCTGGTAATCAAACCCACATTCAGAAACGTTTGTGCCCCTAGACGGGCACAAAAGGGCAATACCCTACCCAATGTAATAACCACTGATGACACAAGGTACATTATTATTATACTGTTTTAGTGTAAGGCCCTATTGGGGGGTGTGTCCGTGACCAGGCCCCTATTCCTGGAGGGTCAAGCAAAAGGGAATGGTCACCCAACACGCCAAGATATAACAAGAATTCGGCTGACAGATACCCCCCACACCCAAATCCTTTACCATGGAAGCACAGGCAATACTATTTTGTCCTTTTTTGTTGTGCCTGGAGCCCAGAAGTGCCATGCGGGGAGGAAGGAATGAGATTCTTCTGTTGCAGGTACCCTGCTGTGCAGAAACATATACCTAAAAAAACACAGTGAGGCCGGGGCGGGATGGTTGAAAGGGGAGCTGGGCCGTCAGCCGCGGCACTTCAGAGTTCTGGGGGGGTCAGAGGTTACTCAAGCAAAATCCACTGGCCAAATAAAAGCTTGTTTGCAGAAGCCGCCGTGTAGATAAATCACAGATCTGTTTGCACCTCTCCAGGCCTCCTGACCCACACATGCTGCTCTGCTCCTCACCGACCCACAGATACTATTTCACTTGTCAGATGCTCATTCCCTGCGTACCTGGTGTGTGTGTGTGTGGGGGGGGGGGGGGATGGAGTTGGATGTCCAAGTAGAAATTGTTCTATGTCACCCAATAAAAATACCGGAACTCTTTGCTAATTCTTTTAACAGTTTTCTTAACTAAAGGAAGAGAACATAGCATTTTGCTCATTTAAGACGCGTGGGACATCAAAATGATGGCACTTTTGGGTTTGTAGAATGATGGACACCAAGGTCAGGGGCATGGCGATGGTGACAGAATCATGGCTGAAAATCTGGGGTGTGGAGTCCAAAGCATGGCAGAATGCAGGGTGCCAGCGCTATGCAACATGCCATGTGTTGGGGCTAAGGGTTATGTGTGGGGGTTTCGGGTTGGCAACATTCAAGGCCTACTGGACTATGGCATGTTGAGATTTGGGACCACAGAACTTTGGCATGCTGATACTTGGCATCCCAGAGCTGTGGTACACGGACACTCAGGGTTCTGAAACTCTAGTACACGGACACTTTGGATACCGGAGCAATGGTGCGCCGACACGCTGAGTCCGGGACCCAGGGCACGCCAACACGCCGGGTCCGGGACCTAGGGCACGCCAACACGCCGGATCCGGGACCTAGGGCGCGCCGACACGCCGGGTCCGGGACCTAGGGCTCGCCGACACACCGGGTCCGGGACCTAGGGCATGCCGACACGCCGGGTCCGGGACCTAGGGCACGCCGGGTCCGGGACCTAGGGCACGCCGGGTCCGGGACCTAGGGCACGCCGGGTCCGGGACCTAGGGCACGCCAACGCGCCGGGTCCGGGACCCAGGGCACGCCGACACGTCGGGTCCGGGACCTAGGGCACGCCGGGTCCGGGACCTAGGGCACGCCGACACGCCGGGTCCGGGACCTTGGGCACGCCGACACGCCGGGTTCGGGACCTTGGGCACGCCGACACGCCGGGTCCGGGACCTAGGGCACGCCGGGTCCGGGACCTAGGGCACGCCGGGTCCGGGACCTAGGGCACGCTGACACGTCGGGTCCGGGACCTAGGGCATGCCAACACGCCGGGTCCGGGACCTAGGGCACGCAGAATCTGGGTCCGGGACCTAGGACACGCCGACACTCAGGGTCCGGGACCTAGGGCACGCTGACACGCAGAGTTCGGGGACCTAGGGCACGCCGGGTCCGGGACCTAGAGCACGCCGTCACGTTGGGTCCGGGACCTAGGGCACGCCATCACGCTGGGTCTGGGACCTAGGGCACGCCGACACGCCGAGTCCGGGGACCTAGGGCAAGCCGACACGCCGAGTCCGGGGACCTAGGGAACGCCGTCACGTCGGGTCTGGGACCTGGGGCACGTGGTCACGTCGGGTCTGGGACCTGGGGCATGCCATCACGCCGGGTCCGGGACCTAGGGCACGCCGGGCCTGGGACCTAGGGCACGCTGGGTCTGGGATCTAGGACACACCGGGTCTGGGACCTAGGGCACGCCGACATGCCGGGTCCAACACCTAGGGCACGCCGGGTCTGGGACCTAAGGCACGCTGGGTCTGGGACTTAGGGCACGCCAACACACCAGGTCCGGGACCTAGGGCACGCTGACACGCCGGGCCTGGGACCTAGGGCACGCTGACACGCCGGGACCTAGGACATGCCGGGTCCGGACCTAGGGCACACTGGGTCCAGGACCTAGGGTACACAGACAGTCAGGGTCCGGGACCTAGGGCACGCTGACACGCCGAGTCCGGGGACCTAGGGCACGCCGACACGCCGAGTCCGGGGACCTAGGGCACGCCGACACGCCGAGTCCGGGGACCTAGGGCACGCCGACACGCCGAGTCCGGGGACCTAGGGCACGCCGACACGCCGAGTCCGGGGACCTAGGGCACGCCGAGTCCGGGGACCTAGGGCACGCCGAGTCCGGGGACCTAGGGCACGCCGAGTCCGGGGACCTAGGGCACGCCGAGTCCGGGGACCTAGGGCACGCCGAGTCCGGGGACCTAGGGCACGCCGACACGCTGAGTCCGGGGACCCCGGGCACGCCGGGTCCGGGGACCCCGGGCACGCCGGGTCCGGGACCTAGGGCACGCCGGGTCCGGGACCTAGGGCACGCCGGGTCCGGGACCTAGGGCACGCCGGGTCCGGGACCTAGGGCACGCCGGGTCCGGGACCTAGGGCACGCCGTCACGTCACCTAGGGCACGCCGTCACGTCAGGTCCAACACCTAGGGCACACCGACACGCCGGGTCCAACACCTAGGGCACGCCGGGTCTGGGCTCTAGGGCACACCGGGTCTGGGAACTAGGGCACGCCGACACGCCAGGTCCAACACCTAGGGCACGCCGGGTCCTAGGGCACGCCGGGTCCGGGACCTAGGGCACGCCCGGTCCGGGACCTAGGGCACGCCCGGTCCGGGACCTAGGGCACGCCCGGTCCGGGACCTAGGGCACGCCCGGTCTGGGACCTAGGGCACGCCCGGTCCGGGACCTAGGGCATGCCGACACTCTGGGTCCGAGACCTAGGGCACGCCGACACGCTGGGTTCGGGACCTAGGGCACGTCGACAGATAACGGGACCAGACACTAAGATAAAATTCCAGAAATTGCACATAATAAATCAGATCCGTTCATTTAAGAACACATCAGAAAATGTCAAAGGAATACATTGAAATATTAAAAAGAAAAATAAACTGATTGCTCTCTCTGGTTGGAAGTCGTCCATTCGCAGACATCTGTGTCCTCAGTGTATAACCTGAGATCCGGGAGACATGTGCAGGCAGCTGAGCGAACTGCAAGCCGCCAACCAACTCCAACAACAATATTTTCACATGAAGCCGAGGAAATGAACTCTTCTGTATTACTTCTCACCGAACGTCAAACAGCTCTGTATTCACCAGCACATCAAGACGTGGCTTTACTTTTACTGCCACCATACCACAAAAAAATCCAACCACTCAAACAGGAGCGTAATTTAAAAGAACAACAAACTCAATCTAAAAATAGCAGCAAAAAAATAACATTTTTGTCATCTAGAAAGTTTGAATCCCGTGTATAAAGTATTTATGAAGTTAGAAGCTGATTGGTTACTATATACAGCTGCACCAGATTCTGTGTGCTCCAGTTTTAGTAAATCTACCCCAATTGCATTTTTACACTTTAAAGTGAATGTCCAGATATTACACCAAATGCACTCCTGAACCCCTCTTTCCCCCTTTACAGGATGCACCAGCATTATTTATTTATTTTGCTTTGTTCCTGTAGTGAGAGTCAGCTTTTATTACTCACTGTGACATCATCACTAGACTTGGAGAATTTTTTATTTTTTTTAGCAGGGGCAGCTGCAGTGAGCTCAGTTCCTATTGATGTAGGCACACACCCAGAACTACATCTCCCAAAAGCCCTTTCCTCATACAGAATGTGTGGACCGGCCCATTAAGGCAGCATCACTGTTTTGCTGGGTAAAAACAGAATGCATACACGAGGAGAGGGGGCAAAGAGGGGGGGGGGGGAGAGGAGAGGGGCAAAGAGGGAGGGGAGAGGGGCAAAGAGGGGGGAGAGGAGAGGGGCAAAGAGGGGGGGAGAGGAAAGGGGCAAAGAGGGGGGGAGAGGAGAGGGGCAAAGAGGGGGGGAGAGGAAAGGGGCAAAGAGGGGGGGAGAGGAGAGGGGCAAAGAGGGGGGGGAGAGGAGAGGGGCAAGGGGGGGGGGCAGAGGGGAGTGGAGGAGTTCTGAAGTCCAGCGGGCAGGGCTGACAACCTGGGTTGGTATATCAGTGCAACAGAAGCGCTGTGTTGTCAGCTCAAACAGGAAGTCTGGAGTTCACTGGATTCTCTCACCCAGCTGGTGTTTTTCTGCACTTGCAACATATTTAAAAGGGATAAACACGGGAAATGTGCATGTGTTGCGGAGTACTAATCATATATATTTTTTGTTACATTTTGCACTGACATATACATTAAAGGAGTTCTATGATCACAGTCAGGGTCGGGACAAGGGGTGGGCATGAAGGGTGGCTGCCCTGGCACTGTGGTACCATGTGAGGTGGGAGGGCATTACAAGGAGATTCGGGGAAGGGGGATTTGTGTTAGGAGGGGGAAAATGGGGAGGGGGGGTGCGGCAGGAGGTAAGAATTGTTCTAGGATGGGAAATTTGGGGAGGTGTGCTAGGAGTGATGATTTGGGGGGATTTGTGTTGAGAGGGGATATGGGGGGGGGGATTTGTGCTAGAAAAGGCAATATGGTGTTGGGGGATTTGTGCTGGGAGGAAATTTTTTTTTTTTTGGAGGGGGATTTGTGCTAGTAGGGATTGATTGGGGGGTATTTGTGATAGGAGGGGAAATTTTGGGAGGTGCGCTAGGAGTGATGATTTGGGGGGGGATGGGATTTGTGTTGAGAGGGGATATGGGGGGGAAGATGATTTGTGCTAGAATAGGTAATATGGTGGGAGAGGGGGGGGGGGGGGGGGGAATTTGTGCTAGGAGAGGATTTTTTTTTTTTTTTAGGGAGGGGGATTCGTGGTAGTAGGGATGATTGGGGTGCATTTGAGTTAGGAGGGGAAAAGTGGAGATTTGTGTTAGGATGGGGGATTGGGGGAGGGGAATTTGTGCTGGCAGAGGGGATTTGGAGTGGGGGGGTTTGTGTTTGCGCTCAGGGGGAAAATTTGAGGGGTAGAGGATTAGTGCTAGGAAAGGAGAATATTTTTTGCAGGGGGGGGGGGTTGTGCTGGGAGCATATGTTGAATGGGAGGATTTAAGCATGCATATTAGCACTCAATTTTTTTTTTTTTTTTATTGGGGGGGGGGGTTTCATCTTAGGGGGGCTCACAATTTGGCATCTTCGCCCTGGACTCTAGGTGACCTTGTCCTGGCACTGGTCACAGCATAAACTTTCATCGACAGCATAGCAATAACAATACAAACAATAGTTATATTTGACAATTCAATACCAAGGGGTCCCAGGTGCCCCAGCCCCCGGAAAGTTGACCACCTCCACCAAGAAACACAGCAACATAAAGACAACCTCTGTGCACCTACCCAGCGCCTGCTTCCCCCCAAGCTTGCATGTATGAGGAGGCCTATCCGGCACCCAAAAACCTGTGCTGTGTCGCCCGGATATTGCACCAGCTGGTCCCCCCTTCATTCATGCACCACCACGAGACCGATACAATGTCTCCGGCGCCCGTAAAGGAAATGATGCCCGGTGACCTCCAGTCAAGTGGCGTCAGCTCTGTGTGGAGGAAAGGGACCCTCCTCCCCCTCAACCGAGTACCGGCGCCCATGCTTCCAAGGAGATGACATCATGCTTCCTTGTCCATCTGCAGCGCTGTCATTGTCTGTAAAATGCAATTTGGCCACCTGATGGCGTTCTGTACACAGATGGTATACAGAGCACCCCCCCCCCCCCACTCTTTATATGTCGTTTCCAGCTTGTGTGATTGGCTCACTGATTTTCCCAGAAGTCTGCACTAAGATACAATTCCGATTTTGAGCATCCCCTGCAAATCAAATGTCATTTTTTTGGTGAGATACTACCAAAGTGAAATTACGACTAAAGGGATGCAGAGCCTGCCACTTTCCTCATTAGAACCCTGCAAGTGCAGCAGCTGATTGATAATTTATAAAGCGACTCCCATTCACATTCACTCAGCACATGGATACAGACAAACAAACAGCTATTTCTTCACTCAGATTCTGGACACTATACCAACAATATAGCACCACATCCCTTAAAGCTGAGTTCCACCCAAAAACGGAACTTCCGCTTTTTGGAATCCTCTCCCCCTCCGGTGTCACATTTGGCACCTTTCAGGGGGGAGGGGAGAGCAGATAACTGTATAATCCAGGTATTTGCTCCCACTTCTGGGCATAGATAGCCGCAGTATCTGCGGATATCTAGGCCATATCCGGCGTCTCCTCCGTCCCCCCCCACTCGCTGTCTTCTGGGAGACACACAGGTCCCAGAAGACAGCGGGGACCAGTGAGTTTGCGCAGCGTGACTCGGGCATGCGCAGTAGGGAACCAGGCTGTGAAGCTGCAAGGCTTCACTTCCTGATTCCCTTACCGAAGATGGCGGCGACTCCACCCGAGAGCTAAGGGACAGATCGGCTTAGGGTTCCGACATCGCGGGTGCCCTGGACAGGTAAGTGTCCATATTTTAAAAGTTAGCAGCTGCAGTATTTGTAGCTTCTGACTTTTTAAAAAAAATAAATAAATAAATTCGGCGGAACTCCGCTTTAAATAATTTGTATATTGGAGATTTGTTAAAAAGTGTACATTTTATTAAAACAACGCACTTGCATTAGAAAAGACTCATACAGTGCAGTCCTTAAAGGTACAGCACGATGGTGTGGTTACCAACACGTTTCGCCCTACAATGGGGCTTCCTCAGGGGGACACTAGCCAAATGAGTATCAGAGCCTTCCCAAGATATATTGCAATTGATAATGGTTCGAGGGGTCAGGCAGATACCATAAAACCAAACACCAGACTGCAGGCAATCATAGAGGGCATGAATAGACCAGAGAGTCTAATTGGCAAAAAAAGATGAACACGAGGATGAGAAACTCCTATTGGGGACACTCAGCACATAATCTGAGGTCCTGTAGGGAGTGTGTCTCTCCTCATGGTTTCCATAACAAAAAAGGTAGGAATCTGCAACAAAAGTTTGTTAAAATCCTTGCAATGTACATCGATCACCCAGAGAGGAATTTTTTTTTTCCCGAACAAAATTGGAGTTACACTTTAAAACGATACATTTATTTCAGCATAAGACACATCCTTACCTGTCTCTGCATTTCCTCTACTTGTCTCTGAGAAACTCCCTGCAGAATGCTGAACATCTCCGAGATCTTCTCTTCTGGAATCACCACCGACGCCCTGGAATCAGAGGAACGGACACGTCTTATACGTACTGTAACGTGTAGGGCGATCGATTTTGTTTTTTACATTTTATTTCCGCAAAAAACAGAGAACAGAAGTCTCAGACGTTTAAAAAAAAAAAAAAAAAAACATGCCGCACCATGCAGTTTGGTGAGCGCAGCATGGCACATTGTTTGCAGACGCATTGGGGTGCCATCAACAATTAAAAGTCCCGCTGCATAACTGCTAAATTATTTGTTCCCTCTGTTTTCACCTGGTGATCTGGCCAGTAACACACCTCCTGTATTAGAGTGCCCCCCCCCCCCCCACTCTGGATGAAGGAGCACAGGGGGCACCCATTGGACAGCAGCATTGTCAGTCTGTGGGGAGGGGAGTGTTAGATGAACTATCAGATTTAAATACAAATTTCATACAATTTTTTTAAATACTAACAAACCGAAGACAAACTTCTGCTAATACATTATAAGAAGTTACAGCAAAAAATGTTTTTCCTTTTGGGTTAAAGTTTTTACATAAATAAATAAAAGCTGATCATTTTAAGCACCCCTGCCAGTGTTAAATGGTTTGTCTCATCTCTGATGCATTCTGCTGGAAAGCATGTTCTATTGAAAAACAACAGACTTACTGGCTGGATCACCAGATGAAAATAGAAGAAAGAAAGCCTAATACAAGAAAACGAATGCAGCCATCACATCTAAGAATTTGTAAGCTGCAATATAATACATTTTTGCTTTTGGGTCGAATACAGATTTCAGCTTGATTAGCAATCGCCTGGAACTCCACCTTTAATAAATTTGATATGTTAACTACTTAAGGACCAGGCCTATTTTTACATTTTTTAAGTTAAGATCATTTTTTTTTGCTAGAAAATTACTTAGAACCCCCAAACATTATATATAATTTTTTTCAGACATCCTACAGAATAAAATGACGGTTGTTGCAATACTTTATGTCACACCATATTTGCGCAGTGGTTTTACAAAAGCAATTTTTTTGGGAAAAAATGAATAAAAAAATAAGAAAACATTAAAAGTTAGCCCAATTTTTTTATATTGTGAAACATAGATTCACGCTGAGTAAATTGATACCCAACATGTCATGCTTCAAAATTGCGCCCGCTCGTGGAATGGCGACAAACTTTAACACTTAGAAATCTCCATAGACAAAGTTTAAAAATGTCTACAGGTTACCAGTTTAGAGTTACACAGGAGGTCTTTTGCTAGAATTATTGCTCTCACTCTAACGATCGCGGCGATACCTCACATGTGGTTTGAACACAGTTTACATATGCAGGTGCGACTTACGTATGCGTTCACTTCTACCCACGAGCATGGCGGGACGGGGCGTTTTACTTTTTTTTTTTTTTTTTTTTATCTTATTTATTTTATTTTTTATTTTTACTCTGTCTCTTTAAAAAAGAAAAAAAAAATTGGATCAGGTTTTTTATCTTAATACATTCTATGCATTAGGATAAAAAGCCTTCTGTGTGTAGCCCCCCCTCAGCCCCCCTAACACGTACCTGAGGTCCCTCTCTGTCCAGCGATCTCCACGAGTGCTTCAGCCTTTCGAAATTCTCCTTCCTGATTGGCTGAAACATGGCAGCGGTGTCATTGGCTCCCGCTGCTGTCAATCAAAGTCGGCTAGCCAATCAACGGAGAGAGGGGGCGGGGCTGGGCCTCCGTGTCTGAATGGACACATGGAGCTGTGACTCAACTTAGGTGCCCCCACTGCAAGCTGCTTGCTGTGGGGGCACTGAACAGGAGGGAGGGGCCAGGATCACAGAAGAGGGACCCGAGAAGAGGCGGATCCGGGCTGCTCTGTGCAAATCCACTGCAACAGAGCAGGTAAGTATGACATGTTTATTATTTTTATAGGGGAAAAACAAAACAAGACTTTACAATCACTTAAGTGATGATTGGATAAAGAAACCTAATAAATGGGGAATAATAAATGGGGAATGTTACCTCTTCCAGTCCAGCACCTCAGAGAAGGGCAGTACGTAGGAGTCGGCCAAGATAACGGGGACACAACCAGCTTGAAGGACGTCACTGAGAACCGTTTGCCCCAAGCGGGCGCCGCGGAAGACCAGGCAGAATGTGGCCTCCTACAAATGGAAACAGAGGACAGGTGAAAGCATTATTATATTTTATATCATGTTACTAAAACCAAACAGCAGAAGCAGCTGGGGTGACTGGCCAGTGTAAAGCAGTCAAGCAGTTACCCCAGAATTTCATCGATCAAGAAATGTGGTTGGACACAACAGGTAACTTCTCCAGCTTACGTCAAGTCATCCTGAACTTTCCATTTCAAAATGCAGAATGGCTCCCTTGCACTCCTTGTGGCAGCTGCTTGTATGGCAGGTGGATGCAGCAACCAAGTAGCCCTTAGTACGCTACTGATACTGTCCAGTACATTGGACCTTTACCTGTACTTAAAGTGGTTGTAAACCCTTACAATACACTTTTTGCTACAGGTAAGCCTATAATAAGGCTTACCTGTAGCTACCCTGGATATCTCCTAAACCTGCACAGTTTAGGAGATATCCCCTGTATCTGCATGTGCTGACGCCAGCAATGGCAGTACGTGCCATTGCTTCAGTTAGACTGTGCCGTTACCGGCGGCTCCCGTGCGCATGTGCTGGAGTGACCTCATCGCGGCTCCAGCCAATCATAGCGCCAGAGACCGCGATACCCGGAAGTAACTCTGGGAGTGATGTCGCCGGCTGGAGCGGTGAACGAGGACCGCTGCGAGGGCTTCGATCTAAGGTAAGTAATACATAATGAGCTAGTATGCTATGCATACTAGCTCATTATGCCTTTGTCTTGCAGGTTTTTTTTTTTCATTATTTTTTTTTTTGGGTTTACAACCACTTTAATACAAGTACATTTGTCGTGTATTGAATCTTCTTGAATCTCAGTGTGTATTTCTTACAGATCTGTGCAGTAATCCAGTGTGAGACTTTTCCCTCTGTAATAAAGACCGCTCACTGCTGCTCTCTCTCCTTGTGTAGGGTGACTGGTCTGGTCTCCGCCCCCTCCTGTGGTTTTCTGGAGGAAGCCTGTAGTGGGTGGAGCATGATGGCCCCTCCCAGAGCTCCACTCTCTACACCACGGGTCTCCAAACTATGGCCCTCCAGTTGTTCAGGAACTACAATTCCCATTATGCCTAGTCATGTCTGTGAATGTCAGAGTTTTACAATGCCTCATGGGACGTGTAGTTCCGCAACAGCTGTAGGGCCGTAGTTTGAGGATCCCTGCTCTACACTTAGGATGTGCAACACACCACCCCCCAGCAAGTTATATTTACCCATCTGTGCTCCCTCCCCCTGTTCCATGTAAGCCCTAGCTTTACTGCTCTAACAGAGTGGGGGGTCTTCTACATATGAAGGAACATGTGCCCCCCCCCCCCACACCCATGCTTCCCCCTTCCCTATATACCAGTGCTCAGGCATGTGGGTGAATGGGGGCAAAGACGTCATCCACCTGGTTAGACTCCAACACCAGGGTGGACTCCTGCAGTGGGGAGCCAACAAGAGCGCTTGGATAGATAAGAATACCTTGCAAGATTAAGGCCCATTTCCCACCAGCGGACCGATGGAGTCCGCCTGTCTGTTTTTCAGGAGGACCCGATCGGGCCACGCATCGTCCACTATCGGGGTGGCGGATTTCAGCCGACACCCGCAGGGTATCCGATCCGACAAAATCCACTGAAAACAGACGAATGGCGATACGTTCGCCATCTGTCTAGCGGTTCAGATCAGATGGATCTGACATGCAGTGTGCTTCCATCCGACCACCCCATAGAGGAGAGCTGGCTCAGTCCTTGTCTGCTCTGCATAGCGGAGTAGACACGGATTTGTCATCCCCCCGCTCAGCGGAATCACCGGAGAGATCCCCCGCTGAGCAGGCAGATTCCGCTTGGACGGATCCGCTCCGTGTGAAAGGGACCTAAAGTGGTTCTAAACTGTAAAGGTTTTTTTCACTTTAATAAATTCTCTACATTAGGATGAAAAAATATCTTCCAATAACAATGCAACCCCCACCCCACCCCCCTCAAAGTGGCTGTAAACCCTTACAATCCACTTTTTACTACAGGTAAGCCTATAATATGTCTTACCTGTAGCTACCGTGGATATCTCCTAAACCTGCATGTCATCGGCACATGCGCGCTGAAGCAATGGCTCATTCGTGCTGTTGCTTCAGCTGACATGCCCTTACTGGCGGCTCCCACGCACATGCGCGGGAGTGACGTCATCGTGGCTCCGGCTAATCACAGCACCAGAGCCCCCCACACCGGGAAATAACTCCGGGAGCCATGTCACTGGCCTGAGCAGTGTACAGGAACCGATGCAGGTTGGCTTTTATCTAAGGTTAGTATGTTATGCCACTTTAAACAATGACCTGAGCCCTCTCACGATCCAGCGCTGTGCCTGTCTGCAGCTCTCATCACTCTCTGCTCAGAGGACGGAGCAGGGGGAGTGGTTGAGCCGCGCTGTATGTGTCTATAGACGCACACAGCCTGGGTGGGGAGCACACCTGCATGTAAGCCCTCACAGTAACCAGCTTGCTATGGGGGCACGCGCAGAAAAAGACAAGCAGATAGCGCTGGAGGCAGAGGTGAAACTAGGGGGGGCAGGGGGGCATGTGCCCCAGGCACTGCACTGATCCCCAAAAGGAGTGCTGTTCTTCCTCTGACCATGCTCACCCACACCAACCTCGCCACCACTCCTCCTGGGCCCTGCTCTCCCTTCCCCACCACCATGGGGAATACTGCACAAGGTGGTGGGGTGTACAAGGTGGAGGGTGCACTGGGGGGGGGGGGGGGAGAGAAGAGCATGAGGGAGGTGTCAGGAGATCCAAAAGAACCGGGGTCTTTGCCCTGGGTGAAAGAAAGTCCACTGGCCAGCAGGGGACCACTGAAGAGGAGGAATGGTCTGCTCTCTGCAATACGACTGACTGCACAAAGCAAGTAAGTATAACATCTTTTTTATTTTAAGGAAAAGAAAAACCGAAGGTTTACAATCACTTTAGATATTAACTGGACCTCTGCACCCATCACACCTCGCCCTCTCTGACAACATCTACCTGAAGAACTTGCGGGTAGTCGTAGACATTATTCTTATAACAGCGTTTCCGATGTGGCGATGCGTCATCAGACAGGTTACTGCACTTATCCAGGATCAGCACCGACTCTCCGTTTTCGGCTCGTATCGCCTCCAGATCGGCACGGAACTCGGGGTGCAGAGCCGTCTGGGAGGAGAGTAGGAAGAATGTCCGGGGGCTGCAGAGAGAGAGGAAAGGATGGTCAGACTCCCTACAGAGACGCCCGTCGGTATGAAGAACACACCCATCACGCAATTCTCTATAATGTCATCTAATTCCTAAGAGGCTTCCAGACCTCGTTATAAGAAATATGCAGAGACCACCATTGGTGACCTCATTGTGCAAACGCATGATTGTTATTTAGACTAGCCCAGCTTCAATACATCACTGACCTGTCACAATAACAGCCAGGCAGCAAGCATTTTTAGAGGCAGATGTATTGGCAGCCTCCTGGGAACCCCAAAATACTAAGGGGGGGTTCTTTCTGAGACCTTTGAGCAACACTATTGCTGAACCGGGTAAGAAACAAAAATAATAATAATTTGCTTACTTTAAGGCTCCATTCACACTTGTACGACTCCAAAGTTGCGCCGACTTTGGGGTGCAACTTTGGTGAAACTTTGGATGGGTGCAACTTGGATATGACTTTGGCTTTGACCAGTGATAATAGACAACTTTTGGACACAAGTTACATTGCATAACATTCAGGTACGACTTTCATGCAACTTCCGAGGGTTAACATTGAAGTCAATTTTTTTTAAACGGTAAAACGGTAGAATGGACCAATTTGATTCTTTTTTTATTTTTATTTTCCTTAAGATCGGTTTTAGACCCCTTTGAAGACGTCAGCTTGTGACAAAACATGTAGGGCGTGGCTACGTGTTGTAAGCCGTCACATTGATTGCCCCATGTACTGCACGGGTGTTCGTTTGTTTTAATGCCGGCATAATTTTATCGTTTTTATCAGTGCTTTCACGGAGTGTGCACTCTCCGTTTTTGTTACATTTATTTTTACAATAAATCCCAAACTTATTCACACTATTGGAGCCCTTTTTTTGCTTCTCCTCTCTTACCATCTTGGAAGCAAGAGAGCGCTTCTCCCTCCTCCAGGTTCAAGACTTGGATCAGACCGGAGACGCTGGATGTATCAGCTGTTGCAGACACCTTCTCTACATGGTCCCTGCAGAGGGCGAAATCTGCACGCTCGTTAGACCTCGCCAATAGGGGGTCCATCACCGAGGGTAAGGGTCCATCTTTAACATTTATCTTTTGGATTCACCGCAAGTGGAGTCTTATCTATTTATCCCTCTTTCCTTTCGTTCAATCACACGGATGATGGGTTTATGGAAAGTGGATGATGGTTCCTCATACTGATGAACTCTTCTCATATTGTTTCACTTCATGGACTGGAGTTACAATTTCTACACATTATTTATATATTGATTATTCACTCCTTTTAAACAATACACTCATTTTTGATTGAATTGCATTGGTTGATTTTCCACGTTTGCATATATTTCACAGGTCATATCATATATGATTAGAGAAATTTTTCAATCCCCCATAATGACAACGTAAAAGAAGTTTGTTTGAAATTTTTGCAAATTTATTAAAAATAAAAAACGAAAAAAAAAATCCCAATAAGGCTGTAACATAACAAAATGAGGAAAAAGTGAAGCGCTGTGAATACTTTCCGGATGCACCTGTATGCAGACTGAATGAAATGTCATCTTATGCTTTTGAATGGATTAAAGTGATTGAAAAAGGTTCCTTTTTTTTTTATTTTATTTTTTTTGTTAAATAACAAACATGTTATACTTACCTGCTCTTTGTAAGGGTTTTGCACAGAGCAGCCCCGATCCTCCTTTTCTGGGGTTCCCCCGGCGGCGCTTCTGGCTCCTCCCCTTCATTAGGTGCCCCCTTAGAGAGCCGCTCTCCCTGGGGGCACCCGTGCGGGCGCGCTCCTGTGTCCTGCTGCTGCGTCCATTGACACAGACAGCAGGACTCAGACCGCCCCCCGTGCCACTGGATTTGATTGGCAGCAGTGGGAGCCAAGGGCTACCGCTACTATCAATCTATCCAATCAGGACCCGAGACAGTGTCTGGAGCTGCTGGGCTCGTTCCCGTCGGGTTCAGGTAAGAGAAAGGGGGGGCAGCTGCAGCACAAAAGGTTTTTCATCTTAATGCATAGAACATTACAACCCCTTTAACTCCTGAATCATCAGCTCCATCTAGTGGCCAAAATGTGATACCTCTCATTGAGAAAACGATACCGCATTTTGGTTACTAGATGGAGCTGATGATTCAAGAATTGATCTATTTGAAAACATAGAGTGGCATTTTGCTCAGCGGGCATGAAAGTTCCTGACATTTGTGCAACAAATGTTTAATAAATAAACTCCTAAGTGTTTGTAAACCCCAACAATGAACTCTTCCTAATTGATCTTTTTTGGTCTGCTAAAATCATTTCCGGACCGCCCACTGTGGATATTCGTCTCTACTTTGACGTTAAATACTGGGGTTATGGCAGCAGATAGCTGCCATAACCTAGCAAAGAATACTTATCTTAAATTGTAAACAAAACATGTCAGAAATAGGCTTGGTCCTTAAGTGGTTAAAAAAAAAATTGGAAGGGTTTCATCGATTACTACCTGTTGATCCTGCAGGAATAGAAAGAGATAGCCTGGTCGCCACACACCTCACCCGGCCCAAATAGTTTGCAGGTAAAAGCAACCTCCGCTCAATTCATCCAGGGCATGTCCCCAACATGTTTTGCCCTACCCTCCACGAATAAGCCCCAGCGGTGGGGCGAAACATGTTGGGGACATGAATCGAGCTGAGGCTGCTTTTACCTGCTAACTACTCATTCTGCAGCATGCTGTGGGTCTGAATAGACCTCTCCTCAGCGGCATCCAACTTATCGGACCTTGATAGCCTTAGGTGGGACGCTTAAGCATTTATCCTGGGTTACCTGTTGATCCTGCCGGAAATCCTGTGAGCTCAACTTCCTTAGCTCTCCGCCTGTGCTGTACTGTTATCAGTTACACTGCTCTAAGCGATCTCTGTGGACCACCAAATACCTATCCGTTATGTTATGGGGATGAAGAGGGAGTGTTCTGTAGTCCTAATGTGCATCCTGTCTTAGGGTGACAACGCGGCTCCTCCATACATACCATACAGTGGGTGAGCATTGAAACCGAGGACAGGGTGTGTTACTGGCAGGAAAAAAAAAAAAAAAAAAGCTTCAACTTTTATCCTTATAAAGCTGTCCTTGAGCACCAATCAGTGATTTTGCCTAGACTGAGATGATGTCATCAGCCTGCTGCAAGAAGGAGGAAGCATGTCCTCAGTCTCCTCTCTTCCTCACTGATCAGACTGCAATCTTGTAACTTTGTAGCAAGTCACAAGGTGAGAGGCTGGAGCAGGGGCTGATCTGTGTCAGGCATTTGTGAACACTGCTAAGAAATGCCCAGACTCCAGGATTTACATGATGGTGTAATCTCTGTGCCCGGGACGTAGGTGGTGACCCTAGATGATGCCTGAACAAAGATGGCACTGTTCTTCTGGGGAGAAAAGCAGATGAAGGCATTGTCAGGAGGAATACTCTGATCTCTGTTAGGAGGTAATACCTGGACAATATATATATATACACACACATATATCTGATGTTCAATCCACTTAACCACTTGAGCCCCGGACCATTATGCTGCCTAAGGACCAGAGGTCTTTTTCCAATTTGGCACTGCGTCGCTTTAACTGCTAATTGCGCAGTCATGCAATGCTGTACCCAAACGAAATTTGCGTCCTTTTCTTCCCACAAATAGAGCTTTCTTTTGATGGTATTTGATCACCTCTGCGGTTTTTATTTTTTGCGCTATAAATGGAAAAAGACCGAAAATTTTGAAAAAAAATGATATTTTCTACTTTTATTATAAAAAAAATCCAATAAACTCAATTTTAGTCATACATTTAGGCCAAAATGTATTCGGCCACATGTCTTTGGTAAAAAAAATGTCAATAAGCGTATATTTATTGGTTTGCGCAAAAGTTATAGCGTCTACAAACTAGGGTACATTTTCTGTAATTTACACAGCTTTTAGTTTATGACTGCCTATGTCATTTCTTGAGGTGCTAAAATGGCAGGGCAGTACAAACCCCCCCAAATGACCCCATTGTGGAAAGTAGACACCCCAAGGAAATTGCTGAGAGGCATGTTGAACCCATTGAATATTTATTTTTTTTGTCCCAAGTGATTGAATAATGACAAAAAAAAAAAAAAAAAAAAATATTTACAAAAAGTTGTCACTAAATGATATATTGCTCACACAGGCCATGGGCCTATGTGGAATTGCACCCCAAAATACATTCTGCTGCTTCTCCTGAATATGGGGATACCACATGTGTGGGACTTTTTGGGAGCCTAGCCGCGTACGGGGCCCCGAAATCCAATCACCGCCTTCAGGATTTCTAAGGGCGTAAATTTATGATTTCACTCTTTACTGCCTATCACAGTTTCGGAGGCCATGGAATGCCCAGGTGGCACAAAACCCCCCCAAATGACCCCATTTTGGAAAGTAGACACCCCAAGCTATTTCCAGAGAGGCATATTGAGTCCATGGAATATTTTATATTTTGACACAAGTTGCGGGAAAGTGACACATTTTTTTTTTTTTTTTTGCACAAAGTTGTCACTAAATGATATATTGCTCACACAGGCCATGGGCATATGTGGAATTGCACCCCAAAATACATTTAGCTACTTCTCCTGAGTACGGGGATACCACATGTGTGGGGCTTTTTGGGAGCCTAGCCGTGTACGGGACCCCGAAAACCAATCACCGCCTTCAGGATTTCTAAGGGTGAAAATTTTTGATTTCACTCTTCACTGCCTATCACAGTTTCGGAGGCCATGGAATGCCCAGGGGGCACAAAACCCCCCCAAATGACCCCATTTTGGAAAGTAGACGCCCCAAGCTATTTGCTGAGAGGCATGGTGAGTATTTTGCAGCTCTCATTTGTTTTTGAAAATGAAGAAAGACAAGAAAAAACTTTTTTTTTTTTCTTTTTTCAGTTTTCAAAACTTTGTGACAAAAAGTGAGGTCTGCAAAATACTCACTATACCTCTCATCAAATAGCTTGGGGTGTCTACTTTCCAAAATGGGGTAATTTGGGGGGGGGGTTTGTGCCACCTGGGCATTCCATGGTCTCCGAAACTGTGATAAGCAGTCAAGAGAGAAATCAAAAATTCACGCCCTTAGAAAGCCTGAAGGCGGTGCTTGGTTTTCGGGGTTCCGTACGCGGCTAGGCTCCCAAAAAGTCTCACACATGTGGTATCCCCGTACTCAGGAGAAGCAGCAGAATGTATTTTGGGGTATAATTTCACATATTCCCATGGCATGTTTGAGCAATATATCATTTAGTGACAATTTTGTGCAAAAAAAAAAAAAAATTGTCTCTTTCCCGCAACTTGTGTCGCAATATAAAATATTCCATGGACTCGACATGCCTCTCAGCAAATAGCTTGGGGTGTCTACTTTCCAAAATGGGGTCATTTGGGGGGGTTTTGAACTGTCCTGGCATTTTATGCACAACATTTAGAAGCTTATGTCACACATCACCCACTCTTCTAACCACTTGAAGACAAAGCCCTTTCTGACACTTATTGTTTACATGAAAAAGTTTTTTTTTTTTGCAAGAAAATTACTTTGAACCCCCAAACATTATATATTTTTTTAAAGCAAATGCCCTACAGATTAAAATGGTGGGTGTTTCATTTTTTTTTTTCACACAGTATTTGCGCAGCGATTTTTTTGGGGAAAAAACACACTTTTTTAAATTTTAATGCACTAAAACACACTATATTGCCCAAATGTTTGATGAAATAAAAAAGATGATCTTAGGCCGAGTACATGGATACCAAACATGACATGCTTTACAATTGCGCACAAACGTGCAGTGGCAACAAAATAAATACATTTTTAAAAGCCTTTAAAAGCCTTTACAGGTTACCACTTTAGATTTACAGAGGAGGTCTACTGCAAAAATTACTGCCCTCGATCTAACCTTCGCGGTGATACCTCACATGCATGGTGCAATTGCTGTTTACATTTGACGCCAGACCGCCGCTTGCGTTCGCCTTAGTGCGAGAGCAGGGGGCGACAGGGGTGCTTTTTTTTTTTTTTTTTTTTTCTTTATTATTTTTTTGCTTTTTTATCTTATTTTTAAACTGTTGCTTTCATTTTTATTTTTTTTTAATCATTTTTATTGTTATCTCGGGGAATGTAAATATCCCCTATGATAGCAATAGGTAGTGACAGGTACTCTTTTTTGAAAAAATTGGGGTCTATTAGACCCTAGATCTCTCCTCTGCCCTCAAAGCATCTGACCACACCAAGATCAGTGTGATAAAATGCTTCCCCAATTTCCCAATGGCGCTATTTACATCCAGCGAAATCTAAGTCATAAAATGCTCGTAGCTTCCGGTTTCTTAGGCCATAGAGATTTTTGGAGCCACTCTGGTCTCTGATCAGCTCTATGGTCAGCTGGCTGAATCACCGGCTGCATTCTCAGGTTCCCTGTTGAGACAGGAGAGCCAGAGAAAAACACGGAAGACGGTGGGGGGGGGGGGGGCATTCCCTCCCACGGCTTGTAAAAGCAGTCTAGAGGCTAATTAGCCGCTAGGATTGCTTTTACATGAAAGCCGACCGCTGGCTGAAAAGAATGATACCAAGATGATACCTAAACCTGCAGGCATCATTCTGGTATAACCACTCAAAGTTGTGAATGGCGTACCTGAAGACAAAAAAATGGTTAACAATAAAGCACAGTAAACGGTAAAGTATAAAAAATTGCATACCTGAAAAGCAAACATGATAAAGCATAATAACAATAAAACATTGCAGAATAGAATACAGTAAAAAAGAGCAGAACAATAGAGAGAATAGAGAGAGAGAGAACAATAAAACGACAACTATTTTTTTTTATTTTATATATATATATATTTTTTTTTTTTTTTTTTTTTTTACACTTTTTTTGTAACTAACTTTTATGACTGTAACCGGTTCCAGGTTCGGGTCTCTCAAAATGCGATGGCATCTTGGGAGACCCTGTGAAAGTGCGCCTAGTCTGTGCAATGCTGTACCCTATGCTAATACTCAACTAGTGCATGGTAGCGTTCAAAACATTCACCAATGCAAAGACCAGGATTGTCAGGACAGGAGGGACAATAATAGCGGGTGTCACGCCTATATCCGCGCTTGCTGCAGACACAATATCTTTTTTGGGGGCGTTCGCTGGGTAGGGGTACTCGGGAGGACATAAAGAAAATGCCTCTCATGCAGCCGACTGCATTTGGTTGGGGATGTGAATGGGGGAAGTACGGGCGCTGCAGAAGCGGTGGGTTCCCAATTAGGATTGGCGAATGCAGTAGGAAGGGCACTATGGGCACGACGGGCCTGTGTTTGTCTTTCTGGTGGCAGCGGGACACTACTTGTGCTTGCCACCTCACCAGCTTGAACTGCACTTATGGGACTCGCCACGTCACCATGTGTTACTGCAGTGCTGGTTTGACTACGACCGGGGTGTACTAGGCCGCTGGTGCTTGCCAGTTCACCAAAACGCTACCAAAAAATCTGTTAGCGATCGCAGGGATCAGGCCTGACTCTGCGAACGCTGCAGTTATGCGTTTTAGTCTTTTGTAAGTGACAGTGATCGATCGATACTGCACTTGGGTGGGCTGGGCTGGGCCGGGCGGAGGGGCAAAACGCAGGTGCTAGCAGGTATCTGGGCTGATCCCACTAACACTGCGTTTGTGAGAACCCTAAACTGCTGGGGATGCTAGTATAGATCTGATCGGATCAGATATTGATCCGTTCAGATACTATACCACTAAGGGTGGTGTACGGTGCGTGCGTGGGTGTTAGCGGTACTGGCGCTAACCTGACGCTGCCTGGGGCTGGTGCTTGCCAGTTCACCAAAATACTACCAAAAAAACTGTTAGCGATCGCAGGGATCAGGCCTGACTCTGCGAACGCTGCAGTTATGCGTTTAGTCTTTTGTAAGTGACAGTGATCGATCGATACTGCACTTGGGTGGGCTGGGCTGGGCCGGGCGGAGGGGCAAAACGCAGGTGCTAGCAGGTATCTGGGCTGATTCCGCTAACACTGCGTTTTTGGGAACCCTAAACTGCTGGGGACACTAGTATAGATCTGATCGGATCAGATATTGATCCGTTCAGATACTATACCACTAAGGGAGGCATATGCTGCGTGCGTGGGTGTTAGCGGTACTGGCGCTAACCTGACCCTGCCTGGGGCGACGCATATCACCGCCGGGCGATCAGGGGGCTAAACCTTTATTCGGTAATAAACGGCGGGTGCCCTGACACTATAAAAAATAAACAAACTAACCAGCGTCAACCGTAACGGTTATACGGTGATCAGTGGTGAAAGGGTTAACTAGGGGGCAATCAAGGGGTTAAAACATTTATTCGGTAGTATATGGGGGTCCCTGACGCTATAAAACGCTGACGGCGAACCTAAATATTTATGTCCCTAACTAGCGTCACCAGCGACACTAATACAGCGATCAGAAAAATGATCGCTTAGTGACACTGGTGACAGGGGGTGATCAAGGGGTTAAAACTTTATTAGGGGGGGTTAGGGGGGTACCCTAGACCTAAAGGGGGGTAATACTCACTGCCCCAACACTAACTGTCACAAACTGACACTATGCAGTAATCAGAAAAAAAAAAAAAAAAAACTGCTGGTGTCAGTTTGTGACAGGGGGGGGGGGGGTGATTGGGGGTGGATCGGGGGGCGATCGGGGGGGGGGATCGGGGTGTTTTGTGTGCCTGGCATGTTCTACTGTGTGTGTGTGTGTTGGTGCACTCACATTGATGTCTTCTCTCCTCGGGCCGGAACGGAAATTACCGACCCGAGGAGAGATGACATCATTTCCTTTGCTGCTGTTTAGCATACAGCAGCAAAGGAATGATTCGATTGGCCGGCGGCGATCGCGAGGGGGGGGCCACAAACGGATGGTCTCCCCCTCACCACCGATCGCCGGGGCACAAAGGACGACCGCCTCGGGCACCGGGGGGGGGTCCGATCGGACCCCCCACCCGCGGAAGGCAAATCACGTACACTGTACGTGATTTTGCCTGTCCGTGCCACTTTGCCGACGTACATCGGCGTGAGGCGGTCGTCAAGTGGTTAAAACTGGAGTATATTTTGTTGCAAAGTATTTCTCTTCCCCATAAGCTCATCCCGGCACCATTACCAGATTACCGGAACTCCGCTTCAAACACAACACCAAGCCAGAAACTGAGACACACTGACCCTGGGGAGCGCTCAGGTAGGTTCACTTCAGACAGAGGACTGAAGACGGGAATACTGACATCATATCCCTGGCGGTAAGTCCACGTTGAGAATCCTCCGCCGGCCAACACCGCTCTGGAAGAGATTAATGACAGACGCTATAAAATAATGTCCCGGGAGCTTCATAGTCAGTCAATGTGTATATTTCTCTGTAAATAATATAGTAATAGAAATATATATATATATATATATATATATATATATATATATACACACACACACACACACACACACACACACACACACACATATACACTACCGTTCAAAAGTTTGGGGTCACCCAAACAATTTTGTGTTTTCCATGAAAAGTCACACTTATTCACCACCATACGTTGTGAAATGAATAGAAAATAGAGTCAAGACATTGACAAGGTTAGAAATAATGATTTGTATTTGAAATAACATTGTTTTTACATCAAACTTTGCTTTCATCAAAGAATCCTCCTTTTGCAGCAATTACAGCATTGCACACCTTTGGCATCCGTCCACAACACTTTTTTCCAGTCTTCCTCTGTCCAATGTCTGTGTTCTTTTGCCCATCTTAATCTTTTTCTTTTATTGGCCAGTCTCAGATATGGCTTTTTCTTTGCCACTCTGCCCTGAAGCCCAAAATCCCGCAGCCGCCTCTTCACTGTAGATGTTGACACTGGTGTTTTGCGGGTACTATTTAATGAAGATGCCAGTTGGGGACCTGTGAGGCGTCTGTTTCTCAAACTAGAGACTCTAATGTGCTTATCTTCTTGCTTAGTTGTGCAACGCGGCCTCCCACTTCTTTTTCTACTCTGGTTAGAGCCTGTTTGTGCTGTCCTCTGAAGGGAGTAGTACACACCGTTGTAGGAAATCTTCAATTTCTTTGCAATTTCTCGCATGGAATAGCCTTCATTTCTAAGAACAAGAATAGACTGTCGAGTTTCAGATGAAAGTTCTCTTTTTCTGGCCATTTTGAGCGTTTAATTGACCCCACAAATGTGATGCTCCAGAAACTCAATCTGCTCACAGGAAGGTCAGTTTTGTAGCTTCTGGAAGGAGCTAGACTGTTTTTAGATGTGTGAACATGATTGCACAAGGGTTTGCTAATCATCAATTAGCCTTCTGAGCCAATGAGCAAACACATTGTACCATTAGAACACTGGAGTGATAGTTGCTGGAAATGGGCCTCTATACACCTATGTAGATATTGCACCAAAAACTAGACATTTGCAGTTAGAATAGTCATTTACCACATTAGCAATGTATAGAGTATATTTGTTTAAAGTTAGGACTAGTTTAAAGTTAGCTTCATTTAAAAGTACAGTGCTTTTCCTTCAAAAATAAGGACATTTCAATGTGACCCCAAACTTTTGAACGGTAGTGTACATACATACACACACAGTGCCTTGAAAAAGTATTCATACCCCTTCAAATTTTCCACATTTTGTCATGTTACAGCCAAAAACGTAAATGTATTTTATTGGGATTTTATGTGATAGACCAACACAAAGTAGCACATAATTGTGAAGTGGAAGGATAATGATAAATGGTTTTCCAAATTATTTACAAATAAATATGTGAAAAGTGTGGGGGGGCATTTGTATTCAGCCCCCCGGAGTCAATACTTTGTAGAACCGCTTTTCACTGCAATTACACCTGAAAGTCTTTTTGGGGATGTCTCCACCAGTATTGCACATCTATAAAGTGACATTTCTGCCCATTCTTCTTTGTAAAATTTCTCAAGCTCTGTCAGATTGGATGGAGAGCGTCTGTGAACAGCAATTTTCAAGTCTTGCCACAGATTCTCAATTGGATTTAGGTCTGGACTTTGACTGGGCCATTCTAACACATGATTATGCTTTGAGCTAAACCATTCCATTGTAGCTCTGGCTGTATGTTTAGGGTCGTTGTCCTGCTGGAAGGTGAACCTCCGCCCCAGTCTCAAGTCTTTTGCAGACTCTAACAGGTTTTCTTCTAAGATTGCCCTGTATTTGGCTCCATCCATCTTCCCATCAACTCTGACCAGCTTCCCTGTCCCTGCTGAAGAAAAGCATCCCCACAACATAATACTGCCACCACCATGTTTCACAGTAGGGATGGTGTGTTCAGGGTGATGTGAAGTGGTAGTTTTTCGCCACACATAGCATTTTGCTTTTAGGCCAAAAAGTAAAATTTTGGTCTCATCTGACCAGAGAACCTTCTTCCACATGTTTGCTGTGTCCCCCACATGGCTTCCCACAAACTGCAAATGGGACTTCTGATGGCTTTCTTTCAGGATAAACAAAAAAGAGGTGCCTCCAAGTGCAATATTAAAAAAACTTTTAATATCTCAAAAGGGATTAAGAACACTTACAGGAAGGATGATGAGAGGAATGCATCATATGTATAAATGAGGATGATCTGGCATCAAGTGTATATCAGGAATTCCCAGAAAAGTCACTATGCAGCAAAAGAACGTCCCAGCCGGGCCAGCAGGAAGACGCCACAGCTCTGGAGGCACCAATGGAGCGGCTGTGCTGTCAGAATCAGCGTTGGACGTGATTACCGGAAGTGACATCAACAGAAGGGGACCTACAACCAGCATGGACCGCAAACAGGAAGTGAGGTCATTAAAGAGGGACGCGTTTCGGAACTTCTGATTGGTTCCTTCTTCAAGCCTAAGATGGCTTTCTTTCAACAATGGCTTTCTTCTTGTCACTCTTCCATAAAGGTCAGATTTGTGGAGAGCACGACTAATAGTTGTCCTGTGGACAGATTCTCCCACCTAAGCTGTGGATCTCTGCGGCTCCTCCAGAGTTGCCATGGGCCTCTTGGCTGCTTCTCTGATTAATGGTCTTCTTGCCCGGCCTGTCAGTTTAGGTGGACGGCCATGTCTTGGTAGGTTTGCAGTTGTGCCATACTCTTTCCATTTTCCGATGATGGATTGAACAGTGCTCCGTGAGATGTTCAAAGCTTGGGATATTTTTTTTATAACCTAACCCTGCTTTAAACTTCTCCACAACTTTATCCCTGACCTGTCTGGTATGTTCCTTGGCCTTCATGATGCTGTTTGGTCACTAAGGTTCTCTAACAAACCTCTGAGGGCTTCACAGAACAGCTGTATTTATACTGAGATTATATTACACACAGGTGGACTCTATTTACTAATTAGGTGACTTCTGAAGGCAATAATTAAGGGGCTGAATACAAATGCACGCCACACTTTTCAGGTATTTATTTAATAAAAATTTGGAAAAAACATTTAATAATTTTCCTTCCATTTCACAATTATGTGCCACGTTGTGTTGGTCTATCACATAAAATCCCATTAAAAATACATTTACATTTTTGGATGTAAACTGATAATATGTGGAAAATGTCAAGGGGTATGAATACTTTTTCAAGGCACTGTAAAATATAAATAATAATATAGATGGCAGAGATCTAATTTACATATATTACTACTCTAATAACTAAAGCTTAAATATAATCTGCTCATATTTCCCCCCTCATCAACATGCTAATTACATTTTTAAACAACACCTTTGTATTTTCATTACATGTCTTATCACAGATGCAGTGTTGTCATCACCGAGTCTCTGTGCTTCTCTATATGATACAGGTAGATCATGGCTGGTAGGAGTGTCTGACAGGGTGCTGTACATAGGTTCCTGAAAACATCACAGCAGCCCAGTGGGCCGGCTCTTGGGAGGAGTTATGCAAATATTACAATGAAAGCAGTGGGCTGGCTCTTGGGAGGAGTTATGCAAATATTAAAATGAAAGCAGTGGTTATTCGATACATTCTCACCTTTCCATCTCCGCAATGGTAAATATACTACCTTATAAATGGAAATGTACTTTTGAACATTATGAAATATCGAATGATATTTTGTATACTGCAAAATGTTAATAATGTTGTTTAAAATTAGAACTTTTTGATATATCTTCTAGAACTAAAAATCCCCCTGAAGAAGACCAGAAATGAAAGGGTCGAAATGCATTGGGGTATTCATGTGGATAGAAATGTCACAATGTATTTGATAAACTATGGTTTCCTTGGTGTATTGTTCGCCATTGGCGATGGCTCTTGTTTGGTGTTTGCTGTCTGTGTCGCTAACCACAACATATTTTTTAAACTTGCGGTTCAATTGTTTTTATTCTCTGTTTGAATAAAAGATTTTTAATTTAGCATTTTTCTCATAAACGTTTTCACTGCTAAAAAAAATAAAAAAATAAAATAAAAAAAAAAACCCTGGGGAAACTCTTCCATTTTCTTTATGAAAGCAGTGGGCTGGCTCTTGGGAGGAGGTCTGCAAATATTAAAATGAAAGCAGTGGGCTGGCTCCTGGGAAGAGTTCTGCAAAAAATAAAATGCAACCAGTGGGCTGTCTCTTGGGAGGATTTATGCAAATATGAAAGCAGTGGGCTGGCTCTTAGGAGTTATGCAAATATTAAAATGCAAGCAGTGGGCCGGCTCTTGGGAGGAGTTATGCAAATATCAAAACGCTTTTGATGGTTGGGTTTCAGTCTGGAGGAATGGGTTTTCCAAGACAGGCTGCATTTGCATAGGTGATGCTGAGCCTCCACCATTGAAAGAACTGAATGTTGGGCGGGCCAGGGACAGGCAGTCTGGGTTGGAAAGAGCTAGATGATGCTGGAAGTTCTCCAGTCTGACTTGCTGCAGCTTCTTATGCACATTGTGAGAAGCTCACAGTGTGCAGTGAAATCAGAGTAAGACATTTCTGTCCAGGAGAGGAGTCCGTACAACTGTGCAAAACTGAAGGGAAGGCCGGATCGGTCAGATTTAATGGTGAGCTCCGCAGAGCTCTAACAACAGCGCCCCCTAGTGCAGAATGACACAATGTACGGGTGATGTGAATACACAATATAGAAGATTTTGGCACATTACACAGATAAGATCCACACGGGTTATTCATGGGACAAGCAATATTGCCGTGTGCTGTGATCTCTATACAGACTGACATATAGTGGTGATGACCCCCATAGACGGTGATAACATCTGATGATCAGAGTCAGTGTGAGGAGCTGTCAGTGCAGAGACACCAGCCGTCCCATCAACTATAATTACAGAGCAAAAACAATGGACAGAAGAGGTCCTTGGGGGGGGGGAGGGGGGGGGGAGGGGGTGTACACCCCACAGACATCGATGTCACTATCAGGTCAGGCTGGAGACGTCCTCTGCTATAACGAGACTCTTCTCTGTAATATTCAAAGAATATTGCCCATACTTATAAAATATAACAAACCTGTACATGGAGGGGGAAAAGGCTCTTAAAAAACTTGAAATAAATAATAGAGATGTAAACCCAATCACTAAGGCTGGCCACACATTATACAACTTCCTTGTACAATTTTCCTTTAGATTTACCAAAAACCACATAATATGAGGACAGATCTAAACACTTTCAATTTGTATGCAATCAGAGAGGCCCTTATACTACATATTTGAAGGTAGTTATAAGCGGGACTGCTGTATGGCCTGCCTTAATATCCGATTTCTCCGCCGCAATATCGCAGTCCCGCTATAAGTCACTGATCGCCGCCATTACTAGTAAAAAAAAAAAAAAATACCCATAGTTTGTAGACTAGACGCAATAACTTTTGTGCAGACCAATCAATATACTCTTATTGGGATTTTTTTTTTTACCAAAAAAATATGTAGCAGAATATAATATATATATATATTGGCCTAAAGTGATGAAGAAAGTATTTTTTCACATTTTTTTATTGCTCCAGGACCATCAAGGATGGCAGTGCCAGTAAGGAGGGGGAGGGGAGGAGGGGGGGTAGGACCAGCATGAAGGGAAATCAAGTTCCTCTTTAAACTAATAACATTCGAACAGCACTGGAAATAGCCCAATAACATTCATTTTGTCCCCTATTCCCACAGATCACATGCACTTTTTTATTTTATTTTTTAATAAATATACCCCTTAAATTTCATATAAAGTTTTAACATAGTAATGTTGTTTCAAAAGTAACTTTCAATCCTATTTAATCAGCAGCTTTTGTTTAACCCCTTACAGCCCACGTAACACACAGGTCCAGCAGCAAAGAGGGCGGGCTTTAACACTCACATATCACTTACCGTATATACTCGAGTATAAGCTGAGTTTTTCAGCACATTTTTTTTTAGACATTATCTAAGTAATTTTCTAGCAAAAAAAAAAATAAAAAATGATTTTAACTTGGAAACAACAAGTTTGAAAAATAGGCCCGGTCCTTAAGTGGTTAAGTGATTTCTGTGATGTGCTCTGCAAATAATGAATGAAGGAGTAGAAGGGTCACCTTAAAGCGGGGTTCCACCCAAATTTTGAAGAATATCTGTATGTATTCTCTTCCTTGCCTAGATGCTGACATGCCGTTTAAAAAAATTTAAATCGCCGTAATTACCTTTTATTTTTCTATTCTTCTTTGCACTTCCTGGTTCTCCTCCCGTGGGAGTAGGCGTGTTTCTAGCCTCTCCCAGACTCCTGGGATCTAGTCTCAGGCTTCCCAGGATGCCAATGAGCATGTGCGGGAACGAGCAGGGAATGCTGGGAGCACAGCATTCACCACATCCAGGAAATAAATGCTTGTGGGCTTCAAATGCCCACAATGAAGATGGAAACCGCCTGCAGTGAATAATATAAGTTATTCTTTCCGACAAAATCTGACACAGGCGGACATATTACACACAATATGTGAGTATGTAATGCTGAGAAGAAAAGTTTGTGAATGAACTCAAAAAAAAAAAAAAACGATAGATAGGTGGACCCCCGCTTTAACAGGTTGGATGTGCATTTATAGAACAGAACTGATCCATTTCTTTGGAACATGACTGCCACCTTGTGGACATCAGAAAGAATACCACATATACTGTAATTAAGATCTTAAAGTGATTGTAAGGGTAATTTTTTTAATTTTTTTAAATAACAAACATATCATACTTACCTCCACTGTGCAGCTCGTTAAGCACAGAGTGGCCCTGAACATCGTCTTCTGGGGTCCCTCGGCGGCTCTCCCGGCTCCTCCTCACATCTGATAACCCCCTAGGAGAAGCGCTTCCCCGAGGGGGTTACCTTGCGGGCGCGCTCCCGAGTCCAGCATTTGTGTCTATAGACACAGAATGCAGGACTCGTCCCCGCCCCCCGTCATTGGATTTGATTGACACCAGTGAGAGCCAATGGCTGCGCTGCTAACAATCTATCCAATCAAGAGCCGGGAGCCCGTGGAGAGAGAGACAGCGCTTCCCTGCCGACTGAATGAAGGGGTTCAGGTAAGTAAAACGGGGGGCTGAGAGGCCGGTCACTGACAGATGTTTTTTCACCTTAATGCATAGGATGCATTATGGTGAAAAAACACAAAGGTTTACAACCCCTTTAAAAAAGAACGGAAAAACGAAGGATCAGAATAAACAAACTGCAAACAGCGTGCATGATATTCTTTTCTGCCTCCTTTTATTCCTTCCAAAACTTTCCATCCACACTGGTAAAAGTCCTCTTTATAATAATGAAGAGTTAGTGATCAATAATTGGGCAGCACGGTGGCTAAGTGGTTAGCACTTCCGCCTGGCAGATCCCAACCATTACAACACCTGGGGTTTGCACATTCTCCCTGTGCAGGTTTCCTCCGGATACTCCGGTTTCCTCCCACATTCCAAAGACATGCTTAACTGGCTCCTGTCTAAATTGTCCCTAGTATGTGTATGTATGGGTGTGAGTTAGGGACCTTAGATTGTAAGCTCCTTGAGGTCAGGGGCTGATGTGAATGTACAATATGTGTAAAGTACTGCGCACATTGATTATATATATATATATATATACATACACATATACACACACACACACACACACACACACATATACACACACACATATATACATATATCTGTAATAAATAAATATTACACCTTTACCTGTCTCTAGGTACGTCCAGGGCGGTGTTATAATCAGGGGGTCCTCCGGGTAACATGTTAAACAGTAAGTGATTGGTCCCTCGATCCCACCTAAAAGAGAAAGAACAATTCACAGGTTCTAGAACTGACAAGTGACCTTTACAGAGAAATACAAACAAGATTAAGGAATCAATTATTTAAAAATTATGACAATATTAATAATCAACTACAAATCAGTACGGCATTTAACCACTTGCCACCAGTACTTTTACTGACAGCGGGCTGCACAGCCAGGCATGCCAACGTACTGGCACGCCGCCGCGTACTTCCTGGTTTTCAGGTGCACACGCGCGCTGCTCCGCCCCTGCTGATCTGTGCTGTAATTGGACACAGCATGAGTTTGTCCAGCAGGATACAGCCAATGATTATGGCTGCACACCTGCTGATCGGCTGAGGCCAATCACAGCACAAACACACAGAACTCGGTGCACAGACAGCGATCTGGCTGCTTCTTCTCCCTGAAATCAACATGGAGTTCATGGAGAAAAATCAGCCAGATTCTGTGAATCACAGCAGCACACATTACACTCGTTAGGCACACAGTTAACCCCTTCCCAGCCAGTGTCATTAGCAGAGTGTACAGTATTATTAACCACTTGCTTACTGGGCACGTAAACTCCCCTCCTGCCCAGACCAATTTTCAGCTTTCAGCGCTGTCACACTTTGAATGACAATTGCGCCGTCATACAACACTGTACATAAATGACATTTTTATCATTTTTTCACACAAATAGAGCTTTCTTTTGGTGGTATTTAATCACAGCTGGGGTTTTTTATTTTTGCTAAACAAACAAAAAAAGACAGAAATTTTTGAAAACGAAAATCATGTTTCATAGTTTGTTATAAAATTTTGCAAACGGGTAATTTTTCTCCTTCATTGATATTCACTGATGAGGTGACACTGATAGGCACAGATAAGACAGCACTAATAGATGTCACTGATGGGCACTGGTAGGTGGCACTGATGGGCAGCACTGGTGATGAGGCACTGATTGGTGACATAGGTGGCACTGTGGACACTGATAGGTGACACTGATAGGTGACACTGATGGGCACTGATAGGTGGTACTGATGGGCACTGATAGGTGGTACTGATGGACACTGATGGGCAGCACTGTGATGAGGCACTGATTGGTGACATAGGTGACACTGTGGGCACTGATAGATGGCGCTGCTGGGCACTGGTAGACGGCACTGTTGTGCACTGGTAGGTGGCACAGAAGCCTCTGCAGAGGCTCTCCACGATCGGGACCAATGTCCAGCTGATCACGTGGTAAAGAGTCGGGATCAACCCCTTGCTCCAATCTGTGATCTCCCGAGTGACATAGACTCGCTGATCACAGAGGGCGCGCGCTCGCCCTGCAGGGGGCACGCAGGCCGCTCGAGCACAGGAGGACATCTATGGACGCCTCCCGGCAAAGTAGGTCCGCGCTGCAGCCGTCTTTCGGCTATAGTGAGGACAGGAAGAGGTTAATAATGTGCTTAAGCATGTTCGGATCGGACCCGGCCAGGAAGCGGGCACTGCACACCGCCAATCAGAGGCAGCGTGTGTATGTGCAGCTGCGGGTCAGGAAATGCCTCCCTGGCTCTGATTGGCTGTGTGCAGTGACGGCTTCCTGGCGGGTTCAATCCAATCATTAAGTATTACCACTGATCACTGTATTAGTGTCACCAGTGATGTCAGTGAGTCAGTGACCCTCCCAGTCAGTGTCTGTTAGCACCATATTGCCCACCACACTATCACAGTAAACACTATAAGTCACTGATCACCACCATCACTGGTATAGTGTCTATAGCTGTGTAAATTCCCATATATATCCCATAGTTTGTAGACGCTATAAACTTTCACATAAACCACTTAATATACACTTATTGGGATTTTTTTTATTCTTACCAGAGACATGTAGCAAAACCTATTTTGTCCCAAGTTTATGACAAAATTTGACTTTATCTGATATTTTTTATGACAGGAAGTAGAAAATATTGGGGGGGGGGGGGGTCAAAGTTTTTGGTCAATCTTTCATGTATATAATAATAAAAAAAAAAAAAAACACAGTAGTGATCAAATACTACCAAAAGTGTGAAAAAAATGATATAAATTTCACTTGGGTACAGTGTTGCATGACTGCACAATTACCAGTTAAAGTAGCGCAGTGCTGAATAGCAAAAAATACCCTGGTCATGAAGGGGTAAAATCTTCCGGAGGTCAAGTGGTTAATAATAATATCAATATTTAATAATAGTAATAGTAGTAGTAGTAATATAAAATTACTGTTATCGTTTTTATTATTATTAGGGTTGGAATCCTGCTCAGATAATAAAAACAACAATCAGTAAGTATATACTTTATGCTACTAGTATTATTATTATACATTTTATACTACTGGTATCATTATTATTACTGTTATCTGAGCAGGGTTCCAACCCTTCCACATGCTATCCCAAACAAAGACAAGTTTTGGTTTGAGCAGGCTGGATATAAATCAATGATTTTTATTTTTTAAAAATAAAAAAAAATCTGTTTTTTTGTTTTTTTTATTTAAAATCGATTTTTTGATTTTTATCAAATGCTTTTGGAGTAAAAAATCTATCCAAAGAGAGTTTTCTATTTAAGATGCATTAATAATTTAGTTTATTCGGCATGAAATGGAGCTTAGTTATGTAGCATGAGTCTGTATATTCTGCAAGATTTACATTTTTGGTAAACTCATTCAATGAATCCAAGCTCTGCAAGCTGAGAAAACATGCACTGCATTGATGCATTCACACAATGGCACAGTAACCATGAGATAAAACAAAGTTCAGGAATATGCCTTCATCCCATTGTTTTGCAAATCTATGTACACTACAAACTGTATGATTGAATCAGTTCGGATATCGCCGTTTTACTAACCTGACAGCCTATTATTCTAAATAAAAAACCTTCATTTTGTTTGCAAATGTTAAAAATTCTAACTACCAGCAAGAATAAGTCCTTGCATTTAAAGAGCACCTGTCATTTCAGATCCATCATGGCAGCGCCTGTTAGCGGCGTCCACTCACCTGCTGCCGCCACGTCTCTCACCTTGTTGTGTCACTGCCACATCACCAGCCGTCCCATTAAAGTGAATGAGACTGTCGGTCAGTCAACAGCGGGTCAGAGGAGGAGCCTCTGTGGGACAGAGATGACAGTTGCTCTTTAAAAGTTATGATTTAAGTCGAGTTGATTTTAATCCAGCCTTTTTACTAGTGATTTAAATCGAATCCACCCTGAGTTTGAGTTCCACTTAAACACTTTGCTGACCAAGGATGAGTCCTGCACTTCATGGCAACCAAAGCATTGAAAAAAAAAAAAAAAAAAAGATTCCAGTCATCACCTTGTATTGAAATGTAAAGCAGAACTAAAGCAGCTTCGATACTCATCTCCAGATCCAGCGCTATGACGTCTGCAGCCTCCCGCACCACCATCACCAACTTCTTCATGGCTTCTTCCAGGTTAAGAGACTTTATCCACCGTGATTGGCCATGCTGGGGTAAGGAAACTCTAGCGGATGTGAGATCATTCCTCCCGGCACCTAAGCATGCCATGCATTCTGCGAGGAGGGAGGTAAGAAACCATAATAGGGTTCTTCTGCAATAAAGAATCCTCGCCGCTTATAAGATTTCCAGTTCAGGGCAAAGTTCCAGTCAAACAGCCGGCTGTGCACGTAGTGTGTATCACGTAGAAATGGTTTTGGTGGCTGGAAGAGCTCGTGTTGATGGGATTTGGTTGATGGTGGCCTCAGTGCGAGACGCTTCTGGGAACATTCAGAATGACAGGCGCATCTGACCTGCAGTTAACCTCCCTCAGACCTGCAGATGACCTCCTTCAAGTGGGTTTTACATTCCCATAAACTTGTAGGAGGAGAATGCAAAACAGCTTGTAGTCAACAATAATCCATCAATAGAGGAAATAACGTCTAACCAGAGGAGGGAATCCCCAAAACTGTCACCACAAGGTTGGAAGAGCACAATTGTCTAAAATGTCTTTGTGTGCACAAAGTATTAACAGGATCCTTCCCTGGAAACACCTGAACTCAATCAGGTCCATATAGTGGATGTGATGGTCAGGTGACCACATAATGTTGGCCATACAAGTGTGATAGTCAGGTGTTCACATACTGTTGGCCTGACCACATGTTGGTTACATAGTAGGTGTGATGGTCAGGTGTGCACAGGCTGGTCACATAGTAGATTTGATGGTCAGGCGTTCATATTATTGGTCACATAGTAGGTGTGATGGTCAGGTGTTCACATACTGTTGATGGCCAGGTGTCCATATTGTTGGTAGGTGTGATGGTCAGGTGTTCACATGCTGCTCACATAGTAGGTGTGATGATGGTCAGGTGTCCACACTGTTGGTCATATAGTAGGTGTGATGTTCAGATGTTCACATACTGTTGGGTATGTGGTAGGTGTCTGTTGGTCAAATAGTAGGTGTGATGGTCAGGTGTTCACATTGTTAGTCATATGTAGGTGTGAAGGTCAAGGGGTTTACATACTGTTGGGTATATGGTAGGTGTGATGATGGCCAGGTGTCCATATTGTTGGGTAGGTGTGATGGTCAGGTGTTCATATTGTTATATATATATATATATATATATATATATATATATATATATATATATATATATATATATATATATAAGGTGTGATGGTCAGATGTCCACATACTGTTAGGTATGTGGTAGTGTCTGTTGGTCACATAGTAGGTGTGATGTTTAGGTGTACATATTGTTGGGTATATAGTAGGTGTGATGGTCAGGTGTACATATTGTTGGTCATATTGTAGGTATGATGGTCATGTGTTCACATACTGTTGGGTATATGGCAGATATAATGATCAGGTGTCCATATTGTTGGTCACATAGTAGGTGTGATGATGGTCAGGTGTTCATATTGTTGGTCATATAGTAGGTGTGATGTTCAGATGTTCACATACTGTTGGGTATGTGGTAGGTGTCTGTTGGTCACATAGTAGGTGTGATGGTCAGGTGTTCACATTGTTAGTCATATGTAGGTGTGAAGGTCAAGGGGTTTACATACTGTTGGGTATATGGTAGGTGTGATGATGGCCAGGTGTCCATATTGTTGGGTAGGTGTGATGGCCAGGTGTTCATATTGTTGTATAAATATTAGGTGTGATGGTCAGGTGTTCACATACTGTTGGGTATATGGTAGATATAATGATCAGGTGTCCGTATTGTTGGTCACATAGTAGGTGTGATGGTCAGGTGTTCATATTGTTGGTCACATAGTAGGTGTGATGGTCAGGTGTTCATATTGTTGGTCACATAGTACGTATGATGATGGCCAGGTGTCCACGCGGTTGGGTATATGGTATGTGTGATGATGATCAGGTGTCAAACCTTGACCACAGAATTGACCCCCCACCCACCCTTTTACCTTAGGAGTTGCGCCAAGGCCTGTGCCGTCTCCTTAATCCGCAGATTATTCTGATTGAGAACGTCAATGGAAGGGAGGTAGAGGCAGGCTCTGCTCACATCCTCCGTGTAGAATTCACTCTGCGATACGGCAGTGAGCAGCTGATTGTACTCCCGGGACATCGTACTGCCCACCGAACCCCCATACTCATCCGTGTACTTCTTCAGGGGGTAGATGTAAACCTTCACCTTGTTCTTCGGGTTGTACCCGCAGCGGTAGACGTCGAAGCAGGTGTGCATCCGACAGCTCAGGTCCCCGCGCTCCGGCAGTGGGCTGTCCTCGGGAATCCTCACGGCGGGGACGTCCTGGACGCTCTGCTTCTCGGGGCTCCAGTCGCTGGACGGTTCGATGGTGTGAGGCCAAAACTGGAACATGCCGGTGGCGATGAGCCCCAGGAGCACCACCGAGAAGAGGGCGATGTAGTACACTCTGTGCTTGGACTTCATTCTGGGGATCAGGACGGGACCCCGGCTGTTGTACTTAACTGAGGCGCACATACTGGACCCTCCTTCCCCCGATCTCCTGCACTACTGAGGAAGAGAGAGATGACGTTAGAAGATAGCAAACCACCACATCGCTACAGAGAACCGATAAGAAGTCAGAGGAAACTGCAAAAAGAGAAAGAAAAAAGATAAAGAGAGCCGTTTACAAATAAGGATCCCTCTTAGTTCTACATTGTATCCACATTATTATAAACATTACAGCTGAAGTGTATTGTACACATATAATACCTTCCCTGAACCACCCCCCCAAATATCAATATACAATTAAAATTATTCAATCAAATCTTGGTGGGGGGCTCCTGTAAAAGTGACAGATGAAAGAACACGTCCCAAGCATTCCTTTAGATGTGCATGTTTCCGAAGTGGCTGCACCAGGAGTTATGTAAAACACTGACATGAGCACTGTATGCATGTGGGTGACTTACACACCCCTCCCCCCCCTATAGGCAACTCTTCTACTGCATCTCATGGGGGCAGCTGTACTTGGCGGCAGCAGGTCCTGCGAATGTCAGCACACGGGCTCCACATGCCAGACCATGTGCATGAGGCCATAGAGCATAATCAAGCAAATGACCAGCAGATTGCACAGCTAAAGTCTGCAAAATCCAATGGTCAGCAGGCAGGAGTATGCACATCTAAAAGGATGCTGGGGATGTGTTCTTTCACACATTTGAGGACAACAGTACAGTAAACTGATACCGGTCATGGAGACCACGCCCACACATGATGAAAAGCACATATGACTGGTGGGAGAGGAGGGATCACGTCCCTCAAATACAGAAGATCTTCCACCCCAGGACAGATGTTTCACTCCAACACTGATCTTCCACCCCAGGACAGATCTTCTACACCAGGAATCTTCAAACTAGGGCCCTCCAGCTGTTGCAGAACTGCACGTCCCATGAGGCATTGTAAAACTCTGACATTCACAGACATGACTAGGCATGATGGGAATTGTAGTTCCTGAATAACTGGAGGGCCGTACTTTGAAGACCCCTGTTCTACACCAACCCTGATCTTCCACCCAAGGACAGATGTTTCGCTTCAACACTGTTTTTCCACCCCAGATCAGATCTTCCACCCTGACACTGATTTTCCACCCCAGGACAGATCTTCCCTGCATCAGATCTTACACACCAGGACAGATGTTTCACTCCAACATTGAACTTCCACACCCAGGAACAGATCTTCCACCCCAGGACAGATGTTCTACACCAACCCCGATCTTCCACCCCAGGACAGACCTTCTACACCAACCCCGATCTTCCACCCCAGATCTTCTACACCAACCCTGATCTCCCATCCGAGGACAGATCTTCTACACCAACCCCGATCTCCCATCCCAGGACAGACCTTCTACACCAACCCCGATCTCCCATCCCAGGACAGACCTTCTACACCAACCCCGATCTTCCACCCCAGATCTTCTACACCAACCCTGATCTCCCATCCGAGGACAGATCTTCTACACCAACCCCGATCTCCCATCCCAGGACAGACCTTCTACACCAACCCCGATCTCCCATCCCAGATCTTCTACACCAACCCCGATCTTCCACCCCAGGACAGATCTTCTACACCAACCCGACCTTCCACCCCAGGACAGATCTTCTACACCAACCCCGATCTTCCACCCCAGGACAGATCTTCTACACCAACCCCGATCTTCCACCCCAGGACAGATCTTCTACACCAACCCCGATCTTCCACCCCAGGACAGATCTTCTACACCAACCCCGATCTTCCACCCCAGGACAGATCTTCTACACCAACCCCGATCTTCCACCCCAGGACAGATCTTCTACACCAACCCCGATCTTCCACCCCAGGACAGATCTTCTACACCAACCCCGATCTTCCACCCCAGGACAGATCTTCTACACCAACACCGATCTTCCACCTCGGGACAGATCTTCTACACCAACCCCGATCTCCCTTCCGAGGACAGATCTTCTACACCAACCCCGATCTCCCTTCCCAGGACAGATCTTGTACACCAACCCCGATCTCCCATCCCAGGACAGATCTTCTACACCAACCCCGATCTCCCATCCCAGGACAGATCTTCTACACCAACCCCGATCTCCCATCCCAGGACAGATCTTCTACACCAACCCCGATCTCCTATCCCAGGACAGATCTTCTACACCAACCCCGATCTTCCACCCCAGGACAGATCTTCTACACCAACCCCGATCTTCCACCACAGGACAGATCTTCTACACCAACCCCGATCTTCCACCCCAGGACAGATCTTCTACACCAACCCCGATCTTCCACCCCAGGACAGATCTTCTACACCAACCCCGATCTTCCACCTCGGGACAGATCTTCTACACCAACCCCGATCTCCCTTCCGAGGACAGATCTTCTACACCAACCCCGATCTCCCTTCCCAGGACAGATCTTGTACACCAACCCCAATCTCTCATCCCAGGACAGATCTTGTACACCAACCTTGATCTCCCTTCCCAGGACAGATCTTGTACACCAACCCCGATCTCCCTTCCCAGGACAGATCTTGTACACCAACCCCAATCTCTCATCCCAGGACAAATCTTGTACACCAACCCCGATCTCCCTTCCCAGGACAGATCTTGTACACCAACCCCAATCTCTCATCCCAGGACAGATCTTGTACACCAACCCCGATCTCCCATCCCAGGACAGATCTTGTACACCAAATCCAATCTCTCATCCCAGGACAGATCTTCTACACCAACCCCGACCTCCTATCCCAGGACAGATCTTCTACACCAACCCCGATCTCCTATCCCAGGACAGATCTTCTACACCAACCCCGATCTTCCACCCCAGGACAGATCTTCTACACCAACACCGATCTTCCACCTCGGGACAGATCTACACCAACCCCGATCTCCCATCCGAGGACAGATCTTGTACACCAACCCCGATCTCCCTTCCCAGGACAGATCTTGTACACCAATCCCAATCTCTCATCCCAGGACAGATCTTGTACACCAACCCCGATCTCCCTTCCCAGGACAGATCTTCTACACCAACCCCGATCTTCCACCCCAGGACAGATCTTCTACACCAACACCGATCTTCCACCTCGGGACAGATCTACACCAACCCCGATCTCCCATCCGAGGACAGATCTTGTACACCAACCCCGATCTCCCTTCCCAGGACAGATCTTGTACACCAATCCCAATCTCTCATCCCAGGACAGATCTTGTACACCAACCCCGATCTCCCTTCCCAGGACAGATCTTGTACACCAACCCCGATCTCCCATCCCAGGACAGATCTTGTACACCAACCCCGATCTCCCATCCCAGGACAGATCTTGTACACCAACCCCGATCTCCCATCCCAGGACAGATCTTGTACACCAACCCCAATCTCTCATCCCAGGACAGATCTTGTACACCAACCCCGATCTCCCATCCTAGGACAGATCTTGTACACCAACCCCGATCTCCCATCCCAGGACAGATCTTGTACACCAACCCCAATCTCTCATCCCAGGACAGATCTTGTACACCAACCCCGATCTCCCATCCTAGGACAGATCTTGTACACCAACCCCAATCTCTCATCCCAGGACAGATCTTCTACACCAACCCCGATCTCCTATCCCAGGACAGATCTTCTACACCAACCCCAATCTCCCATCCCAGGACAGATCTTCTACACCAACCCCGATCTCCCATTCCAGGGCAGATCTTCTACACCAACCCCGATCTCCCATCCCAGGGCAGATCTTCTCCCCAATCCCCGATCTTCCACCCAGGACAGATCTTCTACACCAACCCCGATCTCCCATCCCAGGACAGATCTTCTACACCAACCCCGATCTCCCATTCCAGGGCAGATCTTCTACACCAACCCCGATCTCCCATCCCAGGGCAGATCTTCTACACAAACCCCGATCTTCCACCCAGGACAGATCTTCTACACCAACCCCGATCTCCCATCCCAGGACAGATCTTCTACACCAACCCCGATCTCCCATCCCAGGACAGATCTTCTACACCAACCCCGATCTCCCATTCCAGGGCAGATCTTCTACACCAACCCCGATCTCCAATCCCAGGGCAGATCTACACCAACCCCAATCTCCCATCCCAGGGCAGATCTTCTACACCAACCCCGATCTCCCATCCCAGGACAGATCTTCTACACCAACCCCGATCTCCCATCCCAGGGCAGATCTTCTACACCAACCCCGGTCTCCCATCCCAGGACAGATCTTCTACACAAACCCCGATCTCCCATCCCAGGACAGATCTTCTACACAAACCCCGATCTCCCATCCCAGGGCAGATCTTCTACACCAACCCCGATCTCCCATCCCAGGGCAGATCTTCTACACAAACCCCGATCTCCCATCCCAGGGCAGATCTTCTACACAAACCCCGATCTTCCACCCAGGGCAGATCTTCTACACCAACCCCGATCTTCCACCCAGGACAGATCTTCTACACCAACCCTGATCTCCCATCCCAGAACTTCTACACCAACCCCGATGATCTTCCACCCCAGGACAGATTTTCTACACCAACCCCAATCTCCCATCCCAGGACAGATCTTCTACACCAACCCCGATCTCCCATCCCAGGGCAGATCTACACCAACCCCGATCTCCCATCCCAGGGCAGATCTTCTACACAAACCCCGATCTCCCATACCAGGGCAGATCTTCTACACCAACCCCGATCTCCCATCTCAGGGCAGATCTACACCAACCCCAATCTTCCATCCCAGGACAGATCTTCTACACCAACCCCGATCTCCCATCCCAGGACAGATCTTCTACACCAACCCCGATCTCCCATCCCAGGACAGATCTTCTACACCAACCCCGATCTCCCATCCCAGGACAGATCTTCTACACCAACCCCGATCTCCCATCCCAGGACAGATCTTCTACACCAACCCCGATCTCCCATCCCAGGACAGATCTTCTACACCAACCCCGATCTCCCATCCCAGGACAGATCTTCTACACCAACCCCGATCTCCCATCCCTGGACAGATCTTCTACACCAACCCCGATCTCCCATCCCAGGACAGATCTTCTACACCAACCCCGATTTCCCATCCCAGGACAGATCTTCTACACCAACCCCGATCTCCCATCCCAGGACAGATCTTCTACACCAACCCCGATCTCCCATCCCAGGACAGAACTTCTACACCAACCCCGATCTCCCATCCCAGGACAGATCTTCTACACCAACCCCGATCTCCCATCCCAGGGCAGATCTTCTACACCAACCCCGATCTCCCATCCCAGGACAGATCTTCTACACCAACCCCGATCTCCCATCCCAGGACAGATCTTCTACACCAACCCCGATCTCCCATCCCAGGACAGATCTTCTACACCAACCCCGATCTCCCATCCCAGGACAGATCTTCTCCCCAACCCCCGATCTTCCACCCAGGACAGATCTTCTACACCAACCCCGATCTCCCATCCCAGGACAGATCTTCTACACCAACCCCGATCTCCCATTCCAGGGCAGATCTTCTACACCAACCCCGATCTCCCATCCCAGGGCAGATCTTCTCCCCAACCCCCGATCTTCCACCCAGGACAGATCTTCTACACCAACCCCGATCTCCCATCCCAGGACAGATCTTCTACACCAACCCCGATCTCCCATTCCAGGGCAGATCTTCTACACCAACCCCGATCTCCCATCCCAGGGCAGATCTTCTACACAAACCCCGATCTTCCACCCAGGACAGATCTTCTACACCAACCCCGATCTCCCATCCCAGGACAGATCTTCTACACCAACCCCGATCTCCCATCCCAGGACAGATCTTCTACACCAACCCCGATCTCCCATTCCAGGGCAGATCTTCTACACCAACCCCGATCTCCAATCCCAGGGCAGATCTACACCAACCCCAATCTTCCATCCCAGGACAGATCTTCTACACCAACCCCGATCTCCCATCCCAGGACAGATCTTCTACACCAACCCCGATCTCCCATCCCAGGGCAGATCTTCTACACCAACCCCGGTCTCCCATCCCAGGACAGATCTTCTACACCAACCCCGATCTCCCATCCCAGGACAGATCTTCTACACCAACCCCGATCTCCCATCCCAGGGCAGATCTACACCAACCCCGATCTCCCATCCCAGGGCAGATCTTCTACACCAACCCCGATCTCCCATCCCAGGGCAGATCTTCTACACCAACCCCGATCTTCCACCCAGGACAGATCTTCTACACCAACCCCGATCTCCCATCCCAGGGCAGATCTTCTACACCAACCCCGATCTCCCATCCCAGGGCAGATCTTCTACACCAACCCCGATCTCCCATCCCAGGACAGATCTTCTACACCAACCCCGATCTCCCATCCCAGGACAGATCTTCTACACAAACCCCGATCTCCCATCCCAGGACAGATCTTCTACACAAACCCCGATCTCCCATCCCAGGGCAGATCTTCTACACCAACCCCGATCTCCCATCCCAGGGCAGATCTTCTACACAAACCCCGATCTCCCATCCCAGGGCAGATCTTCTACACAAACCCCGATCTTCCACCCAGGGCAGATCTTCTACACCAACCCCGATCTTCCACCCAGGACAGATCTTCTACACCAACCCTGATCTCCCATCCCAGGGCAGATCTTCTACACAAACCCCGATCTCCCATCCCAGGGCAGATCTTCTACACAAACCCCGATCTTCCACCCAGGGCAGATCTTCTACACCAACCCCGATCTCCCATCCCAGGACAGATCTTCTACACCAACCCCGATCTCCCATCCCAGGGCAGATCTACACCAACCCCGATCTCCCATCCCAGGGCAGATCTTCTACACCAACCCCGATCTCCCATCCCAGGGCAGATCTTCTACACCAACCCCGATCTTCCACCCAGGACAGATCTTCTACACCAACCCCGATCTCCCATCCCAGGGCAGATCTACACCAACCCCGATCTCCCATCCCAGGGCAGATCTTCTACACAAACCCCGATCTCCCATACCAGGGCAGATCTTCTACACCAACCCCGATCTCCCATCTCAGGGCAGATCTACACCAACCCCAACCTTCCATCCCAGGACAGATCTTCTACACCAACCCCGATCTCCCATCCCAGGACAGATCTTCTACACCAACCCCGATCTCCCATCCCAGGACAGATCTTCTACACCAACCCCGATCTCCCATCCCAGGACAGATCTTCTACACCAACCCCGATCTCCCATCCCAGGACAGATCTTCTACACCAACCCCGATCTCCCATCCCAGGACAGATCTTCTACACCAACCCCGATCTCCCATCCCAGGACAGATCTTCTACACCAACCCCGATCTCCCATCCCAGGACAGATCTTCTACACCAACCCCGATCTCCCATCCCAGGACAGATCTTCTACACCAACCCCGATCTCCCATCCCAGGACAGAACTTCTACACCAACCCCGATCTCCCATCCCAGGACAGATCTTCTACACCAACCCCGATCTCCCATCCCAGGGCAGATCTTCTACACCAACCCCGATCTCCCATCCCAGGGCAGATCTTCTACACCAAGCCCGATCTCCCATCCCAGGACAGATCTTCTACACCAACCCCGATCTCCCATCCCAGGACAGATCTTCTACACCAACCCCGATCTCCCATCCCAGGACAGATCTTCTACACCAACCCCGATCTCCCATCCCAGGACAGATCTTCTACACCAACCCCGATCTCCCATCCCAGGACAGATCTCCTACACCAACCCCGATCTCCCATCCCAGGACAGATCTTCTACACCAACCCCGATCTCCCATCCCAGGACAGATCTTGTACACCAACCCCGATCTCCCATCCCAGGACAGATCTTCTACACCAACCCCGATCTCCCATCCCAGGACAGATCTTCTACACCAACCCCGATCTCCCATCCCAGGGCAGATCTTCTACACCAACCCCAATCTCCCATCCCAGGGCAGATCTTCTACACAAACCCCAATCTTCCACCCAGGACAGATCTTCTACACCAACCCCGATCTCCCATTCCAGGACAGATCTTCTACACCAACCCCGATCTCCCATCCCAGGACAGATCTTCTACACCAACCCCGATCTCCCATTCCAGGGCAGATCTTCTACACCAACCCCGATCTCCCATCCCAGGACAGATCTTCTACACCAACCCCGATCTCCCATCCCAGGACAGATCTTCTACACCAACCCCGATCTCCCATCCCAGGACAGATCTTCTACACCAACCCCGATCTCCCATCCCAGGACAGATCTTCTACACCAACCCCGATCTCCCATCCCAGGGCAGATCTTCTACACAAACCCCGATCTTCCACCCAGGACAGATCTTCTACACCAACCCTGATCTCCCATCCCAGATCTTTTACACCACCCCCGATGATCTTCCACCCCAGGACAGATTTTCTACACACCAACCCCGATCTTCCACCCCTGAACAGATATTTCGCTCCAAATCTGATCTTCCACTTCTACCACTGATATTCCACCCCTAGACACAGATTTCTCTCACACCCTAGCACTGATTTTTCACCCCTAGAACGTCTCTCACCCCTCCCCCTCACTCCATGTCCCCGGCCCCCTCCTCTAATATGCCCGGTCTGGGAGAGGGGGTCTTACCTCCGGCCCCGGGCCGCCCCGCTCAGCTCACATCTCCCCCCAGACACACTCAGCAGATGCGGAAACAACGTCACTGTCAGCTGATCACCTCCAACACCCCAGAACATGTCCGCAACATAGGGGGGGCGCCGCCATCTTCCCGGAGACCAGACCGGCCTGGGCAAGTCTATGGAATGTCATAAGAATCTCATAGAATGACAGACAATACAGCACTGATATATAGTCAATTCCATACATTCTGTGCTACATTCCTCCCTGTAGCCCGCTGTTCTATTCAAGAGGACCTGTCATCACAGAGCTTTACAGGGGGGACGTTTTATATCCTGCTTTTTATTCATATTATATATTTTATTTTATTATTTTATTTATTCATTTCATTAAATATTTGCATTCTTTTTTGTATTTTATGATGTATTTACACTTTATATATATATACTTTTTTTTTTGCATTTATATTATTTTACTCATTTATATTTAATTTATAACATTTATTTATTGTATTATTATTATTACATTTATTTCATTTATTTTTATATGACTTCAATTCATAGATTATATTTATTTTCTTATTTTGATTTTATTATGTATTAACTTTTTTTTTTTGCATTTTGTTTTTTTATGTACGTATATGTGTTGGCATTTATATTATTTCATTTATTTATTTAAATATTTTTATATAGTATTCTTTTATTTATTTAGATTTTATTTTCTCATATATTTATATTCCTTTACTTTCATTGTTGTATTTTATTAGGTATTTATATTGTTTTATTAATTTATGTTTTATTAATTTAATTAATATGTGTGTATGTATGTATGTATGTGTATATATATATATATATATATATATATATATATATTTATATATATATATATATATATATATATATATATATATATATATATATATATATATATATATATTTATATATATATATATATATATATATATATATTTATATATATATATATATATATATATATATATATATATATATATATATATATATATATATATATATAAAATCCGCCATCGTGCGTTCACCTTTCAAGACCCGTGAGTGCCGCAATCTTTTTTGATTTATATGCACTACAGTATTTTGCTGTGCCTCCAGGCCCATTTTTTATCCCTGATTTGTGTGCGGTGACAACCAGTGAATAATATATATATATATATATGTATATATATATATATATATATATATATATATATATATATATATATATATATATATATATACACACACACACATTCCTTTATATATTGCGTTTAGTTCTTTGATTTATTTATATGTGATTTTATTATAAATTTACATTGTCTTAATTATTTATATTTAATTTATATTCTTGTATTTTTTATTTTCTATAATGTATTTTGATCCTTTTATTTATTTATATTTGATTCTATTATATATTTATATTTAATTATATCATTTTATTTTATTTGTTTATTTCTATTTTATTATGTATATTTATTCTTTTATTTATTTATGTTTCATTTTAGTATGCATTTTTGTATTTATTTATTTTTTACTTACATTTTATTTTATTATATATTTTTATTCTTTCATTTTTAATTATATAATTATATTTGCATTTATTTCGTTTTTAGTATATGTCTATAGATGTATTTATTTCTATTTTATTGTATTATGTATTTATATTCTTTTTAGCAAGGCAGTAGTGCTGTTCCCTTTTTTCTTCTGCATGCTCAGTGGTGCAGATTCTTTTGCACATCCAAAATAAAATATAAAATAATAGTTTAAAAACGTAAAAATTAATGACAAATGAAAGTGACCAAAAAACATTTAAAACTGGGTACCTGATGATGTGAAAGTTATGGGTTGCACTTAACTGTAATACTGCATTTCGGACAGCAGGTGGCGCACACATATAAGCCTAGAGAGAGCACCCTGAGTCACATTTTAGTAGATAACTTTGGGAACTTCGGATGTCTGGCCACATGTAGGAGCATCTGTCTTTCTGGATTCGCCTGGATCCGCCACAAATTCACTGGCAATATTCCTCATATTTACATAGGCGTGCGCACAGTGTGTGCTAGGTGTGCCCGGGCACACCCTAATCACCTTGTGCTGCACAGATTTCCCCTGCTGCTTGGCTGCAAAGAAAGGGACAGGGGAAACTCTGTCTCAAAAGTGAGACATCAGGGGTCGATTTAAACCCCTGATATTTCACCAAAGCCCTCCAATGGGGCTTGTAAAAGATTGTAAAAAAAAAAAAATAATAACAAATTATTGCAAAAAAAAAAAAAAAATAGTAAAGATAAAAAAAAAGAAAATTGTAAAAAAGTAATAATAAAAAATAAAAATAAACTAACATTAATCTCTGCCCCACTGACACCGTCCACTGCTCTACAGACACTGTCAATTACCCTACCTACACTGTGTATATATACATACAAATATACACTGTGTGTATATATATATATATAAATTTATATAAATATATACAGTACAGTATATACAGTATATATATATATATATATATATATATATATATATATATATATATATACACACACAATAATACCTCAGATTGCGAGTAACACGGTTAACAAGCGACAATACGAGCTATTATTTTTTAAAAATCCTGACTCGCTTTGCGAGCGCTGTCTTGCAAAACGAGCAAGATTCAAGCCTCTGCAGTGTGCAGTACCGCATTTGGGGGCGCCAGTGACACCAGGAGCCGTTCGGATGCACTCGGAAACACTCCACTCCCGTTTCCGAGCCTCTCCGAGTGCATCCGAACGGCTACGAGCGGTTTCCGAGTGTCTCAGGCGCCCCCCTCCACCTCTGGCCACATGCGGCACTGCATACAATAGAAGTCAATGTGGAACAAATTATCTGAGTTTCCATTGACTTCTATGGGGAAGCTCACTTTGATATACGAGTGCTTTGGATTACAAGCATTCTTCTGGAACAAATTATGCTCATAATTCAAGGTACCACTGTATATATATATATATACACACACACACACACAGATATGTGTTTGAGCTTTGGGGTGCACACCCTAATGCAATAGGCTGCGCACATCATCATTTACTCATCATTAGGATCATCATTAGGATCAGGCAGAGTAATCCTCTGTGCTGCGGCTCCTGACAAATAAATAAATGAATGACCACTTTCCCAATGGCAACGGAGGACCGACATAGAAGAAGAGGCAGGAACTTTAGTTTAATTGTCGGTAACCACAGCATGGAGGATTACACCGCCCAAAGAATAGGTGCAGGTACTCCCCCCGTTCCCAGTCACCCCTTGTCTCCGCCCCCTACCCACCCTCCAGTATCACCCCTTTTAGAGAACCAAGTATCATTTTGTGGTGCTAAGTCATTTGTATGGAATTTGTTAGTAAGACAGTAAAATAGATCCCCTGTAGCCAGCAAGATTAAATTCCCGCAGCAACAATAAATCCCCTCCCCCCAACAACAATAGACCTCCCCTAGAAACAATAGAGCCCCCCAGCAACAATAGATCTCCCCAGCAACAATAGATATTTCCAGCAACAATAGCCCCCCTTAGCAACATTAGATCTCCCCCAGCTTCAATAGATTCCCCCCAGCAACAATAGAGAGCCCCCCCCAACAACAACAACAGATCTCCACCAACAACAATAGATCCTCATCAGCAGCAATAGATCTCCCCTAGAAACAAAAGACCCCCCAGGAACAATAGATCTCCCTCAGCAACAATAGATCTCCTCCAGCAACAATAGATATTTCCAGATACAATAGCCCCCCTCAGCAATATTAGATCTCCCCTAGCTTCAATAGATCCCTTCAGCAACAATAGAGCCCCCCCCCCCAAACAATAGATTTCCCTCAGCAACAATAGATATTTCCAGCAACAATAGCCCCCCTCAGCAACATTAGATCTCCCCTAGCATCAGTAGATTCCCCTCAGCAACAATAAAGCCCGCCCCCCGAAACAATAGATATCCCTCAGCAACAATAGATCAACCAGCAACAATAGATCTCCCACAGCAAGAATATATGATCCTTAGCACAACAACAATAGATCTCCTGCAACAATATACACTCAGCAACAATGAACCCCACCAACAACATTTAATCTGCTAGCAGCCAGCATCGGTAGACACCTCCCTCAACAGTAGATCCCTCCCAACAACAATTTAACCCCCAGCAACAATAGATCCCCCCAGGGACAATAGATTCCCCAGAAGCCAGCATTAATAGACCCCCCATCACACCCCAGCAGCACCCCTTGTCATTACATACATTCAGTACTGGAGGTGCCGGGACTGCGTCCCCCTGCATTCCGGCAAAAGCGCCCAATACCAAAACTGAGTAAATAGTCCCCTCTTTGTCCCCGGCCCCTGATGCTGAACCGAGGAACGCCACTGCGATTATTATTATTATTATTATTATTATATTTTTAACCCTAATTTACATCCTAAGCCTAATTTACATGCATGGCTGGTCTGAAAGAGGATCTGCACCGTTTCGGGTTCTATGCAAACCAATGAAATGCGTTTTTGTTTTTTACTTGTACATTTTGTTAATGCAAATTTCAAAATATTTAATCTGTCTAAATACTACATATTTCGTTTTGTAGGTCTTTCTCTGTCACTTTGGCTGCGCAGAGGTGCAGCGATTATGTACAGACACCGACACCAATAGAGATGGAAAAGGAAAGGAAATTAAGAGTCCTTAGGGCATAGACGACATCCTCCTCCCACTGGGCCATGAACAAGTTGGCCAAACTTGGGGCGTTTTTCGCCCCCATGGCCACACCCTTGATTTGAGAAGAGAACACACACTGGAACCAAAAATAGTTGTGTTCAGTAGCGAACCTCAACAACTCCATTAAGAAGTTCCTCTGTATCAAGGGAAGGGCTGAATTCGGGGACAAAAACAATTCAACCGCAGTGAGACCCAAATCATGGGAGATGCGCGTATATAAGGCGGAGACATCCGCAGTGACCATAATGAAGCTGTCCTGGTACTCCACTGATTCCAATAGTTTGATGGTATCACGAGTGTCCTTCAAATAGGACGGGATAAGTTTGACTAGTGGTTGGAGATAGAAATCAATGTAGCGGCCAATCCTCGAGGTCACCGAATCAATGCCGCTGACGATCGGGCGACCAGGAGGATTGGCTAGATTCTTGTGAACCTTGGGTAGATAGTAGCTAATGGGGATCCGTGGGGCCAATTGGATCAGATATTCTTTTTCTTTCTGGTCCAGAATATTCAAAGAAAAGCCCTCGTCCACTATCTCTATCAAAGCCCTTTTGTAGTTCACAGTCGGATCTCCAGGGAGCACCTTAAAGGTAGTACGATCATCTAAAAGTCTCATCATTTCTTTAATATAATCCTCCTTGTCCAACACAACTATCCCACCCCCCTTATCAGAGGGGCGGATAATGAGATTTTTTCTCTCGCACAGGGATTTAAAGTGGTTGTAAACCCTTTACAACCACTTTAAACTACAGGCAAGCCTATAATTAGGCTTGCCTGTAGCTGCACTGGATATCTTTTAAACCTGCACGGTTTAGGAGATATCCCTGTATTTGTATGTGCCGACGTCATGCGGCACATGCGCACTTAAGCCAACTGAAGCAATGGCACGTACGTGCCGTTGCTTCAGTTGTACTGTGCCGTTCGCGGCGGCTCCCATGCTGATGATGTTATCGCGGCTCCGGTCAATCACAGTGCCGGAGCCGTGATACCCAGAAGCAAGCCCAGTGCAACATGTCGGCGGCCTGAGTGGGAGACGAGGATGGCTGCAAGGGCTTTGTTCTCGGGTAAGTAATTCATAATGAGCTAGTATGCTATGCATACTAGCTCATTATGCCTTTATCTTGCAGGGTTTGTTTTTAATTTTTTTTTTTTTTTTTTTGCAGGAGGGTTTACTTCCTCTTTAAGTCCCGATGCGATAGCAGGATCTTGGTGAACCCTTTTTTCAGGAAGTGCATCAAGATCTTTGAGCACTAGGTTACGAAACACATTGACAAAATGTGATGTACTATTGGGTGGGTTGAATAAAGATAGGCCACTGGGTTCATAGTGTACCTCATCACGTGCCCATGCAAGAAACAGTACGTGGGTCATACGATTAGGACTTTTGGAATAAGAGTCAATGAACAGCTTAGCTAAGATTAAAAAGGGTTGTATAAAGCATAGCGTGCCACGCCATTACCTGGAACATCACAACAAAGATCCCACAGGTACACAGTTCCAGGTCATAGACTAATTTGTACCACATTGGCGAGGTGACTCCTGTGTGCGGGGTTGTCTCGCAGCTCGAGACCTATTGGATATATGAGCTGAAGTGCTACTCACCCCCACGGTATGAATGTCGATTGGGACATTAACTGTTTTATCAACCGGGCGTGATTGGCACTTGAGTGGCACTTCCACTTCCAGTGGTCTATGGTCCGTGACACACTGCCCCTGAGTTTCCCCATTATATTATTGCTATAGTTTCCTTTATCATGAACGGGATAATAATTTTATTTTGTCATGATTTTGCATTATGTTTGCCCAATATATGTGCTATATAGTTACTGTTTGTATGTACAATTGTATTGTAATTATTTTTATTGTTCATGTCATTTATTGTTTTTGGCTCATATGCCCCCGGTCCGGATATGCCCCCCTTTCCCCAGATAGGAGACACCTTTTTTGGCTTACGCCGCTTGGAGACTCTCTGGGAATCTTTGAGATCCCTATTGGCTGGGTCCTGAGCCCTCATTGAAGGGATGACGCTGCAACGTGGTTTCGCATTTGGTAGGCGGAGTTTTGGTTGCGCTTTCTGTGATGACGTTGCGGCGCTGTCGTGCTCCCATTCGCGGGAGCGTGTGTGCGTATGACACGCATCAGCATGACACTTATACCCCGTCCTCTGTGATGACGTGTGGTGCTGCCGCATTCCTACTAGTGGTGTAGCGTCACATATGGCAACCCATCACATTTCGCTACCCGCTGGAGTATGCGCATGCGCGACACCGCCATATGCGTTCCAACACTTTTACGACGGTTGTAAGACACCACGGAACTGACGTTGAACTGCGCTTGCGCAGTTATTATGTGGCTCCACCCCTAAGTCCAGGTTCAAGCCCGACCATCCAAGTGGACAAAAAGTCAGATTATAATTATGCCAAGTGAAGCGAGGCCGTGCCCGAACGTGGTGAGCAAAGTGAGCCCGCGAGGGGCCCTGTTGCAAAGTGGTGTCTTACAACCGTCGTGAAAGTGTTGGAACGCATATGGCAGCGCCGCACATGCGCACTCCAGCGGGTAGCGAAATGTGATGGGTCGCCATATGTGATGCTACGGTGGGAGCGCGTGCACGTGTAACAAACATCAACGTGATACTAATGCCTTCCTAGATGTGATTGGTGCGACACGACCTGGCGCCATTAGTACTTTATGTGCGGTGTTCTCTTATTGGCTATCACCTTCTAATATTGAATCAAGACGAGGCTTGGTGCGAAAGGGGTTTAGCATTGGAGTTGACCCAGTAAAAATCCGGAGTCATTGTATGCATTCCATGCATTTGTTTTAACGTTAATGTTTAGTTCAGAGACCATTTGTTTGTTTTTACCTCTTTTAGCCACTGAAACTGATATAGAGGCTTGGTGGGCAAGCTTCTGGCCTCATTTCCGGTTGCGCCCTGTTGGGGGCGTTGCGGGCAATTTACACAATTATGAACCAGTTTATAAATATCAATAGCAATGTGGGGAGGCAGGAGATATGCCCCTGTTGATGACCTATGGTGTCGAAACGCGTCGGACCTGTTTATCTTATGCCTCCCACCTTGCTTTTATACGATTTTTGTGATCACATCTTTTATCTTCTCTGCATCTGTCATTTTGATGTATGATCATACATAATTAAATTTTTTTAATGACCTGCACCATTGGGAGCCACCCTCTTTTTATATTTTCCTGCTTACCCGCTTTCCTTTGAGAATGTTTACCTTCACGGCTGTCCTCTGGATCGACCTACCAGTTGGTCCCTTGATGCTGTCTGGTCGCATGGTTCGGAGTCCTGGGATCCATCGTTCGGTTCCATCCGGCTTTTGCATCTCCATCATACTAGAGCGCTAGGAATATAGCGCTCAACGCCCGTCAGACTCACTGCCGTATGGTAGGTGTGTCCATCACATCTGGTAAGAGCGTTTTATCTCATCCACTTTGAAAATCGATCTTCTCATGTATCTCAGTGATCTCATTGGAATTGAGTCATCCTTCGTCTTCAGAAGTGGATTTTTTATTGTTGACGCTTTTTGGACTTTGTTGTTTACAACCCTTGAAATACACATCATGTGTTGTTCTTTTGACATACAGTATAGTGAACTGTTTCCTTCATGCATATCAGTGTATTCACCTTTTGTGTACCATTGAAATGATGGTTTATTGTTTTTTGAATTGTTCTCTGTTAGCACTTTTGCACAAGCACTTTAGTGTGTGACACATCACTTTCTCTTATCAGTAAATTTTTATTACTGTGTGCTTTCGTGCACACAGAGGTATTTCATCTTTCGGCGCTATACTAATTTTTACACATTTATTTGGACTTTCTTTGTTTGAGTGTTTAGCAGCTATTATCTTATCACCTTCTATCACATTTGGTTTAGCGCAGTTTTTTTCCCCCCACTTTACCCATTTTTTTTTTTATAACCTAACCCTGCTTTAAAATTCTCCACAACTTTATCCCTGACCTGTCTGGTGTGTTCCTTGGCCTTCGTGATGCTGTTTGTTCACTTAGGTTTTCTAACAAACCTCTGAGGGCTTCACAGAACAGCTGTATTTGTACTGAGATTAAATTACACACAGATGGACTCTATTTACTAACTAGGTGACTTCTGAAGGTAATTGGTTCCACTAGAGTTTAGTTAGGGGTATCAGAGTAAAGGGGGCTGAATATAATTACACGCCACACTTTTCACATATTTATTTGTAAAAAATGTTGAAAACCATTTATCATTTTCCTTCCACTTCACAATTATGTGCCACTTTGTGTTGGTCTATCACATAAAATCCCAATAAAATACATTTACGTTTTTGGTTGTAACATGACAAAATTTGGAAAATTTCAAGGGGTATGAATACTTTTTAAAAGCACTGATGAGGAGGCATCGATAGGTGACACTGATAGGTGGCACTGATGGGGACTGATAGGTGGGACTGATGGGCACTGGTAGGCGGCACTGATAGGTGACACTGATGAGGGGGCACTGGTTGGCAGCACTGATGGGCACTGGTAGGCGGCACTGATAGGTGACACTGATGAGGGGGCACTGGTTGGCAGCACTGATGGGCACTGGTAGGTGGCACTGATAGGTGACACTGATGGGTACTGGTTGGCAGCACTGATGGGCACTGGTAGGCGGCACTGATAGGTGACACTGATGAGGGGGCACTGATGGGTACTGGTTGGCAGCACTGATGGGCACTGGTAGGCGGCACTGATAGGTGACACTGATGAGGGGGCACTGATGGGCACTGGTAGGCGGCACTGATAGGTGACACTGATGAGGGGGAACTGATGGGTACTGGTTGGTTGGCAGCACTGATGGGCACTGTTGGGACTGCACTGATAATCAGTGCCCTGATTACCATTGTAGATGTCCTTTTAACACAAGCCAGTTATCGTCTCCCTTCTTCTCCCCTCATGCTGTCAGTGTGAGGAAAGAAAAGCCAATGTGTTTACAATCGTGATCAGCTGTCATGGGACACAGTTGATCACAGGGTAAAGGGCCTGCTGTAATTGGCCCTTTACCCCGATCTGTGATCAGCTAAGTCCGAAGGACTCGGTGATCACAGAGGGCACTGCAGGGGATGCGCGGGCAGCGCGATCACGGGAGGACGTCCATCTTTGCTCTCCTGGCAAAGTACGCCTGCGCTATAGCCCTCTTTTGGCTATAGCGTGGGTAGGAAGTGGTTAATCACTCCTGTCAGTGTTAAGTGGTTTGTGCCATCCATGTAACCTGATACATTCTGCTGAAGAGCTTGTGCTTGTAAAAAATAAGACTTAATGGCTGGATCATCAGATGAAAATAGAAGAAAGAAAGCCTAAAAAAGAAAACGAATGTAGCCATCACATCTAATGCCGTGTACACACGGGCGGACTTTTTAGCATCAAACGTCCGACGGTCTTTCCGACGGACTTTCAACGGAGTTACGACAGACTTGCGAACAACCGGACTTGCCCACACATGAACGGACTAAAGTCTGTTCGTTTGAACGTGATGACGTACGACCGGACTAAAATAAGGAAGTTCATAGCCAGTAGCCAATAGCTGCCCTAGCGTCCTTTTTTGTCCGTCGGACTAGCATACAGACGAGCGGATTTTTCGATCGGACTCGAGTCCGGCGGAAAGATTTGAAACATGTTCTAAATCTAAAGTCCGCCTGATTTCCGACAGAAAAAGTCAGCTGAAGGTCCGATGAAGCCCACACACGGTCGGATTGTCCAACGGATTCGTTCCGTCGGACCAGTCCGGTCGGAAAGTCCGCCCGTGTGTACACGGCATTGGAATGGGTAAGACATTGGAGACCTAGACAACTAAAAAAATGGACTTTGAGGGCGCACGAGTATGTTGTGTATAAAAGATAAAATTGTTTTATTTAGGTATATCTTCCATAAAAAAAGGGGGGAACAATTAATGCATATGAATACATTACACAAAAAACATTTCCAACAATTGATACTGTATACCCTACACAAAACCAGGACACCACTGCATACAATATATATAAAACAACACATCCAACAAACGGGTGGAGAACAAATTCCCCTAAGGATATTCCAATTAAGGATGTGAATGAGCAGATTGTAGGTCAGGTTGTGGATTTGGGTATGTGTTTTCTTAATGGCTCGACATGTTGCGCCTATGAAAACGCTTCCTCAGGAGCCTAGGAGATTCTAGTAATATACATAGTGGGGCTGTGTTTACAGTTTTCATTTAACAAATTTTTTAAAACTTCTTTTACATATTTTCTCTCCTTTTCTCTGCCCTACAGATGTTGATCCCCTTAAGCCTATTTACGGATTTTCTACATGAAATTCTATCCACCCCCGACTTTAATCTGGGGGTACGGGCTATGCTTAGTGCCTCCACAGTGCTATACTTATACCGCTGGTCTTCTATATAATTAATACACACCGCTGCTTACCAGCAAAGATATTATACATAAAAAATTCTTTTTTTTCGCTGCATTTGACTACCACACGGTAAGCTGTGTTTTTTTTTATACCCTCTTTTATACCTTACTATCTCTTACAATTATTAATATAACAGGTTCCCCTTTGTCTTCTTGCGTATTAGACTATCTATAATCGAATTATTATTGTTTAAGTCTCTTCCGGCTTCCTTTTTCTTTTTTTATAATGAAGGCTTCGGAACTCCTCTGGGCCAGTATGGCCCCCCTTTTTGCGGCACATTGGGGAGCCATTGTTTTGCCTTGTATTAGGCTATTTCTACAAACATATATTCTATCTCCTTCATTAGGCTATATTAGGTCTCCCAGCTACCTGGCTCTGCCGTTTACCCCCCGGGTGATCAGTGTCCTTTATGGGGAGGGTGTGTGCTTATTTAGCTTGGCTGGAGCAAATGTTACACTCTTTTTTCATTCATGTTGTTTTTGTGTTTATATATTGTTATACCATACATTTACTGGTGTATTTTTCTTATGTATATTACTAGAGTCTCCTAGGCTCCTGAGGAAGCGTTTTCATAGGTGCAACACGTCGAGCCATTAAGAAAACACATACCCGGATCCACAACCTGACCCACAATCTGCTCATTCACATCCTTAATTGGAATATCCTTAGGGGAATTTGTTCTCCACCCGTTTGTTGGATGTGTTGTTCTATATATATTGTATGCAGTGGTGTCCTGGTTTTGTGTAGGGTATACAGTATCAATTGTTGGAAATGTTTTTTGTGTAATGTATTCATATGCATTAATTGCTCCCCCCATTATTTTATGGAAGATATACCTAAATAAAACAATTTTATCTTTTATACACAACATACTTGTGTTCCCTCAAAGTCCATTATTTAGTTGTCTAGGCCTTCAATTTCTAATATCGGGACGTTGGCACCCTGCTACTTGTGTACCTGCAGTGTCACCCTGTCTTAGGTACACAATTATTTGGGAATCGCTTAATTAAAAAATTAGTGTTGGTAAGCTGTAATATAATAAATGTTTGTTTTTGGGTTTAATACTGCTTGAACCTCCCTGGCAGTATGATTTTGTCAGATTTTTGCGTCCGTGCAATTGTTTCACATGGAAATTTGGCGTGTTTTATTATAGGCCTGTAACTCTTAAAAATAACACACTGAAATCTGTCCAAACCAGAGTCTAGTAGACATGATCTAATAAAGTTTGAAACACGAAATCATAAATTATATTATAATAAATAACTATAAATAATTATAATAAATAATAATATAATAATAATACATTTTATTTAATAATGTAATCAAATCAAAAACACTGAAATTTGCTCAGTTGCAGAATTGTCGCTGTCGTTACTTTCAGTGTTTGATGATGAATATCCTCAACAATCACTATCTCTCAATTCTGCGAGTGATCTAATTTACTATCGCTGTTTTCTGGCTGGTCTAACACAGCTTTTGACGCAAAGGGACACTTTTTGGTTGCTATGGACAATCTCCAGTTTCCAGGCAGAAAGAACAGTATATATAATGTAAAATGACATGCAGGGCACTGGACAAAGCATTAGGGACAAAAGGGAGGTGAAATGATTTGATACAGTAATGTAATCTGTAAGATCACAGTGTACTGTATGTGTTTTGTTTTTTTGCACTTTTTGAATTTGCCGCCGGGCTCCGACCAATGCGTTGCGACGCTCGCAGGGAACGGAGCCCGGCACAGTGATGAATTAGGCGGAGTACACAGCCCGCGGACACAGCGGGAGGACATCGCAGATCCTGGGGACAAGGTAAGTAACTTTCTCAGGATCCTGCGATGTGATCTCGAGTGTGGCTCGGGGTTACCGCATTTGGTCATAAAAATTCACCCCGAGCCACGCTCGGGAACACCGCCAGGGAGGTTAGAGCTGAACTCCTTGCATGTTTTTTTTTTTTTTTTTGATTCAGCTTGGCACAATGTAAGTACACATATCTCATGTATGAAGGAAAAAACTAGGGTTGCCACTTTTTTTTCTAGCCAAACCCGAACACTTTAGTTTTTTCGTATACACTATAGGATTGTGACAGACCTGGGACACCTTTGGGCAGGGCCGGACTTACCATTGGGCTTGACCCACTCATACGCTTATATATTATCTACTTTTGTGAGTAGCCATTTGACTGTTTTGTCTTGTTCTGAGCCACATTCCTGTCTGAATATTGTGTAGGTGGACTGAAACCCGGACACACGATTCAAAACCCAGACTGTCCGGGTGAATCCCGGACAGATGGCCACCCTAGAAAAAACCTTATGTGTGTAGCAGCTCGTGCAGATCCAGTAAAGTTTCTCCACCCCAAACTCGCTCATCCATGTCTTTATGGACCTTGCTTTGTGCACTGGTCCAAATCATTTGGTGGAGGGGGGATTATGGTGGGGGGTTGTTTTTCAGGGGTTGGGCTTGGCCCCTTAGTTCCAGTGAAGGGAACTCTTAAGGCGTCAGCATTCCAAGACATTTTGGACAATTTCATGCTCCCAACTTTGTGGGAACGGTTTGGGGATGGCCCCTTCCTGTCCCAACATGACTGCGCACCAGTACACAAAGCAAGGTCCATAAAGACATGGATGAGCGAGTTTGGGGTGGAGGAATTTGACTGGCCTGCACAGAGCCCTGACCTCAACCCGATAGAACACCTATGGGATGAATTAGGCTCGGTTTCCACTAGTGCGACTTGTTGTGCGACTTGGGACTGCAAAGTCGCATGACAAGTCATACCCCCTGATTTGCAATGAGTACCGTTCATATCTGTGCGACTTCAAAGTAGTCCCTGCACTACTTTGGTCCCACTTTGATGCGACTTGAGGTCCATAGACCTCAAGAATACACAGGCATTGCTTCAAGTCGCGGCAAAAAATTGCGGTAAAATCGTGCGACTTTGGGGTTGCCATACTGAAAACCGAACCTTAGAGCGGGAGACTGCGAGCCAGGCCTTCTTATCCAACATCAGTGGCTGACCTCACAAATGCGCTTCTGGAAGAACGATCAAACATTCCCATAGACACACTCCTAAACCTTGTGGACGGCCTTCCCAGAAGAGTTGAAGCTGTTATAGCTGCAAAGGGTGGGGCCAACTCAATATTGAACCCTACGGACTAAGACTGGGATGCATGTGTGTGTAAAGGCAGGTGTCCCAATACTTTTGGCAATAAATTGTAGATGCATTCTTGGAGCTCCGCTGTCGTGTGTCAAGAGGGCGCTCAGGGGGCGTTCCCAGCACAGTGACTGAGCTGTCACTGACAGCCCCCGGTGCTTACAATCTGGAGCTGGTGGGAGGGGCTCCCGATCCTGTTGCTCGCTGGAATAGCCATTCACAGTGGTCACATCATCAGGAACAACGCCCTCGGCAAGTCATTAAATAAAAAGGACAGGGGGATATATTCTTAGATTGGTTTGCTGTATCTTTTTCGGGTGTGGTTACATTTTCGCACCTATATGAGAAAAACAAAAAAAATAATAATTGGTAGCTGTGGGCTTCTACGTTTTTTTTTTTTTCTTCAATCCCCCAGAAGTATTCAGAACATGCAGCGTGATCACAGAACACGTAATATGTAGGTGAACAGGCGCACAGAACAGGTTTTTTTGGCTAGACGCATTCCTCTCCCCGGTTTTGGACGGACGTACTTTTCTATGTTTAGGGCTGGCCGTGACGGCAGAAGGCGAGAAATGAAACCAGGAAATTCTCAGATTAAATTCTCTTCACTTATTTCCTGGTTCAGATTGGAATCTGCAGACCGGGAAAAAGTTCTGAAAGGTCAAAGCAAAAACCCACCTGCCATGCCAGGCGCGAGGTTACACATTACCTCAAAGGTTTAATATAAACCCTGAATGGGCGACTTTTAGTCTGCTGAAGCATTGAGTGTCATTGAAAAAAAGTAAAAATTTTCCATAAAATCACTCGCACTCACTTTTTTTTTTTCATCTCACTGCTGCTGATCACCTGCAGCCTCTTTCGGCCACTTCATGTCTATAGGCATCAGCTGCCCATTTCTTGCTGTGGACCGGCTTCCTACCTGTGCAATGTCTGGTCACTCCACCGGGGCACATATGAGAGAGTGACAATGCAGAAGCACAATTGGGAGACAGTTGTCACCCCATAAGTGGGGCAGCACAGTGGCTTAGTGGTCTAACCTTGCAGCACCGGGGTCCATGGTTCACATTCCAACCAAGACACTACCTGTGTAGAGTTTGCATGTTCTCCTTGTTCCTGTGCAGGTTTCCTCCGCCACTTCTAAAAACATGCTGGTAGGCAGTGGCGTCGCTAGGTGGTGGCTTTTGGGGCTATAGCCCCGAATCTGGGGCGAGTCTCTGCAGGGGTCCCCAAGGGGAGGGGGGGCTTTCTGGGGGCCCTGATGTAAGGGGGGCTCTCTGGGGATATATATATATATATATATACACACTCACACACACGCGTATATTATATACATGTGTATGCCCCCCCAAGCGTATAACTTTCTTTACTACGCTGCTAATGGGCTCTAGCCCCAGATCTTTTGTAGACCTAGCAACGCCCCCGCTGGTAGGTCAACTGGCTCCTGTCTAATGCCGCGTACACATGGTCGGACTTTTCGACAACAAAGGTCCGACGGTCTTTCCGACGGACTTTCGACTGACTTTCGACGGACTTTCTAACGACCGGACTTGCCTACACACGATCACACCAAAGTCCGAGGGATTCGTAACGTGATGACGTACAACCGGACTAAAATAAGGAAGTTGATAGCCAGTAGTCAATAGCTGCCCTAGCGTCGGGTTTTTGTCCGTCGGACTAGCATACAGACGAGCGGATTTTTCGATCGGACTCGGTAAGATTTGAAGCATGTTCCAAACCTAAAGTCCTTCAGATTTTCGACCGAAAAAGTCGGCTGCAGGTCCGATGGAGCCCACACACGGTCAAATCGTCCGCCGGACTCGGTCCATTGGACCAGTCCGGTCAAAAAGTCCGCTCGTGTGTACGCGGCATAGATAGGCCTTTGTACACTATATTGCCAAAAGTATTGGGACACATGTCTTTACACGCACATGAACTTTAATGGCATTCCAGTCTTATGCCCCGTACACACGATCGGACATTGATCGCACATTCCGACAACAAAATCCTAGGATTTTTTTCCGACGGATGTTGGCTCAAACTTGTCTCGCATACACACGGGTCACACAAAGTTGGTCGGAAATTCCGAACGTCAAGAACGTGGTGACGTACAACACGTTACGGCGAGCCGAGAAAAATGAAGTTCAATAGCCAGTGCGGCTCTTCTGCTCGATTCCGAGCATGCGTGGCACTTTGTGTGTCGGAATTGTGTACACACGATCAGGAATTTACGCGAACGGATTTTGATGTCGGAAAATTTTAGAGCCGGCTCTCAAACTTTGTGTGTCGGAAATTCCGATGGAAAAAGTCCGATGGAGCCCACACACGGTCGGAATTTCCGACATCAAGCTCTGATCGCACATTTTCCGTCCGGTCGTGTGTACAGGGCATAAGTCTGTAGGGTTCAATATTGGAGGTCCATGAAGAAACAGATCTTGTAGCAATTATTCAGTCCCTATCTACACTATATTACCAAAATTATTGTGACGCCCACCTTTACACGCACATGAACTTTAATGGCATCCAGTCTTAGCCCGTAGGGTTCAATATTGAGTTGGCCCCCCCTTTGAGGCTATAACAGCTTCAACTCTTCTGGGAAGGCTGTCCGCAAGGCTTAGGAGTGTGTCTATGGTAATGTGTGACCATTCTTCCAGAAGGCTTGGCTCGCAGTATCCGCTCCAATTCATCCCAAAGGTGTTCCATCGGGTTGGGATCAGGACTCTGTGCAGGTCAGTCAAGTTCCTCCACCTCAAAGTCGCTCACCCATGTCTTTATGGACCTTGCTTTGTGCACTGGTGCGCAGTCATGTTGGAACAGGAAGGGGCCATCCCCAAACTGTTCCGACAAAGTTGGGAGCATGAAATTGTCCAAAATGTCTTGGTATTCTGACACCTTAAGAGTTCCCTTCACTGGAACTAAGGGGCCAAACCCAACCCCTGAAAAACAACCCCACACCATAATCCCCCCTCCACCAATGATGTGGACCAGTGCACAAAGCAAGGTCCATAAAGACATGGATGAGCGAGTTTGGGGTGGAGGAAATTGATTGGCCTGCACAGAGTCAAGACCTCTACCCGATAGAACACCTTTGGGATGAATTAGAGTGAAAACTGCGAGTCAGGCCTTCTCGTCCAACATCAGTGCCTGAGTTTACAAATGCACTTTCTGGAAGAATGGTCAAACATTCCCATAGACACACTCCTAAACCTTGTGGACAGTCTTCCTGCTTTTCAGGGAAGTGGCAGTCTTTTCCACACATCTGCCCTAAAGTAATACCTGGTGATCCTGCAATGAAGGTCAACCATTTGTGCTGCACTTTACAATCTAAGGCCCCTATCTCTCCTACAAACACATATAAATAACCATAAGTTGGGCAGCACAGTGGCTAAGTGGTTAGCACTTCCACCTATCAGCACTAGGGTCATCGGTTCAAATCTCAACCACAGCACTACCTTCCTTGGAGTTTGCATGTTCACCCTGTGCTTGTGTGGGGTACTCCGGTTTCCTCCTAACACCCTAAAGACATACTGGGTGGAGGAACTTGACTGGCCTGTACAGAGTCCTGACCTCAACCCGATAGACCACCTTTGGGATGAATTAGAGTGGAGACTGCCAGCCAGGCCTTCTCACCCAACATCAGTGCCTGACCTCACAAATGCTCTTCTGGAAGAATGGTCAAACATTCCCATAGACGCACTCCTAAACCTTGTGGACAGCCTTCCCAGAAGAGTTGAAGCTGTTATAGCTGCAAAGGGTGGGCCAACTCAATATTGAACCCTACGGACTAAGACTGGGATGCCATTAAATTTCATGTGCGTGGAAAGGCAGGCGTCCCAATACTTTTGACATGTATGTACGTTACATTACATATGCCAGGATTATCCAGGCTCCATTCAAGTGGCCGGAGGTGGATGGATCCAGTGGCACATCATCGGGGGGCCCGGCTGCCTGAACCGGAAAGAAGCCAAGATGGTTGGTCAGCAACCAAGATAGCGGTCTGGGACTTAGTGCATCACAGCAGGCAGAATGCTGGATTCACTGGCTGGGGGAATATGTGAAGAGGGCGGAAAAAAAACAAACCTTGTTGGTGAGGTTCCTTTTCAATGTGTAATAGAATCATTGATTCATTTGGCCGATAATGAAAAGCTGAAGCAGGAAGTTAGGTGAAAATTTAGTCTGAGAATTTCCCGAATTCTGTCCCCAGAGAGAACTAATCCTGATTATGGGAAGTAATTTGGCACTTTTATTATACTCTTTATAGAAGCAGCAGAAAGGGGAAGGTTAGGGGAAGGTTAGGTCTCTCAGGTACCACCCAGTGACGAAGGCGCTTCTCTTGCACCTTCTGCCCCCCCCCCCCCCCGGAAGTGCCAACAGGGGACGTGAGGAAATTTTTACAAGATTCCCCGTGCCTTTAGAGCTCACAGAAAACATCAGTGAGCCACCACCATGCTTCACAGTGGGGATAGTATTCTTGCCACTAGCGGCCCCTCTCCAAACATAGCACTTATGGTTGTGACTATAAAGCTCTATTTTGATCTCATCACTCCAGATTACAGTGTGTCAGGAGCTGTGAGGCGTGTCAAGGTGCTGTCAGGCATATTATAACCAAAATTTTTTTTCTGGCATTTGTGCAATAAAAGCTTCTTTCTAGCAACTCGACCAAAAAAAACCACATCGTCTTTTTCCAGAAGCAGTCTCTATTTCTTCTGAGGTTGCCTGTGGGTTTTTCTTTGTATCCTGAACAATTATTCTGGCAGTTGTGGCGGCAATCTTTCTTGGTCTACCTGACTTTGGCTTGGTATCAAGAGATCCCCAAATTTTCCACTTCTTAAAAAGTGATTGAACAGTACTGACTGGCATAGTCAAGGTTTTGGATATCTTATATATATCTGTTTAGAATTTTATAAAGTTGTATTACCTTGTTACCTTTATGCAGGTCTTTTGACAGTTCTTTATTGCTCCTCCGTACTAAGGCCAAACATTCCAGGGGATGGAAACTTTTGATTAGGGACAATTTGGAGATTTCTGGAATCATTATGATTTACAAAGGAGCCAAACAACTATGTGATAATAAATGGCTTCATATTATCACCATCCTTAAATAAAAGAGAGTTTTTGGCATGCTCAGTCATATTTTCATTATCAATGCCAAATTCTCACGATTTCTGCCAGGGGATGCAAACTTTTGAGTGCAACTAAAAAATAGATAGATAGATAGATAGATAGATAGATAGATAGATAGATAGATAATGGTGTCAGTGCTAAAAATAACCTGTTGCTATAAAATGCATTCCACAGAAAAGGACTGCAGGACCAACTGACGCTTCAAGGTCAGCTAGTGAAAAATGACCTCATGTGTTCCATTAGAGAAAACAGAAGAATGAGTATGTACAGGTGTGTGTGAGAGAGAAAGAGAGAAATGGGGAGAGTGAGGGTGGGGGATAAAGAGAGAGAACAGACAGAGAGAGGAAGCTGAGAGAAGGGAGAGAGAGAGAGAGAGGGGGGGGGAAGGGGGAGGAGAGGGAGAGAGGGGGAGAGAGAGAGAGAGGGGGGAGGGGGAGGAGGGGGAGAGAGAGAGGAGGGGGGGGAGATGGGGGAGAGGGAGAGAGAGGGGGAGAGGGAGAGGGGGGAGGACAGGGAGAGAGACAGAGGAGAGGGAGAGAGATGGAGGAGAGGGAGAGAGGGGGAGAAAGACGGGGAGAGGGAGAGATAGAAGCAGAGAGAAGAGAGGGAGAGAGAGAAGAGGAGAGAAAGGAGAGAGAGGGGAAGGTGAGAGGGAGAGAGGGGGAGAGGGAGGTGAAGAGAGGGGGTGGAGAGAGAGAAGCTGAGAGAAGGGAGAGAAAAAGGGGAGAGGGAGAGAGGGGAGGAGAGGGAGAGGGAGGAGAGAGGTGGGAGAGGGAGAGAAGCTGATAGAAGGGAGAGAGAGAGGGGGGAGGGGAAGAGAGAGATGGGAAGAGGGATAGAGAGGAGCTGAGAGAAGGGAGAGAGGGGGAGACTGAGAGAGAGAAGCTAAGAGAAGGGAGAGAGAGGAGGGAGGGAGAGGGAGAGAGAGAAGCTGAGAGAGAGAGAGAGAGAGAGAGAGAGAAAGAAAGAGGGAGAGAGGGAGGGAGGAGAGATGGGGCAGAGGGAGAGAGAAGCTGAGAGAAAGGAGAGAGAGGGGGGAGGGGGGGAGAGATGGGGGAGAGCGAGAGAGGGAGGGGGAGAGAGGGGGAGAGGGAGAGAAGCTAAGAGAGGGGAGAGGGAGAGAGAGAAGCTGAGAGAAAGGAGAGAGAGGGGAGAGAGAGGGAGGGAGAGGGAGAGAGAGAAGCTGAGAGAAGGGACAGAGAGGAGGGAAGAGAGGGAGGGAGAGGGAGGAGAGATGGGGGAGAGCGAGAGAGGGGGGAAGAGGGGGAGAAGCTGAGAGAAGGGAGAGAGAGGGGGAAGAGAGGGAAGGAGAGGGAGGAGAGATGGGGGAGAGCAAGAGAGAGGGGGGAGAGAGGGGGAGAGGGAGAGAAGATGAAAGAAGGGAGAGAGGGGAGAGAGAGAAGCTAAGAGAAGAGAGAGAGAGGAGGGAGAGAGGGGGGAGGGAGAGAGAAACTGAGAGAAGGCAGAGAGAAAGGGGAGAGGGAGAGAGGGGAGGAGAGGGAGGAGAGATGGGGGAGGGGGAGAGAGAGAGGGGGAGAGAGAGGGAGAGGGAGAGGGGGGAGAGAGGGAGAGAAGCTGAGAGAAGGGAGAGAGAGGGGGGAGGGGGAGAGAGAGATGGGGAGAGGGAGAGAGAGAAGCTGAGAGAAGAGAGAGAGGGGGAGGGGAAGAGAGGGGGGAGAGGGAGAGAGAGAAGCTAAGAGAAGGGAGAGAGAGGGTGTGGGGGAGAGAGGGAGAGAAGAGCTGGAGAGGGAGAGAGGGGGAGAGGGAGAGAGAGAAAGGGTGAGAGGGGAGGAGAGGGAGAGATGGGGAGGAGAGATGGGGGAGAGCGAGAGAGAGGGGGGAGAGGGAGAGAGGGGGAGAGGGAGAGAAGCTGAGAGAAGGGAGAGAGGGGAGGGAGAGAGAGAAGCTGAGAGAAAGGAGAGAGAGAGGGGGGAGACAGAGATGGGGGAGAGGGAAAGAGAGAAGCTGAGAGAAGGGAGAGAGAGGGGGGGGAGGGAGAGAGGAGGTGGAAAGGGAGAGTGGGAGAGAGGGGGGAGAGGGAGAGAGAGAAGCTGAGAGAAGGGAGAGGGAAAGAGGGGGGGAGGGAGAGAGAGGGGGGGAGATGGGGTAGAGAGAGAGAGAAGGGAGAGAGGGGTAAAAAGAGAGAGAGAGAGAGGTAGAAGAGAGAAGCTGAGGGATGGGAGAGAGGGATGGAAATAGAAGAGGGAAGGGGTGAGCGGGGGATGGCTAGAGATAGGAGAGAGAGAGAGAGAAATTAAGAGAGAGAGAGAGACTGGGATAAAGAGAGAGACCGAGGGATGGAGAGAGAGAGAAAAAGATTGAGAGAGAGGGATAAAGAGGGGAGAGATAGAGAAAAAGAGAGACGTGGGGGAGAGAGAAAGAGATGGGGAGAGAGATTGAGGGGAAGAAAAAGAGGTTGCATTCACCGCCCCTCTGAAAAGCAATCTGTTGTGGAGAGAGAGATAAAGAGAGAAATGGAGAGAAACAGAGAGAGCAATAGAGAGAAAGGGTATCAGAGAGAGAGAGAGATGAAGAGAGAGAAAGAGAGAGATCAACATATAGAGAAAAAAAGGAGACAGAGAGAGAAAGAAAAAATTGAGAGAGTGAGAGAAACTCACTCACTAGCCCCCTTTATATTATCCTTTACCCAACACTGCCCTACAGTAGAGTAGAGAGTAGATAATATAACATTCAATGAATATTTAAAGCTGAATACATTCTAAATTCATTCATCATGTGTACTCTTCCATGAATCTCGTGAGCTTTGGGTATTTCTTCCAGATCTGTGCGATAATCCAGTGTGAGACTTTCCCTCTGTAATAAAGACCGCTCACTGCTGCTCTCTCTCCTTGTGCAGGGGGACTGGTCTTGTCTCCACCCCCTCCTGTAGTTCTCTATAGGCAGCCTGTAGTGGGTGGAGCCTGCTGGGTCCCTCCCACACTCTGCTATCTGCACAGACTATGTACAGCACAGTAATGATGTCACTGCTACTTTTACAATGTAATATCAGGGTTTGTAAGCGCATTTAGTGCACACAAAGTGGATCCATATCATAAGTGGCTATTGAGATCTACAGTACATCTACATGAAACCTAAAGTGTCTGGGGTTCCGCTTGAAAAAAGTCACAGCAATGGATCCTAAAAGTGTACAATTCTGAAGGGCTCTTCTTGAAGGACACTTAACTGCAAAACAGGTGAGTTTTCATCCCCATTCATACTGCCTACCCAGACATGCACACACCCTAACTCAGGTTACACAGAAAACTCATATAGTCTTTAATGTTTGCAACATGCAAAACCGCAAGCAAATATGTGAACAATGCACAAGGGGCGACAGTTTATATTGACTTACAGGAGTTGATTGATGGAGAAAAGTGTCTTTTAATAAGGATCAATAGTAAAAGTAGATGATAACCCCAACTGCATGATATTTAGTTTGCTAAAGCTTTGTGTGTCATAAACAATTACTGTATTTTTATTATTAAAGTTATTGTAAAGTCTTGTTTTTCTTTTCTATAAAAAATAACAAACATGTAATACTTACCTCCTCTGTTGCAGTTGGTTTTGCACAGAGCAGCCCTGATCCTCCTCTTCTCGGGTCCCTCTTCGGTGCTCCTGGCCCCTCCCTCCTGTTGAGTTCCCCCACAGCAGGCAGCTTGCTATTGGGGTACCCGAGCCGAGCTGCAGCTCTGTGTGTCCATTGAGCCCTCGTTCAAACTGAGGGCAGGTTTGAAATCGCGCGGGTTCGGCTGAACTCGCACGATTTCAAACCCCCATTTCGTTGCAAGTTCGGGGGGGCGATTTGACAGACATCTGTGCGGGTTCATGACATCACCCCCAAAGTTGCCAAAAGTAGTGCAGGAAAAACTTTTGGGAATGGGTGCGGCGTCACAAAGTCGGCGTCGCACCGATTCAGGCGGTGCTCTTTCCGGCAATAGGCTCCTATTTGGCATGGGATTTGACATGTCAAATCGGCCCAATGTGAACAGGGGGGGGGGGTCCAGACACGGAGCCCCAGTTTGGCCCCGCCCACTCTCTCTTACCTGATTGGCTAACTGACTTTGATTGACAGTGGCAGGAGCCAATGGCGCCGCTGCTGTGTCTCAGCCAATCAGGAGGGACAGTCATGAATGGCCGAGGCACTTGTGAACATCGCTGGATAGAGATGGGGCTCAGGTAAGTATTAGAGGGGCTGAGGGCGGCTGCTGCACACAGAAGGTTTTTTATCTTAGTGCATTAGGATAAAAAAAATAATTATTTTTTTATTATCATTTTGCAATTCTTTCATAATTTTTGCATCTCAGTGCTGCTGATCTCCTCTGGCCTCTTTCAGACACTAAAAGAACAGCAAAGAGAGGGCACACCGTCCTAGTGCATCATCAATAAACAATTTATTAGTGATTATATTATTGTTATTATTATTATTATTAATAACAACAACAACAACAACAACAATAATAATAATAATAATAATCATATTATTAATTATTGATAAATGAAACAAGTGATATACTCACAAACGCATGACAATAACAAGCGCATCGTACAATTTATTTCGTAGACTAAATGAACACTATTTTTAGTCTAAAAAAATAAGACTAAAACTAAAACAATTCACATGACAAAAATAAGACTAAAACTAAAATGGCATTTTAGTCAAAAGACTAAATCGAATTTTGATGTCAAAATTCACACTGCACTAACACATAAGAATAAGTGGTGGTGTAAAAGAAAAAAAAATGAAGAAAAAGGCTTTTTTTATTTATTTTTTTCTTAACATTTAATGTTGGTAATATAATGAGGTAATATGTGCAATGAATGGCATTACAGAGTTTACAGAGTTTACAGGTTTTTGTTTTTTTTATATTTTACAGTTGCACTTCTGTTTGTCAAAAGGCAATATTTTTGTTTGTTTATGAAACGTGGTTTTTATTTGTAAAGACGTAATATACAGTGCCTTGAAAAAGTGTTCATATCCCTTAAATTTTACATGTTACAACCAAAAAAACGTAAATGTATTTTATTGGGATTTTATATGATAGACCAACACAAAGTGGCACATAGTTGTGAAATGGAAGGAAAATGATAAATGGTTTTCCAAAGTTTTTACAAATAAATATGTGAAAAGTGTGACGTGCATTTGTATTCAGCCCCCCTTTACTCTGATACCTCTAACTAAAATCTAGAGGAACCAATTACCTTCAGAGGTCACCTAGTTAGTAAATAGAGTCCACCTGTGAATAATTTAATCTCAGTATAAATACAGCTGTTCTGTGAAGCCCTCAGAGATTTGTTAGAGAACCTTAGTGAACAAACAGCATCATGAAGGCCAAGGAACACACTAGACAGGTCAGGGATAAAGTTGTGGAGAAGTTTAAAGCAGGGTTAGGTTCTAAAAAAATGTCCCAAGCTTTGAACATCTCACGGAGCTCTGTTCAATCCATCATCCGAAAATGGAAAGAGTATGGCACAACTGCAAACCTACCAAGACATGGCCGTCCACCTAAACTGACCGGCCGGGCAAGGAGAGCATTCATCAGAGAAGAGCCAAGAGGCCCATGGTAACTCTGGAGGAGCTGCAGAGATCCACAGCTCAGGTGGGAGAATCTGTCCACAGGACAACTATTAGTCGTGCACTCCACAAATCTGACCTTTATGGAAGAGTGACAAGAAGAAAGACATTGGTGAAAGAAAGTCATAAGAAGTCCTGTTTGCAGTTTGCGAGAAGCCATGTGGGGGACACAACAAACATGTGGAAGAAGGTGCTCTGGTCAGATGAGACCAAAATTAAACTTTTTGGCCTAAAAGCAAAACACTATGTGTGGCAGAAAACTAACACTGCACATCACCCTGAACACACCATCCCCACCGTGAAACATGGTGGTGGCAGCATCATGTTGTGGGGATGCTTTTCTTCAGCAGGGAAGCTGGTCAGAGTTGATGGGAAGATGAATGGAGCCAAATACAGGGCAATCTTAGAAGAAAACCTGTTAGAGTCTGCAAAAGACTTGAGACTGGGGTGGAGGTTCACCTTCCAGCATGACAATGACCCTAAACATACAGCCAGAGCTACAATGGAATGGTTTAGATCAAAGCATATTCATGTGTTAGAATGGCCCAGTCAAAGTCCAGACCTAAATCCAATTGAGAATCTGTGGCAAGACTTGAAAATTACTGTTCACAGACGCTCTCCATCCAATCTGACAGAGCTTGAGATATTTTACAAAGAAGAAGAATGGGCAAAAATGTCCCTCTCTAGATGTGCAAAGCTGGTAGAGACATCCCCAAAAAGACTTGCAGCTGTAATTGCAGTGAAAGGAGGTTCTACAAAGTATTGACTGAGGGGGGCGTCATACAAATGCCCCCCCCACACTTTTCACATATTTATTTATTTGTGAACATTTTTGAAAACCATTTATCATTTTCCTTCCACTTCACAATTTATGTGCCACTTTGTGTTGGTCTATCACATAAAATCCCAATAAAATACATTTACGTTTTTGGTTGTAACATGACTAAATGTGGAAAATTTCAAGAGGTATGAATACTTTTTCAAGGCACTGTATCACATTGGCTAAATCTGTGTCTGTAGTGCATGTTCAAACCTTATTACCATAAATAATAACATATTATTAGATTTTTACTCCAGAAGTATATAACGAGTTTGTAAATTCAAGAGAAATGCCTAAATAATGCATTACAATTTAACTAAACCCATTCGATTTTAGTCGACTAAAATGTACTGGAGATTTTAGTAGACTAAAATACGACTAAAACTAAAACAATTCAGATGACTAAAATACGACTAAAACTAAAATGGCATTTTAGTCAAAAGACTATGACTTAAACTAAACCGAAATTTGACGTCAAAATTAACACTGGTATCGTAAAATTCAGATGCGGCTTACGCATTTTCGAGGGGCAACCCATCTTCTTACTGTACCCTGGACCCTGTCCCCTCTCAATTACTGCGACCACCTTCCCACTCTATCCTCAACTCCCTAAACCACACCTTCAACCTCTCCCTCTCCTCCGGCACCTTTCCTTCCCCGCTCAAACATGCACTGGTTACCCCCATACTCAAAAAACCCTCGCTGGACCCCACCTGTTTGAATAACTTAAGACTCATCTCCCTTCTCCCGTTTGCCTCCAAGCTCATCGAACGCCTTGTCCATGACCGAATGAGTCGCTATCTCACGGACAACAACCTTCTCGACCCCCTACAGTCCGGCTTCCGCCCACAACATTCTATTGAAACTGCCCTACTAAAACTCACCAATGACCTAATAACTACTAAAACCAATGGCCACTACTCCATACTCATACTTTAGACCTCTCTGCTGCCTTTGACACAGTTGACCACCTGCTCCTCCTCAGCAAATTACACTCCCTTGGCCTCCGTGATTCTGCATTATCCTGGTTCTCCTCCTACCTATCTCAGCGCACTTTCAGTGTCACTTACAACTCCATCTCCTCCGCTCCCCTTCCTCTTTCTGTTGGGGTACCCCAAGGCTCCATCCTTGGGCCTCTCCTATTCTCTCTCTTTACCTCTTCCCTGGGCCAGTTGATAACCTCCAATGGCTTCCAATACCAGCTCTATGCCGATGACACACAGATCTATCTCTCCACTCCTCAACTCACCCCCTCCATCTCCTCACAGATCTCAAACTTACTGAATGACATCTCGGTATGGAAGTCACACCACTTCCTGAAACTTAATCTTTCTAAAACTGAGCTTGTTATATTTCCTCCTTCACGGTCCCCCCTCCTGTGACTTCACCATTAATATCAACAACACAACCATTGGTCCCTCCACACATGCCAGGGTCCTGGGTGTAATCCTTGACTCTGACTTCTCCTTCAGCCCCCACATCCAATCACTGGCTAAATCCTGCCGCCTTAACCTCCGCAACATCTCCAGAATTCGACCCTTCCTGACTAACGACACCACAAAGCAACTTATTCACTCCTTGATTATTTCCCACCTTGACTACTGCAACTCTCTCCTTAATGGCCTACCCTTACACAGACTATCCCCCCTTCAGTCTATTATGAATTCTGCTGCTAGACTAATACACTTCACTAATCGATCCGTGACTGCTGCTCCTCTCTACCAATCCCTTCACTGGCTTCCTCTACCCCACCGTATAAAATTCAAAATGCTAACCATAACCTACAAGGCCATTCACAACATCGCCCCCAGCTACATCACCAACCTTATCTGCAGATATCGCCCAAATTGTCCCCTCCGCTCCTCCCAGGACCTCCTGCTCTCTAGCTCCCTTGTTACCTCCTCCCATGCTCGTCTTCAGGACTTCTCCAGAGCCTCTCCCATCTTCTGGAACTCCCTGCCCCAGTATGTCCGATGAGCCCCTACCCTGTCCACCTTTAGGAGATCCCTGAAAACTCATTTATTCAGGGAAGCCTTTCCCAGACCCACCTAACAACTGTCCCCGAGCCACCCCCATCAAATCATTCTTTGCAGCTATTACCTTTTGTACCACCACCTCCTCCCTTTAGAATGTAAGCTCTACGAGCCGGGCCCTCCTGTACCTTTTGTATCGAACTGTACTGTAATTGTGTTGCCCCCCCTCTACATTGTAAAGCGCTGCGTAAACTGTTGGCGCTATATAAATCGTGAATAATAATAATAATCTTCTTCAGACCCCTCAGCTCTGCAGAAGAGGGTTTGCCCATTGAAAAGCAGAATAAAATGGTGGCAGTTGCAAATTTTCACAATTTCGGACAATATTTGCCCTACTGTTGACCAAATCCAAATTTTCAGTAAAAATAGATGAATTAATTTATTTTTATTGCACACAAACACGTTGTATTATGTATTTTGTGGGTAAAATATAAAAGATGAGGTTGCAACCAATAAATGTTTATCAAACATGTCAAGCCTCAAAATTGCGTGAGCCAGTCAAGAGGGAAAACAAGGATGGTGCCTAAAATTGTCCATTGGCAACTTTTCAAAAGCTACATCAGTTTAGCATCAGCAGTGAATGCTGGCCCTGGTATAATTGATCTCATTCTGGTGTTTGCAACGATACCTAATATGTGTGTGTCAGGGCTGGACTCAGCCCTTCCTTCTCTGAGCTGGCCGCTCAGCTGTCGGCTAATTGCCAGCTCCTATCTCTCCACAATTACTCAGCTGTTGATGATATCCTGCTCGTCAGTCCTGCCTACTTAAGCCGTCCAGTCCAGAGGAGCTTTGCCTTCGCCTTGGTCAACATCACAGAGACTATCTCCTGCGATCCTGTTCAAGACTGGCTTTGCTGACATCCCTTCTGGTTCCAGATCCTGCTTGCTGTTCCACTACATTGATCACTGACTTCTGGCTTGGCTCACTGTCCGTTCCGGTTACTGAACTTTGGCTATGTTTTGACAACGTTTGTTCTTTTTACTTTTATTATTAAACAAGTGTGATTTAACTGTACTTCTGTCTCGGCCTGATTTCATGGTTTCTGACAGTGTGACATAATTGCAGTTTTCATTGGTGGCGCTTCCGGTGTGCACATTTGTGTAGTCTTTTTGTTATTTTTTTTTTAATTTAATTTATTAAAGGGTAACTCTACTTTCAAGGGAAATAAAATTAGCAAATATAAAAATAATATAACGTATACAATTGCAACACAAGTCATATTGTAATTGAATGTTATTAAAAATTACCTTTCATTTTTTATCTGTAGCGGCTGTCATTTTCTATAAAATGAAATATGGCCACCTGGAGGAGTTCTGTACACAGATGGTATATAGAACGTCCCCCCAGAAATGCCATTTCCTGCTCATGTGATTGGCTCACTGATTTTCCCAGAAGTCTGCCCTAAGATACAAGCCAGCTTTTTGCAACAAAAATGTCATTTTTGGTATGGTACTCCCAAAGAGATATCACGTCTAAAGAGATGCAGGCCCTGAAACTTTCCTGATTAGAGCCCTGCAGGTGCAGCTGGTGGTTGATAATTATAAAACCACTTCCATACACATTCACTGTGCACATGGACACAGACAAATGAACAGCTATTCCTTCAGAATAACAAAAGGTAGGAATCTGCAACGTTTGTTAAATTCCCTGCAATGTACAGAGATCACCCAGAGGGGAATGATTTTTACATAACAAAAGTGGAGTTACTCTTTAAGCTTTAACTTTATAAAGCTTTTTCCATTTATAAAGAAATTTTTTTTTTAATTTTTAAAATAACACGTTATACTTGCCTGCTCTGTGAAACGGTTTTGCACAGAGTAACCCTGATCCCCATCTTCTTGGGCCCCCACCAGGACTTCTGGCTCCTCTCCCCTGCTGAGTGTCCCAAAAGAAGTCACTTCTTATGGGGGACACTTGTGCAAGCTGATCCTGAGCCGGGCTTTGCGTGTTCAGTCCTGCTCCAGCCCCGCCCCCTCCTCACAGGCTGTGATTGACAGCAGCGGGAGCCAATGGCTGCACTGCTATCAATCTATCCAATCAAGTGCTGGGAACCTGTAGAGAGAGGGACGGCGGGGACACGCTGACGGAATTTCAGGGCTCAGGTAAGTAAAATGGGGGGGGCTGGGGGGCCGGTGACTGCAAGGTGTTTTTTCACCTTAATGCATAGGATGCATTAAGGTGAAAAAACACGAGCCTTTACAACCCCTTTAATTACCACTGGGTTTTTTTTTTTTTGCTAAGGAAACAAAAAAAAAAATGAAAGGTTTGAAAAAAAAAATGTATAGTTTGTTATACAATTTTGCAAACAGGTAATTTTCTCCTTCACTGATGTGCGCTTATGAGGCTGCACTGATAGGCACTGATGGGCACTGATAGGTGGCACTGATGAAGCTACACTGGTGGGCACTGATGAGGAGGAACTGATGAGACTACACTCATAGGTGGCACGGATGGGCACTGATAGGCGGCACTGATAGGCAGCACTGATAGGCACTGCTAGGCAACACTAATAGGTGACACTGATGATGAGGCACTGATTGGCTGCACTGATGGGCACTGATAGGTGGCACTTATGGGAACTGATGAAGCTGCACTGGTGGGCACTGATGAGACTGCAGTGATAGGTGGCATTGATAGGTGGCACTGATAGGCATTGATAGCACTGATGGGCACAGATAGGCGGCACTAATAGGTGACACTGATGATGAAGCACTGATTGGCAGCATTGATGGGCACTGATAGGTAGCAGTGGTGGGCACTGATAGGGGGCACTGGTGGGCACTGATTAGCAGCAATGGTGGGCACAGATTCGGACTGATGTCCCTGTAACAGAAGCCGGTTATCGGCTTTCTTCTTTTCTCCTCATGCTAATTCCAAGGAGATAAAAAGCAGATAACCGTCTTTTGTTTACTTCCGTGATCAGCTGTCATTGGCTGACAGCTGATCACGTGGTAAACGGCCAGCTGTGATTGGCCCTTTACCCCATTCTGTGATCAGCCGAGTTCGAAGGACTCGATGATCACAGAGGGTGCCTTCTGTGTGCTGCAGGGGGCACAAGAGCAGCGCAATTACGGGAGGACGTCTATTGATGCCCTCTTGGCACTGGAAGCCCACGCTGTAGGCATCTTTCGGCTATAGCGGGAGTGGAAAGTGGTTAACTTTATTGTTATTGCTGATAAGCCTCCTATGTGATAGAGTAGTGCTGGTGACGGATTCACATAAAGGTGACATCAGAGTTTCCATCAGACTTCTGCATTCTTCATCATCAGAATGAAGAAAGACTTCATTCTGGTCATTGCTTTGGACCCGCACAGATGTGCACTCCGGGATAGGTATGGGGACAGTTCAGCTGGTTTCCTGTCATTAATTTCAACAATCTTCCTTTACGCCCCTACACGGAACACCCTAGCATAGATCTATGGATCAGTACGCCCGCAAGAATGAGGCATGAGGGTCTCCATACAGGCTGAGCTATCCCTCATTAACATACAATGCAGTTGATAATGAAGAACTGCCAGCACAGTACAGACAGGGCTCATTACAGTACATATTACCCCACAGCCCCCCCTCCCCCTCCTAAACACTACAATTGGAGGAGGAGCTTGAAGGGATTTTTAGGCATGTAAAATACACTCATGTCTAAGCCTTAAATCATTGTTTTTTGCTAGAAAATTACTTAGAACCCCCAAACACTATATATATATATATATATATATATATATATATATGTAGCAGAGACTCTAGAGAATAAAATGGCGATTGTTGCAATATTTTATTTATTTGTATTTGCGCAGCGGTCTTTCAAGTGCATTTTTTTTTTGGAAGAAAAACACTTTCATGAATTAAAACAAAACAGTAAAGTTACCCCAATATTTTTTGTATAATGTGGAAGATGATGTTACACCGAGCAAATAGATACCCAACATGTCATGCTTTAAAATTGCGCACACTCGTGGAATGGCAACAAACTTCGGTACTTAAAAATCTCCATAGGCGATGCTTTAAAAAATTCTACAGGTTACCTGTTTAGAATTACAGAGGAGGTCTTGCGTTAGAATTATTGCTCTCGCTCTAATGATTGCGGCGATACCTCACATGTGTGGTTTGAACACCGTTTACATTTGTGTGCGCGACTTACGTATGCGTTCGCCCAAAGGGATGGGGCACTTTAATTTTTTTTTTTTCTTATTTATTTATTTTTACTTTTATACTGTTACTTTAAATTTATTTTATTTTTGATCACCTTTTTTTGCTGTCACAAGGAATGTAACATCCCTTGTGACAGTAATAGGCGGTGACAGTGACTCTTATAGACCCTAAATCCCTCCTTTGCACCTAAAAGCATTCAAAACGCCATGTTTTGAATGCTCGGAAGTTTGGCCCCCCTCCTCCTTCCTTCGCCATCGGGTCAGTAAGAAAGCGCAACGCGCTTCGAGCATGCGCATGCGCAGTAGGGAACAGTTGGCAACCTGAAAGGCTTTACTGCTGGCTTCTCTTACTAGGAATGGCTGCGGCAGCACCTGAGAGCCGATCCGAAAATCGGCTAGGGTGCCAACATCGCGGGCTCACTGGACAGGTAAGTGCCCTAATATTAAAAGTCAGCAGCTACAGTATTTGTAGCTGCTGACTTTTATTTTTTTTTCCCCCAGCTGGTACTCCTCTTTAATGCATTCTATGCATTAAGGTGTAAAACCTTCTGTGCTGCGCCCCCCCCCTTTTCTTACCTGAGCCCGATCCGTTCAAGCGATGTGCACAAGCCCAGAGGCTCCAGCTGCTGTCTGTGTCCTCATTGGATAGATTGATAGCAGCAGGAGCCATTGTCTCCCGCTGCTGTCAATCAAATCCAGTGACTCAAGCGTGGGGGCGGGGCCGAGTCCCGCTGTCTGTGTCAATAGATGCAGCAGCAGGACTCGGGAATGTGCCCGTATGGGTGCCCCCATGGAAAGCGGCTCTCTGTGGGGGCACCCGATGAAGGGGAGGAGCCAGGAGTGCCTCCGGGGGCACCCCAGAAGAGGAGGATCAGGGCTGCTCTGTGCAAAACACTTGCACAGAGGAGGTAAGTATAACATGTTATTTTTATTTTTATTTTTTTATTTGAACCTTTACAATCACTTTAAAGTATAACTAAATCTTTTTTTTTAGTTTTGGATAGAGTGGAGAGGGATTAGAACATCTGTCAGTTTATATTGACTTTCTGTGTCCCTGTTGGGCAGATTCACCGTCTCTATTTGTCCTGTTTACCATTATCATTGAAAGTGAAAGTATAGAAAATCTCAAATTTTTGGTTGTCCCCAAAAAAGTAATAGAGTGGAAATCTTCCAATACAGAACCTAGTTATGGTGACCTGGGGATCCCCAAGAAAATTTCTCTAATTTGCAGAGATTTCCTCTCACTTCCTGTTTGGCTATGGGACAGGAAGTGAAGGGAAATCTCTGCAATGGGGCACAGATGGCGGGAAAAAAAATTGCCGGGGGTTATAACCCTCCCTTGCGCTATCCAAAATGAAAATAAAAGTTTTGCCCCTAGTTCTACTTTAATACTGCTATCAGTTACGAAACAAAGAGAGAGAAAAAAACGAGCCCTGTGATGCATTTTTCCAGCGCATTGCGGCGCACGTGCACAACGCACACCAGCGCCTCTGCGTTATTTGCCCTTTAAAGCGTCCCCATTGGTGTGGATGAGCTCTCAATGTTCCTGATTTTTAAAGATGATTCTTCAGCAGCGAGAATGTAAAAAGTGAAAGTGATTTCTACAATGTAACGTTTTACAACACTGCGATTGTGTTCTCCACGGAACAGTCAGTTGAAGTGTCTATTAAGTGTCAGCGGAAAGATTTGGGGGTTTTCTCACACAGACATCTTTGTATAAAATAATATGGAGGACAATCGCTCTAAACATTCCGGACACTTTGAAGTGCAGCTGTGGGAAAAGAGGGTGTAGCACAACCCCGTATCATGGTGGAGAGACCCAGACCGCACATTTCTTCTGTACGTCTCATCATGTACAGGACGTTTAAGTTGAAAGGAAATGTCCCCGTGGGGTTTTGTGTTGCAGACAAAAATTCAAATGGGAATAAAAAAAAGTATATAAATTTTATTGAAAAAGTATTAACATACAATTGCATGAAAAAAATGTTAAAGCATGAGCTCTGCAAGTGAGGCCATTGCACATACATGAGGTAATACAACCGTACAGGTACATGAGCAATATGGCATGGTATAGGTATATATAGTCATGCTGATACACCCCGACGCGTATCATTAATTCGTAGAGGTCTTCTTCTGGGGGAAAAGAGTACAAGAGAATGTATTGTAAAAATACTTGCATTTAAACAACAATGTGAATCAATAGTCACACTCAAAAAAATGTGTACAATTTTAAGCTCATATTTACCACTGAAGGCCTCCAAGATGCTGCGCTCAAAGACTGCCGGAGGATCCAGGCTGCGCGGCCAGAGCCCCCGGACCACCACACAGAAGCAAGCCGTCCAACACGCCACTGAAAGGGCCCACAAGAGGCCGCGCTTAGACCCCCACCAGGACGGCTTGCTTCTGTGTGGTGGTCCGGGGGCTCTGGCCGCGCAGCCTTTTCCCCCCTATATATACCTATACCATACCATGTTGCTCATGTACCTGTACGTTTGTATTAACTCATGTATGTGCAATGGCCTCACTTGCAGAGCTCATGTTTTAACATTTTTTCAATTTTTTGCAATTGTATGTTAATAATTTGTCAGTAAAATTGATATACTTTTTTATTCCCATCTGAATTTTTGTCTGCAACACAAAACCCCACGGGGACATTTCCTTTCAACTTATACTCTACTGGGGCGTGCAGCAACCCTTATCTCACCATTTGTATCGCTTCCCTTTTTGATTATGTACAGGACGGTTACCAGCTCCTGTGTGCTGAGAAGGAAAATAACCGCCGCTTTCTGGTACCTGGGGAGCCACACGCGTGCCGCGTACAGCCGCCAATACCAGTGAATGGCTGTATGTGGCAAAGGTGGCAAGGTAAACAACCCAAGGCTTTTTGCACCAGTATTTACCCATGTGTATGCATATGGTTCTTTTCCCTGAATGTGCCAATGCGGTACGCGCATACGTGGGTAAACAATTCAGAAACCATCTGTGCTTACCCGAATACAGCCATTCATTTGTATTGTCGGCTGTAGGCGGCACATACAGCTCCGCAAGCACCAGAAAGTGCCTCAGTACACAGCAGCTGCTAAGTGACAGTATGCATAGAGCTTAAAGTGTCATTAAACCCACATTGTTAAAAACTATCAATAAATGGTGTATTACATGCTGATCATACTCACTAAGTCACTATGAGATCCCTTTTCTGTATTCTGCAAAAATCCTGGTTGATCCTGCTGTTCTCTGTCTCTCTCCTCTGTCCATGTCCTCACTGCAGCTCGGGATTTTGAAGAGCAGTGTTGGCAGCTCTGCACATGCTCAGTTTTCAGTGAATTTCTATGCTGAACATTTCCTCCTTATCATATCTGAGCATCCCATGTGACTATAAAGTCACACATGTGGGCGTATACACAAAGGTAAATGACAGCCCACTCTCTCCCTCCTCCTACTACATTGTTGCCAACTGCCATTAATTTACGGGCAGCCCGTAAATTTCAATCCATTTTCAGGTTGCCTGTAAATATTTGTTAAGAGCAGCAACCATGTCCGCAGCCTCCAACCATCTCCTGTACCATGTCCACAGCCTCTGACCATCTCCTGTACCATGTCCGCAGCCTCTGACCATCTCCTGTACCATGTCCGCAGCCTCTGACCATCTCCTGTACCATGTCCGCAGCCTCTGACCATCTCCTTTACCATGTCCGCAGCCTCTGACCATCTCCTGCACCAGGTCCGCAGCCTTTGACCATCTCCTGCACCATGTCTGCATCCTCTGACCACCTCCTGTACCATGTCTGCATCCTCTGACCACCTCCTGCACCATGTCTGCATCCTCTGACCACCTCCTGCACCATGTCTGCATCCTCTGACCACCTCCTGTACCATGTCTGCATCCTCTGACCACCTCCTGTACCATGTCTGCATCCTCTGACCATCTCCTGAACCATGTCTGCATCCTCTGACCACCTCCTGTACCATGTCTGCATCCTCTGACCACCTCCTGTACCATGTCTGCATCCTCTGACCATCTTCTGTACCATGTGCACATCCTCTGATCACCTCCTGTATCATGTCCGCAGCCTCTGACCATCTCCTGTACCATGTCCGCAGCCTCTGACCATCTCCTGCACCAGGTCCGCAGCCTTTGACCATCTCCTGCACCATGTCTGCATCCTCTGACCACCTCCTGTACCATGTCTGCATCCTCTGACCATCTTCTGTACCATGTGCGCATCCTCTGATCACCTCCTGTATCATGTCCGCAACCTCTAACCATCTCTTGTATAATGTTCGCAAGCTCTGACATTTTATTGTCCTTTAAAATTTCTGCAGTCTCTGGGGGGAGTCATGGGAGGAGTCAGACATGTGTGGACTGTGGAGAGGAGATTACAGGATAAAACCAGAACCGCCATGCTGGAGCCATCTGACTAAGCCCTGCAAGGTGCACCTGAGGGGAGGTCAGTGACAGTGCCATCAGGTCAGTCTGGCAGGGGTTTACTGATGTAAGGGGGTGTGAAAACATACAGTGTCTTGCAAAAGTATTCACCCCCATTGGCATTTTTCATGTTTTGTTGCTTCACAACCTGGAATTAATATGGATTGTTTGAGGATTTGCATCATTTAATTTACAGAACATGCCCACAACTTTGAAGATTTTTTTTTTTTATTGTGAAGCAAACAACAAATAGGACAAAATAACAGAAAAAGTCAACGTGCATAACTATTCACCCCCCTAAAGCCAATACTTTGTAGAGCCACCTTTTGCGGCTATCACAGCTCCAAGTTGCTTTGGATAAGTCTCTATGAGCTTGCAACATCTTACCACTGGGATTTTTGCCCATTCCTCCTTGCAAAACTGCTCCAGCTCCTTCAAGTTGGATGGTTTGCGCTTGTGAACAGCAATCTTTAAGTCTGACCAAAGATTTTCTATTGGTTTGAGGTCTGGGCTTTGACTAGGCCATTCCAACAAATTTACATGTTTCCCCTTAAACCACTCAAGTGTTGCTTTAGCAGTGTGTTTGGGGTCATTGTCCTGCTGGAAGGTGAACCTCCATCCTAGCCTCAAATCACACACAGAGTAGTACAGGTTTTGCTCAAGAATATCCCTGTATTTAGCACCATCTATCTTTCCCTCAACTCTGATCAGTTTCCCAGTCCCGACTGCTGAAAAACATCCCCACAGCATGATGCTGCCACCACCATGTTTCGCAGTGGGGATGGTGTTCTTTGGGTACTGTTATGTGTTGGGTTTGCGCCAGACATAGCATTTTCTTTGATGGCCAAAAAGTTAAATTTTAGTCTCATCAGACCAGAGCACCTTCCTCCATACATTTTGGGAGTCTCCCACATGCCTTTTCCCAAACTCAAAACGCACCATTTTGTTTTTTGCTAAAAGTAATGGCTTTCTTCTGGCCACTCTGCCATAAAGCCCAACTCTATGGAGCGTACGGCTTATTGTGGTCCTATGTACAGATACTCCAGTCTCTGCTGTGGAACTCTGCAGCTCCTCCAGGGTTACCTTAGGTCTCTGTGCTGCCTCTCTGATTAATGCCCTCCTTGCCCGGTCCAGGAGTTTTGGTGTGCGGCCGTCTCTTGGCAGGTTGGCTGTTGTGCCATGTTCTTTCCATTTGGTTATGATAGATTTGATGGTGCTCCTAGGGATCATCAAAGATTTGGATATTTTTTTTATAACCTAACCCTGACTTGTACTTCTCAACAACATTGTCCCTTACTTGTTTGGAGAGTTCCTTGGTCTTCATGGCAGTGTTTGGTTAGTGGTGCCTCTTGCTTAGGTGTTGCAGCCTCTGGGGCCTTTCAAAAAGGTGTGTCTATGTAATGACAGATCATGTGACACTTAGATTGCACACAGGTGGACATCATTTCACTAATTATGTGACTTCTGAAGGTAATTGGTTGCACCAGAGCTTTTTATGGGCTTCATAACAAAGGGGGTGAATACATACGCACATGCCAATTATCAGTTTTTTATTTCTGAAAAATAGTTTTATGTATATATTTTCCTAATTTTACTTCACCAACTTAGACTATTGTGTTCTGATCCATAACATATAATTCAGATTAAAAAAACATTGAAATATAGGCTGTAATGTAACAAAATAGGTAAAAAGCCAAGGAGGGTGAATATCTTTGCAAGGCACTGTATACAATAATGTAAGGGGAAATGGTATTAGAAAGGCTGTTTTGCTTTGTTTTTTTGAACATGTGACCAGCAGCAGAGGACTAGAAGCTCCTCCTGCTTATGTTTCCCTGCAGACAGGCTGGGAGAGAGCCCCCCCCCCCCCCCCGAACGGCCGGAGGCACCTCCCCCACCCCCTCTCCTCTTCGCTCGCTGTCTGCAGCACACAGGATAGGTGTCAGCACCCATCTGAATGAGCCCTAAAGGAGATCTAAGCCGTGGCTGGATGACAATTTGTTGCTAATGTCAAGATCACAAACAATTGCCATTTTTTAACCACTTGCCGACCGCCTCACGCCTATATACGTGAGCAGAGCGGCACGGGCAGGCAAAATCACGTACCTGAAACGTGATTGCCTTCCCGCGGGTGGGGGGTCCGATCGGACCCCCCCCCGGTGCCAGCTGCGGTCGGCATTTGGTTGGGAGCGATGAGAGACGAGGGGGAGACCATCCGATCGTGGCCCCCCCCTCGCGATCGCTCCCAGCCACTGACAAACATCCCCTGCCTCTGTATAGTACACAGAGGCAGAGGATGTGATGTCATCTCTCCTCGGCTGTCAGTTTCCGTTCCAGCGCCGAGGAGAGATGACATGTAAGTAAGTGCACAACACAAACACACACAGTAGAACATGCCAGGCATACATTACACCCCCGATCCCCCCCCGATCGCCCCCCGATCCCCCCCCAATCACCCCCCCCCTGTCACAAACTGACACCAAGCAGGTTTTTTTTTTTTTTTTTTTTTTTTTTTCCTGATTACTGCATAGTGTCAGTTTGTGACAGTTAGCAGTGTTAGGACAGTTACTGTAACCCCCCTGTAGGTCTAGGGTACCCCCCTTACCCCCCCTAATAAAGTTTTAACCCCTTGATCACCCCCCCTCACCAGTGTCGCTAAGAGATCATTTTTCTGATCGCTGTATTAGTGTCGCTGGTGACGGTAGTTAGGGACGTAAATATTTAGGTTCGCCGTCAGTGTTTTATAGCGACAGGGACCCCCATATACTATCTAATAAATGTTTTAACCCCTTGATTGCCCCCTAGTTAACCCTTTCACCACTGATCACCGTATAACCGTTACGGGTGACGCTGGTTAGTTCGTTTATTTTTTATAGTGTCAGGGCACCCGCCGTTTATTACCGAATAAAGGTTTAGCCCCCTAATCGCCCGGCGGTGATATGCGTCGCCCCAGGCAGCGTCAGATTAGCGCCAGTACCCCCCCTAATAAAGTTTTAACCCCTTGATCACCCCCTGTCGCCAGTGTCGCTAAGCGATCATTTTTCTGATCGCTGTATTAGTGTCACTGGTGACGCTAGTTAGGGACGTAAATATTTAGGTTCGCCGTCAGTGTTTTATAGCGACAGGGACCCCCATATACTATCTAATAAATGTTTTAACCCCTTGATTGCCCCCTAGTTAACCCTTTCACCACTGATCACCGTATAACTGTTACGGGTGACGCTGGTTAGTTAGTTTATTTTTTATAGTGTCAGGGCACCCGCCGTTTATTACCGAATAAAGGTTTAGCCCCCTGATCGCCCGGCGGTGATATGCGTTGCCCCAGGCAGCGTCAGATTAGCGCCAGTACCGCGAACACCCACGCACGCACCGTACACGCACCATACACCTCCCTTAGTGGTATAGTATCTGATCGGATCAATATCTGATCCGATCAGATCTATACTAGCGTCCCCAGCAGTTTAGGGTTCCCAAAAACGCAGTGTTAGCGGGATCAGCCCAGATACCTGCTAGCACCTGCGTTTTGCCCCTCCGCCCAGGCGAGCCCAGCCCACCCAAGTGCAGTATCGATCGATCACTGTCACTTACAAAACACTAAACGCATAACTGCAGCGTTCGCAGAGTCAGGCCTGATCCCTGCGATCGCTAACAGTTTTTTTGGTAGCATTTTGGTGAACTGGCAAGCACCAGCCCCAGGCAGCGTCAGATTAGCGCCAGTACCGCTAACACCCACGCACGCAGCATACGCCTCCCTTAGTGGTATAGTATCTGAACAGATCAATATCTGATCCGATCAGATCTATACTAGCGTCCCCAGCAGTTTAGGGTTCCCAAAAACGCAGTGTTAGCGGGATCAGCCCAGATACCTGCTAGCACCTGCGTTTTGCCCCTCCGCCCGGCCCGGCCCAGCCCACCCAAGTGCAGTATCGATCGATCACTGTCACCCCGGTCGTAGTCAAACCAGCACTGCAGTAACACTTGGTGACGTGGCGAGTCCCATAAGTGCAGTTCAAGCTGGTGAGGTGGCAAGCACAAGTAGTGTCCCGCTGCCACCAAAAAGACAAACACAGGCCCGTCATGCCCATAGTGCCCTTCCTGCTGCATTCGCCAATCCTAATTGGGAACCCACCGCTTCTGCAGCGCCCGTACTTCCCCCATTCACATCCCCAACCAAATGCAGTCGGCTGCATGAGAGGCATTTTCTTTATGTCCTCCCGAGTACCCCTACCCAGCGAACCCCCCAAAAAATATGTTGTGTCTGCAGCAAGCGCGGATATAGCCGTGACACCCGCTATTATTGTCCCTCCTGTCCTGACAATCCTGGTCTTTGCATTGGTGAATGTTTTGAACGCTACCATGCACTAGTTGAGTATTAGCGTAGGGTACAACATTGCACAGACTAGGCACACTTTCACAGGGTCTCCCAAGATGCCATCGCATTTTGAGAGACCCGAACCTGGAACCGGTTACAGTTATTATAGTTAGTTACAAAAAAAAGTGTAAAAAAAAAAAAACACAAACAAAAATATAAAATAAAAATAGTTGTCGTTTTATTGTTCTCTCTCTCTCTATTCTCTCTCTATTGTTCTGCTCTTTTTTACTGTATTCTATTCTGCAATGTTTTATTGTTATTGTTATTGTTATTATGTTTTATCATGTTTGCTTTTCAGGTATGCAATTTTTTTATACCTTACCGTTTACTGTGCTTTATTGTTAACCATTTTTTTGTCTTCAGGTATGCCATTCACGACTTTGAGTGGTTATACCAGAATGATGCCTGCAGGTTTAGGTATCATCTTGGTATCATTCTTTTCAGCCAGCGGTCGGCTTTCATGTAAAAGCAATCCTAGTGGCTAATTAGCCTCTAGACTGCTTTTACAAGCAGTGGGAGGGAATGCCCCCCCCCCCCCAACATCTTCCGTGTTTTTCTCTGGCTCTCCTGTCTCAACAGGGAACCTGAAAATGCAGCCGGTGATTCAGCCAGCTGACCATAGAGCTGATCAGAGACCAGAGTGGCTCCAAACATCTCTATGACCTAAGAAACCGGAAGCTACGAGCATTTTATGACGTAGATTTCGCCGGATGTAAACAGCGCCATTGGGAAATTGGGAAAGCATTTTATCACACCGATCTTGGTGTGATCAGATGCTTTGAGGGCAGAGGAGAAATCTAGGGTCTAATAGACCCCAATTTTTGCAAAAAAGAGTACCTGTCACTACCTATTGCTATCATAGGGGATATTTACATTCCCTGAGATAACAATAAAAATGATTTAAAAAAAAAAAAAAATGAAAGGAACAGTTTAAAAATAAGATAAAAAAATAATAATAATAAAGAAAAAAAAAAAAAAAAAAAAAAAAAGCACCCCTGTCCCCCCTGCTCTCGCGCTAAGGTGAACGCAAGCGTTGGTCTGGCGTCAAATGTAAACAGCAATTGCACCATGCATGTGAGGTATCGCCGCGAAGGTCAGATCGAGGGCAGTAATTTTAGCAGTAGACCTCCTCTGTAAATCTAAAGTGGTAACCTGTAAAGGCTTTTAAAGGCTTTTAAAAATGTATTTAGTTTGTCGCCACTGCACGTTTGTGCGCAATTTTAAAGCATGTCATGTTTGGTATCTATGTACTCGGCCTAAGATCATCTTTTTTATCTCATCAAACATTTGGGCAATATAGTGTGTTTTAGTGCATTAAAATGTAAAAAAGTGTGTTTTTTCCCCAAAAAATGCGTTTGAAAAATCGCTGCGCAAATACTGTGTGAAAAAAAAAAATGAAACACCCACCATTTTAATCTGTAGGACATTTGCTTTAAAAAAAATATATAATGTTTGGGGGTTCAAAGTAATTTTCTTGCAAAAAAAAATTATTTTTTTATGTAAACAATAAGTGTCAGAAAGGGCTTTGTCTTCAAGTGGTTAGAAGAGTGGGTGATGTGTGACATAAGCTTCTAGATGTTGTGCATAAAATGCCAGGACAGTTCAAACCCCCCCCAAATGACCCCATTTTGGAAAGTAGACACCCCAAGCTATTTGCTGAGAGTCATGTTGAGTCCATGGAATAATTTATATTGTGACACAAGTTGCGGGAAAGAGACAATTTTTTATTTTTTTTATTTTTTTTTGCGCAAAGTTGTCACTAAATGATATATTGCTCAAACATGCCATGGGAATATGTGAAATTACACCCCAAAATACATTCTGCTGCTTCTCCTGAGTACGGGGATACCACATGTGTGAGACTTTTTGGGAGCCTAGCCGCGTACGGGACCCCGAAAACCAAGCACCGCCTTCAGGCTTTCTAAGGCCGTAAATTTTTGATTTCACTCTTCACCGCCTATCACAGTTTCGGGGGCCATGGAATGCCCAGGTGGCAAAAAAAAACCCCAAATGACCCCATTTTGGAAAGTAGACACCCCAAGCTATTTGATGAGAGGTATAGTGAGTATTTTGCAGACCTCACTTTTTGTCACAAAGTTTTGAAAATTGAAAAAAGAAAAAAAAAATTTTTTTTTCTCGTCTTTCTTTATTTTCAAAAACAAATGAGAGCTGCAAAATACTCACCATGCCTCTCAGCAAATAGCTTGGGGTGTCTACTTTCCAAAATGGGGTCATTTGGGGGGGGTTTGTGCCACCTGGGCATTCCATGGCCTCCGAAACTGTGATAGGCAGTGAGGAGTAAAATCAAAAATGTACGCCCTTAGAAATCCTGAAGGCAGTGCTTGGTTTTCGGGGTCCCGTACGCGGCTAGGCTCCTAAAAAGTCCCACACATGTGGTATCCCCGTACTCAGGAGAAGCAGCTAAATGTATTTTGGGGTGCAATTCCACATATGCCCATGGCCTGTGTGAGCAATATATCATTTAGTGACAACTTTGTGCAAAAAAAAAAAAAAAAAAAAAAAAATTGTCACTTTCCCGCAACTTGTGTCAAAATATAAAACATTCCATGGACTCAACATGCCTCAAAGCAAATAGCTTGGGGTGTCTACGTTCCAAAATGGGGTCATTTGGGGGGGGTTTATGTCATCTGGGCATTTTATGGCCTTCAAAACCGTGATAGGTAGTGAGGAGTAAAATCAAAAATGTACGCCCTTAGAAATCCTGAAGGCGGTGCTTGGTTTTCGGGGCCCCGTACGCGGCTAGGCTCCCAAAAAGTCCCACACATGTGGTATCCCCGTACTCAGGAGAAGCAGCTAAATGTATTTTGGGGTGCAATTCCACATATGCCCATGGCCTGTGTGAGCAATATATCATTTAGTGACAACTTTTTGTAATTTTTTTTTTTTTTTTTTTTTTTTTGTCATTATTCAATCACTTGGGACAAAAAAAATGAATATTCAATGGGCTCAACATGCCTCTCAGCAAATTCCTTGGGGTGTCTACTTTCCAAAATGGGGTCATTTGTGGGGGTTTTGTACTGCCCTGCCATTTTAGCACCTCAAGAATCGACATAGGCAGTCATAAATTAAAGGCTGTGTAAATTCCAGAAAATGTACCCTAGTTTGTAGACGCTATAACTTTTGCGCAAACCAATAAATATACACTTATTGACATTTTTTTTACCAAAGACATGTGGCCGAATACATTTTGGCCTAAATGTATGACTAAAATTGAGTTTATTGGATTTTTTTTAGAACAAAAAGTAGAAAATATCATTTTTTTTCAAAATTTTCGGTCTTTTTCCGTGTATAGCGCAAAAAATAAAAACGGCAGAGGTGATCAAATACCATCAAAAGAAAGCTCTATTTGTGGGAAGAAAAGGACGCAAATTTCGTTTGGGTACAGCATTGCATGACCGCGCAATTAGCAGTTAAAGCGACGCAGTGCCGAATTGTAAAAAGTGCTCTGGTCAGGAAGGGGGTAAATCCTTCCGGGGCTGAAGTGGTTAAATATTATTTTCACGTCAGATATGAGCACATCCAGGTTCAAACGATTCAAATGGTTGTCCCGATGCTTTTTTTTTTTTTATGATTTGGGGTAGAATAGGGAAGGGATAGAGCCCCTCCCCTTTTATTGCTTAATAAAGGAAGGAAAATGAAGAAATTACTTTATATTAGAGTGTGGTATATAGATAAGAAAAAAATCAAACAACATTTATTATATCCATATAATAAAATAAGCAAATATGAATCTCACTGACCAGTGTGAGTAGCCTTTGTTCAAATCTCATCACCTTTTAGCAAACAATCAAAAGAGCTCACACACAGTATCTCACCAAAGTGAGTACACCCCTCACATTTTTGTAAATATTTTATTCCATCTTTTCATGTGACAACACTGAAGAAATGACACTTTGCTACAATGTAAAGTAGTGAGTGTACAGCTTGTATAATAGTGTAAATTTGCTGTCCCCTCAAAATAACTCAACACACAGCCATTAATGTCTAAACCACTGGCAACAAAAGTGAGTACACCCCTAAGTGAAAATCTCCAAATTGGGCCCAAAGTGTCAATATTTTGTGTGGTCACCATTCTTCCTTTCTCCCTTCCTTCCTTTCTTTATCTCCTTCTCCCCTTTTCCCTTTCTTTCTTTGTTTCTTTCCCCCTTTCTATTTCTTTCTTTTTTTTTTCTTTCTTTCTTTCTTTCTTTCTTTCTTTCTTTCTTTCTTTCTTTCTTTCTTTCTTTCTTTCTTTCCTCCCTTCCTTCCTTTCTTTCCTCCCTTCCTTCCTTCCTTCTTTCTTTCTTTCTTTCTTTCTTTCTTTCTTTCTTTCTTTCTTTCTTTCTTTCTTTCTCCCTTTCTTTCTGCCTTTCTATTTATTTATTTTTTCTTTCTTTCTTCCCTTCCTTCCTTCTTTCTTTTTTCTCCCTTTCTTTCTGTTTTTCTCCTTTTCTTTCTTTCTCCCTTTTTCTCTTTCTTTCTTTATTTCTCAACAAAATAAAACATGTAGAGATGGGTGGATGGGGTCTTTCTTTCTTTCTTTCTTTCTTTCTTTCTTTCTTTCTTTCTTTCTTTCTTTCTTTCTTTCTTTCTTTCTTTCTTTCTTTCTTTCTTTCTCCTTAAAATAAAGCATGTAGAGATGGGTGGATGGGGGAGTTTGCTTCTCCCTTTCTTTCTTTCTTTCTTTCTTTCTTTCTTTTTTTTTTTTCTTTCTTTCTTTCTTTTTCTCTTTCTTTCTTTCCTTCCTTCCTTCCTTCCTTCCTTCCTTCTTTCCTTCCTTCCTTATTTCTCAACAAAATAAAGCATGTAGAGATGGGTGGATGGGGGGAGTTTGCTTTGAATATTTAAAATGAATTAAATAGCCTTTTTGGTTTGTGGTGCTCAGATGAATTTTTTTTTCTTTACAGAAATGTTTTATTAGTGAAGCAGATTTACAAAAGTCTTATACAAAACAATGAGGCATATGATACGTTAAAAGATGAAACGTAAGCATATTCACCGATACATTTCTGGACAACAGCATATCGAAAAGGAAGAAAGAAGAGAAGGGGGGGGGGGGGGGTTATATGGGATGTTAGGGTTAGTCAGTGAGTCACTACTAGATGTTGTTCATTGTTATCACCCATCTCGGGGGACAGGGATCCACTGGAGGAAGAATAAAACACATGAGGGGGTTGGATGGGAGGGAGGAAGGGGTTGATTTACTAATACTGGAGAGTGCAAAATCTGGAGCAGCTCTGCACGGCAGCCAATCAGCTTTTATTTTCAGCTTGTTCAATTAAGCTTTGACAATAAAACCTGGCAGCTGATTGGTTTCTATGCAGAGCTGCACCAGATTTTGCACTCTCTAATTTTAGTAAATCAACCCCATAGTTCGATAGGGGAAAGATAAAAATAAAACAAAAATTCACACAGAGGGGAGGTCATCAAAATAAGATACGAGGAGGATTGGAACTAGCATGGGGCCATTCTAAGCAGGCACAGTCAGCTCTGTGTAAACTAGATCTCGAGATCTGCGACCCGTTGTGACCTCAGTTGATGTCCCACCTTCCCACATAATAGAGACTAGGGGTCTAGAGATCGAGCGATCTAGCAGTGACCCACTTGTCCCATACCTTTCCAAATTTCTGTGGACAATTGCATCCCATGTACGTCAGTTTGTACAGAGGTAGCACCGAGTCCACTAGCAGACGCCACTAAGCAACCGTAGGGGGAGTTTGTCAACTTCCAGGTTTTGTAGGAGTACCTTTCTAGCATAGAAACACAAGTAGAACAATAACAGTTTTGTATGCGTGGATTGTGTCACTGAATCAACAATACCCAGAAGGAGCACCTTGGGGTCAACGCTCACCGAGAGATTAGTAACTCTATATCTGCCACCACCTTCCTCCAGAAATCCTGAAGAGTTGGGCATTCCCATATTACAGTGGTCTCCAAACTGCGCCCCGGGGACCATATGTGGCCCTTTTCTTGCTTTTATCAGGCCCTTGTGGTGCTATTTTATTTATTGACACCAATGAAGGCCACAATTTCTCCCAGTGACACAAAGGATGGGGCACAATTCCTACCAATGTCATCAGTGATGGGACACAGTTCCTCTCAATGACACCAACAATGGGGCCAAATGACACCAATGATGGGGCATAATGCTTCCCAAGGACACCACCAATGAGGCCCAATGACACCAAGGATGGGGCACAATTTCTACCAATGATACGAACAAGGGGGCCCAATGACACGAATGATGGGCACAATTCCTACCAATGACTCCAATCATGGGGGATTTTATACGCCCACTGACGATGGGACATTTTGTACTCCCGATGGCCACAGTCCGGCCCCCCTAAAGTCTGATCTTTGTGTAGAAAGTTTGGAGACACCTGCCATATTACATAACTATATGGGACATGTCTCCGAGAGTGTAGGATAAATCTGGGCCAGCCATGGGGAGTGTAATATGCCCCATGTATGAATTTTAGATGAATGAATCTATCTCTAGAGGAGATTATCATTGGAAAATATATTTTTGTATTGCCTGGTCCCATTCCTCCTCCGAAAGGGTGGGGATGCTCAGATGAAGTTTAGTTCCGCTTTAAAAAGAACCTGTTACCTACACCATACTATCACATAAAAAGCTCATTACACCCCTTGTGATAGCAACAAAGTTAAAGTGATTGTAAACCTTCGATTTTATTTTTTTAAAATAAAAAACATATCATACTTTCCTCCACTGTGCAGTTCGTTTTGCACAGTGTGGCCCCGAACCTCATCTTCTGGGATCGCCCGGTGCCACTCGTGGCTCCTCCTCGCATTGGTAACCCCCCTGGAAAAAGCGATCTCCCGGGGGGGGGGGTCACCTTGTGGGCGCGCTCCTGAGTCCAGCATTTGCGTGCATAGACACAGAATGCCGGACTCGGCCCCGCCCCCCAGCGCCCGCGTCATTGGATTTGATTGATAGCAGCGGGAGCTAATGGCTGCGCTGTTATTAATCTATCCAATCAAAGAGCCGAGAACCCCGGGCAGAGAGGAAGAGCGGGTCTCAGCCGAGGGAACGAACGGGCTCAGGTGAGTAAAACGGGGGGGCTGAGGGGTCGGTCAGTGTCAGAAGTTTTTTCACCTTAATGCATAGCATGCACGAGGGTTTACAACCCCTTTAAGTTGAAAGAAAAAATAAAGTTTAGAAAATTGAAGTTTGATCAAATAAATAAAATAACACCCAAAAAAAAGTAAAATTTGTACCCCAACCCCCCCCCCCCCGACAATCATATAATGCATGCAAACAAAAATGACTGTCAAGCTGCACATATTAGGTGTCATTGCACAAATAATTCTGGAACCTTCATTCACTGTCCTAAAGAAAAAAATATCCCAAATGTTAAACAGGAAGGGGGAGGGGGCAGAAAAGTGGAACTTACCCTTTTGCGTGGAGTTCCCCTTTCATTTTTAATGGCACCCCATGCATCTGCTAATGCACACATTTTTTGCACGCACAAAAACACATGCAGTGTCATTTGTGTCATTGCACAAATAATTCTGGAACCTTCATTCACTGTCCTAAAGAAAAAAATATCCCAAATGTTAAACAGGAAGGGGGAGGGGGCAGAAAAGTGGAACTTACCCTTTTGCGTGGAGTTCCCCTTTCATTTTTAATGGCACCCCATGCATCTGCTAATGCACACATTTTTTGCACGCACAAAAACACATGCATGCTATGGTGTGGCATGACTTTGCAAAAGGGTCAGGGACCTCTTTCGCGTATTTGATGCACTCTGGAATAAATGGGCTGCCCTACAAGCGAAGCGCAGGATTGTGTGGAAAACGCATTGCAAAGTTACGTACGCTCCATCGCGCCTGTACAGAGCCATAAAAAGCTGCATGAGCTACTTTGATGTGTTCGTCATGCAAACGGCAGTCCAATGAAATGAATGGGCTGCCCTACTTGTAACGGAGCACTGAAAACTCACGCAAATGCACAACACTTGCCGTCATCATAGTGTAAATAGGACCTTCAAAAAAAAAAATGGCCCCTGCAGCAAAAAGGTAAAAGCATGGTGAGAATGGTGGAAAAAAAAACGTCAATTTCCCTGGATTTTCGGCCAGGTTGACATGGTTGCTAGTATTCAAGTCTATCATGAATGCTGCTGCCAGACTTATCCACCTTACCAACCGCTCAGTGTCTGCCAACCCTCTCCTCCAATCCCTACACTGACCACCACCCCTCTCCTCCAATCCCTACACTGACCACCACCCCTCTCCTCCAATCCCTACACTGACCACCACCCCTCTCCTCCAATCCCTACACTGACCACCACCCCTCTCCTCCAATCCCTACACTGACCACCACCCCTCTCCTCCAATCCCTACACTGACCACCACCCCTCTCCTCCAATCCCTACACTGACCACCACCCCTCTCCTCCAATCCCTACACTGACCACCACCCCTCTCCTCCAATCCCTACACTGGCCACCACCCCTCTCCTCCAATCCCTACACTGGCCACCACCCCTCTCCTCCAATCCCTACACTGGCTCCCAATCAACCAGTGAATTAAATTCAAAATACTAACCACAACATATAAAGCCATTCACAACTCTGCCCCGAACTACATCACTAATCTTGTCTCCAAATATCACCCAAATCGTCCTCTCCGCTCTTCTCAAGACCTCCTACTCTCAAGCTCTCTCGTCTCCTCCTCCCATGCTCGTCTCCAGGATTTCTCCTGAGCCTCTCCCATCCTCTGGAACTCCACCGGTCCGGCTATCCCCTACTCTTGCTACCTTCAGGCGATCCCTGAAAACTCATCTCTTCAGGAAAGCCTAAAACGTCTCCAACTAATCTCCTACCACTTCCATCAGCTCATTCCCCACAGTTACAACCTTTTGTACCACCTGCCCCACCCTATTAGATTGTAAGCTCTTCTGAGCAGGGCCCTCTTATGCCGCGTACACACGAGCGGACTTTACGGCAGACTTGGTCCGGCGGACCGGATTTCGGCGGATAATTTGATCGTGTGTGGGCTCCAGCGGACTTTTTTTTCCCAAAGGTTTGACGGACCTAGAAATGAAACATGTTTCAAATCTTTCCGACGGACTCGAGTCCGGTCGAAATGTCCGCTCGTCTGTATACTAGTCCGACGGACAAAAACCGACGCTAGGGCAGCTATTGGCTACTGGCTATGAACTTCCTTGTTTTAGTCCGGTCGTACGTCACCATGTACGAATCCATCGGACTTTGGTTGATCGTGTGTGGGCAAGTCCGTTCATTCGGAAAGTCCGTCGAAAAGTCCGCCAGACCTAGTCCGTCGAAAAGTCCGCCCGTGTGTACGCGGCATAACTCCTCTTGTATTTTATTGTATTATAACTGTATTGTCTTTTTTTTATATTGTAAAGCGCTGCGTAAACTGTTGGCGCTATACAAATCCTGTAAAATAATAATAATTCAGGAAACGGGGGGTTTTTTGATTCTGTTGGTCATATCAGGAAATCAGAGACGTTTTCATTGACAAGTCTGTCCAGGGATCATTGTTGGGTGTCTTGTTTTTTTGGGCAGATGCAATTCTGATCCATCTATGGCCAGATTTGGAACTAAAACAACCCCCATGGCGGAGCGTACATTGTACAGACCCAACAAGGCGCTGTCTGACAGCCCACTTCCTCCTCTGTTTTGTTGCTTTTTTTTTTTTTTTTTAGGACAGTGATCCAGATCCTCAGCTTTCTAACCAAATTATAGTGGAATGCAGAAGGGAGGGCAGAGAGGAGTGAGGAGCCCTGACTTCCTCACAGTCATGGTGGGAAAGGAATGTAAAGCCCGGCAGCCCCTCCATCCATCCATCCATCCCGCCTGGTGATAATGAATGAAGCAATGTGACCCCTTCTTCCCCTCCACACCCTCCATGAGCACACACTGCTCTGCCTCCCAGGAGGGAAGGTGTTAAGGCGAAGCAGGGACTCCTGACACTACAAGTTTGCTCCTCCCAGAAGTTGTGTTTTCCCTACAACATCTCACATTACTATCAAGGCATGAAAGTGAGGAGAAGAGAGTACAGACTGCTGGCTGGGTGACACTGGGACTGTGTGTGTGCTGGGCCATGAGCTGGGGGTCCTCTACAGTCTGACTGGATAGAAGAGAGCTGGAGATGGGGAGTGTGCCTCCTGTGCTGCTGCTCCTGCTGCTGGCCACTGGACTGCTCCTGGGAAAGGTAAGACCCTCACTGACTAACTGACACTCTCACAGGTCATGTGACCGACTGACACCCCCACTGACATCTGTGGGTTTACAGGGGGAGAGGTGTGATGTCATCTCAGCTGTTGTATCTGGCTGGAGTTCAGTGATTGACTCCAAACTTCTAATAGTTTTAAAAAATGTAGAAATGAACTTTACTGGAAACGACCGATCATTTCCAGTGCTGTCACCCTCATTGATCCCTCCACTTTGTGTTCACGCTTTTCTTTCTTTCTTTCTTTCTTTTCTTTCTTTCTTACATTCCCCTATCCTTATTTTTCTTCTTCCTTCAATTCTTCCTTCCTTCTTCCCTTCCTTTCTTTCATTCATTCCTCCCTGCCTTCTTTTCCCTTCTTCCTTCCTTCCTTCCTTCCTTTTTTTCGCTCACTCTTTTCTTCTTTCATTTCTTCTTTCCTTCCTCTTGCCTTCTCTATACTGCCTTCCTTTTTCTTTCCTCCCTACATGTCTCATTCTTTAGTATTTATTCCTTCCTTCCTTTCTTACTTTTTTTCTCTCACTCTTTTCTTCTTCCTTTCTTCATTCCTTCCTCCTGCTTTCTTTTCTATCATTTTCTCCCATCTTCCTCCCTTCTTAATTTTCGGTATTTTATCTTCCCCGTTCCTTCCTTCCTTCCTTCCTTCCTTCCTTCCTTCCTTCCTTCCTTCCTTCCTTCCTTCCTTCCTTCCTTCCTTATTTAGTTTCTTCCTTCTTTTCATCCCTTTTCTCTTTCTTTCTTTCTTTCTTTCTTTCTTTCTTTCTTTCTTTCTTTCTTTCCTCTCTCCTTTCTTTTGGTTTCTGGTGCTATCACCCAGATCGATCAATCTATTCACTTCACTTTCTTTTTTCTTTCTTTCTTTATTTCTGTCTTTCTTTCTTTCCCAAATCTATCTACCCATCCCTCTCTTTCTTTCTCTCTCTCCATTGATTATCTATCATCATTTTGTTTCTTTCCATTTCCGGCACTGACTCCTAGATCGTTAGATCTATCTATCCATCTATTTATTTATTCTTACTTTCTTTTCCAAATCTATCTATCTATCTATCTATCTATCTATCTATCTATCTATCTATCTATCTATCTATCTATCTATCTATCTATCTATCTATCTATCTATCTATCTATCTATCTATCTATCTATCTATCTATCTATCTATCTATCTATCTATCTCTGCTCTAGGGTAGCATGGATCATTCTTCCCATAGTGGCTCTTTCTTTCCCCTGCTGCTAAGACCAGGGGACTCTGATATAAAAGGAACTCCGTTGGGGACCCTGATGTAAGGAGGGAATCTGATTTAAGGGGGGTTCTGATGTAAGGGGGGGACTCTTATGTAGAGGTGGACCCTGTTGGGTACCTTGGTGTGTGGGGGACTTTAATGGGGACCCAGATGTCAGAGCAGGCCCTGATGGGGACTCTGTTGTAAGGGGAACTCTGATGGGGACCCTGATGTAATTGGGATTTCTGATGGGGACTCTGATGTAAGGGTGGACCCTAATGGGGACCCTGATGTAAGAGTGGGCCCTGAAGGGCACTCTGATCTAAGGAGGGACTCTGATTGGAACCCTGATGTAAGCGGGACTCTGATGGGGACCCTGATGTAAGGGAAGCGCTGATGTAAGGGGGATCCTGATGTAAGGGGGACACTGATGCGGACCCTGATGCAAGGGGGACTCTGATGGGGATCCTGATGTAAGGGGGACTCTGATGAGGACCCTGATGTAAGGGGGACTCTGATGTAAGGGGGATTCTGATGTAAGGGGGACTCTGATGGGGATCCTGATTTAAGGGGGACTCTGATGGGGACCCTGATGTAAGGGGACTCTGATGGGGACCCTGATGTAAGGGGAACTCTGATGTAAGGGGGCTCCTGATGTAAGGGGGACTCTGATGCGGACCCTGATGCAAGGGGGACTCTGATGGGGACCCTTATGTAAAGGGGACTCTGATGGGGACCCTGATGTAAGGGGGACTCTGATGTAAGGGGGACTCTGATGGGGACCCTGATGTAAGGGGGACTCTGATGGGGACCCTGATGTAAAGGGGACTCTGATGTAAGGGGGACTCTGATGTAAGGGGGACTCTGATGGGGACCCTGATGTAAGGGGGATTCTGATGTAAGGGGGACCCTGATGTAAGGGGGACTCTGATGGGGACCCTGATGTAAGGGGGACTCTGATGGGGACCCTGATGTAAAGGGGACTCTGATGGGGACTCTGATGTAAGGGGGACTCTGATGTAAGGGGGACCCTGATGTAAGGGGGGCTCTGATGGGGACCCTGATGTAAAGGAGACTCTGATGTAAGGGGGATCCTGATGTAAGGGGGATTCTGATGGGGACCCTGATGTAAGGGGGACTCTGATGGGGACCCTGATGTAAAGGGGACTCTGATGGGGACCCTGATGTAAGGGGGACTCTGATGGGGATCCTGATGTAAAGGGGACTCTGATGGGGACCCTGATCTAAAGGGGACTCTGATAGGGACCCTGATGTCAGGGGGATTCTGATGTAAGTGGGACTCTGATGTAAGGGGGACTCTGATGTAAGGGGGACTCTGATGGGGACCCTGATGTCAGAGAAGGCCTTGATGGGGACTCTGATGTAAGGGGGGACTGATGTAAGAAGGGGGAAATCTGATGTAAGAGGGACTCTTATGATGACTCTTTCTAAAGTTCTTTCTCTTTGTTCTAAATCATATCATGCAGATTACAGAAAAAGGTTTAATGTAAAATGTGTTCATTTGTTTCTGAAAGGTATTTTTTTTTTTCGGGCCGCGAATATTTGTAAAATATGTGATGTGATCCTTGTATTGTATTGGAAGTTTGGAGACTTCCTATCTAATCATATCACCATCCAATGTGTATTATATCTCCACCAGGATAAATTTGTCTTTCTTTTCTCTTCTTTTTTTCTTTTTCTTTCCTTTCTTTTCTTTTTTTTCCCTTTCTTTTCTTTTACTTTTTTCCCTTTGATTTTCTTTCCCTTCTTTCCTTTTTTTTTCTTTTCTTTTTCTTTCTTTTTGATTTTCTTTCCTTTCTTTTTTCTCCTTTCATTCTTTCCTTTCTTTTCTTTCACTCATCTATATGGTGTCACCTGAGCAGTTTTGTCACAGCAATTTGTGGCAGCTATAGAATGACTCTCCATGCGTTGTTGCGGGCAGTAAAAAGTCCGTGGCGTGGGGATTACAGTGATTTGTAGCGCTTTACTTTATTGCAGCATTTACATCTACCTACAGAATCATTACCTTCTCTGGATCCTCTTGTCACCCAATGCAGCTGCTGCTTTGTCTATATACAGACAGTATAGGACCACATGAGCACTCCTGCTTTGCAGCGCCGGGGTCCTCAGTTTGAATCCAGGTCAGGACACTACAACTCTTTTCCAAACAATCGATCTATGATTTTACCCAAAACTGGTAAAATAGTTCCCTTTGTCCCCAGAGTTATAATGACTTTGCAGGCTTAGGTGCTTGGACATTGTTCAGGGGTGAGACCATCCCTGATTGGTCACCGAAACCGATTGCAGAGCCCCCTGTGATCTTTTGTTGTATACATAACAATGGAGGCTTAAGGAGTAAGCCATTGTACATGGTGCTGGAGGGCAGGATTAGCTGTCCGCGGAGTGAGTGCGGCGGGTGTAGGTTGACATTATTGTGCAGCAACACACAAGGAAATAACTCGTTAATACCAGTAATTGCGTTTATGTCATTATCGGGTTGTATATTCTGCATGTATGGTGATACGATATGTCTTCAATTCATTGATGGATTCACGTTAGAAAAAAAATTCTACAAACGATCGGGACAAGTTACATTATAATGGGTGTTAAAATTCACAACGTGACATGCATTGGGGGAAATTTACTAAAACTGAAGAGTGCAGAATCTGGTGCAGCTGTGCATGTTAGCCAATCAGATTCAGTAGCAGTGGCGGCTGGTGCATAATTTTCTTGGGGGGGGGGGGGGGGGGGCGGCCGAGGCCCCCTTTCCCCCAGCCAGCCAACCACCCCCCCCTTCTTCCAGCCAGCCAACCACCCCCCCCTTCTTCCAGCCAGCCAACCCCCCCCCGCTCGATTGATCAATCTCCGCTCCCCCGTCAGGCCCCCCGCTAGCCCCACACTTACCCCATCCAGGTCACGGCTTTGGCGGCTTCCCCTCCTGCGTTTCCTCCCGAGTTCCCGTGGTCGCTTCTCCTCCTGGCCAATCAGGACTTAGGACTCGCGGCCAATCGGATCTTCCGACTCCTGGCCAATCAGGTCTCAGGATCCACTTTCTGATTGGACGGGAGGTGAAGCAGGAAGACATTAGTGAATATTAATTCGCTAATGTCACACAGCTGGGTGGGCTCACTGCGTCCCGAGCCCACCCTTTTTTGAAGCCAATTACAGCCTCAGGTTGTAATCATGTGCTTCAAAAAAAAAACAACCCCCCATTGAAATCCATGTGTCCGGCGCCCCGCATGGAGATTATAGCCCGGGCGCATGGATTTGGGGGGCGGCGCCCCTGCGCCCCTAATGGAGCCGCAGTCACTGGATTCTAGCTTCAGCTTTTTCAATTAGAGCGGTATCAGGCCGGGTTCACACTGCTGCTGTGTGGGACACCTCATGTAATTTGCAGAGGAATCGCAGCGCATTACATGCAGTGTGTCTGGGGTGCATTTTGAGCCATGGATTTGTATGGCTCAAATCGCACCGCATTCACAGCAAACTCGTGCAGGAATTTTTTTTTTCCTCCACACCAGAATCAGGTCACATGGGTGTTCACACCCATGCGATCTGATTCTGCAAATCGCACTGGGTTTTGCAAACCGATTTCGGGGTGTCCTTAACTTAACATACACTCTTATATTGGTTGACATGTACAGGTTGCAATTTTGATGTGGTGCGGATTCGCAGCAAATTCACTGTGAATCTACATCTAGTGTGAACCGAACATCAAAGTCTTGTTTTTTTTTTTTCCTTTTAAAATAACAAACATTTTATACTCACCGGCTCTGTGTGATGGTTTTGCACAGAGCAGCCCCCATCCTCCTCTTCTCTGGTCCCACACCGTCGCTTCTGGCCCCTCCCTCCTAGCAGGGGCCAATTAGGAGATGGGGGGGCGGGGCTGAGACACAGCTTCAGGGACTCATGGAGCCACTGCTCGGGAGCGAGCCCCACAGCAAGATGCATCTTGCTGTGGGGGGGCAGTCAAGCAGGAGTCCACAGAGCTGTGTCTCAGCCCCGCCCCCCATCTCCTGATTGGCCCACTGGCTGTGATTGACAGCAGAGAGAGCCAATGGCTCCCAAAGCTGCCAAAAGCCAATCAGGATTGCGAGACCCTGGAGAGGCAAGGCTCTAGTGGATATCGCCGGATCGAGAGGGGGCTCAGATAAATATTAGAGGGGGGCGCAACACAGAGAAGGTTTTTGACCTCCATACATAGAATGCATAAAGGTAAAAAAAAACTTGTGACTTTACAACCACTTTAAGCTTTGATAAAAAACCTGGAAGCTGATTGGTTTCTATGCAGAGCTACACCAGATTTTGCACTCTCCAGCTTTAGTAAATCACCCCCAATATGTTATAATACAAGATGACGCACTGTAGATTTGCATTGAAACAAGTTAATTGCACCCCAATGCACATTATTATTATTTATTATTTAACCACTTGCTTACAGGGCACTTAAACCCCCCTCCTATCCAGACCAATTTTCAGCTTTTAGCGCTGACGCACTTTGAATGACAATTGCGCGGTCATACAACACTGTACCCAAATGAAATTTTTATCATTTTTTCACCACAAATAGAGCTTTCTTTTGGTGGTATTTGATCACCTCTGCGGTTTTTACTTTTTGTTAAAAAAATGTAAAAAACTGAATTTAAAAAAAAAAAATTTTTTTATTTTTTTATATTTTGTTAAAAAAAATTTAAAATGGGTAATTTCTCTCCTTCATTGATGTACGGTGATGAGGCGGCAGTGATGGGCACTGATAGGCGGCAGTGATGGGCACTGATGGGTGGCAGTGATGGGCAGCACTGCCAGGTGGCACTGATTGGCACTACAGGTGGGCATTGATAGGTGGCACTTGTGGGCATTGATAGGTGGCACTTGATGGCACTGTTAGGTGGCACTGTGGGCACTGTTAGGTGGCACTGTGGGCAGTGTTAGGTGGCACTGTGGGCAGTGTTAGGTGGCACTTTTAGGTGGCACTGATGAGGCAGATGTGCCTCTTCCACTTGGGGATCGATGTCCCTCATGTCCGAGCCGGTGGTCATTTTTTTTTTCTACTCACGCTGTCAGCGTGAGTAAAAAAAAAACCGATTACCGATCTTTTGTTTACATCATGTGATCAGCTGTCATTGGCTGACAGCTGATCACATGGTAAGGGGCCGGGACCGGCCCCTTATTTGGATCGGTGATCAGCCGAGTCTCAGTGACTCGGTGATCACAGCACGCCCGGCGCGCGCCCTGCAGGGCGCGCGCAGGGTGCGCGCAGGGAGCGTGCACAGGGGAGGCCGTCATATGACGGCCTCCCGGGAATTAAGGTCCGCGCTGTGGCCATCATTCGGCCATAGCGCGGATGTCAGGTGGTTAAGGTACTTATATAGCTCTGTCAATTTACGCAGAGCTTTACATATACATTGTACATTCACATCGGTCCCTACCCTCAAGGAGCTTACAATCTAAGGTCCCTAACTCACATTCCTATATTGGGGCCAGTTTAGACAGAAGCCAATTAACCTACCAGCATGTCTCTGAAGTGTGGGAGGAAACCGGAGTACCCGGAGGAAACCCACGCAGGCACAGGGAGAACATGCAAACTCCAGGCAGGTAGTGTCGTGGTCGGGCCACCACGAACCAGGGACCCTTTTTACTGCTAGGCGAGAGTGCTACCCACTACACATCTACAGTGTGCTGCAACCAACCTGTATAAAAGTGCAATTCAACACACATATGCTCTGTGCTTTGTGTTGTAGCCAAAAAAAAAAAAAAAGTCGCAGGACCTGTTTATTTCGTTTGTTAAGTTGCGTTTACACAGGACATTCATTTTGAATGGGCTGTCTTATGCAATGTGCCTCAACGCAGGAAAACAACGCACGCTTCAATACACTGCCCTGGTGAAGAGGGAACTCTGATGTATTTGCTTAGCAATTGTAAATGGGAACAAGACAATAGACACATCACTGAAGGGGAGTGGGAAACTTTTTTTTTTACATAAGACTTCCCTGGTTTCACTTTCGGCCATCAATAGACTCAACAAATTAATGATTATCCACCTCATACCAAGGTGCCTCGATTCACATGCTCTGGAGATCTCCTAAAATATTCAGATATTGGCAGCAAATTGTAGACTTAAATACTACGCATTTAGAAAATAATCCTTTGACTTGGATATTAATCTAGACCCACCAGCCACTTTATTAGGTACACCTTGCTAGCACCGGGTTGGACCCTCTTTTGCCCTCAGAATTGCCTTCATTCTTGGTGGCATAGAGTCAACAAGGTGTTGGAAACATTCCTCAGAGATTTTGCTCCATAGTGACATGATAGCATCACGCAGTTGCTGCAGATTTGTCGGCTGCACATCCATGATGCCAATCTCCCATTCCACCACATCCCAAAGGTGCTCTATTGTATGAGATGTGGTGAGTGTGGAGGCCATTGGAGGACAGGGACCTCATTGTCCAGTGGTGAGATGATTGGAGCTTTGTGACATGGTGCATTATCCTGCTGGAAGGAGCCATCAGAAGATGGGGACACTGTAGTCATAAAGGGATGGACATGGTCAGCAACAATACTCAGGTAGGCCGTGGTGTTTAAATGATGCTCAATTGGTACTAAAGAGCCCAAAGTGTGCCAAGAAAATATCCCCCCCACCATTACACCCCCCACCACCAGCCTGAACCGGTGATACAAGGCAGGATGGATCCATGCTTTCATGTTGTTTACACCAAATTCTGACCCCACCATCTGAATGTCACAGCTGAAATGGAGACTCATCAGACCAGGCAACGTTTTTCCAATCTTCTAAGGTCCAATTTTGGTGAGCCTGTGCATATTGTAGTCTCAGTTTCCTGTTCTTAGCTGACAGAAGTGGCACCCGGTGTGGTCTTCTGCTGCTGTAGCCCATCTTCTTCAAGGTTCGACGTGTTGTGCGTTCAGAGATGGTATTCTGCATACCTTGGGTGTAACAAGTGGTTATTTGCGTTACTGTTGCCTTTCTATCATCTGGAACCAGTCTGCCCATTCTTCTCTGACCTCTGACATCAACAAGACATTTTCCTCCACACAACTGCCGCTCACTGGATATTTTCTCTTTTTCAGACCGTTCTCTGTAAACCCAGAGAGATGGTTGTGTGTGAAAATCCCAGTAGATCAGAAGTTTTTAAACCTCCCTGGCGGTATGATTATTTCTGATTTTAGGTGCTGAAAGCGGTACAATTATTTTGCACAGAAATTTGGCGTTTTATATTGTAGGCCTGTAATTCTTAGGAATAGTTCACTTAAATCTGTCCAAACCAGAGTCTAGTAGACATCCCGGGTATGATAAAGTTTGAAAAACGAAATAAAAAATTATAATATAATAAATAACTATAAATAGTTTTTGGTTGCTATGGACAATCTCCAGTTTCCTGGCAGAAAGAACAGTTTTTATATATATAAAACTGCATGCAGGACACTGGGCAGACCACTAGGGACAAAGGGGATGTGTAGTTATTTGATACAGTACTGTAATCTGTAAGATTACAGTATTCTGTATCTTTACTGTGTGTTTCACTTTTGAATTTACCGCCGAACTCCGTCCCCGTGCGTCGCAACGCTCGCAGGGAACGGAGCTCGGCACTGTGAATCGAACGAGACACAGCGGCTCGCCGATCACAGCGGGGAGACATCGCAGGATCCAGGGGACAAGGTAAGTAAACTCTTCCTGGATCCTGCGATGCAAGCCCGAGTCTGGCTCGGGGATACCGCTTTTGGTATGAAAAATCCAACCCGAGCCAGACTCGGGAATACCGCCAGGGAGGTTAAAGACTCAGACCAGCCCGTTCAAAGTCACTTAAATCCCCTTTCTTCCCCATTCTGGTGCTCAGTTTGAACTTTAGCAAGTCGTCCCCACCAGGTCTATATGCCTAAATAAATACATTGAGCCATGTGATTGACTGATTAGCAATTTGTGTTACCAAGCAATTGAACAGGTGTACCTAATAAAGGGGCCGTAGAGTGTTTATTTCGAGTTGCATGTGGATGACCGTTATATGACTACAACTATTGGCAGACTCCTTTTCTTAGCCAGAAAGCTTGTAGCACTAAACGACTCTCACCCTCCCCTCCCCCTAGATCAGCCTTTCTCTACGTTTTTTTTCTCCAGAGTCCAAAAGATCCCATAAAATATATTTAAGGTCTTGGTAAACCCTTATTGAAAGCAATTCATAAGGGGTCAATGCCAAATGCTCCTTACATTGGTGGTCAGTTGGAAGAATGCACCTAAAGCCAGTCATAGATGGTTTGAATCTCGGTTCAGCTGGGACCAGCCAAGATTCATTTTGTGTATGGGCAGGCTGACTGTACCAAAGTCAATCCATCGATTGACTTGGGTACAACCAACATGTTGGATTTTTGCATGCGATTATTGCCTCTAGCAATAATCACTGTGTTCTCCTGAAAGGGACGGCTCTCCGCTGGGAGAACACAATGGCTCCGCGGGAGGCATTTCCCCATCAACACTGACTTTGTTGATGGGGGAATCGAGGGATTTTCTTTCCTGCAATCAATCGTGTCATCTATGGCTTGCTTTATTTACATTGATGGTCAGTGGGAAGAATGCCCCTTACATTGGTGGTCATTGGGAAGAATGTTCCTTACACAGGGCTGGCGTAAGGATTTTTTACACTCTAGGCGAAACCTCATTTTGCCACCCCCATTGGCTCAACCCCTGACCCCACCCCCTTTGCCCTGCCCATGTGACAGGAGGCGGCGCTATACCGGAAGCATCGGCTCTGCGTCCTCTATAGCTGGCTCCAGTGCTGCGCCTCTAATTACACTACCGGTCAGACGAAGCAGCTGCCTGAGACTGAGTTAGTTACAAGCTGCAGCATGCAGAGCATGCAGATGTGGAGGGAAACCAGCAGCCGGGCGCCCCTAGGAAGCAGTGCACCCTAGGCGGCTGCCTAGTTTGCCTAGTGGTTGCACCGGCCCTGTCCTTACAATGTTGGTCAATGGGAAGAATGCTTCTAAGGCCCCTTTCACACTGGGGTGGTAGGGGGCGTCGGCGGTAAAACAGCGTTATTTTTAGCGCTGTTTTACCGCGGTATTCGGCCGCTAGCGGTGCGGTTTTAACCCCCCCGCTGGCGGCCGAAAAAGGGTTAAAACCACTCGTACAGCGCGGCTATAGCCGCGGTATTGCCGCGGTATAGCCGCGCTGTCCCATTGATTTCAATGGGCAGGAGCGGTTTAGGAGCGGTGAATACACCGCTCCTTCACCACTCCAAAGATGCGGCTTGCAGGAGATTTTTTCTTCTCCTGCCAGCGCACAGCTTCAGTGTGAAAGCCCTCGGGCTTTCACACTGAACAAACAGCGGAGGCTGTTTAAGGGCGGTTTGCAGGCAGTATTTTTAGCGCAATAATGCCTGCAAACCGCCCCAGTTTGAAAGGGGCCTTACAGTGGTGGTCAGTGGAGAAAATGTCCCCTACATTGCTGGTCAATGTGAAGAATGCTGCCTGCATTGGTGGTCAATGGGTGAATATGCCTTACAGTGGTGGTCAGTGGGAAGAATGCACCTTATGCCGCGTACACACGACTGGACTTTACGGCAAACTTTGCCCGGCGGACTTTTCGACGGACTTTACGAATGAACGGACTTGGCTACACACGATCAACCAAAGTCCGACCGATTCGTACGTGATGACGTACGACCGGACTAAAACGAGGAAGTTCATAGCCAGTAGCCGACAGCTGCCCTAGCGTCGGTTTTTGTCCGTCGGACTAGCATACAGACGAGCGGACTTTTAGACCGGACTCGAGTCCGTCGGATAGATTTGAAACATGTTTCAAATCTAAGTCCGTCAAACTTTTGAGAAAACAAAGTCCGCTGTAGCCCACACACGATCAAATTGTCCGACGAAATCCGGTACGCCGGACCAAGTATGCCGTAAAGTCCGATCGTGTGTACGGGACATTACATTGGTGGTCAGTGGAAAGAATGTTTCTTACATTGGAGGTCAGTGGGATGTTCCTTACATTGGTGGTCAGTGGGAAGAATCCTCCTTACATTGGTGGTCAGCGGCAAGAATGCTCCTTACATTGGTGGTCAGCGGCAAGAATGCTCCCTGCACTGCTGTTCAATGGGAAGAATGTCCCTTACAGTGGTGGTCAGTTGTGGTCAGAATGCCCTCCAAAGAGCTAAAAAGGACCATCCAAAGGAAGATCACGGCTCAATGAACCCATAGAAAGCTCTTGAGAAGCTCTACGGTTCCAAAGTATGGCTGCAGTATGTGAACGAGGAAGTCAATTTTAACAATAGATTGCAAAAAACATACATAACATACTAGCAATGGGATTTCCCCAAGACATTTAAAAAAACCTGATCAGGGTGGTTGCACATGCCTGACTTAAGGTCAGACAGTAATATTCTATGTAGGATACAACATCAGCTGGGGGCTGCATGCAAATGGAAAGTTGTCACGTATTGTGGTATATGTGTGTTCGGGAGAACATGCTCTCTAATTACATGAGCTATATTGCTGTCTTATCGTAACAAATGGCCGCACAGTGGAGGTTGGGTTTTAGTTCTTTAGTCCAGATTTTAGAGCCATTGGCAGGTATTTTACCTTTATAAAGTGTAAACATTCAATGTCAGCATGTATAGCTCTACTGGGATCCTCAAAATCAATGCTGCTGTACTCCATGGATCTTTATGCTGTTTATATGGTGGATTTTGTATGATTTTCTTCTTCTTGCATGGATCTTTGTGAATTACCCCTGGTACCCAAGGGCAATAGCGATTATTTGGGAAAATATCTGGACCATCTTTCCTCCTCCAGAATGAGCCAGGCTGGAGCGTCTGTCCAGGTTTCTATATGAATTAGGAGCGCTCCAGACTGGCAAAAAAGGATCAAAGAAAAAAAGACGGGTAACAATGGTAAAATCAGAAAGTCTGTTACCTTATCAACACATTTCAGGGGTTATAGGGCCCCTTCATAAGGTACACTCCAACACATTTTCGTGTTAATAGGGTCCCTTCATAAAGTAAAATCCAACACATTTTTAAAATTTAAATGGCCCCTCCATGGGGTATAATCCAACAAGTTTCAGGGGTTATAGGGTCCCTTCATCAGCTACAAATCCAACACATTTCACTGGTTATAGGGTCCCTGTATCAGGTAACAATCCAACACATTTCAGGGGTTATAGGGTCTCTTCATCGGGTAACAATCCAACACATTTCAGGGTTAATAGGGTCCCATCATCAGGTAACAATCCAACACATTTCAGGGGTTATAGGGTCCCTTCACCAGGTACAATCCAACACATTTTTGAGGCTATAGGATCCCTGTATCAGGTAACAATCCAAAACATTTCAGGGGTTGTAGGGTCTCGTTATCAGGTACAATCCAACACATTAAGGAGTTATAGAGTCCCTTCATCAAGTACAATCCAACACATTTCACAGGTTATATGGCCCCTCCATGGGGTATAATCTAACAATTTTCAGGGGTTATAGGGTCCCTTCATCAGCTACAAATCCAAAACATTTCACTGGTTATAGGGTCCCTGTATCATGTAACAATCCAACACATTTCAGGGGTTATAGGGTCTCTTCATCAGGTAACAATCCAACACATTTCAGGGTTAATAGGGTGCCATCATCAGGTAACAATCCAACACATTTCAGGGGTTATAGGGTCCCTTCACCAGGTACAATCCAACACATTTTTGAGGCTATAGGATCCCTGTATCAGGTAACAATCCAAAACATTTCAGGGGTTGTAGGGTCTCTTTATCAGGTACAATCCAACACATTAAGGAGTTATAGAGTCCCTTCATCAAGTACAATCCAACACATTTCACAGGTTATATGGCCCCTCCATGGGGTATAATCCAACAAATTTCAGGGGTTATAGGGTCCCTTCATCAAGTACAAATCCAACACATTTCACTGGTTATAGGATCCCTGTATCAGGTAACAATCCAACACATTTCAGGGGTTATAGGGTCTCTTCATCGGGGTAACAATCCAACACATTTCAGGGGTTATAGGGTCCCTTCACCAGGTACAATCCAACACATTTTTGAGGCTATAGGATCCCTGTATCAGGTAACAATCCAACACATTTCAGGGGTTATAGGGTCTCTTCATCGGGTAACAATCCAAAACATTTCAGGGTTAATAGGGTCCCATCATCAGGTAACAATCCAACACATTTCAGGGGTTATAGGGTCCCTTCACCAGGTACAATCCAACACATTTCAGGGGTTATAGGGTCCCTTCATCAGGCAACAATCCAACACATTTCATCATTAATAAGGTCCCTTCATCATATATAATCCAACACATTTCAGGGGTTTTATGGTCCCTTCATCAGGCAACAATCCAACACATTTCAGGGTTATTAGGGTCTCTATAAGATAACAATCAGATAACAATCCAACACATTTCAGGGTTAATAGGGTCCTGTTATCAGGTACAGTTCAACACATTTTAGGGGTTATAGGGTCCTTTCATCAGGTGTGTTAAGAGTGATCTTCCTAAGGGTATGTAAAGATGTGCAGCAGCCCTTGCCTCCTCTGTGGAAAAACAATCGGCGGTAGATCACTTTTCAAAGAATGGTTGATGGGTGGTTGGGAGGTGATATGTTGCCTTCTCACGCCTCTTTATTTGCTAAATAGGCTGAACCACCAGGCTTCAACTGCGTTTATTGCATGCGGCTGCAGAGCAGTGAAGTGAAACATGTGGCCCACCTCTACGATTAAGCCCAATTGGGATAAACCGTGTCAGTGGGGTGTGGCCACAGGTGAGAACTCAGTATCAGGATCAGTATCTTGATCGCGATCAGAACTATACTAGTGTCCCCAAAAATGAATTGTTAGCAGAATCAGCCCCCCCCCGATCACTGCCAGCACTTGCAACATGTAACATACATTTTCGCCTAAATTCATGAAGAAATTTGATTTTATTGGATATGTTTTATAACAGAAAGTAGAAAATATTGTTTTTGTCAGAATTATTTCTTTTATATTAAAAAAAAAAAAAAAAAAAACCACTTAGTGGTGATCAAATGCCACCAAAAGAAAGCTCTATTTGTGTGAACAAAATGATCTAAATTTATTTAAAACCAGTTATAAATCCAAAAGCTGCACCTTTAATTGAGAGAGCGTAAAATGATCCAACCAAGGCTGCCAGGTATTCAAAAATTTTGCGTGTGTGTCATTAACCACCCAACTTTCCCGCCCAAGGTATGCCATATAACGTCATGGACTTTGAGTGGGGATTTCTGAATAATGGGTGCAGCTACAAGCATCATCCAGATATAATATTTTTCAGCTGGCAATTCTGTGCACCGTAAGAACAATCATAGTGGCAGTTCAGCCGCTTGATCGTTCTTACAAGTGGCAGGAGGGGACGCCCCCATCGCCCCTTGGTGTTTCTCCCGGCTCACCCCTGCGATCGGCGAGCCGGAGAACGAATCGGTCGCCGCCGGAAGTTTACCATAGAGATTTCTGGTAACCAGATGGTCCCGTCATCTCTATGACCCTCAGAAGCCTGGGCGCGTGACGTTATGACGTCACGTCCGGACTGGCAGAAGTAAACAAAGCCAAGGACGCAGCTGGAGAGTTTATTTTTTATGTCAGCCTTTCCAGCCTGAAGGAGAGATGTGGGGTCTTATTGACCCCATATCTCTCCATAAAGAGGACCTGTCACGCACTATTCCTATTACAAGGGATCTTTATTTTATTTTAAATTGGGATGAATTAGAGCGGAGACTGCGAGCCAGGCCTTCTCGTCCAACATCAGTGCCTGACCTCACAAATGTGCCTTTGGAAGAATGGTCAAACATTCCCATAGACACACTCCTAAACCTTGTGGACGGCCTTCCACTAGAGTTGAAGCTGTTATAGCTACAAAGGGTGGGCCAACTCAATATTAAACCCTATGGACTAATGCCCCGTACACACGATCGGACTTTCCGACAACAAAACCGTGAATTTTTGTTCGAAGGTTGTTGGCTCCAACTTGTCTTGCATACACACGGTCACACAAATGTTGGCCAACAATTACGAACGTGAGAACGCGGTGACAGAGAAGACGTACGACGAGCCGAGAAAAAGGAAGTTCAATAGCCAGTGCGGCTCCTTCTGCTTGATTCCGAGCATGCGTGAACTTTTGTGCGTCGGACTCGTGTACACACGATCGGAAATTCAGACAAAAAAATTTGTTGGCGGAAAATTTGAGAACTTTGCTATCAAACATTTGTTGTCGGAAAGTCCGACAACAAATGCTCGATGGAGCATACACACAGTCGGACTTTCAGCCAACAAGCTCACATCCAACATTTGTTGTCGGAAAATCCGATCGCGTGTACGGGGCTTAAGACTGGCATGCCATTAAATTGTATAAATGGGTGGTGCTGCGCTAATCCTCAATACAAGGACAAATGTGGTTTAAGTGATAAATAAATTTGTATATCACAGATATAGTGAAGATAGGTGAAATAAATAATATAAATATTAAAGCTAATAAATAGCTGATAAGAGGTGGCATATATAAATTCTGGATGAAATAATAAAACGTGACTAAAATTAACTAAAATAAAATGCACATAATGCAAGGTAAATGACTGTGATAATAGGGCTACCTAGACAACAGTATCTATCAGACAATCATAAGTAAAGTGCATAGTGAATTAAAGCTGTGTGCATCTACAGCTTAAAGCGACAAAGTGTACAGTGCAAACAATAAGTGCAATGTGAAACCTCTAAACAGTGGAGGAGTAATAAGCTACTCTTTGCATACTGTGCAAAACTACATCAAAAATTGATAATATGCTGAGATCTCAAAAAATGAGGTGAAAGCAAATAGAAACATACAAAAAAATCCATAAGCAAAAAAGTCCTTTTGAAAATTGTGACAGCAACGTCCTAGCATGCACACGTTGCAATTAGAGTGCTAAGGTGAATCACATCAAGTGCTTCTTCGTGTGCAAAACCACTCAGGTAAGTAATGGCCCCTTACCTTACGGTAATAGGGCAAAAGCATGTATCAGGAGAGCTTTTGTAACATCCGCCTATAGGCTCCAACACGTCCCTCACCGTCCTGGATCCTAGGATGGGATTCCCTCAGGTGTGGTGCGGGGGGGATATAGAGGATAATAGGCAGGAAGAAAGCCAATAGTGTAATCCCGTTTGGTAAATGGTAAATCTCTTTATTCAAAAATTATTGGTACTCACATTAAGATATAAAAACAGCAGTTTCAATCTGACGAGCGGCGAGCTCGTATGCCTCTGGTAGTGTGTGCAGCCTGTCTCATCCTTACGCGTGAAGTCACACCACCTGACTTCATCAGGGGATGATTTTCTCGGCTCGTCATAGTGTTGTACGTCACCGCGTTCTTGCCAGTCGTAAGTTCAGCAAACTTTTGTATGACCGTGTGTATGCAAGCCAAACTTGAGCGGAATTCCAGCGGAAAAACCATCCAAGATTTTTCCGACGGAAAACCTGCTTGTGGGCATAAGGGATGGTAATAACACCTGTTAGATTTTTTTTTTTTTACATCTCTGTCCCATTATGGAGATTTCCCTTCACTTCCTGTCCTAGAGCCAAAGCAGGACGTGAGAAGAAATCCCTGCAAATTGGGGAAATCCCTTGGTCACCAGAACTAGTGTTGGAAAATTTCCCCACTTTCTTTTCTGGGGACAACTCAAAATTTTAGATTTTCAGTTACTTTTCACTTTTACCATCTGTGTCCCGTAGAGGAGATTTCCTTTCACTTCCTGTCCCATAGCCAAAACAGGAAGTAAGAGGAAATCAATCCAAAGTGAGGGAATCCCTGGTTGTCACCAGAACTATTGTCCCCATTGGAGATTTTCCTTCTATTCCTATTCTGTTGACAACCCAAAATGTGGGATTTTTCTGTTACTTTCCTGTAGTAATAATGGTGAGCAGGAATAATAGAGAGGGTGAATCTCCCTAACAGAATCACAGACAGCAATAAAAAACTCCACTCTGTCCAAAACTAAAATAAATGTTTTGCTTTTAGTTATACTTTAAAATGTAGCCAAAAGCAAAACTTGGATGGGGTGCAGTGGGATTAGAACCCCTGTCAGTTTTTATTGCTGTTTGTGATTCTGTTAGGGAGATTCATCCTCTCTATTTGTCCTGTTTACCATGATCACCGAAAGTGAAAGAAAAAAGAAAATCCCACATTTTGTCACCAGAATGGAGGGGAGATCTCCAATGGGGACAGTAGTTCTGGTGACAACCAGGGATTCTCTCACTTTGGATTGATTTCCTCTTACTTCCTGTTTTGGCTATGGGACAGGACGTGAAGGGAAATCTCCTCTATGGGACACAGATGGTAAAAAAAAAAAAAAACTGACAGGGGTTATAACCCACCTTCATTCTATCATAAATGGAAAAAAAGTTAAACTTTAAGTAATAGTTGCATGATATTTCTCTGGGCGGGTTTCCTGATGACAACAGTGGACCATCCTGTGTAATGTGTATTGGCTCCATTGAAAACCTGTGTGACAGAGTGACAACATAGGAGCACAATTGGAGGACAGAGACAGAGCGTTGTCACCCTTAAAGGGTTAGTTCACCTTTACAGAAAAAAATGTAAAGGTGAACTAACACCAGACACTCTCCCCATCCCTGTTGCGGTTGAGTTCCCGACTATAGTCTCTTTACAAGATTGAGTTCCTATGATTCCTATGCGATACTATGATCCCTATGAGTTCCCATGAGTTTCAGTGATTTCCTATGATTCCTATGAGTTTATTTGGTTCTAATGAGTTACTATGGTTTCTAGGAGTTCCAATGATTTCTATGAGTTTTTATGGTTTTTATGAGTACTTATGGTTCCTATGAGTTACTATGAATTATTATGGTTCTCATGAGTTCTTATGGGTTCCTATGGTTATGAGTTTCTATGGTTCCTATAAGTTTCTATAGTTTTTATGAGTTACTATGTTTCCCAATAAGTTACTATGGTCTCTATGCATTCCTATAAGTTCCTGTGGTTTATAGAAGTTTTTTATGAGTTCATATGACTTCAATGGGTTCCTTTGGGTGTTTATGGGTTCCTATGCTTCCATTGGAGTTATGCAAGCTACTATGGTTCCCATGAGTTCCTATGGATTCCTATGAGTTTCAATGGGTTCCTATGAGTTCCTATGGTTCATATTAGTCCCTATGGTTCTTATAAGTTACTATGGTTCTTATGGGTTCCTATAGTTTCCATGGCTCCTATGAATTCCTATGAGTTCCTTATGACTTCCTATGGGTCCCTTTGTTTCTCATGAGTTGCTATGGCTCTTATGAGTTTCCTATGGTTCCTATGAATTCTTATGAGTTACTATGGTTCCTTTGAGTTTCTATGGTTCCTATGGTTCCTATGAGTTCTTATGAGTTTCACTGATTTCCTATGATTCCTATGAGTTGATTTGGTTCTAATGAGTTACTATAATTTCTATGAGTTCCAATGATTTCTATGAGTTTTTATGGTTTTTATGAGTACTTATGGTTCCTATGAGTTACTATGAATTATTATGGTTCCCATGAGTTCTTATGGGTTCCTATGGTTATGAGTTTCTATGGTTCCTATAAATTTGTATAGTTTTTATGAGTTACTATGGTTCCCAATAAGTTACTGTGGTCTCTATGCATTCCTATAGGTTCCTGTGGTTTATATAAGTTTTTTATGAGTTCATATGACTTCAATGAGTTCCTTTGGGTGTTTATGGGTTCCTATGCTTCCATTGGAGTTATGTGAGCTACTATGGTTCCCATGAGTTCCTATGGATTCCTATGTGTTCCTATGAGTTCCTATGGTTCCTATTAGTTCCTATGGTTCTTATAAGTTACTATGGTTCTTATGAGATCCTATGGGTTCCTATGGTTTCTATGGCTCCTATTTATTCCTATGAGTTCCTTATGAGTTCCTATGGGCCCCTTTGGTTCTCATGAGTTGCTATGGCTCTTATGAGTTTCCTATGGTTCCTATGAATTCTTATGAGTTACTATGGTTCCTTTGAGTTTCTATGGTTCCTATGAGTTCCTATGAGTTCTTATGAGTTACTCTGGTTCCTATGAGTTCCTGTGGTTCCTGTTGAGTTCCTATAATTCTAGCCCTGAAGGCACAAAATATACAAAGCACTTTAGCCGTGGACTGTAAACTTGGCAATAACTTGAGGTGAGCCTCTACAACCTCTAATGTAACCAATACTCTTAGAAGCCAGCTAATTGTGTTTATTAGAGACATTGTAATATTATACACTCGGAAAGGAATTATCTACAGGTTGATTGGTTGCTGATTCTCTTCATATCAGAGTTGCTGTCTCCATAGCTTGGCTGCCATGTTACACATTATGGATTTAAACTTTGACAAAAAAAAACCCCAAAAAAACCCTGGAAGCTGATTGGTTTCCATGCAGAGCTGCACTAGATTTTACACTTTCCACTTTTAGAAAATCAACCCCACTGTGTGTTATCAGCCAAATACTAAGGTGTCCAGACACCCTGCCCATCCCTGTCACGGTTGCTTCAGCGGTCCCGGGATTCTAAATCCCTACTCTTCCTTGTCTTCTCAGTCAGCACTTCCAGGATGAGCCCGATGGATTCTGATTGGTCAGCGCCTTCATATTGATCAGTCTGAACGAATCAGTATCCATCTGGTCCATTCAAACTGCACGCCAGCACAGTGCGTCCTCTACTGACTCCAGCTTGGCTGAGTAGCGGCCGTTCCAGGGCGATCAAACTCTGTGCATATAATGGGAGACCCTTCACCATTTCCAACAGAAGGATGCTTGGTATGTACTATTCATTGGATCTACAACTGCATTGGGGGATTTTCTGAAAATCTTCCTGAAAAGGTGAGTGTGATCTGAATGTATTAATGCCTTGTTTCCACTGAGCGGATTGGTTCGGGTCGGTACAGTTTGAATGGCCTAGAATGGTCCGGTCTATTCTGGTGAGCATTTCCACTGCAAGTGGGACCACAAGGGGCCATACAGGGTTTAGAAAAAATGCCTCAGCATAGCACAGAAGACGGTTTTCTGTCAGCCAATCAGTGGAATGTATCGTAGCTCCGCCCTAACCTAACCGTTCCATTTTCTATGGCCCCACTTCTGAAGCAGGACCCTGAATGGAATGGTTCGGTTTGTTTGTATGGGCCACTTTCATAATGGAAACACCCAAAATAGCGTACCGTACCGAACCGAACCGAACCGATCCGCTCAGTGGAAACGAGGCATTAGTGACTCTCATATTTTTAATTGAAGAAACGTGTGGGATATTCCTAGTCATAAGATTTGAAGTTCCTTTTTTTCCTATTCAATTGACAAGTTCCTTCTACATGATTAGTGATTCGGATTTATATAAGGAAGTTCCCACCAAAAAAGAGGAAACATATCATTGAGCAAGGAGAAAGATCTATAAATATACGGCTTTGTGATCCCCAATTTTACAGAGATATCAATAGTTCAAAATATACGGGTAGATTTAGATGTGTGTCTAAATCTTCCCTTTCTGAAGCCCAATCTGCATTTGGATCGCATTTCAGAGGCTACTGACCGGCAGTGAGGAAGTGATGTGACTTCTCCTCACCACTTCTTTTATCACATTTTAGATAACAAACAGGTCACAATTGTGTGCATTGCACAGCATTACTGGGCATTTACAGTACACTTCCCTGTTTGTTATTACTCAATACGCTATTGCCTTGGAATTTAACCAGCAATAACTTGAGGTGAACCTCTACAAACTCTGATATAACCGATAGATTACAACTACACACTTATGACGTTGTGTACAATAAGGGTAATTATTACATTCCTTATTTAGAGAAAGGGAATCTTTACGGTTCCATTTGAATATATCTGTATGCTAGTCAATGACTGGAAGATCCTGAAGAAGAAGCGATGTGTGTCCTGAAACGTGACAAGTTTTAATGTTTTAGGATGTTGAGTACCTGACTATAGTCTCTTTACAAGATTGAGTTCCAATGGTTCCTATGCGTTACTATGGTTCCCATATGTTCCATTTTTTTCCCTATGGTCCCTATGAGTTAATCTGGTTCCCATGAGTTCCAGGTATTTCATATAGTTCCTATCAGTTTCTATGGTTCCTATGAGTTACTATAGTTTCTATGAGTTCCTAGAATTCCTATGATTTCTATGAGTTATTATGGTTTTTAATGAGTTCCTATGAGTCCCTTGGAGTTACTATGGTTCCCATGAGTTCTTATACATTCCTATGAGTCCCTATGGTTCTTATGAGATTTTATGGTTCCTACAAGTTTGTATGGTTCTTATGAGTCACTATTGTTCTTATAAATTACTATGGTTCCTATAAGTTACTATAGTTTATATAAGTTCCTATGAGTTCCTACGGTTTCAATGAGTTCCTATAATTTCAATAAGTTCCTATGATTTCAATGAGTTCCTATGGTTTTTAATGAGTTATTATGGTTCCTATGAGTTACTATGGTTTCTATGAGTTCCTAGAGTTCCAATGATTTCTATGAGTTCTTATGATTTTTATGAGTTCCTATGAGTCCCTTGGAGTTACTATATTTCCCATGAGTTGTTATACATTCCTATTAGTCCCTGTAAGTTCTTATGAGTTCCTATGGTTCTTTTGAGACTCTATGGTTCCTACAAGTTCCTATGGTTCTTATGAGTTACTATGGTTCCTATAAGTTACGATGGTTCCTATAAGTTACTATGAGTTCCTTTAAGTTCCTATAGTTTATATAAATTCCTATGAGTTCCTATGATTTCAATGAGTTCCTATGATTTTAATAAGTTCCTATGATTTCAATGAGTTCCTGTGGTTTTTATGAGTTATTATGGTTTCTATGAATTACTATGATTTCTAGGAGTTCCTTGAGTTCCTATGATTTCTTGTGAGTGCCTATGGTTCTTATGAGATTCTATGGTTCCTACACGTTCCTATGGTTCTTATGAGTTACTATGGTTCCTATAAGTTACTATGGTTCCTATGCATTCCTACGAGTTCCTATAGTTTATATAAGTTCCTATGAGTTCCTATGATTTCAATAAGTACCTATGATTTCAATGAGTTCCTATGTTTTTTTATGAGTTATTATGGTTTGTATGAGTTATTATAGTTTTTATAAGTTTCTATGGTTCCTGTGAGTCCCTTGGAATTACTATGAGTTACTATGGTCCCCATAAGTTCTTATGCGTTCCTATGAGTCCCTGGGAGTTCTTATGAGTTCCTATGGTTCTTATGAGTTTCTATGGTTTCTCTAGATTCATATGGCTCTTATGAGTTACTATGGCTCTTATGAGTTACTATGGCTCTTATGAGTTACTATGGTTCCTATGAGTTCCTATGGTTCCTATGAGTTCCTATGGTTCCTATGCGTTACTATGGTTCCTATGCATTCCTATAAGTTCCTGTGGTTTATATGTTCCCATGAGTTCCTATGATTTCAATGAGTTCCTATGGTTTTTAAGAGTTCCTATGGTTTTTATGAGTTCGTATGGTGCTTATGAGTTACTATGGCTCTTATGAGTTCCTATGGTTCCTATGCATTCCTATAAGTTCCTATGATTTATATAAGTTCCTATGAGTTCCTATGGATTTTTTGAGTTCCTATGGCTCCTATGAGTCCATTTGAGTTATGTTTACAAAAAAATTGTAAAAATAATTAAAAAAAATATATAAAAAAGTAATAATAAAAAAATAATAAAAATAAACTACTAACACTAATATATTATATATATATATATATATATATATATATATATATATATATATATATATATATATATATATATATATAAAATATATTATATATATAAATATATTACACAATATATACATACACACACACACAGATATGTGTTTGAGCTATGGGGTGCACACCCTAATGCAATAGGCTGCGCACACCTATGCCCTTTCCCATAAATTGATTGCATCCTAAAAAATAACCCCTTATCCCTTTATAAAAGTAAAGTCAAAATAAATAAAAACATACTTACTATTATTAGTCAATGGATTCCAGCCTTGTCTTGAGTGTAGAGAAAGTTATCGTCCTCTCCAGCGCCGCCATCTTGAATTACTTTCCGGCGCATGCGCAGACACGCTGCAGGGATCTTTGCCAAGACTACAGGACCTGGCAGATCCCTTCAACTTGTCTGTGCATGCTCCGGACGCCTAGTGCATGCGCGGACACACCGCTGACCTCTGCCAGGAAACAAGCAGACATTCTTGCCTCTTCTGTGCATGTGTGAGATCCCGTGATCTCCCTCCTGGGATGAATGACCTAAAAATCCCAGAAGGCGGAATCACGCACATGCGCAGAAATGCCGCAATGAATGCCAGAGCGACACGCAGAGTTCCTGTGCATGTGTGGGGTCCAAGTGAGTCATTCTCGCCTAGTTGAGAAGGATGTATCTGAACTTTAGGGACAAAAATGACGTTAAAAAATCCCAGTTCTGTTATAGGGAGGGGGTTGTAGGCAGGGGGAAGGGAACATTAAAAAAGGGGCGAAGGTCCGCTGTAATGACGAATAACGGGGCCTCATTGCCAACATTATGATGGAGTCCCCCCAGCTAAGGCCCAGTTCACACTTGAACAAACAAAGGGTTAATTTGGCACACTCTGCGTGAGGCTATACAAGGAAAGATATATATATGGGAAAGGGATCAGTATTTGGGGCAAGTATTCAAGTGTTCAAGTCCATGACGTATAGTCCATGTAAGATTGTTAGGAATGCTAATCCCAAGAAGGCTGCCAGCTTACAGATAGAAGTTACCCTGAAACATAAAAACAGGGACAAAAGCAGCGCCTTCTAAGTGTAGCAGTTTAACCAATTTCCATACCGGGCCTATTCTGGCTATCCTCTCCTACATGTAAAAATCATAATTTTTTTGCTAGAAAATTACTCAGCACCCCCAAAAATTATATATGTTTTTTTTAGCAGACACAAAATTGCGTTTTTTTCAACGTTTTATGTCGCACGGCATTTGCACAACAATTTTTCGAAAGCATTTTTTTTTTTGGAAAAAAAAACAGTTTCATGAATTAAAAAATAACAAAACAGTAAAGTTAGCCCAATTTTTTTGTATAATGTGAAAGATGATGTTACGCCAAGTAAATAGATACCCAACATGTCACACCTTCAACCTCTGCAGCAATGCTGGCAGCACTCATACGTCTATTTCCCAAAGACAACCTCTGGATATGACGCTGAGCACGTGACCTCAACTTCTTTGGTGGACCATGGTGAGGCCTGTTCTGAGGGGAACCTGTCCTGTTAAACCGCTGTATGGTCTTGGCCACCGTGCTGCAGCTCAGTTTGAGGGTCTTGGCAATCTTCTTATAGCCTAGGCCATCTTTATGTAGAGCAACAATTCTTTTTTTCGGATCCTCAGAGAGTTCTTTGCCATTAGGGGCCATGTTGAGCATCCAGTGACCAGTATGACAGAGTGAGAGCGATAACACCAAATTTAGCACACCTGCTCCCCATTCACATCAGAGACCTTGTAACACTAACGAGTCACATGACACCGGGGAGGGAAAATGGCTAATTGGGCCCAGTTTGGACATTTTCACTTAGGGGTGTACTCACTTTTGTTGCCAGCGGTTTAGACATTAATGGCTGTGTGTTGAATTATTTTGAGGGGACAGCAAATTTACACTGTTATACAAGCTGTACACTCACTACTTTACATTGTAGCAAAGTGTCATTTCTTCAGTGTTGTCACATAAGATATAATAAAATATTTACAAAAATGTGAGGGGTGTACCTACTTTTGTGAGATACTGTACATATATATCTCTGTGCATATGTGTGTACAAGCACATACACCCACTTGACATACATAAGTGCATACGTACATACACACACATACACACGCATAACATGGACCAGTGAGGACAGATATGGTAATAATAGAATAATAATTTCAGTGCCCTCATTGAGGCCCCCGGGTGATAGACTATCCAATGTATAAATCCAATAATTTTCCTTCTGTCACATAGCCGTTTATAGTGTTCTGCTTTGGGAAAATGTTTGGATATGGCCTCTATGACCCAAACGCGAAACCCTAAAGATGACTGCTTGTGGAACTATTTAAAGTGCCTCGGGACACTATATTTGTCCACACCCTTTTCAAAAGGGTTACGGTGTTCACCAAACCTTTTACGGAGATTAGTTATAATCATGTGGACTTGTCTAGGAGTGTCTAAGTAGTATGTTCAGCTTATGGAATTGTAATTTGCCTCTGTGTTTCCATGTTTTCATGGCTACCTGTTTTAGCCAGCCCCTTAGTACTTAGTCTAGGTGCGTATATATAAGAAGCCCTCTTCAAAGATGGCCGCCAACAGAGCCTGAGGAAGGTGCAGGCATGCTCCGAACGCGCGCACCTCCCCGCTGACCTTGTACCCGGAAGTGACGACATCCTGCCGCGTTCCTGTGCACCGCCGATCCCTGTCCCAGCTTTCCGGGAGCGCTGAGCTCCACCAATGTAACCCGGACACTAGACAGATATACAGACATCCCAACCAGCGACACCAGGCAGCCCCCAGGACGGCACGGATGACACTGATACCCATGCTGTTTATAATCGCTCATTTGTGAGTGTTCCCATTATGGTTTTTATCCAATAAAAAGGCGCCGCTTGTGTCCCTGTTTCCAGTTCACACTTATACCACCTGACTTTGCCGCGTGACTTTGAAGGGACGTCGATGGGACTTAAAGCAATGCCTGTGTAATCCTGAGGTCTATGGACCTCAAAGTCGCATCAAAGTCGGACCAAAGTAGTGCAGGGACTACTTTGAAGTCGCTGCGACTTGATGTCACACAGATATGAACGGTATTCATTGGAAATCAGTCGCAGGACAAGTCGCACAAGTGTGAAAGGGGCCTCACTCTCTTAGGTGGCAGAGTCATCTGTGTCAATACTGTAATTTATCTTAAAGTGGTTGTAAACCCTTTTGTGTGAGTTTTACCTATAGGTAAGCCTAGAATAAGGCTTACCTATAGGTAGTGGAAATATCTCCTAAATGTGCGCCGTATAGGAGATATTTCACTTGTAGTGCGCCGATGATGTAATCGGCGCATGCGCTGTGAAGAAACGGACCTCCGTGCTGTTTCTTCCCCCAGCGTGTGTCATTACTGACGGCTCCCTCGTGCATGGAGTGATGTCGCTGGAGTGACGTCACGTGGCTCCGGCCAGTCACGGAGCCGGAGTACGCGGCCCCCCCCGGAAGGAAGAGGGGCGAAGATGGAAGCAGCCTGCACAGGGGACAGCGATGGATTTGTTTGCAGGTAAGTGTCACATAATGGGCTAGTATGCGATGCATACTAGCCCATTATGCTTTTAATTTGCAGGCTTTGCAGGGAGCAAAAGAGGAAGTAAAACCCATCTGGGTTTACTTCCTCTTTAACATAAAGTATGGCGTAATCAATTTCAGGAAGATTACAGGGCCGTAGATGTTTATATCTGGGGTGAACAGCCCTGGGCAGCCAGAGGAAAATAATGCACAGAGCACAGGGGTGAGGAGTGCATAATGCACAGCGGCAGGACCCCCTTATCCCCCTCCTTTCTATACTCCTGGAAGCATAGTCAATACACTACTATGGACCAGTGCTTTAAAAAAAAAGTTATAGCTGTAGCAGCAATAATAATAATAATAATAAAATAATCCTAATATTATTCTATGATAATAGTATCATAATCATAATAGCATAGCTCCCAACTGTCCCGGATTTGGAGGGACTGTCCCTGATTTGGAGCAATGTCCCTCTGTCCCTCATTCCTCCTCATTTGTCCCTCATTTTGGTCTCATCTATATAGTTGTATATAAAATGCACTTTTTATCTATCAAAAAGTGTTTCCCAGTGCTAAACCTTTCATCTCATTTCTAAATTGCTGCATTTGTAAATTTCAAAAGCCAATATAAAGGATTTGTAGTGGTAAAAAAAGGACTTGTGGGTTTAACCAATCTTGTTTTTCTGTACAATTCTCCTTTAAGGGGGCGTGGCAAGGGGTGTGTCCTATGCCTGCATGCTTTTGCTGATAGGTGTCCCTCATTCCCATCTCAAAAAGTTGGGAGGTATGATAATAATAATAATCATCATCATAATAATACCAATATTGATAAAATAATCATAATAATGTTATTATTGATAATAATAACAATACCACTACTAATCATAATGCTAATAATAATAACAACAATACTACTACTACTACTAGCACTACTGCTGATATCAATGCTAATAAGAATAAGAATCATAACAATACTGCTACTAATAATAATAGTAATAATAATATTAATAATAATAATAATAATAATAATAACAAATAATAAAAATAAAATAATAATCATTCCAGCAACCATAATGATATTTTATATTTGACAAAATGGTCAATGCTTGCACACAATTATACTACAGCTCTAATACAAGCCTCTTTAAAGTGGTTGTAAAGGCTGAAGGTTTTTTTACCTCCATGCATTCTATGCGTGAAGGTGAAAAACCTTCTGTGTGCTGCTCCCGCCACAGCCCCCTAATACTCACCTGAGCTCCCTCTTGATCCAACGATGTGCAAGAGAGCCCTGGCTGTCCCAGGTTCTCTCTCTCTCTCTCTCTTCATTGGCTGAGACACAGAAGCGGGAGCCATTTGCTCCCACTGGTGTCAATCACAGCTAGTGAGACAATGAGGAGAGGGGGGCGGGGCCAAGCCACGGTTTTATGTGTTTTATGGACTCATAGAGTGGGGCTCGGGAGCGAGTACACACCAGTGCCCCCAGAGCAAGCATCTTGCTGTTGGGGGGACTGGCTGAAGATGAGGAGCCAGGAGCACCGGTGGGGGGTACCGGAAATAGGAGGATCTGGGTTGCTCTGTGCAAAGCAGAGCAGGTAAGTATAACATGTTTGTTATTTTGTTATTTAAATAAAAAAAACAAAAAACTACCCCGCCCTGCACTTTGCACCCTACGCTCAAAAATGTACATGAGCTTTTTTTTATTCTGACGTTTTTATAAACACATATGTGCGTTTTTTGCAGTTTTTCTGAGAATTTTCTCTTCTTTTATAATGCTCCCCTCCCCTTGCCCTAGGACACAAACTCCTGAAGCTTGACACACGTGCAAAAACTATACAGGGCTTTTTTTTTTCTCAAGAAAATAGGTGCAGGTATTCTCTCCACCCTAACCTAGCTCACATAATTTGTAATAAAAACATCTTTGCCATTCTGAAGCTTCCCTCCAACCACTTTGCATATTATTTTATATATACTGTGATTCTGTACTTGTCAAATATGCTGCAGAAATCTCCCTCCACTGAGTCTGGCGGCATCCATCTTAACTGTGGGCAGCTGAAGCTGCTGCCTGTTCACTTCCTGGATTTACACAGACACACAGAGGCATACCTCCAGCTCTGCAGCTCTCATTGGCACTCTTATGACTCACCCCCCCTCCCTTCCTGGCATGTTGCATTTACTTCCTGGAATCCATCTGCCCTCAGTTCAGCCATACAGGTGTTCCGTCAGATTAGGCGACCCATCAGACCTTGTAACAGAAGTGACGTTCCGTCTGGGGGCCATCTTGGTACACCCCCTACTCTGTTGCATTAAGCCTACAGTGAGAAGGCGGCAAGTGGACATCTTTTTACACCCACGAAGTCTTGCATTTTACACTTTTTTTTACCAGTAATGAAATACAGTATTCTTAAATCTGTCAGACTGTTTTGATGTTGAATTGTAAAAGCAGCGGTGTTCTGTCAGATTAGCAAACCCGTGAGATCAGCAGGCTTGTCGCTGCTTTTAATAATTCAACATTAAAACAGTGTCACGGACTTCTAAATACTATATTTCACTAAGTAAGCTGAGTTAACTGGTAAAAATAATTGTGAAATGTTATGCCGCGTACACACGGTCGTACTTTTCGTCTACAAAAGTCGGACAGCCTGTCGGACAGACTTCCGGCAGACTTTCGGTGGACTTGCCGCGGACTTGCGGCCTACTTTCTAACGACCGGACTTGCCTACACACGACCACACAAAAGTCGGTCGGATTCGTACGTGATGACGTACACCGGACTAAAATAAGGAAGTTCATAGCCAGTAGCCAATAGGTGCCCTAGCGTGGCTTTTTGTCCGTCGGACTAGCACACAGACGAGCGGATTTCGGGGTCCGTCGTAGGTACGAAGTAAAAGTTTTGAAGCATGTTTCAAATCTAAAGTACGTCGTATTTGAGGCTAAAAAAGTCAGTTGAAAGTCCGGAGAAGCCCACACACGATCGGATTACCAGCCAGCTTTAGTCCATCAGCGTCTGTTGGACTTTTGTAGACGAAAAGTAGGACCGTGTGTACGCGGCATAAGACTTTGGTGTGTGTAAAAAAGATGTCCGCTTGCCGCCTGCTGACTGTAGGCTTACTGCGGCCGAGTGCGGGGTGTACCAAGATGGCCGTGACAGAACGTCACTTCCGTTACCTATTCTGACGGGTCGCCGATTCTGACGGAACACGGGCAGGAGGACATACTTAGCTGAGAAAGCCCCTCCTCCCTTTCTGAAGACTCCTGGGATGTATGACATCATGTTGTCCAGAAACCAGGAAGTAACTGAAGAAATTAAAAAGAAAAGGTTAATGCATGCAAATATATTCCACATTCCTATCTATTTACTAATGCTAGCAGCATAAGGTTTTCAAAAATGTCATGTTGGCTTAGAGAGTTTAGTTTTACTTTAACAAACCAACAATGTTAAAGAGGTTGTAATGGTTATTATTATTAATTATTATTATTATTATTATTATTATTATTATTATTATTATTATTATTAAAAAAACAAACACGGTATACTTACCTGCTCTGTGCAATAGTTTTGCACAGATCAGCCCCAAACCTCCTAATTTGGGGTCCCCTGCCGATGCTGTCTGCTCCTCCCCCTTCTGTGTCTGCCCCCTAAGGCCCCATTCACACCTGAGCGATTATCTGCTTGAAGCTCAAAAACGCCTGAATTGGCCGATTCGGGCGTTTTTGGCGTGTTTGTATTCCCATAGAAATGAATGGAAATGCTCCATTTCTGCTCGCATTTTTGCGCAATTTGCTGCTCAAATAAAAAAAGTAAAGAATAAAATAGTAATAATATATGAATAAATAAATGTAAAATAAATACACAACTAAAAATCATCATAAATAAGTAAAATAAATGAATAATATGCAATAATACATTAATAAATAATAATTAACCTTAAAAAATATTAAATACATTATTATTATTTTTATTATAATAATTAATTATTATTAATAATAATAAAATAACAATAAACAGCCAGACTCGAACAAAAAAATACATTATTAATAATAATAATAATTTATTCTGTGTTTAGGGTGTTTAGTTATTTATTAGCTTATTTATTTAAGGGGTAAGGGTTAAAGTTAAGAGTTAATTATTTATTTGTTGTTACTTTAGTAATAATTTATTGAATTTATTTTTTTTATTTATGATTTTTATTTATTTGTGTATTTATTTTACATTTATTTATTAATTTATTATTATTCATATAATAATAAATAGAATAAAATAAAAAATAAATAAAATAATAATAAATAACCCTAACCCCCAACTCCTAATCCTAACCCTAACCTAAACTGAACTTGAACCCCTTACCCTAACGAAAAAAACATTATAAAAAATGAATAAAAATAAAAGTATAAATAAAAGCTAATGGAAAAGCTAAAAAAAAGCGGAAATACCTAGCAACAAATGTGGCAACAGATAACAGTTCTCTCTATTCGCTAATAAAAAAAAACGCCAAAGCCCAAAAACGCTGCATACAAACACACAAAAAACGCGCCAAAATCACAGTAAAAGCGCTCAAATGTACTTAGAAGAGCCGGCACCACTGGAAATTCCGTCTATAATTTTATTGTTGTCATGTGACCATGATAAAAAGAACACGCATGTTCTTTTTATCATGGTCATATGACAACAATAAAATTGAAGACTGAATCTCCAGTGGTGCAGGCTCTTCTATGTACATTTGTGGTTAGTTTCTGGATTTGGGAGGGGCATCCTGAGCCAGAAAACCTGGATTAGGTGTGCCACCGTCCATCTCATCATTTGGCTTTTCTGTTCAGAGAGGTGTGATTTTGTGTTGCAAAAGCGCTCAAAGAGGCTACACTCAGGTGTGAATGCAGCCTAACAAGCTGCTTGCTATGTGGCAGATGGCGGGCTCTCTTCCGAACTGGGCTGTGTGCATCCATAAACACACGGATGGGAAGTGTAGCTATAGTATGCCCCTCCACTATATCATTAAGGTTAAGTGAGGTTATATGGGGCTGCAGTCAGAGGTCTCAGGCATTTATTAAACTTCCCTCCTAAGGACGTCATATGAAGTCCTGGACTTTGAGTGGAGATATCTGAATTATCATTCAGATATGTTTTTTTCAGCCAGCGATTCCCTGCAAAGTAAAAGCCATCATAGCGGCTATTTAGCCGCTTGATGGCTTTTACAGATGGCCAAAGGCGAGTTGGAGAATGAATCTGCTGGCGGCACCAGTTTACCATAGAGCTGACGGTGGACCAGATGGTCCCTGGCCATCTCAATGACCCTTGGAGGCCTGAAGTGACGTCATGACGCCACTTCTGGCGTCGGGAGATGTAAACACTGCCACTATTTTTTGCTGGGAAGCCTGAGATCAATATTTTTGTTTGTTTTGATCTCAGACTTTCCAGCATAGAGGAGAGATGTAGGGACTTATAGACCCCAGATCTCTCCATAAAGACAGGCCCTGTTCCTATTACAAGGGATGTTTACATTCCTTGTAATAGGAATAAAAGTGCTAAAAACATTTTCTTAAGGGAAAGTGTAAAAATAAAATAAACAATATTTTTTTTTTAAACCACCCCGCATACGTAGGTCGCGCCTGCATATGTAAACGGCGTTCAAACCACACATGTGAGGTATCAAACGTTAGAGCGAGAGCAATAATTCTAGCGCAAGATCTTTCACAGTATACAAAAAAATTGGGCTAACTTTAGTGTTTTTTTGGGGGTTTTTTTTCAATTCATGAAAGGTGTTTTTTTTTTTTTTTCACAAAAAGATTGCATTTGAAAATTTGCTGCGTAAATACTGTGTGGCATAAAAAATTGCAACGACTGCCATTTTATTCCCTAGGGTCTCTGCTAAAATATTATATATATATATATATATATATATATATATATATATATATATATATATATATATATATATATAATGTTTGAGCGTTCTGAGTAATTTTTTAGCAAAAAAAAGATTTTTTTACATGTAGGTGAGGAATGCCAGAATAGGCCTGGGCTGGAAGTGGTTAAACACTTTGACGTAAGGCCCCTTTTACACTGGGGCGTCGGCACCGTCGGCAGTAAAACGCCGCTATTTTTAGTGGCGCTTTACCGTTGCTTTTGCGGAGGTTTTCGTCCGCTAGAGGGTCGGTTTTAACCCCCGTTAGCGGCCGAAAAAGGGTTAAAATGACCCGCAAAGCGCCGCTGCAGCGGTACTTTGCCGGCGGTTTGGCAGCGGCGCCCATTCAGTACAATGGGCAGGAGTGGTGAAGGAGCGGTGTATACACCGCTGCAAAGATGCTGCTTGCAGGAGTTTTTTTTTAACGTGGCCTGTTTAATCGGGCTTTCACACTGGAGAGACAGGAGAGGCTCTTTACAGGCGCTATGCAGGTGCTATTTTTATCGCTGTAGCGCCTGTAAAGCGCCTCAGTTCACACCTAAACCGGCCGCGGATCGCACAGCAATGCTGTCCGTCCCTGTTCCCCGTTTCAGGGCCGAATCTGTGCCTGAATTCGGCCCTGAAACGGAGCCAAAGACGCACAGCGTTTCTGTGCAGAGCACTCTGCAGCCGCCCCGGAGATATGTGAACCGGCTCCATAGAGAGCTCCTTGGAGAGCCGGTCACATTCTCCTGCTAAGCGAATTGGATGCGGAGAAAAACAAACATCCAATTCGCATAGGTGTGAACGCGGCCTAAAGAGGAACTAAGTTACAGATGAAGGTGCTAGGAAGAGTAAAAGAAGGTGATACAATGTAACTTTTAGTAGCAGTCAGTAACATTCTGATACTTTCACTGACTGTTGATTGAATGTCATAATTTTTCACTATTGATTGACTTGGGTCAAGAATCATTCCTGGAATTTTATGTCTCTGGCACTGTCCATGGCGGTTACATCAACTGGCAAATAATACGTCTTTTGTTTTCATGCCATCTTCAGATCTTGCTCTCTGTAGTTGTACTGAAACTGAAAGGATGGCACAACTCACCGAGAATGATGTGCCGCAATCTTCAACCCGATTTAACCAATGGATGGTGGTGATACACACACGGTTAAAGCTTTGCCCATTTTTCTTCATAGAAAGAAGTTTCAATTGCAAATTAGAGGGGAGATGGGTTAGAACACCTGTCAGGTATGTATTGCAGTCTGTACTGCAATTAAAAAAGGAAAAAAAAAAAAAAAAGGTCCTTTAAGTGCACTGTGTTTGGGCGCCAGACACAGTGCACTATGAGAAGCGTGACGTCAATGCAGTCACGTGATTGCAGATGAGACGCTTCATTTGCCTGTTTTTTTTTTTTTGCTGCCTTGTGACGCAATGCAATGCGCCTGAACACTCCATTCATGTTGATGTGTTTTTTTGATTGGCACCAGCGGGCGGTGCTCTCCCTCAGAGTCGCGGCGCGTCACTTCCGGTTTCTCTGTGCCAGTGAGAAACCGGAAGTGACGCCGCCGCTCCGTGGATGGAGCACGGCCCAAGCGGTGCCTATTTGCAGAAGAATAGGATAGTAATTTTGAAACCCCCAGTGCTTGGGCCTAGCAATATCTACAGTGAACAGATACAGGATCTAGTTCTGATTTTTTGCTTAAGAAACGCTTTCTTTGCCTGTTAAGATTGTCAAAACAGATGCTGATATTATTTGACTTAAAATCTACTTGCAGTGTTGTGAGCTTTGCATCCTGAGACATTTTTTGATGGGCTCAGTGGGTGAATTTGATGGCACAGTTTTTATGAAGTCTCTGCAACTTGAGTTGCATTGATTGCAACGGCTGCAATTGAAATAAATATGTTTTGACTTATCATGCGACTTTATGTGTTGCAAGTCACATGGCAAGTTGCACCAGTGTGAACCAGGGCTAAGTCATAGGTCAGCATGATCTTAGGACATGGCAATCAGGCAGCTGCGGTGTGCCAGGAATACAAGCTGAGCTGTGTATGTGTAGCTCAGTGTACATTCAGTTGAGGACCGCGTGCAGGCAGGTCAGTGTGTCTTACTGCAGACATTGCATCCTGTTATGAAGAGCTGCCGGCTCACAATTTTTCTCATTCTAGGTTTAGCTCTGCTTTAAGTAACAATACAACTTGGAAATTCCTTGCACTACCTGTATTTCCAGATGTCTGAACTTCATCACAGATGCAGGATAAAGTCCTTCAAGTGTTCTACCAAGATGTTGGATAACATCTCATCCCCCCCCCATGTAGCCTCATTCATTATAGAATTCTAATTCTAAAGTAATAACCAATCAAAATTCACTCAGAAAAAGAGAATACTTTACAGATTCTGATTGGTTGCAATGACTTTTTGTGATTATAAATACCATGCTATCAAGGTGAACAAATTGCCAGTGTTCCCTCATTTTAGGTGACCCGTCAGATTTCCTAATGGAAGTGACGTTCCGTCACGGCCATCTTGGTACACCCAACGAAATCTTGCATTTCACACTTATTTTTACCACTAAACTGAGTTTATATCGTTAAAGAGGAGTTCTGCCTAATTTTTTCTTTTAAAAGTCAGCAGCTACAAATACTGCAGCTGCTAACTTTCAAAATATGGACACATACCTGTCCAGGGCGCCCGTGATGTTGGCACCCGAAGCCGACCCATCCCTCTGCTCTCGGGTGGAGGCGCTGCCATCTTCAGTAAGGGAATCAGGAAGTGAAGCCTTGCGGCTTCACTTCCTGGTTCCCTACTGCGCATGTGCGACTCACGCTGCGCGATCCCACTGGTCCCTGCTGTCTTCTGGGACCTGTGTGTCTCCCAGAAGACAGCGGGGGGGGGGGCGCTATGCCCGGAAGTGGGAGCAACATACCTGTATTAGACAGGTATCTGCTCCCCCCTCCCCCCTGAAAGGTGTCAAATGTGACACCGGAGGGGGGGAGGATTCCAAAAAGTGGAATTTCCATTTTTGGGTGGAACTCCGCTTTAAATACAGTATTTAGAAGTCTGTGACACTGTTTTGATGTTGAATTTTTTCAAAGCAGCGGCAAGCCTGCTGATCTCACAGGTTTGCTAATGTGACAGAACACCGCTGCTTTTAAAATTCAACATCAAAACAGTCACACGGACTTCTAAATACTGTATTTGACTATATACAGTGGAACCTCGGATTACGAGCATAATCCGTTCCAGGAGAATGCTCGCAATCCAATGTACTCGCATATCAAAGCGAGTTTTCCTATTGAAGTCAATAGAAACGAAAATAATGTGTTCCGCATTGACTTCAATGAGATGCAATACCGCATGTGGCCAGAGGCGGGGGGGCGCCGGGGAGCCTCGGAAATGGCCGAAAAGGCCCGAGGGACACTTCGGCGGACCTTAGCAAACCTCGGAAAGACTCTGTTCATGAGCCTTTCCGAGGTTTGCCGAGGTCAGCCGAACTGTCCTTGGGCCTTTCCGTGCATTTCCGAACTGCGCCGATCGGCGACTTTCGGCTCTGCTATGCTCTGGCGCCCCCCACCTCAGGCCAAAAGCGGTACTGCACACCGCTTTTGGCCTGAATACTACTCGTTTTGTGAGACAACACTCGCAAACCGAGTTAGGAATTTTAGAAATACAGTGCTCGGTTTGCGAAACGCTCGTTAACCGCGTTACTAGCAAACTGAGGTTCCACTGTATAAGCTCAGTTTAGTACTAAAAATAAGTGTGTAATGCAAGACTTTGGTGGGTGTAAAAAGATGTCCGCTTGGCGACTTCAGACTGTAGGCTTACTGTGGCTGAGTGCGGGGTGTACCAAGATGGCCGCAAAGGAACGTCACTTCCATTACACTTTTTGACGGGTCGCCTAATCTGACAGACGACAGGCAAAGGCATAGAAAGATCAAGGATTTCAAATATTTACATGTAGCTTAATTTCTTTGCTTAAAGCGGAGTTCCACCAACATATTAAAAAAAAAAATTCTAGGCAAATGCTGCAATCACTATTCTTACTAATAGCGCCGCTATATTTGTTATTATTTTTTTTAAAACTAACCTCATATTTCCCTGTCTTGCTTGGTTTATCTTGCTTGTGGGCACACGAAGCCCACAAGCATAAACTTCCGGGTTTCGGTGCTGCTGAATAACCAGCATACACCGCCCGTTCTCGCGCATGCGCAGTAAGCTCATTTAGCAGCGCAGGAAACTTCTCAGGTTGCCATCACAACGGGCGGTGGCGGCGGAAGTGCCTCCCCGTTGTGATGGCAACCATGATAAGCCTATCAAATACCGGGATTCTAGCCCTCGGCGCTGCCCAGTGACTCCTGGGAAATGATGACACACATCTCCCAGGAGCACTAGCGAACACAGGCACCGAGGGGAGTGACGTCAGGCACCGTGGAGAGGAAGGGGGCAGATTACAAGAGACCCCATAGCAACAGCACTGAACAAGTATGTAAAAAAAAAAAAAAATTTGAGTGTTTTTTCTGATGTTTTTTCCAGTTAATTAATGTAAAGTTAAATTTTGTGGGTGGAACTCCGCTTTAAACAGTTTGAATGTGAAAAAATACCTGTTGATCCTGTGTAAGTGGTTTTAAAAAAACGAGTGTTCTAAATAACGATTTTGAGCTGTCTTCAGGCCGGTCACATGACTCGCGGCCGCTTTACAGCTCAGATGGATGGCTTCTGCAGGAGGGGCCGTGATCTCCTTCTGACTTCAGCCGGGACGATCACGTGGCCGCTCGTCTCCTCCCGCAGAAGCTCTGTCTCAGAGCTGTAAAGCGGCCGCCAGTCACGTGACCGGCCTGAAGACAGCTCAAAATCGGTATTTAGAACGCTCGTTTTTAAAAACCACTTACATAGTGTGCTATGCCAGCCTCTAATGCCGCGTACACACGGTCGTACTTTTCGTCTACAAAAGTCCAACGGACGCTGACGGACTAAAGCTGGCTGGTAATCCGATCGTGTGTGGGCTTCTCCGGACTTTCAACGTACTTTTTTAGCCTCAAATCCGACGTACTTTAGATTTGAAACATGCTTTAAAACTTTACTTCGTAACTACGACGGACCCCGAAATCCGCTCGTCTGTGTGCTAGTCCGACGGACAAAAAGCCACGCTAGGGCACCTATTGGCTACTGGCTATGAACTTCCTTATTTTAGTCCGGTGTACGTCATCACGTACGAATCCGACCGACTTTTGTGTGGTCGTGTGTAGGCAAGTCCGTTCGTTAGAAAGTAGGCCGCAAGTCCGCCGCAAGTCCACCGAAAGTCTGCCGGAAGTCTGTCGGACAGGCTGTCTGACTTTTGTAGACGAAAAGTACGACCGTGTGTACGCGGCATAATAGAGGGACTGGCAGTGATAATTTTACGTTTTGTTTTTTTGTTTTGTTTTTTAAGAATAGTGGGGGGCGGGCGGAGACAGACACAGAGAGGGAACTGACAGGCAGGAAGGAGGGGGTGAGGGGGAGAGAAGACTGCAGAGAGGACAGCAGCGTATGATGGGAACTAGGTATTATAGCGTTGTCCTACATAATGCAGATAAAAGTACAGAAAAAGCAAGCGTTTTACATGCCTACTAGCAGTGATTTTTATTTTCTATAAACATGCAATCTTCCTTTGAGATAGAAAATTTTGACTATTCCCTGTCACATTTAGGTCACATTAGGGTCCATTTTGATGCATGTTCTGCTCGGATTCGTAGGCGACACCTTACAAATGATTATGGCCATTCAGACCTGCGTGTTTGTGGCCTCTGTGTTAGGATACGAAAAATAAAAAAATAAAGCAGAGTTGCATCGGTATAGTAAAATAGTGCAGTGCAATCACATATATATTATGCTGTAATAAAAAACAAAATACTACAATAACAAATAAATTAAATACAGACTAAGACCCGATTCACACTTGTGCGACTCGAAAGTCCGCAACTTTAAGCAATGCCTGTGAAACCTTGCAGTGTATGGACCTCAAGGCGCATCAAAGTTGGACCAAAGTAGTGCAGGGACTACTCTGAAGTCGCTGCGACTTGAAGTCCCACAGATATGAACGGTACTCATTGGAAATCATGGGGTATGACATGTCATGCGACTTTGCAGTCCCAAGTCGCAGAACAGGTCACACAAGTGTGAATGTAGACCTATGCCCTGTACACACAGTCGGATTTTTCAACAGAAAATGTGTGATAGGACCTTGTTGTCGGAAATTCCGACCGTGTGTGGGCTCCATCACACATTTTCCATAGGAATTTCCAACACACAAAGTTTGAGAGCAGGATATAAAATTTTCCGACAACAAAATCCATTGTTGGAAATTCCGATCGTGTGTACACAAATCCGACGCACAAAGTGCTACGCATGCTCAGAATAAATTAAGAGACAAAATCTATTGGCTACTGCCCCGTTTTTAGTCCTGACGTACGTGTATTACGTCACCAGGTTCAGAACGATCGGATTTTCCGACAACTTTGTGTGACCGTGTGTATGCAAGACAAGTTTGAGCCAACATCCGTCGGAAAAAATCCATGGATTTTGTTGTCGGAATGTCCGATCAATGTCCGACCGTGTGTACGGGGCATAAGAGTCCCATGCACAGAACTCCACTGCTGTGTACAGAATCAGGGACAGTTCATATAATTCCTTCCGGTGTATTCAGTGCCCACCACCTCCGCATAAAGTGTCGGCTCACCTCCAGTATCTGACCCTACTACAGAGTCATAATGGCCTCAATGCATTCCCACTCTAGATGGTACTGAAACACTCCTCCTGCTCTCGCCTCTGTATAATGCTACTTCACTTCTTTCCTTATTCTCGAACATCAATGAGACTTGTCAAAGAAAAAAACGTAAAGACCATAGTGCTCTCGGCTTCCAAACATTTATTTAAAACTGAATAAGGGATTAAAAACACTCACAAGAATATGTGAAAAACATGCATTGGATCAGCTCACCCCACTGATACTAATAGCAGATATGTGACGTCACGGACTTCGGCTCCTCCCACCCATACGCGTTACACCCTCCTATTAGGCTTCTTCAGTAGGTGGGGAGCTGACAACAAACTGGTCCTTAAATAGCCACATCTCTAATTATCCTATTATATTCTATTACACGGAGTTGCATCCCTGCCTGTGAAAATCCTGCATTTTTAATGCACTAACACGTGTAAATGCGTCAGACCGTGTGTACAGTCCAAAAGATCCAGATGCAATGCAGATATAAACGTGTTTGGGCACGTAGTGTGTAGTGCAGGACCCCAGGGTTGTGTTATCAGTATTGCTATCCAATAGTATTATAATGGTCTTGGTACATTTGTCTGGGTAGTGGCAACTACTACATCTTAAAGGATTCCCAAAGTTTCATTGGTTCATAGTGCAAAATAGCAGATTTAAGATTGAAGCACTACATCACAATCACGCCACTCAAATGCTCAGGAAGTGCCTGTTTTGGCGACTGGCCCTTTGTATTCAGGTGGAGGATTCTTCTCCTGTGTTGTATTGACTCTTTTGCTGATATCTTTTGTTTTTGGCCATCTTCGAGGAGGCATTACAGAGTGGTGTGGATGGGAGCCACTGTTGATGTTTTTCATAGGACACATCCTCTGGTCAAGTAGTCTTTGGCTAAACAAGTGAGCCCCACTAGCTGCTGAGTGTTGGCAGAGTTGCTCTCTGTTCTTCTGTGTTTTCTTCCTTGTAACTCAAATTTCTTTATTCCTCAGCTCCACCTTGGGATGCACGTTCTACCATCAGCTGTGTCATCTATTTCAGCATTTTAATTCCTCTCCTCTTGTGGTAATGGTGTGGAAGTGTCTGCTTTGTTGATTGTCCATTTGTATGGAGGAAGCATTCTTTTTGGTGTTGTATTGACTCTTTTTCCGACATCTTATGTTTTCTGACCATGTTGGAGGAGGTATTATCAAAGAGAAGAAAAGGCGCTACTCACCAACCCAGTGCATTAGTAAGTAGATGAATGTGGCCTCAGCCAGCGCTGCTCCAGCCACACTCCCCTAACATGTTTCGTCCCGCTCACCGGGGCTTGGTCCCATCTCTGAGACCAAGCCCAGGTGAGGGGGGGGAGCAAAACATGTCAGTGGGTGTTGCTGGAGCGGCGCTGGCTGAGGCCACATTGATCTACATACTAATGCACTGGGTTGGTGAGCGGTGCCTTTTCTGCTCTTTGATAATGCTCTTACACCCCTGAATGGTGCACTGACGCCATCTCCCTTCACTGCAACCGGCGGGGAGATCTCTGCCTCAGCTTAGAGCAGCACTACAGCACTGCATCGCATACTAGCCCATTATGTGACATGTGAAGGCTGCATCCATCTTTGCCCCTCTTCCTTCCGGGGGCCGCGGACTACGGCTCTGTGATTGGCTGGAACCACGTGACGTCACTCCCACACATGAGCATGGGAGCCGTTAATAATGGCACACGCTATGGGAAGAGACGTCCGTTTCTTCACAGCGCATTCGCTGATTACATCATCGGCGCACTACAAGTGAAATATCTCCTAAAAGGCGCACGTTAAGGAGATATTTCGGCTACCTATAGGTAAGCCTTATTCTAGGCTTACCTGTAGTTAAAAGTCACTATGCAGGGTTTACAACCACTTTAAGCTTCTTTTTGCAGAAATCACACCTATATCTGTTTTTGTTACGCGCTCAGTTCATGTCAGACTTGTACAGCATATACTGGTAGCATAACACACAAGATAAGCAAGGATAATGCCGCGTACACACGGTCGTACTTTTCGTCTACAAAAGTCCAACGGACGCTGACGGACTAAAGCTGGCTGGTAATCCGATCGTGTGTGGGCTTCTCCGGACTTTCAACGTACTTTTTTAGCCTCAAATCCGACGTACTTTAGATTTGAAACATGCTTCAAATCTTTACTTCGTAACTACGACGGACCCCGAAATCCGCTCGTCTGTGTGCTAGTCCGACGGACAAAAAGCCACGCTAGGGCACCTATTGGCTACTGGCTAGGAACTTCCTTATTTTAGTCCGGTGTACGTCATCACGTAAGAATTCGACGGACTTTTGTGTGATCGTGTGTAGGCAAGTCCGTTCGTTAGAAAGTATGCCGCAAGTCCGCCACAAGTCCGCCGAAAGTCTGCCGGAAGTCTGTCGGACAGGCTGTCTGACTTTTGTAGACGAAAAGTACGACCGTGTGTACGCGGCATAAGGGTCAGGAAAACACAGAAGGATAGACTTGGGATATCTCTGAAGATGAAAGAGGACACCACCAGTTGAGATAAGATAGGAGAAGATGCGGTTTGTCGCCTTGTGTTGTGTGGTCAGCCAATAGAGAGGAGGCTGTCCCCTTCCTGGCTGGCAAGCTGAGATTTGGCGAGGAGGATATACGGATATAAGGGTCCATTGTCTTCAGGAAGATGTGTTATTGAAGAAATCTCTTTTATTGTTGGTACAAATACACCTCTTGAATTCAGGTGTGACATCAGACGTATCCTTACCCTTGTTTGTTATGTGATGACCTTGTTGATGACACAATCTGTCAAGAAGAGAATTAGGGTCGGTTCACACTGGGGCAACACGACTTCAGCGCGACTTTGCACGGCGGCTTCGACGCGACTTCGACGCGACTTCGACGCGACTTCGACGCGACTTTAGCAAATTACAAGGCGACTTGAAGTCGCCTCCATGACAGGCGACTTCGCCTGTGGCCAATCAGCTCTCTGGGAGGGAGGGGGGGAGGGAGGGGTTTTCCCTGCAAAGTCGCTTGACTTTACAGAGAGATCCGACTTGGAGGCGACTTCCATTGATTTCTATGGTACAGGTCGCCTACCAAGTCGGATCAAAGTAGTACAGGGAGTACGCTCTGAAGTCGGAGCGACTTCAGTAGCGTCTATTAAGACGCTAGCGTTCACTCCCATTAAAACTATTTCTGGGGCGACTTGAGGGCGTACAAGTCAGATCCCAAGTCGCCCCAGTGTGAACCGACCCTTAGAGGACCAATCCTCTTCTATCTAAGGAAGGAGAATCGGGAGGGATGAGCAAAATTGAAACTTTTCATTTCCCCAAAATTTTGGCAAAAATCATCAGACTAGCGATTTTAACATTTATTCATAATGCAATGTAAAAAAAAAAAAAAAAAAAGCAAAAAAATTCATTTTAGGGCAGTTTACTAATCATTAGATGTGATGGCTGCATTTGTTTTCTTTTTTTAAGATCTCTTTCTTCTATTTTCATCTGATGATCTTGCCAGTAACGCACTTCCTATGTTGGGGTATCTGTATTCTGGATGAAGTAGTAAAGAGACACCTTTGGATAACAGCATTGTCATTCTGGGGGGGGGGGGGGAGTGTTAGATGTACCAGCAGATCTAGATACACTAATACCGCGTACACACGAGCGGACTGGTCCGACGGTCTATCCGTCAGACTTTCGGCGGACTTCTGACGGACTCGCCTACACACGTATTCGTACGTGATGACGTACACCGAACAAAAATAAGGAAGTTCATAGCCAGTAGCCAATAGCTGCCCTAGCGTCGGTTTTCGTCTGTCGGACTAGCATACAGATGAGCGGGCTTTTCAATAGGAACTGGGTCCGGCGGAGTTCCGGCGTAAAGATATGAAACATGTTCCAAATCTAAAGTCCGTCAGATTTTCGACCGAAAAAGTCCGCTGCAGGTCCGATGAAGCCCACACACGGTCGAATTGTCTGCCGGACTCGGTCTGTCGGACCAGTCCGGTCGAAAAGTCCGCTCGTGTGTACGCGCCATAACACATTAAAGCAAAACTCCAGCTAACGCTTTATAAGCAGTAACAGTTTTTTTTTTTCCTTTCTGGATAAAGATTTTATATAAATAAAAGCTGACCACCCCTGTCAGTGGTAAGTGGTTTGTCCCAATCCCCTAATGGGGCGTACACACGGTCGGACTTTTCGACCAGACTGGTCTGACGGACGCCGACGGACCAAATCTGGCGAACAATCCGATTGTGTGTGGGCTTCACCGGACCTTTCCAGTCGCAAATCTGACGGACTTTAGATTTGGAACATGCTTCAAATCTTTACGTCGTAACTCCGCCAGACCCAGAAATCCGCTCGTCTGTATGCTAGTCCGATGGGCTAAAACCGACGCTAGGGCAGCTATTGGCTACTGGCTATCAACTTCCTTATTTTAGTCCGGTGTACGTCATCACGTACGAATCCGTCGGACTTTGGTGTAATCGTGTGTAGGCAAGTCCGTTCATTAGAAAGTCCGTCGAAAGTCCGCCAAAAGTCTGTTGAAAGTCTGTCGAAAGTCTGTCGGACTTTTGTAGCTGAAAAGTCCGACCGTGTGTACACGGTATAACTGCCACTTTTGCTGGACAGCTTGGTTTGGTAAAGGTAGATACTGTATATCACAGACTAAAGCCCGGTACACACAATGAGATTATCGGACGAATAATCGTCTGTTTTGTTTTTTTGCATGCTAGTCTCAGATCGAGACTGAAGAGTTTACTAAAGTCATGAAAATTCTCGTACGACAGAATAAAAATTCAGAAGTGATGCCATGTGTTGTAATGCATTTGTATTGCATTTTCGAAAGACAGCTGTACTGATTTAGGCTATGTTTCCACTAGTGCGTCCCCAAAGTCGCGTGATTTTGCCGCGATTTTTTACCGCGATTTTACCGCGACTTTTTACCGCGATTTGAAGCAATGCCTGTATCTATGGACCTCAAGTCGCATCAAAGTGGGACCAAAGTAGTGCAGGGACTACTTTGAAGTCGCTGCGACTTGAAGTCGCACAGATATGAACGGTACTCATTGGAAATCATGGGAAACAATTTGTCATGCGACTTTTCAGTCCCAAGTCGCATGAAAAGTCGCACTAGTGGAAACAGAGCCTAAACGAAAATGGTACGATCTGGCATTGTACGATTTTTATTTCCGTGTATGTCCTAGAAAAATATCGAATGAACTGTCATGAAAAAGCTCTGTATTAACGATCCGATTATTGTACGATCGCTGCGAATGCGGTATTTTTCGTACGATTTTCTGATCGTGTGTAGGGGGCTTAAAGCCTTGTAAACACGATCAGATTTTCGGACGACCGTTTGTCCGTTTTTTGTTGCATGCTAGTCTCATGTCGAAAGTGAAGAGGTTACTCACTATACGAAAACTTTTGTTTTCGACAGAATATAATGTCAGAAGTGACGTAATGTGTTGAAAAGTTTTGTATGTGTTCTTTCGTTTCTGAGCATGCGTAGTCTTGCTCTTATGATTTTTTTCGTTCAAAAACCGTACTGATTAAACGAAAATCGGACGTTGAGTTCACATATAACAAAAATGTTATAGTCTGCACATCCAGCTTTTGTCTGCCAAAAAAACAGAATCGGGTGTCGAAAGCACCGTACTAACAATCCAAAAATTGTCAGATCGTTCGGCGGACGAAATTTTACTTCCGATTTTCGTATCGTCTTTACTGGCCACATCACCAGGTGAAAATGAAGGACAAAAAGACTAAACAAGAGAACTAATGCAGCCATTGCATCTAATGCCGCGTACACACGGTCCTACTTTTCGTCTACAAAAGTCCAACGGACGCTGATGGACTAATGCCGCGTACACACGGTCGTACTTTTCGTCTACAAAAGTCCAACGGACGCTGACGGACTAAAGCTGGCTGGTAATCCGATCGTGTGTGGGCTTCTCCGGACTTTCAACTGACTTTTTTAGCCTCAAATCCGACGTACTTTAGATTTGAAACATGCTTTAAAACTTTACTTCGTAACTACGACGGACCCCGAAATCCGCTCGTCTGTGTGCTAGTCCGACGGACAAAAAGCCACGCTAGGGCACCTATTGGCTACTGGCTATGAACTTCCTTATTTTAGTCCGGTGTACGTCATCACGTACGAATCCGACCGACTTTTGTGTGGTCGTGTGTAGGCAAGTCCGTTCTTTAGAAAGTAGGCCGCAAGTCCGCCGCAAGTCCACCGAAAGTCTGCCGGAAGTCTGTCGGACAGGCTGTCTGACTTTTGTAGACGAAAAGTACGACCGTGTGTACGCGGCATAAAGCTGGCTGGTAATCCGATCGTGTGTGGGCTTCTCCGGACTTTCAACTGACTTTTTTAGCCTCAAATCCGACGTACTTTAGATTTGAAACATGTTTTAAAACTTTACTTCGTAACTACGACGGACCCCGAAATCCGCTCGTCTGTGTGCTAGTCCGACGGACAAAAAGCCACGCTAGGGCACCTATTGGCTACTGGCTATGAACTTCCTTATTTTAGTCCGGTGTACGTCATCACGTACGAATCCGTTAGACTTTTGTGTGGTCGTGTGTAGGCAAGTCCGTTCGTTAGAAAGTAGGCCGCAAGTCCGCCGCAAGTCCACCGAAAGTCTGCCGGAAGTCTGTCGGACAGGCTGTCCGACTTTTGTAGACGAAAAGTACGACCGTGTGTACGCGGCATAAGAATAGCTGTGATGTGATAAAAATTTCGTTTTTGGGTTTAATAACACTTAAAGCCCAACTCTGGGCAAAAAAATAAATAAAAAATAGTTTTCCCATACAGTTGAGCTGTGCCCACACTTCACTCCTTCAGGGGTGAGGAGAAAGCTAATACTCACCCGATCCTTCGTTCCACCAGAAAAAGGCGCTCCCCCACTGTCCAGCGGTGGACTGTTCCTAATCTATGGAGCCTGCTTTGGCCTTGATGACATCAGGAACAGTCACAACTCAAGATTGCTGAAGCGCGGGGGTGCCAGACCGCTCTTGAGGATTGGAGGATTAGGTAAGTAAATATCTTCCCCCCCCTCCAGACAAAAATGAGCAGTTAACTCTTGAAGTGCAGGCACAGCCCCACTGCATGGGAAAAGTGTTGGGCTTTATGGGTTTTTTTGTGGTTTTTAAAGCATACAGTGCCTTGAAAAAGTATTCACCCCCCTTGGCATTTTTAGTTTTTAGTTGCCTCACAACCTGGAATGAACATGGATTGTTTAAGGATTTGCATCATTTATTTACAGAACATGCCCATAACTTTGAAGATGTTTTTTTTATTGTGAAGCAAACAACAAATAGGACAAAATAACAGAAAAAGTCAATGTGCATAACTATTCACCCCCCTGAAGTCAATACTTTGTAGAGCCACCTTTTGCGGCTATCACAGCTCCAAGTCGCTTTGTATAAGTCTCTATGAGCTTGCCACATCTTACCACTGGGATTTTTGCCCATTCCTCCTTGCACAACTGCTCCAGCTCCTTCAAGTTGGATGGTTTGCGCTTGTGAACAGGAATCTTTAAGTCTGACCACAGATTTTCTATTGGTTTGAGGTCTGGGCTTTGACTAGGCCATTCCAACACATTTACATGTTTCCCCTTAAATCACTCAAGTGTTGCTTTAGCAGTGTGTTTGGGGTCATTGTCCTGCTGGAAGGTGAACCTCCGTCCCAGCCTCAAATCACACACAGAGTGGTACAGGTTTTGCTCAAGAATATCCCTGTATTTAGCACCATCCATCTTTCCCTCAACACTGACCAGTTTCCCAGTCCCGACTGCTGAAAAACATCCCCACAGCATGATGCTGCCACCACCATGTTTCACAGTGGGGATGGTGTTCTTTGCGTTACGTGATGTGTTGGGCTTGCGCCAGACATAGCGTTTTCTTTGATGGCCAAAAAGCTCAATTTTAGTCTCATCAGACCAGAGCACCTTCCTCCATACATTTTGGGAGTCTCCCACATGCCTTTTCACAAACTCAAAACGTGCCATTTTGTTTTATGCTGAAAGTAATGACTTTCTTCTGGCCACTCTGCCATAAAGCCCAACTCCATGGAGAGTACTTATGGAGAGCTTATTGTCATCCTATGTACAGATACTCCAGTCTCTGCTGTGGAACTCTGCAGCTCCTCCAGGGTTACCTTAGGTCTCTGTGCTGCCTCTCTGATTAATGCCCTCCTTGCCTGCTCCATGAATCTTGGTGTGCGGCCATCTCTTGGCAGGTTTGCTGTTGTGCCATGTTCTTTCCATTTGGTTATGATAGATTTGATGGTGCTCCTAGGGATCATCAAAGATTTGGATATTTTTTTATAATCTAATCCTGACTTGTACTTCTCAACAACATTGTCTCTTACTTGTTTGGAGAGTTCCTTGGTCTTCATGGCAGTGTTTGGTTAGTGGTGCCTCTTGCTTAGGTGTTGCAGCCTCTGGGGCCTTTCAAAAAGGTGTGTATATGTAATCACAGGTCATGTGACACTTAGATTGCACACAGGTGGACATCATTTCACTAATTATGTGACTTCTGAAGGTAATTGGTTGCACCAGAGCTTTTTATGGGCTTCATAACAAAGGGGGTGAATACATACGCACATGCCAATTATCAGTTTTTTATTTCTGAAAAATAGTTTTATGTATATATTTTTCTAATTTTACTTCACCGACTTAGACTATTGTGTTCTGATCCATCACATATAATTCAGATTAAAAAAAACATTGAACTAAAGGCTGTAATGTAACAAAATAGGTAAAAAGCCAAGGGGGGTGAATACGTTTGCAAGGCACTGTATATAATTACCCTCATAAAAAATGCAAAGTTCGAAACATTTTACAAAGAAACTAAAGACACATCTGAAAATGTCAGTGTACTTACCCCAAAAACAGAAACAAATAATTTATTACAATTTACCAATCCTTAACCACTTCCATACCCAGCCTATTCTGACACTTCTCTCCTACATGTAAAAAATAAAAATCATAATTTTTTTGCTAGAAAATTACTTTAGAAACCCCAAACATTATATATGGGTTTTTTTTTTTTTTTTTAGCAGAGACCCTAGGGAATAAAATGGCGGTTGTTGCAACTTTTTTATGTCAGACGCTATTTGTGCAGCAATTTTTTAAACGCTTGCATTTTTGGTCAGTTATTTACGCCTCATGCGTGCAAATATGCGCGATTGCACGCAAAATGTGTGCAAGTGCCCATTTAGATATTGTGCAGAACAAAAACGCAAGAATACATTTTCGGCGAGTGCGCAAATTTGCGCATATATTGTGTGAACGCATATACGTGAAAATGTGTGCAAATACATAAAAAAAAAAAAGGTCTGAAAAAGTAGATGCTTAAACAGAAATATGGTGTGCAAGAGGCCTTAGCACAATTTTTATTGTATAATGTGAAAGACGATGTTACGCCGAGTAAATAGATACCTAACATGTGACGCTTTAACACTCGTGGAATGGCGCCAAACTTAGGTACGTCGTTTACATATGCGGGCATGATATACTGATGCGTTCACTTCTGTGTGCGAGCAAGCGACACTTTCTCTTTAAATTTTTTATTTTTTTTGATCACTTTTATTTCTATTACAAGGAATGCAAACATCCCTTGTAATAGGAATAGGGCATGACAGGTCCTCTTTACAGTGAGATCTGGGGTCTATAAGTCCCCAGATTTCGCCTCTAGGCTGGAAAGCCTGGAATAAAAAAAAAAAACATCTCGGCCTCCTAGCCGAGAAAATAGCAGTGTTTACATCTGCCAAAGCTGGACGTGACGTCATAACATCCCACCCGGCCTCCAAAGGTCATGGAAACTGCCGGGGACTATCTGTTCCACGGTATTCTCTATGGTAACCGGTCACCGCCGGCCGATTCATTCTTACTTCTGCCAAGGCCGGACGTGATGTCATAACATCGCACCCGGCCTCCAAAGGTCATAGAGACTGCCGGGGACTATCTGTTCCACGGTATTCTCTATGGTAACCAGTCACTGCCAGCCGCTTTTCTATCTGTTCCATGGTATTCTCTATGGTAACCGGTCACCGCCGGCCGATTCATTCTTACTTCTGCCAAGGCTGGACGTGATGTCATAACATCGCACCCGGCCTCTGAAGGTCATAGAGACTGCTGGGGACCATCTGTTCCGCGGTATTCTCTATGGTAAGCGGCCGCTGCCGGCCGATTTATTCTCACGTTTGCCAAGGCTGGATGTGAGGTCATAACATTGCACCCGGCCTCTGAAGGTCATAGAGACTGCCGGGGACCATCTGTCTCATGGTACTCTCTATGGTAGGCGGCCGCCGCCGGCCAAATTATTCTCCGGCTCGCCAATTGCACGAGTGAGCTGGTAGAAGCACCGGAGGTTGGCCGAAGGGGGTGTCCCCTCCCGCCTTCTGTCAAAACAATCAAGAGGTTGAACAGCCACTTTGATTGTTTTTACATGACAGAGAATCGCCGGCAGAAAAAGAAGATATCTGAATGATCATTCAGATTTAACCACTTAAACTCCAGGACGTCATATGACGTCCACTTAAGGAGAAGTGATTAAAATGGAATTTTATTATTTTTTTTTATTTTGAATAGCGTAACGTAGGGATATAACCCCTGTGATTTTTTTTAACCACCTGTGTGTCCCATTGGGGAGAATTCCCTTCACTTCCTGTCCCATGGGCACAACAGGAAATTAGACAAAAATTATTTAAAGAAGAATTCCAGGTATGGATATTTTTACATTGCTTTTACATTACAGCTTGAACCAATGTAATTATGTATATCCCATACCCGTGGGATCCTTCTAGAAGCTGGAAATCACTGTAGTAAACACCACTAATACACCGCTACTCCAGTGATCTCCACTAGCTTCCCATGCCAAGCAGCTGCCCTGCTGTTTACTGAACATAGGTGGCCAGCCTCCGGGCACATGAACCATTCAGAGATCTCTTCATTTTTCAATGCAAAGTCTTCTCTGATTGGACAAGGGGGAAAGCATGGCATCACTGCCCATCACTCCACCTCATCCAATCATAGAATGTTTGGCATTTATTGAGAAAATACAGAGCGATTTCTGAATGGAGCTTGTGCCAAGCGGATGACTTCCTGTGCAACAGGGCAGCCACTTGGCATGTGAAGCTAGTGAAGATCACTGGAGAAGGGGTGTCTACTTCAGAGATTTCCAGCTTCTAGAGCAGTGGTCTCCAAACTGTGGCCCAGGGGCCCGATGCTGCCCTTTGCCTGCCTTTATCCGGCCCTTGGAGCAAAATTCCTGCCACTGACCCCAGCAATGGGGCATTATTCCTGACACTGACACCAACAATGGGGCACTATTCCTGCCACTGACACCAACAATGGGGCACTATTCCTGCCACTGACACCAACAATGGGGCACTATTCCTTCCACTGACACCAACAATGGGGCACTATTCCTGCCACTGACACCAGCAATGGGCCATTATTCCCGACACTGACACCAACAATGGGGCACTGTTCCTGACACTGACACCAACAATGGGGCACTGCTCCTGACACTGACACGAGCAATGGGGCATTATTCCTGACACTGACACCAACAATCGGGCACTATTCCTGACACTGACACCAACAATGGGGCACTATTCCTGACACTGAAACCAACAATGGGGCACTGTTCCTGACACTGACGCCAACAATGGGGCACTATTCCTGCCACTGACACCAGCAATGGGGCACTATTCCTGACACTGACACCAACACAATGGGGCATTATTCCTGCCACTGACACCAGCAATGGGGCACTATTCCTGACACTGACACCAACACAATGGGGCATTATTCCTGACACTGACACCATCAATGGGGCACTATTCCTGCCACTGTCACCAGCAATGGGGCTCTATACCTGCCACTGACACCAGCAATGGGGCACTATACCTGCCACTGACACCAGCAATGGGGCACTATTCCTGACACTGACACCAACCATGGAGCACTATTCCTGCCACTGACACCAGCAATGAGGCATTATTCCTGCCACTGACACCAGCAATGGGGCACTATTCCTGCCACTGACTCCAACAATGGGGCATTATTCCCTGCCACTGACTCCAACAATGGGGCATTATTCCTGCCACTGACACCAACAATGAGGAGCTATTCTTCCCACTGGCCACAGTCCAGACCCCCTAAAGTCTGAAGGACAATAAACTGGCCCTTCGTTTAAAAAGTTTGGAGACCCTTTTTCTAGAGGGATCCCACAGGTGTGGTACATACAAAGTTACAGCTTGGACCAATGTAACAATGTAAAAATATACATATCTGGACTTCTTTAATAAAAAAATACAATCTGGTAGCCAATGCTGCCCTTCTTTCTAGAATTTGCCTGTTTGTTTCTGGATTCAGCATTGATGCTAAACAAGCATGTAGCAAGTTAAAGCGGCTTCTGAGCATCACAAACTGAAAAACTCATTTTTAACATTCAAAGCAAACTCCCCCATCCACCCATGTCTCCATTATTTATTTTGCTGAGAAATTACTTTGAAAAACACCCCCCCCACCCTAGAATTTCTAGCCGTGGCCATCTTGAGTAAGGGCAGATGATTCATGTAGCTTTTGCTTCCTGGAATCTATCTGCCCTTAGCTTAGGTATGCAGAGAGGAGGGTGTGTTTAGCTGAGAAAGCTCCTCCTCCAGATAGAAGGGGGAAAAAAATGCTCAAGAGAACTCTTGGGATGTATGACATCATTTTGGCCTAGGGCAAAGACCAGGAAGCAATTTAAAAAAAATGAAAACAAGTGAATGTAGTTTGCATTACTATCTATTTACTAAAGATTAAAAATAAGTCACGTGGACTGAGAGAGTTTAGTTCTGGTTGGAAAGCCCCTGCCCTTGAACCTGTCCCAGTCTATTGATTAGAGCAGCAGAAGTCAGCAAAGCCAACCTGCCCAGTTCTTCTAGTACTGGTTCTCTACTAACAAGACCATTTGTATGTGACTGTTCACGGAACAGCTTAAAAATAACTTTATTGACTCTCCATTGGGTAAGTGTACACAGATAACAGTATACAGTAGTGTGCAAAAGTTTTAGGATGGGTGTGAAAAAAGGCTGTAAATTAAAGCGGAGTTCTGCTGATTTTTATTTATTTTTTTAAAAGTCAGCAGCTACAAATACTGCAGCTGCTGAGTTTTAAAATAAGGACACTTACCTGTCCAGGGCGCCCGCGATGTCAGCACCTGAAGCCGATCTGTCCCTCGGCTCTCGTGTTCTGCCGCCGTCTTCGGTAAGGGAATCAGGAAGTGAAGCCTTGCGGCTTCACCTCCTGGTTACCTACTGCACATGCGCGACTCGCGCTGCGCGTTGCCACTGGTCTCTGCTGTCTTCTGGGACCTGTGTGTCTCCCAGAAGACAGCGGGGGGCGGGTGGAGAAGGCACCGGAAGTTGAGGAGATACCCACGGGTGGCTCGGGTATCTATGCCAGGAAGTGGGAGCAAGATACCTGTATTAGACTGGCATCTGCTCCCCCCTCCCCCCTGAAAGGTGCCAAATGTGACACCGGAGGGGGGAGGATTCCAAAAAGTGGAAGTTCTATTTTTGGGTGGAACTCCGCTTTAAGAATTCTATCAGAAATAGAAGTGTTAGTTTATTTTTAATAATATTTCTAATACAACTGCACTGGGTTTTCACACACATACGAGAGAAGCTGTATTACAATGCTTTAAAGGGATTGTAAACCCTCATGTTTTTTTGGATAGTAAAACATTTTTTTTCTGCCAGTAAATCCCTTATACAGCCCACTTCCTGTTTCTTGTCTGGTCATTAGCCTAGGCTTATGACATCATGCACAGCTCTCTCTGTCACTCTTGTGAGAGTTTACCAGGAAGGGAGGGGGGATGAGTCATGCAAGGGCCAATGAGAGCTGCAGGGCTGCAGATCTGTGCCTCTGTGTGTCTGTGTACATCCAGGAAGTGAACAGGCGGCAGCTTCAGCTGCCCACAGTTAAAATGGCTGCAGCCAGACTCAGTGGAGGGAGATTTCTGCAGCATATTTGGCAAGTACAGAATCCCAGTATATATAAAATAATCTGCAAAGTGGTTGGAGGGAAGCTTCAGAATGACAAAGATGTTTTTATTACAATTTATGTGAGCAGACTGCAGTTCCTCTTTAAAGCTGATAGATAAAGGTTTTTAACCGCACAGGAGGTATAAGTACTCCAAGGGGTGGTGATGGTCTGATGGTTGTCAGAAAACACCTGGCATCATACAGCGACTTCCCAACCGAGAAACCGGGTCCCAATGGGTCATTCAGAGAAAGTGCAAAAAAAGCCTCTTACCAGATCCTGTGGATTCCCATGTCAGCGACAGGGAATCGCATGCGCAGTTTGTCACAAATGACGTGGAATGGGAGCTCAGGAATCGCCAATCTCTTGGATTGTGGTCTGTATGGATCTCGGCCGGCAACCGGATGGGTCCTCACAACGAACCGTCCTCACACCGAACCGTCCCAGCATGCATCAGAAGTTTCACAAACGGTCCCCCGAAAGGAGCAGTTGGAGGGACTAGATCTCATGCGGTAAATGTGGAAACAAAAAGAATGTGCCTCCACATGGTGCAGATAAAAAATGGTGTTTTTATTGACAAAAACGACCATACACAAATAAAAGCGTGATCACGGTGGATAAAAACAAATGGGCAACAAAGAGAGTGGTGTATGTACCCGACGCGTTTCGACCTAGGGGTCTTCAACAGGGGCATGATGCCCCTGTTGAAGACCCCTAGGTCGAAACGCGTCGGGTACATACACCACTCTCTTTGTTGCCCATTTGTTTTTATCCACCGTGATCACGCTTTTATTTGTGTATGGTCGTTTTTGTCAATAAAAACACCATTTTTTATCTGCACCATGTGGAGGCACATTCTTTTTGTTTCCACATTTACCGCATGAGATCCAGTCCCTCCAACTGCTCCTTTCGGGGGACCGTTTGTGAAACTTCTGATGCATGCTGGGACGGTTCGGTGTGAGGACGGTTCGTTGTGAGGACCCATCCGGTTGCCGGCCGAGATCCATACAGACCACAATCCAAGAGATTGGCGATTCCTGAGCTCCCATTCCACGTCATTTGTGACAAACTGCGCATGCGATTCCCTGTCGCTGACATGGGAATCCACAGGATCTGGTAAGAGGCTTTTTTTGCACTTTCTCTGAATGACCCATTGGGACCCGGTTTCTCGGTTGGGAAGTCGCTGTATGATGCCAGGTGTTTTCTGACAACCATCAGACCATCACCACCCCTTGGAGTACTTATACCTCCTGTGCGGTTGGACATTTACATCCATCTATGGACGTTTGTGTTTCAAGGCACCTGTGGTCAATTAGTTATTTCTTGACTGTTTCACCATTTTAAAGACCTATATTCATTTGTACATGCGCTGCATTTTTCCATATGCCTATTTTGTTGTTTTTGTCAAACTGTATGCAGCAGCTTTCATTCATTTTACTGGTTAGCGCGGTGTTTTCTATTTACCTCTGACAAAGGTTTTTAACCACTTGACCTCTAAAGATTTACCCCTCTTCATGACCAGGACATTTTTTGCGATTACGGCACTGAGTTGCTTTAACTAACAATTGCTTGGTTGTGCAACGCTAGACATAAATAAAATGTATGTACTTTTTTTTCCCCACAGATAGAGCTTTCTTTTGGCGATATTTGATCACCTCTGCGGTATTTATTTTTTTGCACTATAAACAAAAAAAGGCCGAAAAGCTTTGAAAAAAAAAACAAAAAAACTATATTTTTACTTTCTGCTATAAGGTGTCCTTTTATGAAAGTGAGGTAAAATACCGCTTTTCAGTTCTCAGGCATTCTCAGAGGAGATCGCTCTCCTCTGAGTGCCTGTTTATGAAAGTGTGTAGATCGCTTCTCATGTTGAGTTGAGGAGCGATCTACAAATGCCAGGAACTCCTGAGAAACGGCTCCTCTCACTATAATCTCGCGTGATATAGCGGGATTACAGTATGAGGAACCATAAAATACAAAGTGTAACACAAATCAGCACACATTCCCCAACATATTAATAAAATAATAAAGTTAAATTCCCCCTACACAATATACATAAGTATACAAGTATAAATATTTATTAATAAATTAAAATAAAATATATTTCATAATTGCTAAACATAAAAATTGATAAACTGGTGCAATGCGAGAACACTGCGAATATCGCACCGACTCGCATGTCAGTTCACACTGCCATATGCGAATCGCTGGGGAGTGTCAATACATTGTTAACGACACCCCCAGTTCAGCTTGCATATCGCACTGCGAACTGATAGTCCGGACATGAATCGGATCGCATATGTGTGAACACACATGCGATCCGATTCTGGTCCGAACAGAAAAAAGGGTCCTGTGCGTGTTTGCACCGAATGCGGTGCGATATCAGCCATACTATCTGTACAGCTGATATCGCACCGCACAGACATCGCATGTAATGTGAATGGCAGTGTGCTGCGAATTACATGCGATGCCTGTGCGATGTCCAGCATCGCACAAGTGTGAACTGGGCCTAAAAGTTAACAACACCCCCAAATCAGTTTGCATATCGCAGTGCGATCAGCAAACTCGGACAGTAATTGAATCGCATGGGTGTGAACACCCATGCGATCCGATTCTGCTGTGGACCAAAAAAAGGGTCCTGTAAGAGTTTGGTCCGAGGGGAATGCAAATTTAGCAATACTATCTGTATGGCTGAAATCGCATCGCACAGAGATCGGATGTGATTTTGCACTACAGTGCGGTGCGAATCACATCCGATCTCGGACACCGCAGCAGTGGGAACTGGCCCTAAATCATATTGCATTTGCACCAAAATGGTACAGGACCCTTTATTTGGTCCGCACTGGAATCGGATCGCATGGGTGTGAACACCCATGCGATCCGATTCCTGCACCATTACATAGTTCGCACTGCGATCTGTGAAATGATCTGGGGGTGTCATTAATTTTACATTGACACCCGCAGTGGTGCGCAGATGTCAATGTAGGTGCGATGTGAAAACCCACACAGGAATCACGCTGGTTCACGCATCGCACAAGTGTGAACCCAGCCAGAGATGTGAACATCTAAAAAAAAATATATACATATATCTATATATCTCTCTCTCTCTCTCTCTATATATATATATATATATATACAGTGGCTTGCGAAAGTATTCGGCCCCCTTGAACTTTTCAACCTTTTGCCACATTTCAGGCTTCAAACATAAAGATATAAAATTTTTATTTTTTGTGAAGAATCACCAACAAGTGGAACGCAATTGTGAAGTGGAACGAAATCTATTGGATTTTTTAAACTTTTTTAGCAATTAAAAAACTGAAAAGTGGTGCGTGCAAAATTATTCGGCCCCTTTACTTTCAGTGCAGAAAACTCACTCCAGAGGTTCAGCGAGGATCTCTGAATGATCCAATGTTGTCCTAAATGACTGATAGTGATAAATAGAATCCACCTGTGTGTAATCAAGTCTCTGTATAAATGCACCTGCTCTGTGATAGTCTCAGGGTTCTGTTGAAAGCGCAGAGAGCATCATGAAGACCAAGGAACACACCAAGCAGGTCCGTAATACTGTTGTGGAGAAGTTTAAAGCAGGATTTGGATACAAAAAGATTTCCCAAGCTTTAAACATCCCAAGGAGCACTGTGCAAGCGATCATTTTGAAATGAAAGGAGTATCAGACCACTGCAAATCTACCAAGACCTGGCTGTCCCTCTAAACTTTCAGCTCAGACAAGGAGAAGACTGATCAGAGAAGCAGCCAAGAGGCCCATGATCACTCTGGATGAACTGCAGAGAACTACAGCTGAGGTGGGAGAGTCTGTCCATAGGACAACAATCAGTCGTACACTGCACAAATCTGGCCTTTATGGAAGAGTGGCAAGAAGAAAGCCATTTCTCAAAGATATCCATAAAAAGTCTTGTCTAAAGTTTGCCACAAGCCACCTGGGAGACACACCAAACATGTGGAAGAAGGTGCTCTGGTCCGATGAAACCAAAATCTAACTTTTTGGCCACAATGCAAAACGATATGTTTGGCGTAAAAGCAACACAGCTCATCACACACAACACACCATCCCCACCGTGAAACATGGTGGTGGCAGCATCATGGTTTGGGCCTGCTTTTCTTCAGCAGGGACAGGGAAGATGGTTAAAATTGAGGGGAAGATGGATGCAGCCAAATACAGGACCATTCTGGATGAAAACCTGTTGGAGTCTGCAAAAGACCTGAAACTGGGACGGAGATTTATCTTCCAACAAGACAATGATCCCAAACATACAGCAAAATGGTTCACAAATAAACGTATCCAGGTGTTAGAATGGCCAAGTCAAAGTCCAGACCTGAATCCAATCGAGAATCTGTGGAAAGAGCTGAAAACTGCTGTTCACAAACGCTCTCCATCCAACCTCACTGAGCTCGAGCTGTTTTGCAAGGAAGAATGGGCAAGAATTTCAGTCTCTCGATGTGCAAAACTGATAGAGACATACCCCAAGCGACTTGCAGCTGTAATCGCAGCAAAAGGTGGCTCTACAAAGTATTAATGCAAGGGGGCCGAATAATTTTGCACGCCCCACTTTTCATTTTTTTATTAGTTAAAAAAGTTTCAAAAATCCAATAGATTTCGTTCCACTTCACAATTGTGTCCCACTTGTTGGTGATTCTTCACAAAAAATTAAAATTTTATATCTTTATGTTTGAAGCCTGAAATGTGGCAAAAGGTTGAAAAGTTCAAGGGGGCCGAATACTTTCGCAAGCCACTGTATATAGATATATATATATATATAGCTATATATCTATCTATATATAGATTATATATATATATATGTAAAAATAATTATAATATATGTATCTATATATAGATATATCTATAGATAGATATAGTCTATATATATCAATAAATTATCTATCTCTCTCTATCTATCTATCTATCTATCTATCTATCTATCTATCTATCTATAGATATATACATATCTATATATATATAGATATATCTATATCTATATCTATATCTATATATATATATATGCATATTTATATATATATATATATATATATATATATATATATATATACACAAAAATATATATATACATATACATATATATATATATATATGCACACTATAAATTCCTATCCTGCTGGTTTTGGGGTGTGTACTTTCTCCAGAATATCAGCCAGTTTCAGGCTTCTCACTCTGATTCTCCACTTCTGAAATGGTGAATCAGAAAGTGAGAATTCTGTCACAGATCGCCAGTGAGGTGCTGAGATCGCACCTTCATAAACTGGCCGTTTCTGTGAAGTCAGTTACAAATTATCACTGTGCTGAGATAATCAGCGGAGAACATGTTCTCCGCTGATTATCTCAGTTTCATAAACTGGTAATGAGCTGAGATCAGCGGTGAGACTCGGGATCGCCGCTGATCTCAGTTTCATAAAAGGACACCTAAAACATACCGAATTAAAAAAATCTAAAAAATCAAATTTCTTCATCAATTTAGGTCGATATGTATTCTGCTACATATTTTTGGTAAAAAAAATCCCAATAAGCGTATATTGATTGGTTTGCGCAAAAGTTATACTGTCTAAAAAATTATAGGATATATACTGGAATTTTTATGTATTTATTTTCCTTTTATATTAGCATTGGCGGCAATCAGCGACTTATGTGGGAACTGTGATATTTCGGTGGACAGTCGGGACACTAACTGACACTTTGTGGGAACCAGTGACACTAATACAGTGATCAGTGCAAAACATATGCACTGTCACTGTACTAATGACACTGGCTGAGAAGGGGTTAAACATCTAGGGCAATGAAAGGGTTAACTGTGTGCCTAGCCAGTGTTTATCTGTACTATGTGTGGTGATTTTACTAAGGAATCTGACTGATTTTATTCCCTGCATTGCAGGGAAAGAAAATCCATCAGATCTTTGCTGACAGAACAGAACTCTGCCTTGTTTGCAAAGGCAGAGCTCTGTTCTGGGTCCGATCAGCAGGTGCTGGTGGACATCCATTGGTCGGCACCCATTGATTGGCTTGTGTTTTGTCTAATCACAGTTCTACCCAGGAGTGCTGGATCACATACTAGGTAAAAAGAATAGATAAATAAAAAATTCCAGTATACAGTGTATCCCATAGTCTGTAGACGCTATAACTTTTGCAAATATATAAGTGAAAATACTTGCGCCTAGAGTAAACAAATTAACTAAAATGTATCTGTGCAGCAGCTTTTTATTTTTTAATCACTTTTTCTTTACTAAGACAAATTCCAACATACAACATAAAAATACACATTGTACAATATATCTATATAAATCTTTTCATTAACATAAACCACACTAAAAACACACCGGTCCTTGAACGTGTCCTCTTCAAAAGAGAGAAAGAAAGAGGAAAAAAAAGCCCACCCTCTTACCTACCCATAGCCAAAACTCAATTTGTGCAAAACATTATTCAAAGTATAATTAAGAAGGGCCCTATTACATGTGTCAAACAACCAACAATACAATAAGAAAAAACAAAAGTGTATAATTTCTAATTACTAATTTCGTGTGCTGTTTAGTGTTGTGTTTCAATAAAATCTCACGCTACTATTTCATTTTTATACCTCTCAACCTATCATTTCAATCTACCCTTATCATTTCAATCACCCTGTGATTCCACTACGTGTTTCCCAACCCGTGCCTAATTTATTATTATACCTTATCCTCTTCCTTTAAAGCGGGATTCCGTCCCTGAAAAAAACAAAAATTAAAAGTCAGCAGCTACTAACACTGTAGCTGCTGACTTTAAATAAGTACTTACCTGTCCTGGGTGCCCGCGATGCCCGACCCGTCCCTTGGCTCTCAGGTCCCGGCACCGCCATCCTAGGTAAGGGAAACAGGCAGTGGAGCCTTCCTACTGGGCACGTACGAGCGGCGCGGCGCTCTGTGAATGGCCCTGTGGTGTTCTGGGAACACACACAGTTCCCAGAAGACAACGGGGCCGCTCACCGAGGAGCAGAACACGCCGCGGAATAGGAAGAGGCAGATTAGGAAGACTGCCTAGCAACAAGGGTTAAGGTAGGTTTACATTTTTTTTTTTTCAAATGTTTTTTTAAACATTTTTTTTGGATTTTTGGTGAATTTTTTTTTCAGGGTGGCCCTCCACTTTAATGAGGAAAAAAAAAACAACACGAAAAAAAAAGGAACCTCCCCCAACTCCTCCCAACTTCCCCCCACCAGACACATCCCGTAGACCAGGGATATGAAATTAGCGGACCTCCAGCTGTTGCAAAACTACAAGTCCCATCATGCCTCTGCCTCTGGGTGTCATGCTTGTGGCTGTCAGAGTCTTGCAATGCCTCATGGGACTTGTAGTTCTGCAACAGCTGGAGGTCCGCTAATTCCACATCCATGCTGTAGATTATCCGATCCATAGCATTGCCCCCAAAAGGGTTTAATCCACCCCTATTTCTGAGGAGTAATACTGCCATCCTGCCCATGTATCTTTACATTTATTCTGTTGGTCTTTAACCATACGTATCCATCTCTCCACTTCCATTAACTTCCAAACAGCAGCTTTTTCAATCAAGTGATAGTAGAAAAAAAGGTGGTGTCCTAGGAAGCTAATCCTTAGACAAACAGCGCTAACAATGTGCCTGGTGCAAAATTTGTTAACAATATTAAACCAATCTTAAACCAATATTGAATCATACATTAATGAGTAATAAATATATGTGGAAATTAATGCGCATTAAAGTCCATGATAGATTAAACTTCTTGTTCAAATGGAACCGTGCTCAGTGTCCCATGGAGTAAAAACTGTTGATTGTGCTCCCAACCGATTAATAAAGTGAAGGTCCCTACTCACTGAATGAAGTTACATTACCTTACAGCAAGAGAGGTTAAAAGTTCTGTATGGTCTGAGTGACCCGAGGTACAGGAAACGGCTCCCGTCAGTGTCTTGTGGTCCCAGGAAAACAGCCCTGAGAAAAACCTCCGCTCTTCCACACTATACGAGATCCAGACCACGATCAGACCTCAAACGATCGCAGGCTCCACACCTGAATTCCAATCAGCAGCTCTCTGACACCATCCGTGCTCCAAATGGACAACCATAGAATTTTCAAAAATAGAAGACAAATGGGCTCCACATAGCGTAAACCAGTATGGCTCTTTAATAAAACTTTAAAACAAATGCAGGTTAAATGCCAATCAACAGCTTGCTACAATCAAAAGATAATCGATTATTCAAAGTCCTCACGAACGCTCTAAAAGATCGATATAAGCTTGCTGTATACCATCTAAAGCTTGATCCAACACACCTTGCGTCCTAGGACACAAGGGGGTTTATTTACAAAAGGCAAATACACTTTGCACTTAGAAGTGTAGTCACTGTAGATCTGAGGGGGACATGCAAGAAAAATAAAAAACAGCATTTTTGCTTGTACATGATTGGATGATAAAATCAGCAGAGCTTCCCCTCATTTCAGATCTACCCCCCAGATTTACAGCGACTGCACTTCCAAGTGCACTTTCAGTGCAAAGTGGATTTGCCTTTAGTAAATCAACCCCAAGGTGTGTTGGATCAAGCTTTAGATGGTATACAGCAAGCTTATGTAGCGAGGTCCAGGGACAGCCGACATCCTTCTAGAGTAGAGTGGGTTACAAGGCATGGTGGGTGTAATGCAAGGTAGATTGATGGGCGCCAGACACTTCTTCAGTGCAAAGAGTTTTAGGGGCAGATTTACTAAAACTGGAGCACTCAGAATCTGGTGCAGCTGTGCATGGCAGCCAATCATCTTCTAACTTCAGCTTGTTCAATTCAGCTTTGACAATAAAACATGGTAGCTGATTGTTTTCTTTGCAGAGCTGCACCAGATTTTGCACTCTCCAACTTTAGTAAATCTCCCCCTTATTGTCTCTTGAACAGAACTGTGGAACAGAGGGTTAGGGCCAGGACACCCTTTAGTGGATGCAACGTTAATTGGCAGACTCCGAGACTTCGATAGACAGACATCCATGCAGGGAAAGGCATCAGCTAGACACCTCATCTGCATGAGTAGGACCGCTGTCTCCTATGGCAACAATCTTGTAACAGTTTATAACAAAGGTTGCAACAAACTCCTTTACTTCCTCTACAATCTCCTATTGTAGATCTTCACTCCACTGAGCTCCCAGTCTATCACTTAGACTTACTGATCCATTGCCACTGGATCCCTTGAGCTCTTCCAATCTTCTCACTCAGTATCTTCCTTAAGCGTCACCCCCGTGTCCCTGCTGGGTCCCTAGCTTTTCACTCACAGATACTCCTTAAGCGTCACCCCGCTGGCCTGCTTGGTCCCCGGCTTGGCACACAATAATGCTCTGCAAGCGTCACCTCTGCTGGCTGGGTCCCTGGCTTGGCATCCAGCCTGAAGTTTCCCAATTCTTCACCGTCTCCGGCTGGTGAGAATACTGCTCAGGTACTTGCTTCAGCTACTCACTGTGGTCCCTGGTAATAAGGTGGATGGTTCCTTAGTGGCGACAGCTTCCCCTCTACCTCCGACCATGACAGGTTCTCCGGCCGGCAGAACCGTTACTTCTGGTTGGACTGCAAGCCGCTGTCCCAACCCTACTCTGCTCTCTTGCTTCTAGATAGGCCCTCAGACAGCCTAGCAGCCAGATATCCCCGGGATAGGCCTCAGGCTTCCGGCCTAGCAGCCCGGGGCAGCACAACACACGCCCACCCAGACAGCTGTTCAGGTGGCACAGAACCCCCGACCACCTGACCTCACCCAAATAAATAGGCTCTCCCAGCAGGTCAAGGGACCCAAGAAGATCCCTGCCCATTGGCTGAGATACCCCATCTATTCCTAATCTGTCCTTGCAATGCCCTTGTCTTATCCAATGCCACCAGATATCCAGCCATCTAGTGACAGAAGACAGAAGTGCAGCCATTCCAGAATTAAGGTGGCATCAATTGATCCCCTAACAATTGGCCAAGGCAACTATGCCTAGCAGGTAAATGTACTAGCAACCCTGCCTAAATATTAGGGTGCTATATATGGCACCACCTTTTTTCTGCTATAACTTTTGAGCAAGCCAATTAATATACGTCCCCTACCCGGAAGTGCTGAAACACGTACTAGGTACATGATCCACCGCAGGAGAGCCGCGTTGCTGCCGTACATCTAAGTAATGCAGTCAGCAAGTGGTTAATGACATTGGCTGTATGTTTGGGGTCGTTGTCGTGCCGTATAATAAATCTAGAGCCAATCACACACCTCCCTGATGGTATGGCATGATGGAGAAGTACCTGCCTGTATTTCTCAGCATTGAGGACACCATTGATCCTGATCAAATCTCTCAATTTAGAGAAATGCAGCTCCAAACTTGAAAGGAACCTCCACCATGCTTCACAGTTGTCTGCAGACACTCAGTATTGTACCGCTCTCCAGCCCTTCGCCAACAAACTGCTTCCTGCTACAGCCAAATATTTCACATTGTTACTCATCAGTCCAAAACAATTGCTGCCAATTGCTGCCAGTTCCTATGTTTTCCTGCATAGTTGAGTTGCTTAGCCCCGTTTCCACATCTTATGCATGAAAACATGGGGGTGCAGAAAAATGTCAGAAGGTGCCCTGGACTGATGAGTCAAAAATGTGAAATATTTGGCTGTAGCAGGAGGCAGTTTGTTGATGAAGAGCTGGAGAGCGGTATAATTGTTTGAAAAAAAAATGATAAAAATATACTATGAATAATTCTATTTCTAAAAGCATTCTTCATTTACAGCATTTTTTTCACGCCTGCCTAAAACTTTTGCACAGTACTGGACTTGTTATACAGCCTACTCAATTTCTGGTAAACAGCAGAATCTTTGCGATAATCATTGATTTTATCGGTGTTTTGTTCCTCTTCTTCCCCTTGCAGAGTTATTATATATATTAGTTCTGGTTAGATTGCTAGAACTAGATAAACTTGCTGCGAGGCCTGAGCTGACCGTAAAAAAAGAAGTTATTTTTGTAGCAGAGTGGTTGGTCCTCATTCCTCAGACTCCTGTGTCAGGCTCGTCTTCTGGTAAAAGGGAAACATTCTGAGTTTGTTTAGCATAATATCACCTGACGCAACGTTCAGAATGCAAACCAAACTGAAAAACATCAGAAACTGGGGTGAGCATATCTGAACCCCAAAATCTCAAAAAAAACCATTCTTATTAGTAGAGGTCGTTTCCATGGTTACCTCTTATTATCAGAGGTTATTTCCCTCGTTATCTCGTTAGCAGAGGTAATTTCTCTGCTTACTTACCCTCAGATTTAGCTTCCCCGGGTTACCTCCCCTCAGAATTTGTTGCCCCTATTACCTCCACTCAGAGGTCATTTCCCTGGTTGCCTCTCCTCAGAGGTCATTTCCCTGGTTACCTTTCCTTAGAGGTCATTTCCTTGTTTACTTTTCCTCAGGGGTTGTTTCCCTGGTTACCTTTCCTTAGAGGTCATTTCCTTGTTTACTTTTCCTCAGGGGTTGTTTCCCTGGTTACCTCTCCACAGAGGTCATTTCCCTGGTTACCTCTCCTCAGGGGTCATTTCCCTGGTTACCTCTCCTCAGAGGTCATTTCCCTGGTTACCTTTCCTCAGAGGTAATTACCTTGTTTACTTCCCCTCAGGGGTCATTTCCCTGTTACCTCTCCTCAGAGGTCATTTCCTCGTTTACTTCCCCTCAGGGGTCGTTTCCCTGGTTACCGCTCCTCAGAGGTCACAGACTGGCCAGCATAATGGCCGCCATCCCTCCCCTGCATAGGCCTGAGCTGACCGTAAAAAAAAATAAGTTATTTTTGTAGCAGAGCGGTTGGCCCTCATTCTTCAGACTCCTGTGTCAGGCTCGTCTTCCTGGTATAAGGGAAACATTCTGAGTTTGTTTAGCATAATATCACCTGACGCAACATTTAGAATGCAAACCAAACTGAAAAACATCAGAAACTGAGGTAAACATATCTGAACCCTAAAATCTAAAAAAAAACTTCTTATTAGTAGAAGTTGTTTCCCTGGTTACCTCCCCTCAGATTTTGTTTCCCCGGGTTACCTCCCCTCAGAATTTGTTGCCCCGATTACCTCCACACAGAGGTCATTTCCCTGGTAACCTCTCCTCAGAGGTCATTTCCCTGGTTACCTTTCCTCAGAGGTAATTTCCTTGTTTACTTCCCCTCAGGGGTCATTTCCCTGGTTACCTCTCCTCAGAGGTCATTTCCCTGGTTACCTTTCCTCAGAGGTAATTTCCTTGTTTACTTCCCCTCGGGGGTCGTTTCCCTGGTTACCTCTCCACATAGGTCATTTCCCTGGTTACCTCTCCTCAGAGGTCATTTCCCTGGTTACCTCTCCTCAGAGGTCATTTCCCTGGTTACCTCTCCTCAGAGGTCATTTCCCTGTTTACTTCCCCTCAGGGGTCGTTTCCCTGGTTACCTCTCCTCAGAGGTAATTTCCTTGTTAACTTCCCCTCAGGGCTCGTTTCCCTGGTTACCTCTCCTCAGAGCTCATTTCTCTGGTTACCTCTCCTCAGAGGTTATTTCCTTGTTTACTTCCCCTCAGGGGTCATTTCCCTGGTTACCTCTCCTCAGAGGTCATTTCCTTGTTTACTTCCCCTCAGGGGTCGTTTCCCTGGTTACCTCTCCTCAGAGGTAATTTCTCTGGTTACCTCTCCTCAGAGGTAATTTCCTTGTTTACTTCCACTCAGGGGTCGTTTCCCTGGTTACCTCTCCTCAGAGGTAATTTCCTTGTTTACTTCACCTCAGGGGTCGTTTTCCTGGTTACCTCTCCTCAGAGGTAATTTCCCTGGTCACCTCTCCTCAGAGGTCATTTCCCTGGTTACCTCTCCTCAGAGGCCATTTTCTTGTTTACTTCGCTTCAGGGGTCGTTTCCCTGGTTACCTTTCCTCAGAGGTAATTTCCTTGTTTACTTCCCCTCGGGGGGTCATTTCCCTGGTTACCTCTCCTCAGAGGTAATTTCCTTGTTTACTTCACCTCAGGGGTCGTTTTCCTGGTTACCTCTCCTCAGAGGTAATTTCCCTGGTCACCTCTCCTCAGAGGTCATTTCCCTGGTTACCTCTCCTCAGAGGTCATTTTCTTGTTTACTTCCCCTCAGGGATCATTTCCCTGTTTACCTTTCCTCCGAGGTAATTTCCTTGTTTACTTCCCCTCAGGGGTCATTTCCCTGGTTAACTCTCCTCAGAGGTCATTTTCTTGTTTACTTCCCATCAGGGATCGTTTCCCTGGTTACCTTTCCTCAGAGGTAATTTCCTTGTTTACTTTCCCTCAGGGGTCATTTCCCTGGTTACCTCTCCTCAGAGGTAATTTCCTTGTTTACTTCCCCTCAGGGGTCTTTTTCCTGGTTACCTCTCCTCAGAGGTCACAGACTGGCCAGCATAATGGCTGCCATCCCTCCCCTGTATAGGCTCAGTTTACAAAATGGCCACCGCTCACACCTAATATGGGGGTATATTCCACATATGTACTCCCCCCCTCCTCCAATCCTACACATTGTATTTCCATCTTCTCAGCGAGTACAAGAAAAGAGCAAGAAATTGAGGGAGGAATAGGAAAGGTAAGGAAAGAAGAACGGAAGGGAAGTAGGAAGGGAGGGAGAGAGAGAGTAAGGAAGGAAGGGAGGAGGGAGAGGAGGGGGGGGGGAGGGAAAGGAGAAGGATGGAAGGAGGGAAGGGAGGTATGGAAGAGAATAAAGGAAGAAAGGGAAAGAAAAGAAAAGGAAAGGAAAGGAGGAGAAGGAAAGGGAGGGAAAGGAAAGAAAAGGAGGAGAACGGAACAAAAAAGGGGGAAGGGAAAGAAGGAAGGAAAGAAAAGGGAAGAAGAAAATAAAGAAGGAAAGGAAGAAGAAGAATGAAGGAAGGGAGGAAGGAAGGAGGGAAGGAAGGAAAAGAGGAAAGAAAGGCGGAAATGAAAGAAGAGAGGAAAGAAAGGAAAGGGAAGAAGGCAGTGAGGAATTAATAAATTAATAAAAATATAAAAACCTAGACATATCTTTGTCACTCCTCTCATAGATTTGTAGAATTTGTGACACATCTGAATAAAGAGAATATTTTTTGTTCTATATCTATGAATGCAGGAAACATCAGAAAAGGTTTTTCTACCTGAGAGCGAATATGATTCTATCAGAAGTCTGGTTGTATGATGTGGCTTATGTATATGAGGACCTGTCTCATTATCATATCTCCATGGCTCATGTATATGAGGACCTGTCTCTGTGTTGTATCGCCATGGCTCATGTATATGAGGACCTGTCTCGGTGTCATCTCTATGGTTCATGTATGAGGACCTGTTTCGGTATCATATCTCTATGGCTCATGTATATGAGGACCTGTCTCCTGGTCATATCTCCATGGCTCATGTATATGAGGACCCGTCTCTGTGTTATATCTCCATGGCTCAAGTAGATCTGAGGACTTTTCCTTACAAAGACTGTCTCTATATGGATTACCATAGTGTACTGTGTCTTAGATGTGTGCCTTCTTTACTATGTATTTTAATACAGGATTAAACTGAATGCATGTAGAATTGCATGTAAAATGGTGTGACATAATTTGTGTTCTACGAATTATCAAAGAATGTTTCTTTCTTGTTCATTGAAGAACACAGGAATTCAATACAGTTGTGTTATACTGAATCAACAGGAGGATTGCATAGCAAAAAAATGCTGAATTCTTGTGTCTCTTAGTGGACAAAAAGGAAAATAGGATCTTTGTATTTACTATAAAATCATTTTCCTGGAGTCCATTGTAGGACACAGGAAGATCAGGCACATTCGGGTTATACTGCCACCTACAGGAAGATTGGACACTAGCCAAAAATAACTGTAACTGTAAGGCCTGATTCACACCTATGCATTTTTAGTGTTTTTTGCATTTTGCATTTTCACACTACAGAACGTGTTCCATAGGAAACCATGTTAAATGGACTGTAGTGCAAATCTGCAAAATGCAAAAAGCACTAAAAAGCATAGGTGTGAATCAGGCCACAGTCCCAAAGAATTCCACAAAAAGACTTTTACAGTAAGTACAAAAATACTGTTTTCATCCTCGTCCACTGAAGGACTCAGGAACTCAGATACAGTAATTTTTATGCTATTGTCCAATCCTCCTGTGGGTGACAGTATAACCCAACTGTATCTGAATCCCGTGTCCCTCAATAGACTTCAAAAAAAGGTAAGTACTATAATCCTCTTGTGTCTGATCTTCTGTTTTATAGTAAGCATGTCCTAGTTACTCTCCTCTCCTCTGTAGATCTCACAGAGGTCCTCAGCTGCACGTTTGTTGGATATTTGTATAGTATTTGTATAGTATTTGCATCCTTTGTGTGTGGGATTAGTAGCTGTTTTGTATTTGAATGGGTAGAAAACAATGGTCATTCTTGAACTCAGAATTGCCGAGTTTAAAGACATAGGGCTCTTTCACACGGGGCGGATCAGTCATGATCCGCCCCGTGAACATCCGCTTGCTCAGCGGGGATAGCTCCGCCGATCCCCGCTGAGCAGGAAGATGACAGGTGCATCGCTGCACACTGTGCAGCGACGGACCTGTCAGAGCGCCGCTCTCCCCTATGGGGGGATCGGATGATGACGGTCCGTAGTGTCCGTCGTCATCCGATCCGATCCGAAAACGGATGGAAAAGTAGGTTTTTCCTCCGTTACACTTTTCGGACCGGAGCGGGTCGGATGTCAGCGGACATGTCACCGCTGACATCCGACGCTCCATAGGGATACATGTATGTCCGTTTTTCATCCGAAAACGGAAGGGTGAAAAACGGACATACGGATCCCTCGTGTGAAAGAGGCCTAAGGTACAATAACATTAGCTTTGTCATTGGTGGCTTCATTTATGAAATGTGTCTGAAATGTATCCATAAAGCTCCGCCTTCTCTCAATATAGAGCCCTCCTTGAGCGCCAGCTCAGTTACTTTGCCTAGGCAGTGATGATGTCATCAGCTGCAGGCAGGAGGAACGCAGATTTGCAGAACAGCTGATGCCACGTCACAGGAAGTGACATGGGTTCGACTTTTTTCCAGGTTCGAGATTTTGTCCAAAAAGCCTTTCCTCAGTCTCCCCTCTCCCAGTGATCAAACTGCAACATATTAACTTTGCAGCAAGTCAGAAGTCGAGACGAGTTCTTCTCCTTTAAAAAAATACTTTAACTTCCTGCTGTGTCTCTGAGGCAGGAAGTAAAGGGGAATCTCATCACTGGGACACAGGCAGCAAAAAAGAATTCTGGCAGGAGATGTAACCACCCTCAGACCTTACCCACCTAAAACAATATCTCTCTCTTTTTTTCTTCTATCTCTCTCTCTCTATCTCACTTTATCTATCTATCCATCTAGCGATCTAAATTATGTACTATGAGTGCTTACCTTATATATACAATCAATCTGTACCCAATCAGGTAGATCCTTGCACTACATAGTTGTTGGTAGATCTAAAGGAGATTGTAGAGTCTGTTTGGTTGTATGTCTATCTATCTATCTATCTATCTATCTATCTATCTATCTATCTATCTATCTATCTATCTATCTATCTATCTATCTATCTATTGCTCTGCCTCTAGTATTCTTATTATCAGAGGATCAGAGGATGTTTCCCTAGTTACCTCTTATTATCAGAGTTCATTTCTCTGCTTACCTCCCCTCAGAATTCGTTGTCCCGATTACCTCCACTCAGAGGTCATTTCCTTGTTTACTTCCCCTCAGAGGTCACAGACTGGCCAACATAATGGCCGCCATCCCTCCTCATCTATCTATCTGTCTATTGATCTTTCTATCTATCTGTTGCTCTGTCTCTATTCATCCATCCATCTATTCAATGTCATCTATCAATTTATCTACTATATCTGTTGCCCTATTATATCTATCTATATATCTATCTATTGCTCTCTATTCTCTCTCTATTCATCCAATATCATCTATCAATCTATCTACGATATCTGTTGCTCTGTCTATCTGTCCTATATTATCTATCTATCTATCTATCTATCTATCTATCTATCTATCTATCTATCTATCTATCTATCTATCTATCTATCTATCTCATCATCTATTTATCTGTTGCTCTATCTCTATTATTCTTATTAGTAGAGGTCGTTTCCATGGTTACTTCTTAATCAGAGGTTGTTACCCTGGTTACCTCTTGTTAGCAGAGGTCATTTCTCAGCTTACCTCCCCTCAGAATTTGTTACCCCGATTACTTCCCCTCAGGGGTCATTTCCCTGGTTACCTCTCCTCAGGGGTCATTTCCTTGTTTACTTCCCCTCAGGTGTTGTTTCCCTGGTTACCTCTCCTCAGAGGTCACAGACTGGCCAGCATAATGGCCGCCATCCCTCCCCTGTATAGGCTCAGTTTACAAAATGGCCACCGCTCACACCTAATATGGGGGTATATTCCACATATGTACCCCCCCCCCCCCTTCAATCCTACATGTATTTCCATCTTCTCAGCGATTACAAGAAAAAAGGAAGGAATTGAGGGAGGAACAGGAAAGATAAAGAAATATCATCTATTGATCAGTTGCTCTGTCTCTTCGTCCATCCATCTATCCAATATCATCTATCTATTTATCTATTTATCTATCTATCTATCTATCTATCTATCTATCTATCTATCTATCTATCTATCTATCTATCTATCTATCTATCTATTTATCTATCTATTTATCTATCTATCTATCTATCTATCTATCTATCTATCTATCTATCTATCTATCTATCTATCTATCTATCTATCTATCTATCTATCTATCTATCTATCTATCAATCATTATCAATCTATCTATCTATCTATCTATCTATCTATCTATCTATCTATCTCATAATCTATTTATCTGTTGCTCTGTCTCTATTATTCTTATTAGTAGAGGTCGTTTCCATGGTTACCTCTTAATCAGAGGTTGTTACCCTGGTTACCTCTTGTTAGCAGAGGTCATTTCTCTGCTTACCTCCCCTCAGAATTTGTTGCCCCGATTATCTCTCCTCAGGGGTCATTTCCTTGGTTACCTCTCCTCAGAGGTCACAGACTGGCCAGCATAATGGCCGCCATCCCTCCCCTCTATAGGATCTATCTATCTATCTATCTATCTATCTATCTATCTATCTATCTATCTATCTATCTATCTATCTATCTATCTATCTATCTATCTATCTATCTATCTAATCAGTATCAGATTTGTCTCTTTTTGGTAGCTCCTGGATCCCCCCCACTTTCTCTTGGGAACATTGACAGTGGGATCTTTACTCCCCAATATTCGGGGTCACCCCTCCGTCATTGTCAGTATTATGGGACTCCCATTATCTATCTATCTATCTATCTATCTATCTATCTATCTATCTATCTATCTATCTATCTATCTATCTATCTATCTATCTATCTATCACACATTGTTCTGTGATATGTAGATGAGTGATAACACATCTATTTGTAGATATAGGGTTGGATCTGGACGGGGATGGGCCGGGTAGGAATGTCTCTCTATGTACACCGATGACAAGTGCAGCTCCCATATCTGACGCTCTCGGAGGAATTTGCCTTTGTCATGCTGTGTTTACCAGGTAGAATCGTGAATTATTACCAGCAAATTAACCAGAAAACAATGACAAAGAATCCCCAGCGTGTTCTACCTGATCTATTACATTCTTCTCTCTAATGTCTCACGTCATATTGGAGCATTTTCTGCACATTTTGCAAGCCCAGCTCCCCTTATCGGGGGATTAGATGAAAGTTGCATTGTGACTTCATCTTTTCTTAGTAATTTCAGAGATTGAAACCCCAAACTGGGAATGAATTGTCCAGATATAAATTTATTCCAAATATTACAGCAGGACTCCAACCAAAAATACCAGAATAAAAATGAATAGCCCAATAAAAGATGAAGTTACAAAAGCAGCTTTTGCAGCAATATTCATCTTCAATCCTGCGATTTCCCCCCGCAGTACATTTTTTATGCCACTAGATGTCCTCAGTCTAATGGCGAACATTATTCGACCCACTTTCTCTGAGCCCAGTTCGTCCTGAACCCACCCACAGCTTGTGACTGGATAATAAATAGAGAGGCAGCCCCAGTGATTAGCTCATCTGTCTTGTCGCTCTGCTCTCTCCTCCTATCAGTATGCTTCTTCTTAGCACATAACCTTATTGACAGCCTGTGCTGCTTCTTCTTCTTACACTCCAGCCCTGCTGTACAGGAATTGCATTGAGATGACACCAGGTTATTTATTCAGGTATGTACACTTCTTGTATTTGCTTCTAATACAAGCAGTGTAAAGTATCAGTTCAATGGAACGCAGGTAAGATATCAGGTGTCTAAAAGACTCCTGATTTCTCATTAAAGAGGAGGAGCCACGTCCTGACGTTACCGCCATTCGTGTAGTCCCGGAAGCTACGGGCAGATTTTGGAGCCGGCCGGCTTTTCTTATATATCGTTTATTTACCTGCTTGATTCGTAAGTGTTCATTTAGCCTACATTTTTATTCAATAAATGTTACGGTTTTACGCTATGTGGAGCATTTGTTGTTTTTTATGATACACACGGTACTCTGCATTACTCTGCTGGGATATATGACGTGGAGCTTGTTGGACGTGAAGCCATTCAGTGCCTGTCTGTGAGATCCCGGGCTGGGGTTACAGCCACCTGCTCATTGTGGTCCCCTGTAACCGGGGACCAACTACCTCTGGTAAGCGGCAGCATTCTCTACAAGGTGGAGGTCCCATCTACAGTGGCTTGCGAAAGTATTCGGCCCCCTTGAACTTTTCAACCTTTTGCCACATTTCAGGCTTCAAACATAAAGATATAAAATTTTTATTTTTTGTGAAGAATCACCAACAAGTGGGACACAATTGGGAAGTGGAACGAAATCTTTTGGATTTTTGAAACTTTTTTAACTAATAAAAAAATGAAAAGTGGGGCGTGCAAAATTATTCGGCCCCCTTGCGTTAATACTTTGTAGAGCCACCTTTTGCTGCGATTATAGCTGCAAGTCGCTTGGGGTATGTCTCTATCAGTTTTGCACATCGAGAGACTGAAATTCTTGCCCATTCTTCCTTGCAAAACAGCTCGAGCTCAGTGAGGTTGGATGGAGAGCGTTTGTGCACAGCAGTTTTCAGCTCTTTCCACAGATTCTCGATTGGATTCAGGTCTGGACTTTGACTTGGCCATTCTAACACCTGGATACGTTTATTTGTGAACCATTCCTTTGTAGATTTTGCTGTATGTTTGGGATCATTGTCTTGTTGGAAGATAAATCTCCGTCCCAGTTTCAGGTCTTTTGCAGACTCCAACAGGTTTTCATCCAGAATGGTCCTGTATTTGGCTGCATCCATCTTCCCCTCAATTTTAACCATCTTCCCTGTCCCTGCTGAAGAAAAGCAGGCCCAAACCATGATGCTGCCACCACCATGTTTCACGGTGGGGATGGTGTGTTGAGTGTGATGAGCTGTGTTGCTTTTACGCCAAACATATCGTTTTGCATTGTGGCCAAAAAGTTGGATTTTGGTTTCATCGGACCAGAGCACCTTCTTCCACATGTTTGGTGTGTCTCCCAGGTGGCTTGTGGCAAACTTTAGACGAGACTTTTTATGGATATCTTTGAGAAATGGCTTTCTTCTTGCCACTCTTCCATAAAGGCCAGATTTGTGCAGTGTACGACTGATTGTTGTCCTATGGACAGTCCTATGGGCCTCTTGGCTGCATCTCTGATCCGTCTTCTCCTTGTCTGAGCTGAAAGTTTAGAGGGACAGCCAGGTCTTGGTAGATTTGCAGTGGTCTGATACTCCTTCCATTTCAAAATGATCGCTTGCACAGTGCTCCTTGGGATGTTTAAAGCTTGGGAAATCTTTTTGTATCCAAATCCGGCTTTAAACTTCTCCACAACAGTATTACGGACCTGCCTGGTGTGTTCCTTGGTCTTCATGATGCTCTCTGTGCTTTCAACAGAACCCTGAGACTATCACAGAGCAGGTGCATTTATACAGAGACTTGATTACACACAGGTGGATTCTATTTATCACCATCAGTCATTTAGGACAACATTGGATCATTCAGAGATCCTCGCTGAACTTCTGGAGTGAGTTTGCTGCACTGAAAGTAAAGGGGCCGAATAATTTTGCACGCACCACTTTTCAGTTTTTTAATTGCTAAAAAAGTTTAAAATATCCAATAGATTTCGTTCCACTTCACAATTGTGTCCCACTTGTTGGTGATTCTTCACAAAAATTTTAAATGTTATATCTTTATGTTTGAAGCCTGAAATGTGGCAAAAGGTTGAAAAGTTCAAGGGGGCCGAATACTTTCGCAAGCCACTGTAGTATCATCCTCTTGCAAAACCCTGTACAGCAGAGCTCAGACTAAAAGAGAAAGAAGCAGCTCATACGTGCTCATACACTAACAAAGAACACGCTAATAGAAGAAGACAGCAGCATGGCAGAGCTCATCAGTCTTCCGCTATTCCTTTTTTTTTTTGTCCCATCACAGGCATAGAAAAATCAATTCTCCTGCTATGTGGCAGAGCTTCGTAAGTCTTAGAACTGGATGGACAGACACATCCTTTAGCAGATAAAACAGCATCTTTTATACACATTTCATTTATTTATTTCGACGTTTTCCTTTAGTTCAGCTTTATAAGTATTAGAGAAAGTGGCGTCACCTTCCTGATATGCAGCGTAGCAGGGAAGTGCGAATCGCAGAAGTGGCTGAACAGAATAATAATTAACCTAAGACTGATCTCATGTGTGTATTTCAACTGGAGTTTATCTTTTTGGCTGGCACTCAAAAAAAATTACTGGAGAACAAAATGTTTGTCCTGTAGGAAAAGGGTAAGTGGCCGTTACATCACCCCCGTGTAGCAGCATATCCTGAGATGAAGAAAAAGGACTCAAGATGCAGAAAAAAGATTTGAGGGGAAAGTGGGGACGGGGCAGGATGTGGAATAAAGGAGGGAAGTGAGAGAACAGGAAAATAAATAGTCGTCGTAATTGTCCCTGAATGACACAATATCGCTATCTCTCCCTAAATCTGCATATATGATGCGTATTGCAGTTAGCTCTGAGGTCTTATTTAAACTGATGCCATTTAAAGGGCATGTACACCCCACCACTAATCTTCTCATATCTGTACCCTTTGATGTGTTATGCCAACTTACGGTAATTCCTTAGCGTTGCTGCATCACACATGATACGACTTCAAACATGTTTAGGACATAGATCTATACTCAGACAGAAAGATGTAATGAAAAAAAAAGCAAAAAATAAAAGCAAAAAAAAAATAAAATGGGCAAACTTGATGGACTACTCAGTCTTTTTCTGCTGTCACTTTTCTATGTTTCTATGACACCACATGTGTTACCTAAACATGCAGCACCAGTGACACCTTAGGTCGAGGGTTCTTCAAAAAGTTTCTGCACTTTATTTATATTTAATTTAAAAAAGTGCAGACATTTTTTGAAGACTCCTCATATGTTAGGCTGTAAAGGGTTTCTGGGGGTCCCAGAAGCTCTTTTGAATTATTCTTGTTTCAAAAAAAAATGAGCCCTCGTGCATTTTGATAATCTATTTATTTTTTCACAGAAAAAAAAAAGAAAAAAGTTAAATCATTTACAGTGACAATATACAAATGGCAATGAAATAAACCAAAAGTACAAAATATGCAAAAAACAAAACACTAATCAGACGAAGCAAACCCAAATAAACCACATAAAAACACACCCTCCAAATAAAAAAGAAAAATTTTGGTTCTGTTCCTGTACCATAAAAACAGACCCTGATTATGCTTATGAATTTATGTTTTTTTTGCAGAAGAAAAAAAAAAAAAACATACGGGGAAAAAAGTTAAATGTTTTACGGTGACAAAATTTACATATCGGTGAAATACCCCCAAAAATAAATACATTAAAAATTTCACAGAAAAAAAATCAGACAGCCCAAAAAAAAGTTAAATATGAGTGTTCTTCAAAAAGTTACTGCACTTTTTTTATACGTTTCGCAGCCATCTTCACCACAGCGTGACAAAAACGACCAATTACTATTACTACTTCTCCCACCCTCACCATTTCCAATGAAAATATAAAAGTGTGGAAACTTTTTGAAGACCACTTGAAGTTAAAGAGGATACAAATACAGAAATTATTAAATAAATGAATCTACCCAAAATATAACCCACAAAACACACCCTCTGATTAAAATTATCCTGGCCCTTTTCTTGTAACATAAAAGGAGACCCTCATTAGCCTTTTTTTTGTTTTGTTTTTTTCTCATAGAAAAAAAACAGTCAGGGGAAAAAAGTAAAATACCTTTCAGTGATAATATGCAAGTGACAATGAAATACAGAAAATGTACAAAAGACATAAACATAAAAATTACTAAATAAACTAAAATACCCAAGGTACGCCCCACAAAAAACACACTCTAAATAAAAAAACTTTATCCTAGTCTTGTACCATAAAAATGGACCCACATTAGTCTAATGAGTGTATGCATTTTTCCACAGAAAGAAAAAAACAGACAGCATAATAAACAAATAATTTACAGAGCCAATTCACAAATAAGAATGAAAAAATAAGTAGAAAAAAAGGCACAAATACAAAAGCACTACCTAAACTACTCAAAGTAAACCCCACTAAATACACACTCTAAAAAAATTATTCCTGGTCCTGTTCTTTTATAATAAAAATGGACACTCATTAGCTCCATTCGTTACGATAAAAATACACAAATGACAATGAAATACACAAAGAGGTAAAAACAAACACACCCTCTAAATAAAATTATCTTGGTCCTTTTCTTGTACCATAAAAAACAGACCCTCGATAGTCTCGTTAATTTATGCTTTTTTTCCCCACAGAAAGAAAAAACCTGACAGTGAAAAGAAAAAAGTTCAATAACAATACACAAATGGTGATGAAATTAAAAAAAAGTAAAACACGCAAATACATAAATCATTAAATAAACTAAACTCTCAAATAATAACAGCCTCTAAATAAAATATAATTATCCTGGCCCTTTTGATTCTACTTGCCAGGCAGTGAAAAAAAAATAAAAAAAATAATTTACAATGACAGTACACAAATATAGATAAAATACACAAAAAAAGTAAAAAAAAAAAACAAAACAAAAAAAAAACAGGCACAAATACAAAAATCACTAAATAAACAAAACTTCAAAAAATACACCACACAATAACATCCTATAAATAAATTAAAATTATCCTTGACTCTGTAAAGTGATTGTAAAGCTTTTTTTTTTTCTAAATGACAAACATTTTATACTTACCTGTTGTGTTCATTGATTTTGCATAGAGCAGCCCAGAACCTCCTCTTCTGGGGTCCCGGCTCCTCCTCCCTTCTGAGCGCCCCCATAGCAAGCCGCAAGTTTTTATTTTTTTGTCTTTATTTAAAGGAGCAATATGACTGAGGTATTGGCATATTTTTTTTCTTTTAGTCTTTTTTTTGGAGTTTACTACAAAGTTTTAGCTACCAGGAGGGGGTTACACCAAAGAAGGGAGACCACGAAATGTAGATACAAGTTCTATTCTAATAAGGTAAACCTGTCTCTTACCTGCAGCAAGTATGCGGCCAGTGAAGTCTCATGATACCTGAGATGCACATAGCTGACCGGGAACTGAGAGTCACTATGCACTAAAGCAGAGGTTAAACATGACAGCCCTGGAAAAAGCAATCTCTATCTGTTTGAAAATTAAGTGCTGACCTGCTAAATTAGACTGACTGCTTCCTGAACTCTGTATTTACAGTCAAATCCTGACTGGAATGTAACTGTTAGGTTGAATTTCAATATAAATAAAGTAAAAGATTAAAGAGTTTTACTAATTGTGCTTTTTTTTTCTTTTCTTTCAGGTTGAAGCAACTTGTGATGGTAAGGATTATTATTTTTATTATTATAAAGCAACTTGTGATGATAAATATTTTTTTGTTTCTTGCTGTCACAGTTTTTTCCTTTTTTTTTAAATGTGGTCTTGTGACATCTAGTGGTAGAAATTAGGTGTTGCATTTCATCACCAGTAAAACTGTTAGCCCACAGATTCTGTCCTGCAACCACAAATCGCTTGATTTCCGCCATCAACACAGTCAGTCGCTGTCACCAGAGCAATACAGCATTATCATATAACAGGTGTACTGGTGATCAGGGACACTAACTGATGACAGAATGTAAAAAGAAAAAAAAAAAAGTTTTTCAATTGTTTTTCTTTTTTTATGATTTTTTTTTCTTTAATCCTTTTTTTTTCTACTTTTTTATGATTTTTTTTTTAACACACTGTGACCCGAGCAATACAGTGTTACCATAGTAACACTGTACTTGTGTGGGAAAGTGATCAGAATTTCACTGATATAAGCAACCATTTTTACTGAATGAAACTGATTCATTCAGTGTGTTTTATTGTGATTAGCTGTGATTGGCCACATCTAATAACATGGTAATAACATGGTAAGAATAGGCTGTGAATGGCCCTGTTTGTACCATGTGATCACTGTGACCAATCACAGCTAGCAACACAATTGTACACACCAGATGGCATGAAAGGAAGACGTCCATTGTTTGCAACTATCATGTGATCTGCTGTGAGTGGTCACAGTAATGGCTAGTAATGGCAGCGATCAGTGACTTATAGAGGGACTGTGACATTACGGTGGATAAATCAGACACTAAGTGACACTTTTGATACTTTTTTGGGGACTAGTGACACCAATGCAGTAATTAGTGCTAAAGAATATGCACTGTCACTGTACTAATGACACTGGCAGGGAAGGGGTTAACGCCATAGGTGATCAAAGGGTTAAATGTGTAAGGAGTGCTTGCTAACTGTGTGGGGGAGGTGTTTGTACTGTGGGAAGACAGAGATCCATGCTCCTGCTTAGAAGAAACACAGGATCTATGTCTTCCCTACTAACAGAATGGTGCTCTGCCTTGTTTACATAGGCAGACTGCCGTTCTACCTCTGTCGGGAACGATCAGCGGGTCCCGGCAGACATCGGGTCGGACCCGCTGACTGCCTCCCACTGTGTCCAAGTACAATGGCAGCGGGTCCGCGGCAGCGTGTGTGTGTGCCGCAGACCCGGAAGTAAAAAATCACATACTGTACCTGATTTTGCACAGAGGAGCCGCCGCCCCGCAGTAAATGTATGTGAGGCGGTCAGCAAGAAGTTTAATAAATGGTTTTGGTGGTAATGCAGTAGACGTCTGCGACCTTTTGAGTATGTTTTTGCAATGTTTGGAGGACCCCCAGTCTAAGGAGGGTGACATCGCTGAAACCCATTGCCTGCCATAGTCCTGTTTTGGGGGAAGTCCTGGGATTGAGCCCTGGGTGGTGATTTTGGTTTGACGGATACTATAAAGTATAACTTTGGCTTTTCCTGACCCTCCACCCTCCCATCCTCCCCCATGCATTAAAAATACGCAGAATACTTATCTTAAATCTGTGTTCTTTCTGGCTGGTCACATCACAACTCTTCTACTTGCCCGGCATTGGTGGTTGGTTGTCCTTACTGCTGCACAGCATGGTGCCAACATTATATTGCCTAGGCGCCATTCTGTGTAGCAGAACTGTGAACCCAGGCCCCAGGGGGTGTGTCCGTGACAAACTGGGCTCACAGGAAGTGGGTTGAATGATGGAGGGCCTGTAGGGGACAGAGCCGGGGTTTAGGTACGTTTTTTTCAGAAAAAGATGCATTTTTAAAGTTTTTAAACATGCGGGGTAATGGATTTCTATTTTTGAAATGGAAAAGGGTGGGATCTAAAAAGACCTTTGGACGAGACAACAATAACTTCCTCTGTTATCATTTTAAATACTAATTATAGCCAGGGGAGTATAAAACAAGCAATCTGAAGATAATTTATAAAACCAATTATTGTAAAGTATACTGGAGTATTAATAGACACTTTCCTTTTTACTTATTTTACTTTAGATCAGTGTCCATCAATCTCTGTCAATGTCTCCACCAATCATATAACAGTCTCAGGACAGGTGGACGGACTTGTCCTGCAGAATATAACGTATACCAATGGGACAGCTGTGGTGGCTTCTGGTGGCAGCTACAATAACACCTCACAGATGACCTTCCTGTCCGGTACATCGTACATCATGCACTATGGAAACGACACCTATTATTGCTGCTACAACTTTACAACTAGTAAGTTCTGGAGATTGGATTGCGTAGCACACCATGGTGACCCCTTATATAGAGTAAACAAAACTGATCATTACTCAACTGATCTCTACTTTTTGTTAAACGGAATGTAATGCTTTTCAAGTACAGTATATTGTATTGCTACACAATGATGTATATGAGTCAGGTGATTTGTTAAAAATAATACACTTCCTTGGTGAATGATGCATTTGTCATTTCTACTTCTTGAAAAGTAACCTGAAATGTACAATTTCTACATTCTAGAGCCAATATTAATATAACGCAACTGCAAGCCTTTAATATTATTATTATAACTCCCAACTATTTGAGATGGGAATGAGGGACACCTATCAGCAAAAGTATGCAGGCATAGGACACACCCCTTGTCACGCCCCCATAAAGGAGATTTGTACAAAAAAACAAGATTAGTTAAACCCACAAGTGCTTTTTTTTTTTTTTACCACTACTATTCCGTTATATTAGCTTTTGGAATTTACAAATGCAGCAATTTAAAAATCAGATAAAAGGTTTGGCACTGGCAAACCCTTTTTGATAAAAAGTGCATTTTATATACAACTATATAGATCAGACCAAAATGAGGGACAAATAAGGAGGAAAGAGGGACAGAGGGACATTGCTCCAAATCAGGGACAGTCCCTCGAAATCAGGGACAGTTGGGAGCTATGTTATTATTATTATTATTATACACAATTTATATAGCGCCAACAGTTTACGCAGTGCTTTACAATGTAGAGGGGGGACAGCACAATTACAGTACAGTTCAATACAGTAGGGACAGGGGGGCCCGACTCGTAGAGCTTACATTCTAAAGGGAGGACAGGTACAAAAGGTAATAGATGCGGGGAATGATTTGATGGGGGGTGGCTGGGGACAGTTGTTAGGTGGGTGTGGGATAGACTTCCTTAAATAAGTGAGTTTTCAGGGATCTCCTAAAGGTGGACAGGTTAGGGGCTGATCAAGTATACCAGGGCAGAGAGTTCCAGAGGATGGGAGAGACTCTGGAGAAGTCCTGAAGGCGAACATGAGAGGAGGTTACAAGGGAGCTAGAGAGCAGGAGGTCCTGGGAGGAGCGGAGGGGACGATTTGGGCGATATCTGCAGATGAGGTTGGTGATGTAGATGGGGGCGATGTTGTGGATGGCCTTGTATGTTGTGGTTAGTATTTTGAATTTTATACGGTGGGGTAGGGGAAGCCAGTGAAGGGATTGGCAGAGAGGGGCAACAGTCACGGATTGGTTAGTGAGGTGTATTAGTCTAGCAGCAGCATTCATAATAGACTGAAGGGGGATAGCCTACGTAAGGGTCAGCCATTAAGGAGAGAGTTGCAGTAGTCAAGATGGGAAATAATCAAGGAGTGAATAAGTTGATTTGTGGTGTCATTAGTCAGGAAGGGTCGAATTCTGGAGATGTTCCGGAGGTTAAGGCGGCAGGATTTAGCCAGTGATTGGATGTGAGGGCTGAAGGAGAGGTCAGAGTCAAGGATTACACCCAGGACTCTGGCATGTGTGGAGGGACCAATGGTTGTGCTGTTGATATTAATGGTAAAGTCATGGGGAAGGGGACCGGGAAGGAGGAAATATAACAAACTCGCTTTTAGAAAGGTTGAGTTTGAGAAAGTGGTGTGACATCCATACCGATATGTTATTCAGTAAGTTTGAGGTCCGTGAGGAGATCGAAGGGGTGAGTTGAGGAGTGGAGAGATAGATCTGGGTGTAGAGGTGTTATTGGAAGCCATGGGAGGTTATCAACTGGCCCAGGGAAGAGGTATAGAGAGAGAATAGGAGGGGCCCAAGGACGGAGACTTGGAGTACCCCCAACAGAGAGAGGAAGAGGAGCGGAGGAGATGGAGTATATATAATATAAAAAAGTAAATAAAAATAAATAAAAGTTATGTAGTGCTTTGAAAATCTGGTGGTTGAATCCTTTACATTCCTGCCATTTAAAATGGGAAATTACCCAGAAGTCAAGGAAGACCCTCTAAGCCGGCCACACATGTATCGAAGTTTGTCTGGTTGAGCGGTGACCAGCTGAATTTCGATCCATGTATGGCCCCTGTGGTTTTAGAGAAGACATTCCACCGATCCACTTCTGTACAACCGCCCTGTTGTATTTTCCCTGCTCAATCAGCACTGCAGGTTATGGCCTGAAATGCTGATCAGTGTATTCTGATGGTGGGGAAATCTCCCAATTGTCAGAATACAATGACTGAATGGGGAGGATGCCCCCATCCATGTCAAGTATGTGGATCGAAGAATTGGGTTAGTTTTTTTTTTCATTCAATCCGCTGGTTGAACAGAAAAAAACTGACCCATTTCTGGCCTGCCTTACACGACACTTATACTTTTAGATTATATCTCATTCAATGTAATTTAGTGTTTTTCTTTTTATGTTAAGCTCACATGTATGTTTTCTACATTCCAGAGCCATATCCTGTGAACCAGCCACAATACATTAATGTGACTTCAACGTCTGTGTCCTTATATTGGAGCGCACCGAATGAATCTCAGACTTTTTACACATACAGAGTGCAGACAAATGTCACATCACCATCTTCAATAGTAAATATAACAGTGACCAATCAATCAGCTACAATAGGAAATCTGATCCCGGGACAAACATATACATTCCTGATATATACAAAAGCTGCTGATAATGTCACTGAATCTGATCCGGTGTCACTAACTACCTGCACAGGTGAGTACAGCCGCAGTCCTGATCTTATCTCTGTGGTGGGGACACCATGAAAATACTTCTGTCAGTTTGGGAAGAGAGTGTCCCTTCAAAAGTACTTATTGTTTTGCCAAGGTGTATCAGATAAAGATGGTTTGTTTTTTATGATATACATAGAACTATTTTTTTATTAAACACGCGTTCACTAGTCTGAAGGTCGTGAAGAAAATTCCCTAATTTTTAGGGACTTGTTAATGACTGGAATGGTACCACTGTTAAAGAGAGTTTAATAAGACTCATGGCCACTCATTACAATTAGAAGAAAAGAGGTTTAACCTTAAACTACGTAGAGGGTTCTTTACTGTAAGAGCGGCAAGGATGTGGAATTCCCTTCCACAGGCAGTGGCCTCAGCGGGGAGCATTGATAGCTTCAAGAAACTATTAGATAATCACCTGAATGACCGCAACATACAGGGATATGTAATGTAATACTGACATATAATCACACACATAGGTTGGACTTGATGGACTTGTGTCTTTTTTTAACCTCACCTACTATGTTACTATGTAACTATGTATTGGCGTAGGGCCAATATGGTGCCTATATTTAAAAAGGGAACAAAGTCTTTACCAAGTAACTATAGACCTGTTAGTTTAACTTCTATAGTCGGGAAGATACTGGAGAATTTCATAAAAGACCACATAGACGCGTTCTTGCTAAGAAAAAAAATATTTTAAGCAACAGACAGCATGGGTTCATGAAAGACAGAAGTATTCAAACAAACCTGGTTTTTTTTTATGAAGAGGTAAGTAAAACCTTGGACAGAGGGGTGGCTGTGGACGTGGTTTACTTGGACAGAGGGGTGGCTGTGGACGTGGTATACTTGGACAGAGGGGTGGCTGTGGACGTGGTATACTTGGACAGAGGGGTGGCTGTGGACGTGGTATACTTGGACAGAGGGGTGGCTGTGGACGTGGTATACTTGGACAGAGGGGTGGCTGTGGACGTGGTATACTTGGACAGAGGGGTGGCTGTGGACGTGGTATACTTGGACAGAGGGGTGGCTGTGGACGTGGTATACTTGGACAGAGGGGTTGCTGTGGATGTGGTATACTTGGATTTTGCAAAAGCATTCGATAAGGTTCCCCACACACAGCTTATGTGTAAGGTAAAGTCTACAGCCTTGGAAAGATCAATTTGTAAATGGATAGAAAACTGGCTAAAAGACAGAATTCAGAGAGTAGTGGTTAATGATTCTTACTCTGAATGGTCTCAGGTTATCAGTGGTGTACCCCAAGGTTCAGTGCTGGGACCCTTACTTTTTAATATATTTATAAATGATATTGGGTCTGGGATTAAAAGTACCATTTCAGTCTTTGCAGATGACGCCAAGCTATGCAGTGGAATAACGTCCTTACAGGATGTCTCCAATTTACAAGCCGACCTCAATGCTCTGTCTAATTGGGCGACTATGTGGCAGATGAGGTTTAATGTTGATAAATGTAAAGTTCTGCACTTGGGGGCTAAGAATGTGAATAATACATGCTAGGGGGAGTACAACTGGGGGAATCCATAGTGGAGAAGGATCTGGGAGTTTTGGTAGATCATAAGCTCAGTAATAGCATGCAATGCCAACCTGCGGTTTCCAAAGCGAGCAAAGCAGGGCTGGTGCAAGGATTTTTGACACCCTAGGCAAAACCTTATTTTGCCGCCCTCTTGGCTCTGCCCCTTGACTCTGCCTATTGACTCCACCCCCTTTGCCCTGCCCATGTATATGCATACCTCCCAACTTTTGAACTTGAGAATGAGGGACACTTTAGGGAGACAGTGACCTGCGGCACGCTAACTACGTGGGTGTGGCCAAACATGATCATGGGAGGGGCTTAAGGGCCATGGTTAAACAAAACCTGGGCTTCCTTGTACCTAGCCTACCTCAGACCTAACCTACTGCCTTCTCCCTCCTCCTATGGGATATAAACAGCAGGCGGAGGATGTGCAGCAGGCGAGCCGGCAGGCAGGTAGACCAGGAAGCAAGGCCGCTGTTAGAAATCCTGGGGCCCCATAGCTGAGTATCGGCCAGTTAAACAGAAACCGGTTGATATTCAGCCAGTGTGTATAGAAATCCTTCCAACAGAAGTTGGTCTTGTGCGGAAAACCAGCAGCCGATTGGCATCTGATCAGTGCTCACAGCCAATGGCTGTGAGCACTGATCAGTATGTTCCGGGGGGGGGGCAGGCATAATACAATAGCTCAGCAGGGAAATCGCTGTACTAACATCACATAGTTAGTACAGTGAGCGCCTCAGGTTTTTTTTTTATTCAGCCCACTGGGTTGAACGAAAAAAAACACTACCTGTGTGCACCAGGCTTTAGGATGTATTTCACTGTCCTTCAATAATCATCATTATCACCATGATTATCACACAGTACAGGTGCTGTGGCTGAAAACACTTGTACTGTGTGCCTATCATGATGGTAATGTTGATGATCACATTTCCCTGCATCATAGGCAACAGCCAGGGCATGGGGGCAAGGTGTGTGCATGTGCTGAACCCTTTCTGGGACTTCTCTGCAGTATCCCTCCTGCTGGCTGACTGCTGGGTCTGTTTATCACTGATGAAGAGGTGGATGGACACAGACTTGCAGCTTCTCTGACTGCTGCACTGATCGCTGCCAGCGTGCCATTAGCCTGCCACTGTCCTTCTGCCACTGAATTTCTTGGCTGGGGTCCGCACTCTCCTCACCAACTTGCTGAAGGGGGCAGGCAGTGAGAAAGCCGATATCACTCCGCCGGTGGCAGCAAGGACTGGAAGCCGGAACTTTAATGCGGCGCTGGTTGTTGGGTGAGTCCGTCCGAAAAATAAAAAAAAGTCCCTCCATCTAAAGTCTCTCCTGGGCCCCTCTGGATGAACTGCGTGCCTCCCCCAGCCCAGGGAATATGACAGCATCTTAGTAATTTATACTACTTATCAGTAGCCCTGCCCAGAAGCCAAACAGCGCCCCTTAGTGGTGTGCGCTCTAGGCCGGCGCCTACCTTGCCTATCGGTAGTGCCCGGCCCTGGAGCAAAGTCCTTTATTGTATTAGGAGAGGCAGTGCCGGGACAAGGTCATCTGGTGCCCAGGGCAAAGATGGAAAACTGCACCCCCCCCCCCCCCCCCGCCGCTGTGAAAGCTACAATGCCTACAGATGATGGGATCTATACTGGGAATTTGTTAAATACTAGTATTGGCAGCGATCAGTGACTTAGGCGCGGTTCACACTGGGGAAACTTGTCACGCCCCATTCAGTACAATGAAACCATTCTAATCGGACCAACAAGACACAGCACATCAGGGCACATCAGGGCACAGGTCACAATACACGAGGGCACAGCACATCAGGGCACAGCACATCAGGGCACATCAGGGCACAGCACATCAGGGCACAGGTCACAGTACATCAGGGTACAGAGCCCAGCACATCCAGGTACAGCACACCAGGCCACATCAGGGTACAGCACATCAGGGTACAGAGCCCAGCACATCAGGTCACAGTACATTGGGGCACATGACATTAAGGCACAGCACATGGGGGCACAAGGCACATCGGGGCACATCAGGGCACAGGGCACATAGGACATCAGGGCACATAGCACATTAGGGCACATCCGGGCACATAGCACATCAGGGCATGGGGCACATAGCACATCAGGGCACAGGGCACATCAGGGCACAGCACATCAGGGTACAGAGCACATCAGGGTACAGAGCACATCAGGGCACAACAGATCAGGGTACATGGCACAGCACATCAGGGTACAGGGCACATCAGGGTACAGAGCACATCAGGGCACAACACATCAGGGTATAGGGCACAGCACATCAGGGTACAGGGCACATCAGGGCACATAGCACATCAGGGCACGGAGCACATCAGGGCACGGAGCACATCAGGGCACGGGGCACATCAGGGTAAGGAGCACATCAGGGCACATGGCACATCAGGGCACGGGGCACATCAGGGCACATGGCACATCAGGGCACAGGGCACAAAGCACATCAGGGCACGGAGCACATCAGGGCACGGAGCACATCAGGGCATGGGGTACATAGCACATCAGGGCACGGGGCACATCAGGGCACAGCGCATCAGGGTACAGAGCACATCAGGGTACAGAGCACATCAGGGTACAGAGCACATCAGGGCACAACACATCAGGGTACAGGGCACAGCACATCAGGGTACAGGGCACATCAGGGTACAGAGCACATCAGGGCACAACACATCAGGGTATAGGGCACAGCAGATCAGGGTACAGGGCACATCAGGGCACAGCACATCAGGGCATGGAGCACATCAGGGCACGGAGCACATCAGGGCACGGGGCACATCAGGGTAAGGAGCACATCAGGGCACATGGCACATCAGGGCACGGGGCACATCAGGGCACATGGCACATCAGGGCACAGCACATCAGGGTACAGAGCACATCAGGGTACAGAGCACATCATGGGGCACAACACATCAGGGTACAGGGCACATCAGGGCACATAGCACATCAGGGCACGGAGCACATCAGGGTAAGGAGCACATCAGGGCACATGGCACATCAGGGCACGGGGCGCATCAGGGCACATGGCACATCAAGGGCACGGGGCACAAAGCACATCAAGGCACGGAGCACATCAGGGCACGGAGCACATCAGGGCATGGAGCACATCAGTGCATGGGGCACATCAGGGTACATGGCACATCAGGGCATGGGGGACATCAGGGCACATGGCACATCAGGGCACAGGGCACATCAGGGCACGGCGCACATCAGGGCACATGGCACATCAGGGCACGGGGCACATCAGGGCACGGAGCACATCAGGGCACGGAGCACATCAGGGCACGGGGGCATATGGCACATCAGGGCACATAATGGCACATGATGGGGCACATGGCACATTATGGGGCACATCAGGGCACATCATGGGGCACATCATGGGGCACGTCAGGGCACATCAGGACACATCATGGGGCACATCAGGGCACATCATGGGGCACGTCAGGGCACATTATAGGGCACGTTAGGGCACATTATGGGACACATCAGGGCACATCATGGGGCACATCATGGGGCACATCAGGGCACATCATGGGGCACGTCAGGGCACATTATAGGGCACGTCAGGGCACATTATGGGACACATCAGGGCACATCATGGGGCACATCAGGGCACATCATGGGGCACATCAGGGCACAACATAGGGCACATAGCACATTAAGGGCACATTGTTTACTAGCCTGCATGCAGAGCAGCGCTGGAAGCATCTGTGATAAGTTCTCTCATGTCACGCTGCTCCCCGGCGGCCCCTCCTCTCTTCTCGTCCATCCCAGATGATGTCACAAGCAAATAGGGAAGGACGAGAAGAGAGGAGGGGCCGCCAGGGAGCAGCGTCACATGAGAGAGAGAACTTATCACAGATGCTTCCAGCGCTGCTCTGCATGCATCTCGATCTACCCGTCAGGCGCCAGCTGTCGGCGATTGACGGGTAGATCCTCCAATGCAGGACAGAAACTGCCTGATAAGGAAGTGAGAGGCGGGGCGGGGCTGGTCTCAGGCTTGTGCCGAGTGCAGGAGCGCACTCGGCACATGTTAAAAATGATCAATTTTCGCTAGGCCGGCGTTGTAAACTCTGGATAGGTAGCAGGAATTTTTACAACACGGTTCACTGGCGCTTCTATTGCGCCCCTCTTCCTCCAGTAAATGGTCCCGCCCAGGGCATCCGCCCCTTCCGCCCCCCCCTTGTACCGGCCCTGAGGAGAGGTATGGACTATGGAGAGAGAGAGATATCATTTTGCCCCCCTGTACAAATCAGTAGTAAGACCTCATCTGGAATATGCAGTTCAGTTTTGGGCTCCAGTTCTCAAAAATGATATCGGGGAACTGGAGAAAGTGCAGAGAAGGGCAACCAAACTTATAAGAGGCATGGAGGAGCTCAGCTATGAGGAAAGATTAGAGGAACTGAATTTATTCTCCCTTGAGAAGAGGAGATTAAGGGGGGATATGATCACTATGTATAAATATATAAGGGGTCCATATTGTGAACTTGGTGTTGAGTTATTCACTTTAAGGTCATCACAGAGGACAAGGGGGCACTCTTTACATCTAGAGGAAAAGAGGTTTCATCTCCAAATACAGAAAGGTTTCTTCACAGTAAGAACTATGAAAATGTGGAGTAGGCTCCCACCAGAGGTGGTTCTGGCCCGCTCAGTAGATTGCTTTAACAAAGGCCTGGAATCTTTCCTAAATGTACATAATATATCTGGGTACTAACATTTATAGGTAAAGTTGATCCAGGGAAAATCTGATTGCCTCTCGGGGTGTCAGGAAGGAATTTTTTCCCCTGCTGGAGCAAATTGGATCATGCTTTGCTGGGGTTTTTTGGCTTCCTCTGGATCAACTGTGGGTATAGGATTGGGTATATGGGATTGTTTGATATTTTTTATTTATTAGTTTACTTTTATGGTTGAACTGGATGGACTTGTGTCTTTTTTCAACCTGACTAACTATATAACTATGTAACTATGTTACTACTATGCTCTATGTGACTGTTACTACTATGCTCTATGTGACTGTTACTACTATGCTCTATGTGACTGTTACTACTATGCTCTATGTGACTGCTACTACTATGCTCTATGTGACTGCTACTACTATGCTCTATGTGACTGCTACTACTATGCTCTATGTGACTGTTACTTCTATGCTCTGTTACTTTGCCGGACTGTATTTAACCGTAATCTGCTGATAAGTCCTCTGGTGTAAAGTGTACCTCTGTTTTGTTTTTGTATTGTTGTACAAATCTTATAAAAACGCTATTGATTAAAAAAATGTGTATCAATATTGTATCCCCTCTTAACCACTTAAGGACTGAGCCTCTTTCTGAGATTTGTTGTTTACAAGTTAAAAACATTTTTTTTGCTAGAAAATTACTGAAATTGATACCCAACATGTCACATTTCAAAATTGCGCCCGCTCGTGGAATGGCGACAAACTTTTACCCTTAAAAATCTCCATAGGCGACGTTTAAAAAATTCTTTAGGATCAATGTTTTGAGTTACAGAGGAGGTCTAGAGCTAGAATTATTGCTCTCACTTGTCCGATCACGGAGATACCTCACATGTGTGGTTTGAACACTGTTCTCATATGCAGGCGCTACTCACGTATGCGTTCGCTTCTGCACGTGAGCTCGGCGGGACGGGGCACGTTTAAAAAAATTTTTTTTTCTTATTTATTTTATCTTTTATTTTTAATTTTTACACTGTTCTTTTTAAAAAAAATGTGTCACTTTTATTCCTATTACAAGGAATGTAAACATCCCTTGTAATAGAAAAAAAGCATGACAGGATCTCTTAAATGTGAGATCTGGGGTCAAAAAGACCTGATCTCAAATTTACACTAAAATGCAATAAAAAATAAATAAAAAAATATGTCATTTGAAAAAAAAAGTCTCTTTAAGAGCAATGGGCGGAAGTGACGTTTTGATGTCGCTTTCACCCTGCAATGGAATGGAGACAGGTGGGGGCCATCTTCCCCTCACTCGTCTCCATACCCAGTAAGGAGAACCATCCGATCGCCTCCGCCGCTACCGACAGCTCCAGTAAGCGGCGGAGGGCACCAGAGAGTGGCGGGAAGGGGGGCCCCTCTCCCGCCGCCAATAAAAGTGGTCTCGCAGCGAATCCGCCACAGAGACCACTATTATCTGAAACCGGACCGCCCGCTGAAGAAGAGGATACCAGGGTTATGGCAGCTAACTGCTGCTATAACAACGATATTCCTCTTCAAAGTTAGGACGTATATCGGCGTGCGGCGGTCTAGAAGTGGTTAAAGTGGTTGTAAATATACAGAGTGAAGTGACTGGCTTCAGGTGATACACAGAGATGAAAGAAATCATCTTATATAAGTTGTACCACTTTAACTGCAGTCTTCTCCTCTATACAGCCCTTCAAAATGCAGAATGTTTAAAGCTTGTGTGAGCTTTCAGAAAGCTTGGGGTGGTGAGGTGAAGTTACACTCTGCAGAGCTCAGTGAGAGCTGATTGACACAGCAACAGAGCTGAGGCTGTCAATCACATGCTGTGTGCTGGAGCTCCCTCCCCTGTCACCTTTTTATCTCTTGGTGTCAGGAAAAGTTATCAGAAGTGACTCATGCAGACAGCAGAGGAAGGAGGCAGCAGACAGAAATCACACTTAGAGCTCTGAATTGAGGGATACGCTTTATTCATATTTCATATCTGTTTACAATCACTGTCTTTGTCTCTTTTTCCAGGGAGAACAAGTTTAATGTTGCCCACTGCGCACTCTGAGCACAGAGACCGGGCTGCCAATGACAGCTCTCGGTCCAGAATACCGATCGGCAGCTGGTGGGACCAGCTCCTGATCATGTGATCACTGTGACAGCCAATCACATTGGTCACATAATCGCCAATGTTCGCCAGGGGTTCAGAGCTTTTTAAAGGGTTGCTGGGCAGGAAGGGGTTAAACAAAAAAATATTTGATCATTGGTTGAAAACAATTGAAATCACCAACTCCATTGTGGTTTAAAGGTAAAATGTGAAGGTTTTTGAAGAAATACTAAAATGTTCTTGCAGCTTAAATAATTCAATTTAAATTCATTGTGTTTCCAGTTCCCGGACAAGCTGTGGGTGTCACAGTGAACAATTACCAGTCGGTGAATTCTCTGGTGGTGAACTGGACGGCACCATCAGGAATCGTGTCCATTTATAATGTCACCATAACAGGAGATGTAAATGGAACATTACAGAATACATCTACACAAGTGACCTTCACTAACTTACTACCAGGAAGGAATTATTCCGTCACTGTACAGACAATCAGTGGGAGCTGCAACAGTCCAATCACTCCAGCAATCACAGAGGCCACATGTGAGTATGATCCACGAGTGATCCCTGTTATCTATTTACCATCAAAGAAATTTTCATAACTGTGAAAGTGTGATCAATAAACAATGGCACTTACAAGATAAGACTCTCTTTGTATTGCTTCCTTTGTGTGAAATCCCTGGTGTTCCTGCCAGTACTTCTGCTTTCCTATTAACACTGACCACACTAAGCATGAGAGCACAACGTGGTCAGTTGTCTAGCTGTGCTGAGAACTCAACCTGCTCTCCTCCAATGATCAGATTTGTGCTGACCCCCCCCCCCCCCCCCACACACACACACACACACACACGCACAACCATTCACTGGGAAGATCAGTGTGCTGCTGTTTCTCCTCCATTTATAGCTGGCTTACCTCTAACTATTCTTTAAATGCTCTCGCTCTCCTCCTACCCACCCTGCATACTCTGTATAGAAAAGGTCTGTGTACTTAATCCTCTGTACTTTAATCCACTCCGGTGATTCAGCATCTCTGGCTGTGAATTTCAGAAATCAGAACTTCCCCCATAGACTCCCAACGACCCAGCCATTGTTGGCACTTCCTCCTCTCCCCTGCAGCAGCCACTTACTGACACCGGGAAGCTGGAGGTGCAGGATCATGCTTGGAGTGGATTAAAAATTGGTAAATACACAGATCTTTTTCAAACAGGTTAGGTAGGATAGGTGGGGGGGGGGGTGGAATTTTTTTTTAGGAAAGTTAGACTTAAAGGGGTTGTAAACCCTCGTGTTTTTTCATCTTAATACATCCTATGCATTAAGGTGAAAAAACACCTGGCAGTGACCGGCCCCCCAGCCCCCCCGTTTAACTTACCTGAGCCCTGGAACTTCACCCACAGGGACGCGCTGTCTCTCTGCCCGGGGTTCTTGGCTCTTGATTGGATAGATTGATAGCAGCACGGCCATTGGCTCCCGCTGCTGTCAATTTAAATCCAATGACGCGGGCGCCGGGGGAGCGGGGCCGAGTCCTGCATTTGGTGGCTATGGACTCCAAATGCTGGACTCAGGATCGCGCCTGCAAAGTAATCTCCAGGGAGAACGCTTCTCCTAGGGGGTTATCTGATTTGGGGAGGAGCCGTGAGAGCCACCGGGGGACCCCAGAAGATGAGGTTCGGGGCCACTCTGTGCAAAACGAGCTGCACAGTGGTGGTAAGTATGATATGTTTGTTATTTATTTATTTTTTTAAACAAACCCTTACAATCACTTTAAGCTGAACATTGATGTGTCGAAATTTGCCCAGTTCAGCAGGAACTGAGTGAATTTTGCATTAACAACACTTGCTAGACGCCTCCTCTGTGTTGGTTTTCTACTCTATGGATTTTTGTATTATCATCTCGGGTAGTAACTCTTTCTAAATGCATCTCAAACTGGCTGTAAAGACCATCGGGGGGAGTTTGCGGTGCTATTGCAGCATGTTTACATTGAGATCAATAGAAGCGTTAGGGGAGCGGTAAAGCCTGGCAAATTTATGACGCAATGCAATGTCCACACAAACATGTTATTGTGATTTTTATTTTGTCTTCATTTTGAGTGTAATTATAATTTAATAAATTTCTTGTTGGGATTAATAAAATATTCTGAATCTGAAAATAGGTTAAAGATACACATTTTTTACACAGGTTACTCAGCATAAGTAGCGGGGGGGGGGGGGGGGGGGGGCATAGTTAGTGTTAGGTAGGAAAGTGTAACTAAAGGCAAAACTTTTTTTTTTTCTGTTTGGATAGAATATGATTGGGTTATAACCTCTCTCGTTTTTTGTCTTTTTGTGCTCCGTTGAGGAGATTTCCCTTCACTTCCTATCCCATAGCCAAAACATGAAAATGAGAAAGTGAGTGGTTCCCAAGGTGTCCACAGAACTAGTGTCCCCATTGGAAGATTTTCTCCTCTATTAATATTCTGGTGTCAACCCAAAATTTGGGATTTTCTTTTAGTTTCACTTTTGATGATAAAAGTAAACAGGACAGATAGAAGGAGAATCTCCCTAACAGGGACACAGCAATAAAAACTTGACAGGGGCCCTAATCCCTCTCCACTCCATCCAAAACTAGAAGAAAAAAAAAATTGCCTTTAGTTACACTTTAAGAATTATGTAGATGGTAAAGGATTTTTTGAAGCCAGGACCTGTACAGAAATGAGAATGATCACACTGCTATGGGAAGAGGCCCAGATGTACACAGGTGTATAGTAAAGTAAAGTGCACCTCTCTTCACTGTACATATCCAACCATGTTTATAGAAATGGAAAATAGAGCTTCTTCTTCCCAGGATTTGATACATAATTCCACGTTACCGTTTACTTTATGCTGTACTAACTACTGCATAGTTAGTACAGCGGCTCTGACCAGAGCTTTTCAATCAAACCACCGGGTACCAAGCTTAAGAAAGCCTGGTACCCGCTGGGTTGAACAAAACAAAAGCTCTGGTCGGAGCCGCTGTACTAACTATGCAGTAGTTAGTACAGCGATCTCCTCTGCTGTGCTGTTGTTTTCTGAAAGGGGGACAGTCCCCCCGCCAGAACACTCCAATCAGCACTCTCTGCCATTGGCTGAGAGCGCTGATCTGGAGTCAGTCAGCTGCTGGTTTTCCAGCATGCTCATCAGACAGATGATCGGCTTTTGTCGGACAGGGTGCCATACACACGGGCCAAATGTCAGCCTTTATTTTGAACCGGCTGATGTCTCCTGACATTCGGCCCGTGTGTACGGGGCATTTGGCTCACTTCCCCTCACCTCACTTCACTCTTTAGTAAATGAGGCCTGATGCCTTCCTCTTCATTCTGATTGCATTGTGCTGTTCTGCCTGCTGTCTCTCCCCACCATTAATACAACTATTGTCTCTTTTAAGTGTATTTTCTATTTTCTTTTTGCAGATCCGACTCCACCAGGAAACATCACTTTTATTACAATCCTGACAAACACCACCACATTATCTTGGGTAGAGCCTGTAAACATGGCCGGGGTGACAAAGTCATATAATATAACTTATTATTGGAATGCTTCTTCCCCCATCACTGTGACAAGTAACTCTCTAAATGTCAAACTTTCAAGTCTGAAATCTGGGAGTAATTACACCATTACTGTGGTGACAGTTGGAGTCCGAGGGTATTTGAGCTCGCCTGTCAGCAGATCTGTGTTTACACGTAAGTTCTTACCATCTGTCAGGATGCTAACTTTGCCAATGTGTACCCTCTAACTACACTTAAAGCGATACCCAATGGGAAGTGATAGACCTACCTGAGAAGTGGAGACTAACAGCCGGTTCTTAGTAGGGCAGAATACCATGGAACAGGTTAGATCTGGGTGCTGGATCTACAGAATAGAAACCACGCTGGAGCAAACTGGAAGAGGGGGGCCCCAGAAACTGAGAAAGGAAAGAAAGCCCAATGCATCCCGTTGTGCATGATTTTTCCAGGGACATCTGCAGAGGATCCTGTACTGATACAAGACTTGGGACTAATTACACAGATTGTTGGTGCTTTTTCTTTAGTGCAGACAGTGTTAAGAGTTTATTTGTTACAGTTCTATGATCATTCTGGAATGGATAAGACCTGGGAGTGGGGTCAGGACTCACTGAAGTAGGAAGAGGGTACCATATGAGGGCAAATAACACAGGATCTCCCAGGAGTCTAAGAGTCAACCATTATTCAGTAGGAACCCCCTCCTTTCACTGCATGCTGATCAATGGCCACAACCCCCAAGTTCACATTGATCTGAAAAATACAGACCACTAGTCAGAGGTCACTAGGAACAGTCCAGAGGTCAGGGCTGGCTGTGGGCACAGATGGTCAGGAGCAAGCCAGAGGCCAGGATGGGCAAGGGACATGGATAACCAGGAACAAGCCAGAGGTCAGGATGGGCAGGGTACATAGATAACCAGGAACAAGCCAGAGGTCGGGATGGGCAGAGGACATGGATAACCAGGAACAAGCCAGAGACCAGGATGGGCAGGGTGACATGGATAACCAGGAGCAAGCCAGAGGCCAGGATGGGCAAGGGACATGGATAAACAGGAACAAGCCAGAGGTCAGGATGGGCAGGGTACATAGATAACCAGGAACAAGCCAGAGGTCGGGATGGGCAGAGGACATGGATAACCAGGAACAAGCCAGAGGTCAGGATGGGCAGGGGACATGGATAACCAGGAGCAAGACAGAGGTCAGGATGGGCAGGGGACATGGATAACCAGGAACAAGCCAGAGGTCAGGGTGGGGAGGGGACATGAATAACCAGAGGTCAGGATGGGCAGGGGACATGGATAGCCAGGAACAAGACAGAGGTCAGGGTGGGCAGGGGACATGAATAACCAAGAACTATCCAGAAGTTGGTACACTGAAATCAATTGAAGATGCAGCCGACAACCAGGACCTAGCTAGAAGTTGGTACACAACAATCAATGGAGGAATCAGGCTGGATAGCAGGAAGGTGTACCAGGCTTGGCGGCCAATTTGCAAAAGTATTGCTTGGACAGCGAGCTGGGAGCTGCACCAAGTTTATATAGAAGGGACAAGATGAAGGAGCTACTATGACAGGGAATGGTCACCACTCCAGGGACAGGGATTGGCTGTGTGCTGTCGAGAGTTGATTGCCACCATGATTGGATGCAGCTGCCATCCTCTGGGTAAAACACAGAAATGCGGGATCAAGGAAGGTAAGTAGCAATGACACCATCTCTGTTAGGAGCCAAATTACTGCTGATACCATTGTAGTTGGTAGACCACCAATGTAGTGCTATTAAAGCATTAATATAATACTCAGAAGACGTTTTTTATTTTTTTCCCAACATAAGAGAATCATTACCACTAGTGTATCCATCCAAGAGTGGTCTCAGGACTTCCCTTTATTGTCCAAGACAGCTGGATCAATCATTGAGGGGTGGGAAGGCTACAGAGGCCTCTCATTCAAAGGCCAGGTGGCAACAAGCCAGAAGTCACGATGGGCAGCAGACATGGATAACCAGAAAATAGCCAGAAGTTAATACATAGTAATCAATGCATGGTATAGGCTGGAGAGCAGGTAGGCATAGCAAGGGCTTGGCAACTAGCTTGAAAAGGCATGGCTTTGGTAGCGAGAACTGCACCGAGTTTAAATATGGTAGGTAAGAAAAGGAGCCAGTCCAACAGGCTACAGCCTAACAGAAGAAGGAGAGTGCTGCATTAACTGATGCATTAAAGGGGAAGGAGAATGCCGCTGAGACAGGCCGCGCCCATTCAGGGAAAGGGCACCGCTCCGATTGGTTTGCCCTGTCAGGAGATGAGTCCCCCTCTGATTGGACAAGGCTGCCATCCTCTAGGTAAAACCCAGATGTGCATGCGGCCACGTGCCTTAGAGGCAGAGTTAACATTGGATCAAGAAAAGTACGGTAAGTAGAACTGACATCATCTCTATGTTAGGAGACAAATCACTGCTGATGTCATTGAAGCTGGTAGAGCACAAATGTGGCTCAAATAGGGCACATAGATAATACATAGAACAAGTATTTTATTTATATTAGCATCTGAGAATCATTACCACTACTGTGTCCGCCCATGACCAGAAATTTGTAAACTATTTTCCATCTCTGTGTATTATGAGATTAATGTTCTGAGACTATACAGTATAATGCTTCATATTTTTCATAGGAACCACTACAGGGGTCTCTAAATTGCTGTTTATTGTCTCAGACAGATGGAGCAATCAATGATAGGTAGGAGGGCTACTGAGGTCCCTCATTCAAAGGACAGATGGCCTGACATTGCTGGGCTCTGCTATCTACAGTATTCCACTGTTTGGTACTTCTGATGAAGTAAAACCTACTATTAGTCAACCCGAGTGTGTTTATTGCATTCAATTCAATTATTCAATGGACCATTCTCATCAGTTTATTATGATTATTTATTATGATATTTTACTACAAAACAACAAAAAAATACACTCGTATTAATGGGTTTTAATGATAATGTGCTTTTTTTTTCTAGTAATTACATTCCATAAAACTGATATGTTTTTAACTAATAAAAGTTACTTAGTGCTTTAAAAATCCTGTGGTTGAATCCTTTACATTCCTGCCATCTAAAATTGGAAATTGCCCAGAAGTCAAGGTAGACCCTTTAAGCCACATGTATCAAAATTGGTCTGGTTGAGCGGTGACCAGCTGAATATCCATCCATGTATGGCCCCTGTGGTTTTAGAAAAGACGTTCCACCGATCCACTTCTGTACAACCGCCCTGTTGTATTTTCCCTGCTCAATCAGCACTGCAGGTTATGGCCTGAAATGCTGATCAGTGTATTCTGATGGTGGGGAAATCTCCCAATTGTCCATATCAGGTGTGTGGATGGGAGAATCAGGTCAGTCTTTTTTATTCAACCCGCTGGTTGAACGGAAAAAAACTGACCCATTTCTGGCCTGCCTTACACTGATACTATTAGATTGTATCTCCTTCAATGCCATTTAAGTGTTTTTCTCTCTATTATGTGAAGCTCACATGTGTGTATTTCACTTTCTAGAACCATATCCTGTGAACCAGCCACAATACTTTAATGTGACTTCAACATCTGTGTCCTTAAATTGGAGCGCACCGAACGAATCTCAGACTTTTTACACATACAGAGTGCAGACAAATGTCACATCATCATCTTCAATAGTAAATAATATAATAGTGACCAATCAATCAGCTACAATAGGAAATCTGATCCCGGGACAAACATATACATTCCTGATATATACAAGAGCTGCTGATAATGATACTGAATCTGATCCGGTGTCACTAAGTACCTGCACAGGTGAGTACAGCCGCAGTCCTGATCTTATCTCTGTGGTGGGGACACCATGAAAATACTTCTGTCAGTTTGGGAAGAGAGTGTCCCTTCAAAAGTCTTTATTGTTTTGCCAAGGTGTATCAGATAAAGTTGATTAGATTTTTCTGATATACATAGAACTATTTTTTATTTTTTATTAAACACGTGTTCACTAGTCCATGGCAACTTACATTTTTTAATTGACTCCATAGTTTTTGGTTAAAAAGGTTGTATCCCCTGCTTGGACATTTTTACCTACAGGTAAGTCTATAATAAGGCCTATAATAAGGCTTACCTGTAGGTAAAAAAAATAGTGCACGGTTTAGGAGATATTGACCCTGCATGCAGCCGCTGATGTCAGCAGCGCATGCGATCTGCAGGTCCGGCGTATCCTGCCGAACTTGCCGGAACGGAGGACTCCCGCGCAGATTCATGGGAGTGATGTCATCATGGGTGACTCATAGCGCTTGAGCCAGCGATCCCGGAAGAAACACAGAGGGAACATACCAGCTCCCTCCAGTCTGACCTGAATGTGATTGTATTTATATCACTACCTTTTCTAAATATTCCAGTACATTGTGTTTGCTAAGAAACACAAATTTATCTACACTGTACTGCTGAAACCACCAACTGTGGAAGGGGGTTCCACATCCTCACCAATCTAACAGTAAAGAACACCTTATGCAGTTTAGGATTGAACTGCTTCTTGTCCAACTTCATTGTGTCTGGCAAATGCTGTAAAAAATGTATCAATCATTCTAAATATAAAGTAGAAATGTGCAGTTCATTTCGTACCGAATTGATATTCAGACACATTTTTCGTTATTCTGAAGTTCTGAATTACAATAGTAAACAATTTAAACCAATCCGAAATAACAAAACAAAACAATATTCCAAATTTGAATAGTTTTCAGATTGAATTTGAATAGTTTTCAAATCAAATTAGAATTTCCGAAGAGAATAAAATAGAATAGAAAATAAAGGAATTGAATATAAAAGAATAGAAAAGTATTTAAAATAAAGGAATGGAATAGAATAGAATAGAAAATAAAAGAAAGGAATGTAAAAAACAATAGAATAGAAAGAATATAACCATTTCCTAAAATCGAATACAATAAACTTGAATAAAAAATAATAGATTAGAATAGAAAGAAAATAAAAGAATAGAATAGACTACAATAGAAAAGAAGAGAATAGACTAAAATATAATGAATATAGCCATCTTTTGAAATTCAAATTTCTAATAGAATAAATTTAAATAGAAAAGAATAGAACAGAAAATACAATAGAAAATATAAGAATAAAATAGAATAGAAACGAACAGAATAGAAAAAATAAAGAAAAGAATGGAATAGAAAGAATAGAACAATAATCCAAAATTCTAATTTTGAATAGAATAAATTTTAATTCGAATTGAATATAATGTAAAAGAATAGAACAGAAAATAAAAGAATAGAATAGAACAAAAAATAGAATATAATGGATTATAAAGAATATAACCATCTTCCAAAATTTGAATTTCAAATAGAATAAAATCAATTCCTAATGGAATTAAATTTGAAAGCAATTCAAATGAAATTCGATTCACATTTGAATGCAATTCCAATGGAATTTAAATCGATTCAAATTTTTCTAATTCGGTTGAATTGAGTGCAGATTGACCGAATTCGGAAAATTCTAATTGATTGAACAAAGTTAATTCCGAAAACAAATTAAACAAATTTAACTAAACAAATTTATGCAAACTCTGAATTGAAACAAAACGAAACACATTTTTTCGTTCTGCAGATGTCTAAATAGAATGAGTCTTATAAAGCACATAACATTATGAACATTGTATTTCCAGTTCCCGGACAAGCTGTGGGTGTCACAGTGAACAATTATCAGTCGGTGAATTCTCTGGTGGTGAACTGGACGGCACCAATAGGAATCGTGTCCAATTATAATGTCACCATAACAGGAGATGTAAATAGGACATTACAGAATAATTCTACACAAGTGACCTTCACTAACTTATCATCAGGAAGGAATTATTCCGTCACTGTACAGACAATCAGTGGGAGCTGCAACAGTCCAATCACTACAGTGACAGAGGCCACATGTGAGTATGATCCACCAGTGATCCGTGTTATCTGTGTATGATCAGAGTATGAGTAATGTGATTGTGAGGGCTCTGTAAGGCCACAGGTGAGTATTTGTCATGTTTACTTTTTCCAGGTGTGAAAACAGCCACCCAGAGGTGCTCACATGACCTTTTTTATGTTCCACTTTTTACTAAAGACATGTCTTGACCAGCACATTATTATGCCTTTTCTTTAAAAGAGAAGTATTGGATTTTTTATTTTTTAATCATGCTTAGGTAATGTTTGCACCTATAGGTAAGCCTAGAATAAAGCTTACCTATAGGTACTGTAAATATCTCCTAAATGTGCACCGTTTAAGAGATACCTTTATCTCACAAAAGTGAGTACACCCCTCACATTTTTGTAAATATTTTATTAAATCTTTTCATGTGACAACACTGAAGAAATGACACTTTGCTACAATGTAAAGTAGTGAGTGTACAGCTTGTATAACAGTGTAAATTTGCTGTCCCCTCAAAATAACTCAACACAGCCATTAATGTCTAAACGGCTGGCAACAAAAGTGAGTACACCCCTAAGTGAAAATGTCCAAATTGGGCCCAATTAGCCATTTTCCTCCATGGTGTCATGTGACTCATTAATGTTACAAGGCCTCAAGTGTGAATGGGGAGCAGGTGTGTTAAATTTAGTGTTATTGCTCTCACTCTCTAATACTGGTCACTGAAAGTTCAACATGGAACCTCATGGCAAAGAACTCTCAGAGGACCTGAAAAAAAGAATTGTTGCTCTACATAAAGATGGTCTAGGCTATAAGAAGATTGCCAAGACCCTGAAACTGAGCTGCAGCACGGTGGCCAAGACCATACAGCGGTTTAACAGGACAGGTTCCACTCAAAACAGGCCTCGCCATGGTCGACCAAAGAAGTTGAGTGCACATGCTCAGCATCATATCCAGAGGTTGTCTTTGGGAAATAGACATATGAGTGCTGCCAGCATTGCTGCAGAGGTTGAAGGGGGGGGGGTCAGCCTGTCAGTGCTCAGACCATACGCCGCACACTGCATCAAATTGGTCCGCATGGCTGTCGTCCCAGAAGGAAGCCTCTTCTAAAGATGATGCACAAGAAAGCCCACAAACAGTTTGCTGAAGACAAGCAGACTAAGGACATGGATTACTGGAACCATGTCCTGTGCAAGATAAACTTATTTGGTTCAGATGGTGACAAGCGTGTGTGGTGGCAACCAGGTGAGGAGTACAAAGACAAGTGTGTCTTGCCTACAGTCAAGCATGGTGGTGGGAGTGTCATGGTCTGGGACTGCATGAGTGCTGCTGGCACTGGGGAGCTACAGTTCATTGAGGGAACCATGAATGCCAACATGTACTGTGACATACTGAAGCAGAGCATGATCCCCTCCCTTTGGAGACTGGGCCACAGGGCAGTATTCCAACATGATAACGACCCCAAACACACCTCCAAGACGATCACTGCCTTGCTAAAGAAGCTGAGGGTAAAGGTGATGGACTGGCCAAGCATGTCTCCAGACCTAAACCCTATTGAGCATCTGTGGGACATCCTCAAATGGAAGGTGGAGGAGCGCAAGGTCTCTAACATCCACCAGCTCTGTGATGTCATCATGGAGGAGTGGAAGAGGACTCCAGTGACAACCTGTGAAGCTCTGGTGATCTCCATGCCCAAGAGGGTTAAGGCAGTGCTGGAAAATAATGGTGGCCACACAAAATATTGACACTTTTTCCCAATTTGGACATTTTCACTTAGAGGTGTACTCACTTGTGTTTCCAGCGGTTTAGACATTAATGGCTGTGTGTTGAGTTATTTTGAGGGGACAGCAAATTTACACTGTTATACAAGCTGTACACTCACTACTTTACATTGTAGCAAAGTGTCATTTCTTCAGTGTTGTCACATGAAAAGATATAATAAAATATTTTAAAAAATGTGAGGGGTGTACTCACTTTTGTGATATACTGTATTTACTGTATACTGCGCCAATGACGTCATCGGCACATGCACTCTGAATGAATGGCCACCCGTGCAGTTTCTTCAGGGCCCTGTGCCGCAACCGCCGGCTCCCACACGCATGCACGAGAGTGATGTCACGGGGCTCCGGCTGGTCACACAGCCACAGTCCACGGATCCGGACGAAGACGACTATACAGTATAATGCTTCATATTTTTCATAGGAACCACTACAGGGGTCTCTAAATTGCTGTTTATTGTCTCAGACAGATGGAGCGATCAATGATAGGTAGGAGGGCTACTGAGGTCCCTCATTCAAAGGACAGGTGGCCTGATATTGCTGGGCTCTGTTATCTACAGTATTCCACTGTTGGGTACTTCTGATGAAGTAAAACCTGCTATTAGTCAACCCGAGTGTGTTTATTGCATTCAATTCGATTATTCAATGGACCATTCTCATCAGTTTATTACGATTATTTATTATGATATTTTACTACAAAACAGCAAAAAAAATACACTCAAATTAATGGGTTTTAATGATGATGTGCTTTTTTTTCTAGTAATTACATTCCATAAAACTGATATAAAACAATATTATTGCAGCGAAAAATGATAAAAAACAGTCCTTATAGACAAAATTGAAAGATTTCTCGTGGTAAAAGGGAAGCTAATCCTTCTCCATGAAACACCGTTAATCTCCACCTCAGGTACATGAATGCGCTTACCAGAAAAGGTGGACCTCTTAATTACAGGAGGTCATATGAGCATGGGTTCCATAGGAGCTGGATGAATGCTGTGACGCCTCTCCGAATATCCTCTGTGATCACCAAAAATCAGCTCTCCAAACCAGAAGTGAAGCATTTAGACCTCTGGTGCGGTAAGGCATGCAGCAATCCCAAAGATAAAAGGAAAACTTCTAAGTGTATTCCGTTTTATAAACAGTTTATTTCAATAAAATAAAGCATGCGCTACACAGCGCAAGTGAATAGATAAGATTCCAAGTTAAAACAGCCTGTTCGCATCCGAACAGCTGTGAGATGGCAGCGGGTTACATCAGAAGCAAAGCTCCGCCCCTGTACGCGGCGTTACGTCCAATAGGACTTCGTCACCCTCTTTGGGATTGCTGCATGCCTTACCTCACCAGAGGTCTAATTGCTTCACTTCTGCTTTGGAGAGCTGATTTTTGGTGATCACAGAGGATATTCGGAGAGGCTGCACAGCATCCATCCAGCTCCTATGGAACCCATGCTCGTATGACCTCCTGTAATTAAGAGGTCCACCTTTTCTGATAAGCGCATTCATGTACCTGAGGTGGAGATTATTGGTGTTTCATGGAGAAGGATTAGCTTCCCTTTTACCACGAGAAATCTTTCAATTTTGTCTATAAGGACTGTTTTTTATCATTTTGCGCTGCACTAATATTGTTTTATAGTCTGTTACATAGGTTTGGTGAATCCCTATAGTGTTCAGCTTGCACCCGTTTGTATTCTTTAGTTTGCGCTGATTGTTTCTAGTTTATAACATAAAACTGATATGTTTTGAACCAATAAAAGTTATTTAGTGCTTTGATAATCCTGTGGTTGAGTCCTTTACATTCCTGCCATCTAAAATTGGAAATTACCCAGAAGTCAAGGAAGACCCTCTAAGCCGGCCACACATGTATCGAAATTTGTCTGGTTCAGCAGTGACCAGCTGAATTTCGATCCATGTATGGCTCCCCTGTGGTTTTAGAGAAGACATTCCACCGATCCACTTCTGTACAACCTCCCTGTTGTATTTTCCCTGCTCAATCAGCACTGCAGGTTATGGCCAGAAATGCTGATCAGTGTATTCTGATGGTGGGGAAATCTCCCAATTGTCAGAATACAATGACTAAACGGGGGGGGGGGGGGGGGGGGGGGTGTCCCCATCCATATCAAGTGTGTGGATGGGAGAATCGGGTCAGTCTTTTTTATTTCTGGCCTGCCTTACACTGATACTATTAGATTGTATCTCCTTCAATGTAATTTAAGTGATTTTCTCTCTTTTATGTGAAGCTCACATGTGTGTATTCCACTTTCTAGAACCATATCCTGTGAACCAGCCACAATACTTTAATGTGACTTTAATGTCTGTGTCCTTATATTGGACCACACCGAACGAATCTCAGACTTTTTACACATACAGAGTGCAGACAAATGTCACATCATCATCTTCAATAGTAAATAATATAATAGTGACCAAATAATCAGCTACAATAGGAAATCTGATCCCGGGACAAACATATACTAGCGGTGCTATGAGAAACTACCCAGCTCACACCAGAGTTGTGATAGGTTGCTGCCATCAATTTACCATCAATATAGCTTATTGTCATTACCTGTTTTTTTGGGGGGGGGTTTTTGCCATGGTCATCCTTAGACAACCTATAACTAAAAAATCTAAATTTAAAGGAGCTCCATTTTCAATTGCTGCACATATAATTAAGAAACTAGTATACCACCAAAAGAACTCCGACGTGTATTTATCACAGTGCATACTACATTTGTTTCTACACAACCACTCTTGGACATTTTATAGCTATTTGCTCTATTTGGATTCCTCTGCTACAAATTCTCGGAGACCCGTGTGCTTATTTCCAGCTTCTAATGATAAAAGTTTCAGGAATGTTTATATATTTGTAATAAAAAATATCTTTACAAGGAGTCATGGTTTCCAACATGCAGCTGTTATTCTCTGTAGTATTTTTATAGTAAAATGCTGCTATCAATTCAAGGGTCATCAAAAAAAAATAAAAAAAAAAATTGCAAAAGCCAAGTTCTTACCTATGAATGGTGCTCAAGACCAGGGGGTTTATGTAACAAAGCTAGAGAGGGCAAAATGAGTTGCATTTCTGCATAGAAACTTCTAACCTCAGCTTGTTCAATTAAAGTGGTTGTAAACCCTTACAGACCACTTTTTGCCACAGGTAAGCCTATAATAAGGCTTACCTGTAGCTACCCAGGATATCTCCTAAACCTCCACAGTTTAGGAGATATCCCCTGTATTTGCATGTGCCGACGTCATCGGCACATGCACACTGAAGCAAACTGAAGCAATGGCACGTATGTGCCTTTGCTTCAGTTAGACTGTGCCATTACCAGCGGCTCCTTGGTGCATGCGTGGGAGTGACGTCATTGCGGCTCCAGCCAATCACAGCGCCACAGCCGCGATACCCGTAAGTAACCCCCGGGAGTGATGTCGCCGGCCGGTGCTGTGTACGGGTAATGCAGCGAGGGTTTCGATCTCAGGTGAGTATTACATAATGAGCTAGTATGCTATGCATACTAGCTCATTATGCCTTTGTCTTGCAGGTGTTAATTTTTGTTTTTTTTCAAAAGTGAGTTTACAACCACTTTAAGCTTTGGCAATAAAACCTGGAAGCTGATTGGTTTCTATGCAGAAATATGGCTAATTTTGCCCTCTCTAGCTTTAGTAAATCAACCCCACTGTGCCGGTACATGCCAGAGTGAAGGAACCTAAGTATCGCAGAGGCTGTATAGGCCCTTGGAATAAGGTCATCAGCCTCATACCATCTAAAGAAGGCCTTTCAGGTGAAAGAAGAAAACTTACACACCCAGAATATGGTAGAGTTAGCAGCTTTCTACAGACGTTCTCTTGAAACATGCCCCTCAATATCCATAGCCTTTAAGACAAGAAGCAGGATCCGAGACAAAGGGTCTGCCTGAACAAGAAGGGGCCACTGACTCATTTTTACTAAGTACCAGGCTCTATTTGACTACCTTAGAGCTACCATAATGGTGAATATGCTTTTTGACTTAAAGCGGAGGTTCACACAAAAATTGAACCTCCACTTTTTGGAACCCCCCCCCCCCCCCGGTGTCACATTTGGCACCTTTCAGGGGGGAGGGGGGTGCAGATACCTGTCTAAGGTATTTGCACCCACTTCTGGCATAGACTCCCACGAGAGTCTATGCCTCTTCCCGTCCCCACCGCGCTGTCTGCTGGGACACACACGGGTCCCAGAGACAGCGGGGACCAGTTAGGAAGCACAGCGCGACTCGCGCATGGGCAGTAGGGAACCGGGAAGTTAAGCCGCAGCGCTTCACTTCCTGATTCCCTTACAGAGAATGGCGGCGGCAGCACCCGAGGACCGTGGGACAATTCGGTCTCAGGTGCCGACATCGCTGGACCCTGCAGTATTTGTAGCTGCTGACTTTTAAATTTTTTTTTTTCGCGGGACTCCCTCTTTAATCCTCTGTAGGAGGCGTGAATGAAGCTTCCATATGGGAAAACACATACATTAGTGTATATAATGTATATAAAATTTGTCTATATCTACTGCTCTTTATTTGACATCTTACACAAAAAATGATCCCCACTTGACACACAGTAAAGAGTAACTACCAGAATGTTGCACCATTCAATTATCACAATTTCACTCCAAGTCACCTGAAGCCAAATGCCTGAAGTTCAAAAAAATTCTGGAGTGTTTTTTTTTTCTTTTTTTGTAGCTTGAATCGGGCAGATTTGAGCATTTTTTGGCGCACTGTTATTCCTATAGAAATGAATGGAAACGTGCCATTTGCACGTCTTTGTGCGCATTCGTGTGTTTTGTTGTGCATATTTGCCCACTTTTCTGCTCAAATGAAATAAAATAAAATAGTAATAATATATGAATAAATACATGTTATTACACAAATCACAAAAAACCTTTAATAAATAATACATACATAAAATAAATTAATAATATGTAATAATACATAAATAAATAATAATTAACCCCTAACCTTTAAAAAAATATTAAATAAATCATTATTATTAATAATAATAATAATAATAATAATAATAATACAAAATAATAATAAACAAACACCTAAAGTAAATTACTATAATAATAATAATTATATTTATTTTGTGTTAGGGTTAAGTTATTTATTATTATTATTATTATTATTTTGCTTTTTAAGGGTTAGGGGTTAATTATTTATTTATCATTACTTAGTATTAATTTATTGAATTTATTTATCTATGATTATTTTTATTTATTTGTGTATTTCATATTTATTTATTCATTTATTATTATTATTATTATTATTAGTAGTAGTAGTAGTAGTAGTAGTAGTAGTATTAACACCCTAAAAAAAAAAATTATAAATCATAAATAACCCTAACCCTAACATTAACTCTAACCCTTACCCTAAAGAATAAATAAATAATAATACATGAATAATTATAATTAAAACAAAAATAGAAAGCTAATGGAAAAGCTGAAATGCCTACCAACAAATGATGCAACAGATGATAGTTTCTCTATTGGCTAATAAAAAAACGCCAAAGCTCAAAAACGCTGTATAAAAAAAAGTGCAAGTCGCGCAGAAAAATGCACCAGAATCGCACAGAAAAATGCCGGAAAAACGCTCAAAGACGCTACGCTCAGGTGTGAATGCAGCCTCATAAATGCCCCTTGGTGGTGCCACTACTGCAGTAGTACAAACTTTTTTATGTGTTGCTGCAGACATAGAAAGCTTTACAGTGTTGTTAGAGAACACAAGAACCCAAGTGTGTAAAGATGATGTATGATGATGGTTCTGGCCTGTGCTCCATATACATCAGAGTCGGCTGCAACAGTTGCATCGGGAAGGAATATAAAAGATAAAAACATTTCATTGCCCATGTGCAGTATGTGTGGAAGAAATACAGCATTAGTTTAACACATGTTATTAGTTGTTTTCTTTTTATTAAAATTACACTTTTCTTCCTGTGTTCATTTTTTTCTCATTCTCCTTTTCTGTTTCCCAGATCCTACTCCACCAGGAAACATCACTTTCAATACAATTGCAGCAAACAGCATCGCATTGTCCTGGGTAGAGCCAGAAAATATGTTCAATCTGGTAATGTCTTACAATATAACTTATGGGAATACATCTTCTTCTCTCATCATTTGGGCCCAAACAAGCTACACAAACAGTACCACCCTTCAGAGCCTGACTTCCGGAACTAATTACACCATTTCTGTGATGACAGTCGGAGTTCGGGGGTATCAGAGCACGCCTGTCACCAGATCTGTGTATACAAGTAGGTAGCAAAAACAAGAAATCCTGTAATTGTTATGTCTATATCTTATTACAATTAAAGCTATTATTATCTTTACTTTATAGAGCCATGGCCCGTGTCAACTCTGAACTTTGTTAATGTGACGTCAGATACTGTGATATTAAATTGGAGCAAACCGCTTGAGTATCAGAACACATACCGCTACAGAGTGCAGACAATTGTCACATCATCATCTACACTGATAAGTAATACAATGGTGAATAATGAATCAGCTACAATAAGCAATCTGACATCGGGAGAAACATACACATTCTTTGTATATGTAAGAGCTGCTGATAATGTCACTGAATCTGACCCTGTGAACAGAACTACATGCACAGGTGAGTAAAGAATGCTTGTTTAATAAATCACAGAAACAACATGTTTTTTAAAGAGTAATATGTTATATATCATATTCAAAAGGCAAAATGTGTGTAAAAAAAAGGATTTTTAATACAGCTTACCTGTAAAATCCTTTTCTTGGAGTACATCACGGGACACAAAGCGGCCATAGTAATTACTATGTGGGTTATAAGCCACCTATAGGTGAATGGACACTGGTACACTCAAAGACAGAAAGTCCCCCTGTATATAACCTCTCCCATACTGGGAGCACCTCAGCTTTGTAACCAAGCAATATACTTTTATCCCAACAAGAGGGGAGGGACCTCTGTGTCCCGTGATGTACTCCAAGAAAAGGATTTTACAGGTAAGCTGTAATAAAGGGTCTCTTTCTTTTTCCCCTTTGATCTCACGTAAATGCTCACCTATCCGGACCCTAAGGGGTCTCTTGGTTTTGCCGATATATATCTTTGGGCACGGACAGGTGAGCATATAAATTACTCTACTGGTTGCACAGTTTATAAGATTGCGGATCTCGAACAGCTGCTGTCCATGAGCATCATGGAAAGTTGCTGTTCTGTCCACAAATGGGCAGATTTGGCACCGGTTGCACGGGAACATTCCTTTGCTCCTGGGATACTCGGATAGGCAGTCGGAGCTCGGCTCCCTTACAAATTTCCGAATGGATTAAAATGTCACCTAGATTTTTGGCCCTTTTGGCCACCAAGTTGGGCGAAGTTTCCACAATGTCCTTCATGCCTGGGCTATTGAGTAAAATACACCAGTGTTTTTCTAGGATATTTCGTACCGACTCCCACTGGGCACCGTAGGAAGTGATCATTCTTACCGGGCCGGGGTCTGTGTGTTTTTTCATTTTAGGTTTAAGTTTCAAATCGAGCAAACTTTCTCTATTCCTGCATGCTGCTTTAGCTCTGGCTCTTCGAATCTGGCCATGAGAGTACCCCCTTTCCCGGAATCTTTTATATAGATCAGCATTTTCCCTCTTAAGATCACTTTTTCGCGTGCAGTTCCTTTTAATTCTTAGGAATTGCCAACCGGGATCCCATTTTTGTGCCAGGGTGGGTGATGACTGTCACCCCTTAGGAGGGTATTGGCCGATGTCTCTTTACGAAAAGTGCGTGTGCATAGTTTTCCGCTCTCAGAAGAGATCAGTAAATCAAGGAAGGGTATTTGTTTTTCATCGACCACATAAGTTAGATGAATATTGCGATCGTTTTAATTTAAAAGGTTTATGAAGGTGTGTACTTCCTCTTTGGTGCCTTTCCAGATAACGAGTACGTCATTTATGTACCTCAGCCACGTGTGTTCGTGGTCTGAGTACATAGGTGACGTAAATACGTCCTCCTCTTCCCATAATCCGAGGTGGAGGCACGCATATGCTGAACTTCTCACTTACCATTCCTCGGCGCAGGATATTGCTGGAACAGACAGAACAAATCTTCGCCCATCACAGCGAGCATGTCATAGTAGACCTTCAAGGACTGGGTCCCTTGTATATGGGGTTCCTCTCCCTTGGACCTGTATAGCACCCTGCCAGACAACCTTCCATTTATGATAAATGTAACCAAGGTGTCGGAACCCATGGTCCAGCCCTCAAAAGAGGACCGTTACAGACAAAACCTTGGTCTTCTTCCTCGAGGCTCACTTTGCCTTTTTTAATAGCACTTTGAATGGATCCGATCGCAAGGCATAGCCCTGTGATTCTTCAAGAATCCTTTTAACGGAGCTTATTTTAGCACAACATAACCGTGACCAACACCTAAGACACTGGCGAAAAAAACTGAGGTGCTTCCTGTATGGGAGGGGTTATATAGAGGGGGACTTCCTGTCTTTGAGTGTACCAGTGTCCATTCACCTATAGCAAGGGTATAACCCACATAGAAATTACTGTGGCTGCTCTGTGTCCCGTGATGTACGATAAAGAAATGTAACATTTTCATAAAGCTATAGTCCAGCCTTTTTCCTGAAAACCAGTATTTGTTGCAGAGGGCCATTTAATTTTGAGAAAAACTTACTTTAATCATCTCTGTTTCTTGTATATTTAACCAAAAACTGCCTATGCAGATAAGTGGTGTCTGTAGATAAAAACAACCTGTGTAGCTTTGACCAAAGTTTAATAAAGCTCTTGTTTCAGGTGTAGGACACTTAGACCCCTTTCACACTGAGGCGCTGGCCACATTAGCGGTAAAGCACCGCAAATTTTAGTAACGCTTTACCGCAAAGCACCGCTGCCAAAGGCTGGCCATTGATTTCAACGGCAGGGGCAGTTTAGGAGAGCTAAATACAGTGCTCCCACACCGCCCGAAAGATGCTGCTTGCAGGACTTTTTTTCCTGTCCTGCAAGTGCACCGCCCCAGTGTGACAGCACTCGGACTGTCACACTGGGGCTACAGAAGAGGCAGTTTACAGGCGCGTTTCAGGCGCTATTTTTAGTCCAAAAGCGCCTGTAAAACGCCTCAGTGTGAAAGTAGCCTTACTGTACGTAATGTATATAGCCTGAGTAGAAAGCTCCTAGGACGTTGCTAGGGAATTGGTAGAAAGATGCCTAGCTGTTACTGTTCACCATCACAGGAGCAAGCTCTCAAATTCTGAGTTTAGATCTACTGCATTAGGGGAGAAAACAGATGCGAGGGGGTTTGAATCAGAAAAAGAACTTGCTTCTGTGATGGTGAAGGGGAACAGTTACAGCTAGGAATCTCTTAGAAACGTGCTTAGCAAGAGCGATAGAGCAATGCAATTGGATGATAAAATCAGCAGAGCTTCCCCTGATTTCAGATCTTCCCCTCAGATTTACAGAGACTGCACTTGCAGTGCAGAGTGGATTTAGTAAATCAACTTCAGAGTGTAGAGGGCAGGAGTAAATAATGCATAGAGTGTAGAAGTCAGTAGTGTGTAATGCACAGGGTGCAGAGTTCAATAATAACTAAATCTCAGAGTGCAGAAGTCAGGCATATGTAATGCACAGAGTGCAGAAGTCAGGAGTAATTAATGCACAAGAGTTCAGGAGGGTGTAGTGCACAGAATGTAAGGGTCAAGATTGTATAATGTGTACAGCGCAGGGTTCAGGAGTGCCTACTAAGCAGAGTGAAGGGGGCAGGAACAAATAACACACAGAGTGCAGAAGTCAGGAATGTGTCAAAATCAGTACAAAGGTCAGTAATAGCTAATGCACAGTGTGCAGAGGTCAGGAGTTAATAATGCACAGAGCTCAGAGATCAGGAATTTGTAACGCACAGGGTACAGAAGTCAGAAGTAAGTAATGCACAGGGTGCAGAGGTCAGGAGTAAGTAACTCACAAAGTGCAGTCACAAATAGGTAACACAAAGAGCGCAGGGGCCAGGAATAAGTGATGCCAGAATGTAGTGTAGTAGGTATTCACACATGTTTAGGACATAGTGGTGTTTATTTACTAAAGGCAAATCCACTTTGCACTACAAGTGCACTTGGAAGTGCAGTCACTGTAGATCCGAGAGGGACATGCAAGGAAAATTTAAAAAAAAAGGAATTTTTGCTTGCACATGATAGAAATCAGCAGAGCTTCCCCTCATTTTGACCTTGCCCTCAGATCTACAGCGACTGCACTTCCAAGTGCACTTGCAGTGCACTTGTAGTGCAAAGTGGATTTGCCTTTAGTAAATCAACCCCAGTGTGTACTTGCAGCTTGCCACCCATGGAATACATGCACATACTTGCATACATTCACTCACATACATATTACCTCTTCAAAAACCGCCAAGTCACCATATCTGGCTGACACAAGAAACTTGGCTGGCTTTATCACTTAGATAAACACCACCAGCTGCAAGGTGGGTTTCAGGAGAGCGTGGTAGAGGTTGGGAGATGGCCAGAACTTGGGGGTCAGAGTGGCTGAGACTCAAGGGGGGGTGCAATATTAGCCACTTTAGGATTCCCAGAGCCGAGCAGAGATGTACAGATCACCACTTTAACTTATACACTCATGCTATTGCCTTACAGCAGTAATATGCGCCGCCTGTGTGCACAAAAATGGCACAACACTGAAGATTTTAGCTATATCTGTAGCACTTACTCTAGATGGTCAAGGGATACACCTATTAGAAAATCAGAATTTTTACATATGGACTTTTTATTTTATGACATTATGTTTACCATGTTGAATATACCATTTTAATATAACATTTGTATTATTGGACTATATTTGCACCATTGCCTACTTTGAGCACTTAGTTTGGTACAATATTAATGACCTGTCATCATGTTTATGGGAATATTCCTTATTTTTGCATTTTTTTGCATTCATTTGTTTATTACAGATTTATTTTTGATTGGTAGGTCCATACCAGTTACACATCTCACATATAGGAGGCACAGGCAATTTCATCTATGTTTTTTTTTTTTAGCACACTTGCACTTTTCTAACAGCGCAGCACCAATATCATTTTACAGTTAAAGCGGGGGTCCACCCACACCGCCCCAAAAAAAAAAATATTAAAAGCCAGCAGCTACAAATACTGCAGCTGCTGACTTTTAATACATGGCCACTTACCTGTCCCAGGGTCCAGCGATGTCGGCAGGGGACGCCGAGAACCCGCTCGGTTCTCGGCAGCTGCCGCCACCATCCTAGGTGAGGGCATCAGGAAGTGAAGCGTTGCGGCTTCACTTCCCGGTTCCCTACTGCGCATGCGCTTGTCGCGCTGCGCGTCCCAAGTGGTCCCCGCTCTCTCCTGGGAGCTGTGTGTTCCCAGCAGACAGCGCGGTGGGGACGGGAAGAGGCATAGACTCCCATGGGAGTCTATGCCTGAAGTGGGTGCAAATACCTGTCTTAGACAGGTATCTTCACCCCCCTCCCCCCTCAAAGGTGCCAAATGTGACACCGGAGGGGGGAGGGTTCCGAAAAGCGGAAGTTCCATTTTTGTGTGGAACTCCGCTTTAATATTTCATAAGTTACGGATCAGCTAATCGGTACTTGATGGCAGTTAGCAAATTCCCATATATTTAAAGTTATAGCGTGGGAGCCTTATCACAAAAAAAACGATTTTACTTGTACAAATGTACACTTAATTTATGGCACTGTACAGCAACAGGATGCATTGTGCTGCTGCACAGTGCCGTATGGTTCTGTACAGTATGCTGTGATAAAATGCGGCATGTCTGGATGTTATCACAGCACCCTGCACCCAGCTCCGGGTTGTGCTGTAGTGTGAATGGGACACACAGAAATCAATTGTTTTCTGAGTATCCTTGCGGCGACATGCAGTAAAACGTCTGTCAAGGCACCACATGTGCATTCGCCCTTATTGTAAGGTGTTGGCACAGACACACTGGGGTTGATTTACTAAAGGCAAACAGACTGTGCACTTTGCAAAGTGCAGTTTCACTCTGCAAGTGCAGAGCTTAGTAAATGAGGTAAAGCTTCACTATGCAAAGAATACCCAATCACATGCAAGGAAAATAAAAAAAAAAAATAATTTTTGCTTGCACATGATTGGAAAAACTGCATTTCAACCCCGCTGGGGATCATTTTGTAAAAAAATGCAAAGTTTAAAATCCATACCAACCAATCATGTTTCAGTTTAATGAAGTCTGTTCAGAAAGATCAATTCTATTTGGTTGCTATGAGATACAGATTTTTTTCCCTTTTTCCCTATAGAATAAATTGGATCATTTCTGATGGTGGTAGATATTAGATTACATGTGTAGTGCATATACTGTATTGTTTTGCTCTCTCATTGAGATAAACAGAGACATTGGGAGTAACTTTTAGTGATTTGGTAAACAGCTCTTCTTTTTTAAAGCGGAGTTCCGACTAAAAAAAAAAAAGAAAAAAATTAAAAGTCAGCAGCTACAAATACTGCAGCTGCTGACTTTTAATAATCAGACACTTACCTGTCCCAGGGTCCAGCGATGCGGGGGAACGAAGCCCCGCTCATCTCCCCTTCCTCTCTGCGGTGCCAGCATTGTCACTGCGCGCTGTGACTGTTCGGGCAATCACCTGGGACCTGTGACGTGTCCCATGTGACTGCTGAGAGGGAGTGGGGAGAGGTGAACTTACTTCTGGCGCCGCTGTGCCCTGGGAGGAAGTGGGAGCTGGAACCCTCTAAAAAGAGGGTTTCCGCTGCCCCCCCCACAAAATGACATCCCAAATATGGCATGTCAAGGGGTCACCTTCCCTTAAAGTGGAAGTCCCATTTTTGGGTGGAACTCCGCTATAAACATTCTGCTTTTCAATTAGCCGTCATTCTTATGTATTGGAAGCCAAATGCATGCAATATAAATTACAAGTGTTTGCAAAATGGCAATTAAAAGATGTAATCTTTCTGCTTAGTTCCTGGACAAGTTTCTGCCATCACACTGAATAATTACAATTCAACAAACACTCTGGGAGTAACCTGGACGGCAGCTGGCGGAAGAGTGGATTCGTATATTATCAGTATAACAGGAGTGGTATCAAAAACAACACAAACAAATTCTACGCAAACAAATATCACCGGATTACTGCCCGGCAGTTTATATACTGTCACTGTACAGACAAATAGCGGGAACTGCAGCCAGACATCAATGTCGGTCATGGAGGCTACATGTGAGTACAAGCAGGGTCATGTGACTAGAGCGCCATTTGTCATCTGCAATTTTTTTTTGAGTTAATGTTGTAATTAATGCCATTCTGTTGCTTCCCCAAAAAATCCATTGAGTGGTCCCTGAAAATGAAGGCTGAATACTTACCTCTTTGGTGAGCAGTGAGTCCAAACTCCATTGTGTTTGAATGATACCGCCTCTGGCAAAGTCTGCAGCTATTCTTCAGCAGTGTCCCCGCCGGGTGCTGTGGTTCTACACATCCACTCCTAGACCAATAAACGACACGTCGTAGGTGGTACAGGAGACCAGTGGGATGAACCCTTGATCACACACGTGGGACCAGGTACACCTAAAAGTGCCTGGGATGTGAAGACATTTCTGAAGGCTGTATGGTCTGAACATTGGACTCTCTACCCACTTTAAAGTAGAACTATAAGCAGAACTTTTTTTTCCTTTTTGGATAGAGTAATGGAGGGTTATAACCCCTGTCAGTTTATTTTTTGCCATTTTCATCCCATTAGGGAGATTTACCTTCACTTCCTGTCCCATAGCCAAAACAGGAAGTGAGATAAAATACCTGCAAATTAGGGGAATTCCTTCGGGACCCCCCAGGTCACCAGAACTAGTGTCCCTATTGGAAGATTTCCCTTCTATTACTTTTCTGGGGACAACTCAAAATAAGGGTTTTCTTTTACTTTCACTTTTGATGATAAAGGTAAACAGGACAGATATAGAGGACGAGTCACCCCAATGGGGGCACAGGCAGCAATAAAAATCTAATAGGTGTTGTAATCCATCTCTACTCTATCCAAAACTAAAAAGAAAAAAAATTTTGCCTTTAGTTTTACTTTAGCTTTCTTGGCATTTCATATTTTCATTTGTATTTCAAATATAGGTTTCTAGTTGCTCTGTAGGGCCAGGTCACACTAGTAGCTAATGTAGCAGAGAAATGTAGCCATTACAAATCTCTCCATATGTTTTCTCTGCTGAATTTTAGCTGGCTAGCCAGTCACACAGTGATTGAGTTTCAAATCACTTGCAATTTCTGCTCTCATTTAGGAATATGTAAACCCAACATTTCATATACCTGTGGCTACTGTACCATGTACTTGTATGACAAAGTCTCCTGTTCTCTTTGTATTGCTTCCTTTGTGTGAAATCCTTGGTGTTCCTGTCAGTCCTTCTGCTTTCTATTAGATCCGATCACACTAGACATGAGAGCACAGCGTGGTCAGTTCTCTAGCTCTGCTGGGAACTCAACCTTGCTCTCGTCCAATGATCAGACTTGCATTCCCCCTCTGCACAGCCATTCACTGGGAGAATCAGTCTGCTGCTGCTTCTTCTCCTCCCAGCTCTTATGCAGCTGAGAACATGTGATCACTTAGAGAAAATGGAAAAAGGGTATTTATAATTTTTTTTTGTATATCTATACACAAATCTTTTGCCATTTATTTATGTTTTAAAGCGAATGGTTTGTATTACAAGGTGAGGCTTTACATATACTGTACTTTAATTGCAATGCATTTATTCCTAGAAAAACAGAACAATACGAAGGACAGCAAAAAAACAAAAAACAAATGAGCAGTGGCGGCCCGTCCATTAGGGGTGCACAGGCGCCTCCCCCCCTCCATCCATGCATCCAGCCCCCTGATCTGCAATACTGAAAGTGCACTTGGAAGTGCAGTCGCTGTAGATCCGAGGGGGACATGCAAGGAAAATAAAAAACAGCATTTTAGCTTGCACATGATTGGATGATAAAATCAGCAGAGCTTCTCCTCATTTCAGATCTACCCCTCAGATTTAGAGTGACTGCACTTCCAAGTGCACTTGCAGTGCAAAGTGGATTTGCCTATCGTAAATAACCCCCAATATCTGTTAAGTAAGACCAGCAGTATAACAAAACTGATGATCTGCAGACCTACACCTATTGTGCCTCACACCTAGCGCGCATTATGCTTGCACCACTCTTTGTTAATTCCCTCCATCGTATGTATTAATTTTAAAGCAGATACATTTTCTTCCATCTCACTATTTTTTTTATCTAACATTGTTTTATTTTCAAACAGATCCCACCCCACCAGGTAGCATAGCCTTTCCTATGATAGGAACTAAGGATGTCACTTTATCTTGGGGAGATCCAATAAATATGACCGGAGTGGTGAAGTCATATAATATCACTTATTGGAATTCTTCTTCTTCAATCATTGCTGGACCTGTGAGAAGCGACAATGCAAATGTCACCCTTCAAAACTTAATGTCGGGGTCCAATTACACCATCTCTGTGGTGACAGTCGGAGCTCTGGGGTATAAGAGCACGTCTGTGATTGGATTGGTCTGTACAAGTAAGTTTTTGATCCTCTAAAATGAGACATGTAAAATGTATCAATGTTTTTTATTCTTGCATGAGTTTCAATATTAAAGAGGCCTTTCCATATAGTGAGTTCCTAGATTTCTCAAAGTCCCCTCATCTGCTAAGAGGCATCTGCTATACAAAGGGTACTGAGCAAAGATGTATCCTCCCATGCCACCAAACTTCACTTCGATGCTGAGAAATCAATCCCGGAATCTCTCCACCATCCTGGTCTCACTGGTTCATTCTGCTGACTAGAGATGAGCTTTGGATTTAGGTTGAACATGAGTTTGGCCTGAATCCAAGCTGGTTGTGGTTTGGTGAATGGCCAAACAAACTGGCCACGTTTGTCCCGTTCATCCATCGGAATCCCCAAAGCTGGAAGGTAAACAAAGCATCTGGGGAGCTGAAAATCCTCTACACTTGCAAGGTACCATATTGAGGGACAAGAGCCTCATTTTTTTCATTCTTTCATCTCACAAAAGGGTTATTGGATTCTGGAAGCCCTCTTTATAATGAGGGGGGCCAACAATCTATCCGTCTCAACCTCTAGGAGAATAAATACAGAGTACATCAGTAGTCCTTAATACTTATTCCCAAAAATATTTATTTATAAATATATATATATATATATATATATATATATATATAAAATGAATCTAGTGATATATTGTATATAAATTCATCTAGTGATGTAGAACTAGCATCATGATGACCCACTGCTCAATAAAGTTTTCCCACTGCAAGGACAATCTGCCACCCAAAGATTTTGACCTATTGCCTTCCTGTTAATAAATGACAGATCTCCATCTGTTGCAGTAATATAAACAAAGCAGCCAGGGATTCTGGGTGATATCATGCAGGATCCTTAGCTGTTCGTCTACATTCTGTTATTTAATGGGAGTGCGTGGGCCAATGCCTAGTGGTAGGGAATTATGGTTGAGCAGTGGGAAAACATTGTTGGGGGGTGGGTTGTCATAATTAACATGGGATTTCCATTACTGTGCGACACAATTAATGGTGTGCAGGTTTTCCTATATTCTAACCAGATCCTTTTCAAGGCATTCTACCTAAGTGGCAGAAAAGAGGAGGCACCCCCTCCATAAACCAAACCAGGCCACATGTCTTTCTACATTGGAGTGGTGCCTGGCCAGGGAAGTACAACCCCCCCCCCCCCCCATGCATTTCCCATGTGGGTGGAGGTCGAACATCTGATGTTCCCCTTAAAATGTCAACCAAACCTTTATCCAGACACACAGCCTGGGTGTACAGGGCATCACTGTTAGGAAGCAGGTTATCATGGTAGCCGAAAAATATCATTGGAGGGTAGGTTGTGGTGATTGATGCTGGATTTACACCATGTGAAATTTCAATTTTTTAGTGTTTTGCAATTAATTATTTGCTTTCTCAAGTTGGAATATGAGTAATAATGGGGTACCATTATTGTGATAATGACTAATCCACGCCTCTGATATTCATGCTATTTTGCAGAAATGTCTTTGTTTGTTTTGAAATATTAGCAGAATTGTCCTGAGCACTTATCATTCTCTTTCACTTGGGAAATGATTCCCAGCCTGGGGAAAAGTGCATATATACCTCCCAACCTGGAAGAGCACAGGCAATAGTTTTCAGGGCTGAAACTAAGATTTTTTTTTACTATTGAAGGGAAAATCGACAAATACAAGAAGAGGTCTCCTCATTTACTCATCTTAAAGAAGAACTACAGCCAAATTTCGTTTGGCTGTACTTCTCCTGTGGATCACAGGAGTGCAGTTCGTTCTGCACTCCTGTGACCCATTTTAAGCTGACAGCAGGCTGAAGCCCGCTGTCAGCTGACGTCACAGAAGTAGTCCAGGCTTGGGAAAGATCGTGACCATACGGTCGGGATCTGCCCACATGCCTGAACCGGAACCTGGCTCAGCCTCTTAGCGTGCTGCTGAGAGGCTGAGCTGGCCACTCCTGCCCCTCCACAGCCCAGTGCTCCAGTGAGCATGGGGGGTCAGGGGGGTCTGAAAGTCACCAGCTCTCTGCTCATGGAGCACTGAGAACTGAGCGATCGGCGGTGTTTGATCATTTGATTTTCAGTATTAGAGCCGGAGAGGGACCGATGCTGCATCCCCCTAGGTAGGTATAGTTCTCAGAAAAAAAAACATGCCCATACTTCTTTTAACTGCTATTATTATTGATCGATAACTCTTCTCTTTGGAAATGTTTTTATGTTGATCACGATTTATTATTATCATTGTAACTTCAATCTCACACTCTGAATGTAACAATTCTTACTCTGGTTATTAATAATATGTTCCCTTATCTGCAGAACCATTATCTGTGAAATTACCGCAGATTGTTGCCAAAACTACCAATTCTACGTCCATGAACTGGACACAACCAGATGAGTATCAGAGCTCATACACCTACAGAGTGCAGACCAATGTAATCTCATCATCTACACTGATAAATAATACAATCGTGAGCAGTGCATCGGCTACAATAGGAAATCTGACAGCGGGAGAGACGTATACATTCCTGATATATACAATATCTGCCTGTAACTCCACTGAATCAGAACCCGTGTATATAACTGACTGCACCCGTAAGTATTGCTGAACTGAAAAAGTCAGTCCTAAAAGTCAACATACAGTCTTTGCTTTGTGTATTAGAGTTTCTGCAAGTAGTTCTTATTCATATTTGCAGCATTCACAACAGCCAATCCGATTCCACCTATCATTCTCACACACTTCACTGGATTTCTCTAAAACTGGGCAGTTTTTCACAAGTGAACTTTTTAGGAATTGCATTTTTCATGTAGATTTTTTGGCTTAATTACAAGTATCACCGAGCAAAAAGAGTTATTTAGCTTACCAACCACTTAGAGGCTGATGTTCCTCACTGCCATTACCTCCACTGGCATCTGCTAGCCCAATGTATTCAATTTAATATAAGAAGCAATCCACAGCTTTGCTCAAGTTACATCACCAACCTCATCTCAAAATATCACCTCCTACTCTAACCCCCTCACGACCCCTTCCCATACTCACCTCCAGGACTTCTCCAGAGCCTCTACCCCCCTTTGGAACTCCCTACAGCAGTCCGTTCATCTATTCTCTAATAGACATGTGTGGTTTGTTTTGTTCCAAAATTTTCGTTATTCGGAGCTTCGGATGTATCCAAATTTCCAAATTGCAAAAGTAACAAATTTAAATGAATCCGCAATAATGAAACTAATTTGAATTCGAAAACAAATTTGAAATATAAACATATTGCTAACTATTGCTGATTTCCTTCAAAGAGTGTGTATAATGTTATAATATAGCCTTCTACCAAATTCGAATTTTGAAAAGAATAGAATAAAACAGAATAGAAAAGAATAGAGTAAAACAGAACAGAATATAATATAAAATAAAATAATACAATAGTTTAGAAAATAAAGGAATATAATAGAAAAGAATATGATATAAAAAATAGAATAGGTTAGAATAGAATACAATAGAATACAATAGAATACAATAGAATATAACCATCTTATGAAATTCGAATAGAATAGAACCAGCTATTCTTCACAATGAATTTGGATCAACTCAATATTTTCTGTTTCAATGTTTTTTATTGAAAGTTTTCAAGACATTTTTAACATTTAAGTCTTAACTGTATGCCATGTCTCAGTATTATTATTATACAGTGCGCCTTTCTAGAAAAGTAAATTATTATCTTCTGGTCTGCACATCTGTTACTGCTTATTGCTCCAATTCAAGAAAAAAAAAGGGTAAAATGAAAACACAACCAGATAACATTTCTGTAGTCTAAAAGATATCTATAAATATCCCTTGATTTCCCCGTCCCTCCACTACTCTCCATGCAGAAGGGGGGGGGGGGGGGGGGGGTCCAAGACCATAGACTATTCCAGGAGAAGAAAAGGAGAAGAATGAAAATAAGAAGGAAAGAGTATCAGAGAGGGAAGGAAGGTCACTCCCCAAAATTAACTCGGTCGGTCCCTGAGATCTCACGAGGGGTCAGACAAGTATTTGATCCGGTGTTCCCAGATCTTATCAAATTGGGCTTGTTTGTCTTGTAAAATCAATGAAAGGCGTTCATTTACCATGATCCATGACAACTTGTTATTTACCAAGTCGAAAGGGATCGTGGGCGTCCTCCATGATCCTGGCAATTACTATTCTGGCTGCCGTAAAGATAAAGGTTACAAGTTTCCCTGCCTGTTTAGATGTGCCTTCTACCGGGCGTGCCAGAAGAGCTTGCTGCGGTGATTTAGTTTCACCTGTGTAAGTGACAAGGTAAAATTATAGAGGCGAATCCAAAAACGTTTCACCTTGGGGTAGGACCACCATATTTGGATCATGTGCCTTCCATACCGCACCCTGTGAAAACAGGAGGGAGAGGCCCCTGGGACGAACAAAGCTATTCTCGTCTGTACCATGTACCATCTGAGCAAAACCTTGTAATTTACTTCGATCAATGAAGTATTTATATATGATTTTGACGCACACTGTGACATTTTGGACCATTCATCTAGAGCGAATGTCTCCCCTATGTCTTTTTCCCACTTCTTCATATAGAACAATTTTTCTGGACTAGAGGTCAATATACTATAGATTTTGGAGATAAAGCCAGTGTGCTTGTCAAGGGATCTGCATAAATACTCCATTGAGGTGGACGTGGTTATATCAGCCGCCCATTGTAAGGTTTGCAGAAGATGCACTATTTGCACATTATGAAAAATCTCTGAGTTTGTCTAAGAAGGTATTTCTCTTGAAGGGTTCGTTGTGATAGAATCCCCCTGTGATCACAGAGGTCAGCAAAACTCAATATTTTCAATTCAAATTTGACTCGAATCCTTAGAATCCATTGGAAAAATTTGAATTTGGCTGAAAAAGAATAAACAAAACTAAACTAATTTCGTTACGAATGCAACCAAATGAAATTAGTACCTTAATGAATTAATCCGAAATGTAACAATTTTTTGTTTGCAGGGCCGATCCTAGGGTCACAGACGCCTGGGTGCAGAAATATTTCTGACGCCCCCACGTGGGCGTGGTCATCTTTACCAACTCCTCCCCTTTACAAATGTTACTATGGCAATGACTCAAACACAGAGATGCTCCCCTAAGAAGTCTTCGTTACCCTAGGATCCTCCCATGATCTTTTAACAATAAAGAAAATACAGGAAGAGCGTACACTAATGAGACCTGGAGGGGAGTCTCTCTGATGCACACAGAGAGGGCTTCTGTTAGAGAGTCTGTTAGAAAGAGTCCCCAGACATAGTACAGGAGATGATCAGAGACTGTAGACATGATACAAGAGACGATCAGAGACAGCAATCATAGTATAGGAGATGGTCAGAGACTGCAGACATAATACAGAAGAAGGTCAGAGACTGCAGACATAATACAGAAGATGGTCAGAGACTGCAGACATAATACAGAAGATGGTCAGAGACTGCAGACATAATACAAGAGATGGTCAGAGACTGCAGACATGTTACAAGAGATGGTCAGAGACTGCAGACATGTTACAAGAGATGGTCAGAGACTGCAGACATGTTACAAAAGATGGTCAGAGACTGCAGACATAGTACAGGAGATGGTCAGAGACTGCAGACATATTACAGGAGATGGTCAGAGACTGCGGACATATTACAGGAGATGGTCAGGGACTGGAGATATAATACAGGAGATGGTCAGAGACTGCAGACATGATACAGGAGATGGTCAGAGACTGCAGACATAATACAGAAGATGGTCAGAGACTGCAGACATGGTACAGGAGATGGTCAGAGACTGCAGACATACTACAGGAGATGGTCAGAGACTGCATACATAATACAGGAGATGGTCAGAGACTGTAGACATGTTACAAGAGATGGTCAGAGACTGCAGACATGTTACAAGAGATGGTCAGAGACTGCAGACATATTACAGGAGATGGTCAGAGAATGCGGATATATTACAGGAGATGGTCAGAGATTGCAGACATACTACAGGAGATGGTCAGAGACTGGAGATATAATACAGGAGATGGTTAGAGACTGCAGACATAGTACAGGAGATGGTCAGAGACTGCAGGCATAGTACAGGAGATGGTCAGAGACTGCAGACATGATACAAGAGATGGTCAGAGACTGCAGACATGATACAAGAGATGGTCAGAGACTGCAGGCATTTTATAAGAGATGGTCAGAGACGGCAGACATAATACAGGAGATGGTCAGAGACTGCAGACATACTACAGGAGACAGTCAGAGACTGGAGATATAATACAGGAGATGGTCAGAGACTGCAGACATAATACAGGAGATGGCCAGAGACTGCAGACAGGTTACAAGAGATGGTCAGAGACTGCAGACATAGTACAGGAGCTGGTCAGAGAATACGGACATATTACATGAGATGGCCAGAGATTGCAGACATGATACAAGAGATGGTCAGAGACTGCAGACATGTTACAAGAGATGGTCAGAGATTGCAGACATACTACAGGAGATGGTCAGAGACTGGAGATATAATACAGGAGATGGTTAGAGACTGCAGACATAGTACAGGAGATGGTCAGAGACTGCAGGCATAGTACAGGAGATGGTCAGAGACTGCAGACATGATACAAGAGATGGTCAGAGACTGCAGACATGATACAAGAGATGGTCAGAGACTGCAGGCATTTTATAAGAGATGGTCAGAGACGGCAGACATAATACAGGAGATGGTCAGAGACTGCAGACATACTACAGGAGACAGTCAGAGACTGGAGATATAATACAGGAGATGGTCAGAGACTGCAGACATAATACAGGAGATGGCCAGAGACTGCAGACAGGTTACAAGAGATGGTCAGAGACTGCAGACATAGTACAGGAGCTGGTCAGAGAATACGGACATATTACATGAGATGGCCAGAGATTGCAGACATGATACAAGAGATGGTCAGAGACTGCAGACATGTTACAAGAGATGGTCAGAGACTGCAGTTCCTATGGACGTTAGTAGATAATGGCTGATCGGCCCTCTCACCTGACCCAGCGATACAGCAACAACGGTTCCCCTGATCAGGAGTCTGCTCACTCTGAATTGCCCGTGGCGACTCCGATTGGTAGCACCAGATCTGTATTCTGCCAATTACTCCATTCCTTTCTCCGCCTGGGATGGCGCTAGGCTGTGTGGCTTTCCCTCTGGTGGTACAGGGCAGCGGGGTTCTCTCTCTGATGGTGTTCTCTCAGCACTGACCTCTCCCTCTGGAGTCCTGGGTGTACTTCCCTGAAAGCTTTCCCGGGCTCCTGGCTCTCTCTCTCTCTCTCCCATTCAGCTGAGCATGCTGTGTGGGCTGCAGTTTCCGTGTTACAGTGGGGCTACCAGTCCTCGGGACTACATATCCCACAATCCTCTTCTTTGCTCCATTTTTTTTCTTCCCTGGCCGATATGAAGGTGGGGGGAAGAAACATAGTGTGCCGCTCACTATTACAGCAGCGCGCGTGAAGAGGAGAGGGAGAAGGGTGTCGCCCGGTGCGGTAAAACATGGTATCATCCCCCCTCCACCAACTATAGTCGCCCCTCAGTACAGGCCCACCCCTCCACTAAGTATAGACCCCCCTCTGTCAGTGCAGACCCCCCACTAAGTATAAACCCCTCCCTCAGTACAGACCCCCCAGGACAAAACACCCCCCTCTATCAGTATAGACCCCCCTCAGGACAAACCAACCACCCCTCCATTAGTACAGAACCACCCCCCTCCATTAGTACAGACCCCAGCAGAACAAACCACCCCCCTACATTAGTACAGAACCACCCCTCCTACATTAGTACAGACCCCCCAAAACAAACCACCCCCCATCCATTAGTACAGACCCCCTCAGGACAAACCACCCCCCCCTCCATTAGTACAGAACCACCCCCCCTCCATTAGTACAGACCCCCACAGAACAAACCACCCCCCTACATTAGTACAGAACCACCCCTCCTACATTAGTACAGACCCCCCCAAAACAAACCACCCCCCTCCATCAGTACAGACCTCCCAGGACAAACCACCCCCCCTCCATTAGTACAGACCCCCAGAACAAACCACCCCCCCTCCATTAGTACAGACCCCCCCTGGACAAACCACCCCCCTACATTAGTACAGACCCCCCAGAACAAACCACCCCCCCTCCATTAGTACAGACTCCCCAGAACAAACCACCCCCCATTAGTACAGACCCCCAGAACAAACGACCCCCCCACCATTAGTACAGACCCCCCAGGACAAACCACCCCCCCACCATTAGTACAGACCCCCCCAGGACAAACTACCCCCTCACCATTAGTACAGACCCCCAGGACAAACAGCCCCCCCTCCATTAGTACAGACCCCCCCTGGACAAACCACCCCTCATTAGTACAGACCCCCCCGGACAAACCACCCCCCTACATTAGTACAGACCCCCCAGAACAAACCACCCCCCCTCCATTAGTACAGACCCCCAGAACAAACCACCCCCCATTAGTACAGACCCCCAGAACAAACGACCCCCCCACCATTAGTACAGACCCCCCAGGACAAACCACCCCCCCACCATTAGTACAGACCCCCCAGGACAAACCACCCCCTCACCATTAGTACAGACCCCCCAGGACAAACAGCCCCCCCTCCATTAGTACAGACCCCCTCAGGACAAACCACCCCCCCTCCATTAGTATAGACCCCCCTGGACAAACCACCCACCCCTTCATTAGTACTGACCCCCCCAGGACTAACCACCCCCCCTCCATTAGTACAAACCACCCAGAACAAACCACCCCCCCTCCATTAGTACAGACCCCCCCAGGACAAACCACCCCCCTCCATTAGTATAGACCCCCCTGGACAAACCACCCACCCCTTCATTAGTACCGACCCCCCAGAACAAACCACCCCCCTCCATTAGTACAGACCCCCCAGAGCAAACCACCCCCCCTCCATTAGTATAGACCCCTCCTAGGACAAACCCCCCCTCTATTAGTATAGACCCCCCAGGACAACCCCCTCCATTATTATAGACCCCCCAGGACAACCCCCCCTCCATTAGTATAGACCCCCCCAGGACAAACCACCCCCCCTCCATTAGTATAGACCCCCAACAAACCCCCCCCTCCATTGAGCTAATTAAAAAACACCCGGGCGGCAGCTGGAGAGGAGAGGACAGTGTGCAGCTGCGTGTCAGACTTGGGCAGCAGGCGGAAGTTGCGCGGCTGGTCTCTCTGCACACAGAGACACAGCCGCTCCGATCTCCAGCTATCTCCGCTCTCCTCCTCTGACAGGAGGAGGGAGGGGGGATGGGCTTCGACAAAAAACAAAGCAGCAGCGGCTGCCGTTACCGTCGGAGAGAGCCGCCTACTACGGACAGGGAGAGGAGGAGGAGGGGAGCACTCTGCCTCTGGCGCTGCAGCGCCCCCACCTCTGTGGCGCCCGGGTGCACTGCACCCCGTGCACCCCGTCCAGGATCGGCCCTGTTTAGGTGATCCTTGAAAACATATCTTTTTCTAGAAATCCTATCCCGACTCCACCTTCAAACTGAACTTTTACTTTCTTCATAAGCTCATTCCTTATACGTAATGCCTTTGGTATCACTAGCCCTACTGTATTGAATTGTATTACTGTACTCTCTCCCTTATTTTGCACAAATTGTTGACCCTATATAAATCCTGTATATTTATAATAAATACTGATAGGATCTTTTCTTCTGCTTGAAAAAGTTCAGTCATTTTGAATGCTATAGCGAAAAAAAAGAATCCACACATACTTCTCAAAGCTGCTAAGAAGTAACAGTGCACCAGTCAACAGGCATTTTTTTTTTTTTTTTGCATGGGAATGCAAAACGGGTATTTAAACTGCTTTAACCACTTCAATACAGTGCATTTTCGCCCCCTTCCTGCCCAAGCCATTTTTCAGCTTTCAGCGCTGTCACATTTTGAATGACAATTGCGCGGTCATACAACACTGTACCCAAATGAAATTGTTATAATTTTTTCCCCACAAATAGAGCTTTCTTTTAGTGGTATTTGATCACCTCTGCGGTTTTTATTTTTTGCACTGTAAACAAAAGAAGAGTGACAAGTTTTAAAAAAAACACAATAATTTTTACCTTTTGCGATAATAAATATCCATTTTTTTTTCTTTAAAACAAATTTTTTTCTCAGTTTAGGCTGATATGTATTCTTGTACATATTTTTGGTAAAAAAAAATCGCAATAAGCGTATATAGATTGGTTTGCGCAAAAGTTATAGCGTCTACAAAATAGGGGATAGATTTATAACTTTTTTTTTATTTATTTTTTTTTTACTAGTAATGGCGGCGATCTGCGATTTTTTTATCATGACTGCGATATTGTGGCGGACACATCGGACACTTTTGACACATATTTGGGACCATTCACATTTATACAGCGATCCGTGCTATAAAAATGCATGGATTACTGTATAAATGTGACAGGCAGGGAAGGGGTTAACACTAGGTGGTGATCGAGGGGTTAACTGTGTTGCTAGGGAGTGATTCTAACTGTAGGGGGTGGGGACTCACTAGGGGAGGAGACCGATCAGTGTTCCTCTGTACTGGGAACATACCATCGGTCTCCTCTCCTCTGACAGGACCGTGGATCTGTGTGTTTACACACACAGATCCACGGTCCTGCTGTGTTACCGGTAATCGCGGGTGCCTAGCGATCACGCGCACCGGGTGCCTAGTGACACGACGGGCGCGCGCGATCGCTGACGGCGGCGCGCGCGCGCCCCCTGGTGGCCTGGGAAAGCGAGGCCGTCATATGACGCCCGCCCGCCACAAGAGCTGCGCCGCCTGGCCGTCAATTGATGGCCGGCGGTCAGCAAGCAGTTAAATCAGGCCAAATGCAGGTCAGGAAAAGGTCAACTGCAGGTCAGATGCACCAGTCAATGAATTGTGAATGATCACTGAGGAGTATCACACTGATTTCAAGCTTATGCCATAAACTAAAGTCCTTCAACACAAGTCCAAACTCCACCAAGTTCATTTGGAAGGCGCAGTAAATAAACTGTACAATTGTGTGTAAAAATATTGTGGTGTGTTTAAAATCATTACCTTTAACCACTTCCAGACCGCCGCACGCCGATATACGTCCTAAGTTTGAAGAGGAATATCGTTGTTATGGCAGCAGCTAGCTGCCATAACCCTGGTATCCTCTTTTTCGGACGGCGGTCCGGTTGCCGATAATAGTGGTCTCTGCGGCGGATTCGCCGCGATATCACTTTTATCTGCGGTGGAAGAGGGCCCCCCTTCCCACCGCGCTCCGCTGCCCTCCTCCGGAGGCGATCGGATGTTCATCCATGCTGGGTATGGAGATGAGTGAGGAGAAGATGGCCCCCACCCGTCTCCATACCATTGCTGGGTGGAAGCGACCTCAAATTGTCACTTCTGCCAATAGCTCTTAAAGGGCCATTTTTTTTTTTTTTTTTTAATGACAACATTTTTTTATTGCATTTTAGTGTAAATATGAGATCTGGGGTCTTTTTGAACTCAGATCTTAAAGGTAAAAGGTCCTGTCATGCTTTTTTTCTATTACAAGGGATGATTACATTCCTTGTAATAGGAATAAAAGTGACACTTTTTTTTTTTTAAAACTGTGTAAAAATAAAACATAAAAGGTAAAATAAATAAGAAAAAAAATTTTCTTTTAAACGCACCCCGTCCCGCCGAACTCGGGTGCAGAAGCGAACGCATATGTGAGTAGCGTCTGCATATGAAAACGGTGTTCAAACCACACATGTGAGGTATCGCCGCGTTCTGTAAAGCGAGAGCAATAATTCTAGCCCTAGACCTCCTCTGTAACATAAAAAAGGCAACCTGTAGAATTTTTTAAATGTCGCCTATGGAGATTTTTAAGGGTAAAAGTTTGTCGCCATTCCACGAGTGGGCGCAATTTTGAAGCGTGACATGTTGGGTATCAATTTACTCGGCGTATCTTTATCTTTCACAATGTAAAAAAAATAACTTTACTGTTGTCTTATTTTTTAATTCAAAAAAAGAGTATTTTTTCCAAAAAATGTGCGCTTGTAAGACTTGCGCAAATACGTTGTGACAGAAAGTATTGCAATGACTGAAATTTTATTCTCCAGGGTGTTAGAAAAAAAAATGATAATGTTTGTAATTGTAATGGGGTTCTAAGTAATTTTCCAGAAAAAAACAGTTTTTAACATGTAAACAACAAATCTCAAAAAGAGGCTGGGTCCTTAAGTGGTTAAAATACCTTTACAACTAGCATTTAAAGTTGAACTTTAGGCAGATATTAAAGTGGTTGTAAAGCCTCATGGTTTTTCACCTTAATGCATTTTATGCATTAGGGTGAAAAACCTTCTGTGCTTCAGCTGCCCCCCAGACCCCCCCTTTTTCTTACCTGAACCCGACTGTGCGACAAGCACAAGCCCAGCAGCTCCAGCCGCTGTCTCTGTCCTCATTGAATAGATTGATAGCAGTGGGAGCCATTGGCTCCCTTTGCTGTCCATCAAATCCACTGACACGGGAGTCGGGGGTGGGGCCGAGTCCTGCTGTCTGTGTCAATGGATGCAGCAGCAGGACTCGTGAGTGCCCCCATGATAAGTGGCTCTCTGTGGGGGCACCCGATAGAGGAGGAGAACCGCCGGCGGGATCCCAGAGGAGGAGGATCAGGGCTACTCTGTGCAAAACCCTTGCAGAGAGGAGGTAAGTATGACATGTTTGTTATTAAAAAAAAAAAAGAGGAACCTTTACAATCACTTTAAGGACACAAATTCATGCATCTCTGTAATCATTAAAGAGGTATTAACCACTGCAATACCGGGTGTGTGCACCGCCTTCCTGCCCAAGCCAGTTTTCAGCTTTCAGCGCTGTCACACTTTGAATGACAATTGCGCTGTACCCATATGAAATTTTTATCATTTTTTTTGAGACAGATAGAACTTCCTTCTGGTGGTATTTATTCACCACTGTGGGTTTTTTTTTTTGCTAAACAAGCGAACACATTTAAAAAAAAAAAGTTTTTCCTTGTTTCTGTAATAAAGTTTGCAAATAAGCAATTTTTCTTCTTCACTGGTGTGCGCTGATGAGGCTGCACTGATGGGCATATTTGGGCACTGATAAGTTGCACTGATGGGCACTGATTAAGCTGCACTCATGAGGCAGCACTGATAGGCAGCATTGTAGGGCACTAATAAGGCTACACTGATGGGTACTGATAACCTGCACTGATGGGGCTGCACTGATAATCAGTATAAACAATGTACTCACTGTGCCCTGTCAGACTTACCAACTATTGGCTCTCCTTTCCTCACACAGTGACAGTGTGTGAGGAAAGCAATGCTGATAACTAGCAAGTCTGTTTACATGTGACCAGCTGTGAATGGATACAGCTGATCACATGGTAAAGGGCTGCTGAGATTGGCCCTTTACCACTATCTGTGATTAGCCTTGTCCAAAGGACACGAAGGTAACAGAGCGTGCCCAATGCGCGACCCGGGGGCGCACGGGAGGCGCGTACGTGAAAAGACATCTATGAACATCCTCCCAGAACCAAAGAGCTGCGCTGTAGCCATCTTCCGGCTATAGTGCAGGCAGAAACTGGTTACAGTGCCTTGCAAAAGTATTCACCCCCCTTGGCATTTTTCGTGTTTTATTGCCTCACAACCTGGAATTAACATGGATTGTTTGAGGATTTGCATCATTTAATTTACAGAACATTCCCACAACTTTGAAGAAGCAAACAAATAGGACAAAATAACAGAAAAAGTCAATGTGCATAACTATTCACCCCCCTAAAGTCAATACTTTGTAGAGCCGCCTCCAAGTTGCTTGGGATAAGTCTCTATGAGCTTGCCATATCTTACCACTGGGATTTTTGCCCATTCCTCCTTCCAAAACTGCTCCAGCTCCTTCAAGTTGGATGGTTTGCGCCTGTGAACAGCAATCTTTAAGTCTGACCACAGATTTTCTATTGGATTGAGGTCTGGGCTTTGACTAGGCCATTCCAACACATTTACATGTTTCCCCTTAAACCACTCAAGTGTTGCTTTAGCAGTGTGTTTGTGGTCATTGTCCTGCTGGAAGGTGAACCTCCGTCCTAGCCTCAAATCACACACAGAGTAGTACAGGTTTTGCTCAAGAATATCCCTGTATTTAGCACCATCCATCTTTCCCTCAACTCTGACCAGTTTCCCAGTCCTGACTGCTGAAAAACATCCCCACAGCATGATGCTGCCACCACCATGTTTCACAGTGGGGATGGTGTTCTTTGGGTGATGTGATGTGTTGGGTTTGCCCCAGACATAGCGTTTTCTTTGATGGCCAAAAAGTTAAATTTTAGTCTCATCAGACCAGAGCACCTTCCTCCATACATTTTGGGAGTCTCCCACATGCCTTTTCACAAACTCAAAATGTGCCATTTTGTTTTTTGCTGAAAGTAATGGCTTTCTTCTGGCCACTCTGCCATAAAGCCCAACTCTATGGAGCTTACGGCTTATTGTCACACTATGTACAGATACTCCAGTCTCTGCTGTGGAACTCTGCAGCTCCTCCAGGGTTACCTTAGGTCTCTGTGCTGCCTCTCTGATTAATGACCTCCTTGCCCGGTCCGTGAGTTTTGGTGTGCGGCTGTCTCTTGGCAGGTTTGCTGTTGTGCCATATTCATTCAATTTGGTTATGATAGATTTGATGGTGCTCCTAGGGATCATCAAAGATTTGGATAATTTTTTATAACCTAACCCTGACTTGTACTTCTCAACAACATTGTCCCTTACATGTTTGGAGAGTTCCTTGGTCTTCATGGCAGTGTTTGGTTAGTGGTGCCTCTTGCTTAGGTGTTGCAGCCTCTGGGGCCTTTCAAAAAGTGTGTATATGTAATGACAGATCATGTGACACTTAGATTGCACACAGGTGGACATCATTTCACTAATTGTGACTTCTGAAGGTAATTGGTTGCACCAGAGCTTTTTATGGGCTTCATAACAAAGGGGGGTGAATACATACGCACATGCCAATTATCAGTTTTTTTATTTCTGAAAATTGTGTTATGTATATATTTTTCTAATTTTACTTCACCGACTTAGACTATTGTGTTCTGATCCATCACATATAATTCAGATTAAAAAAAAACTTTTAACTAAAGGCTGTAATGTAACAAAATAGGTAAAAGGCCAAGGGGGTGAATACTTTTGCAAGGCACTGTTAATGCCACCACATTCATTTATGTGCCCCAAGGAGGTTTATGCCATAAAGTGCTAGTATGCACCGCAAAACTTATGGCAAAGCATAATTGAACAAGCTGAAGTTAGAAGCTGATTGGTCACCATGCACATCTACACCAGATTTTGTACTCTCTGGTTTTAGTAAATCCCCCTTACAGTCTAGATCACCTACATTCAGAGATTCAAGGTCTTTGCTTCCTATTCTTCCAACACAGATGCTGCTGCTATGGGCAGGATCCCCCCCTAGCCCTCCATCTTTGCTGTAGAACCCCTGCACCCTTTATAATAAGATCTATATGCGTACCTTTTTTACTAATGAAAAATTATTTTTCCTGTTAGTTCCCGGACAAGCTGTCGGTGCCGCAGCGAGCAGTAACACATCGGTGAATTCTCTGTTTGTGAGCTGGACCGCACCACAAGGAAAAGTGTCTAATTATACCGTCACTATAACAGAATATGTCAATAACACAATGCAGACTGGCACAATACAGCCTAACATGACGCAAGTAAATTTTACTGGATTATTACCAGGAAGAGTCTACAATGTAACAATAGTGACAGTCAGCAGTTCCTGCAGCCAGGCAGCCCCTTTACTGTCACAGGCCACATGTAAGTATGATTAAGGTCATGTGTCTTCAATGATCATAGTATATTGATCCTCTGCGCTATTATATAGTGAATGTGATAACAATAAATCCTAATTGGATACCCAGAATTTCTGCAAAACCTAGTGATTTCACAAATACACGTGCATAAGTAAGTGAATAAAATGATTTTGCTCTATTCCATTCTATGTGATTAAATAAACAATGTGATATAAATGTAAATTGAAATCTTACAATAAAAAAGTCCAGTGATGGTTTTGAATCAATAAAAATAATTATTCTTATTATTATTAAATAATAAGATTATTTTCATTGATTTATAACCATCACTGGACTTTTTTATTGTAAGATTTCAGTTTACATTTATATCACATTGTTTATTTAATCACATAGAATGGAATAGCACAAAATCATTTGTCAAACTTAAACAAAAAAAAATAGCAAATGTGCGCCATTTCACTGAATGGTACAGAAAAAAGTTTTGTTTAAAGGACAAATATGGCAAAAAGGTATTGTATGATGATAATGCTATTAATTTAATAATGATATTCTACATATGCTTTTGTTTTTAATTTCACATATCCATTATTTAGACTTTTCTCCATTTATACAGTTACATAGTTACATAGTAGGTGAGGATGAAAAAAGACACAAGTCCATCAAGTCCAACCTATGGACTTGATGGACAGTTTATCTGGAAAGTATTCACAGCGCTTTACTTTTTCCACATTTTGTTCTGTTACAGCCTTATTCCAAAATGGATTAAATTCATTATTTTCCTCAAAATTCTACAAACAATCTCCCATAATGACAACGTGAAAGAAGTTTGAAATCTTTGCAGATTTATTAAAAATAAAAAACAAATAAATTATATGTACATAAGTATTCACAGCCTTTGCCATGACACTCAAAATTTAGCTCAGGTGCATCCTGTTTCCACTGATCATCCTTGAGATATTTCTACAACTTGATTGGAGTCCACCTGTGGTAAATTCAGTTGATTGGACATGATTTGGAAAGGCACACACCTGTCTATATCGGGTCCCACAGTTAACAGTGCATGTCAGAGCACAAACCAAGCCATGAAGTCCAAGGACTTATCTGTAGGCCTCCGAGACAGGATTGTATGGAGGGACAGATCTGGGGAAGGGTACAGAAACATTTCTACAGCATTGAAGGTCCCAATGAGCACAGTGGCCTCCATCAGATGTGAATGGAACCACCAGGACTCTTCCTAGAGCGGTCTGACCGGCCAAACTGAGCGATTGGGGAGAAAGATCTTAGTCAGGAAGGTGACCAAGTACCCGATAAATACTCTGACAGAGCTCCAGCGTTTCTCTGTGGAGAAAGGAGAACCTTCCAGAAGAGAAACCATCTCTGCAGCACTCCACCAATCAGGCCTGACTCCTCAGTAAAAGGCACATGACAGCCCGCCTGAAGTTTGCCAAAAGGTACCTGAAGGACTCTCAGACCATGAGAAACAAAATTCTCTGGTCTGATGAAATAAAGATTGAACTCTTTGGCCTGAATGGCAAGTGTCAGGTCTTGAGGAAACCAGGCACTGCTGATCACCTGGTCAATGCCTTCCCTACAGTGAAGCATGGTGGTGGCAGCATCATGCTGTGGGGGTGTTTTTCAGCGGCAGGAACTGGGAGACTAGTCAGGATCAAGGGAAAGATGAATGCAGCAATGTACAAAGACATCCTTGATGAAAACCTGCTCCAGAGCGCTCTGGACCTCAGACTGGGGCGAAGGTTCATCTTCCAACAGGACAACGACATTAAGTACACAGCCAAGATAACAAAGGAGTGGCTACATGACAACCCTGTGAAAGTCCTTGTGGGGGCCAGCCAGAGCCCAGACTTGAACCCGATTGAACATCTCTGTAGAGATCTGAAAATGACTGTGCACCGACGCTCCCCATGCAACACGATGGAGCTAGAGAGGTCCTGCAAAGAAAAATGAACAAAACTGCCCAAAAATAGGTGTGCCAAGCTTGTAGCATCATACTCAAAAAGACTTGAGGCTGTAATTGGTGCCAAAGGAGCTTCACCAAAGTTTTGAGCTAAGGCTGTGAATACTTATGTACTGTACATGGGACTTGTTTCATTTTTTATTTTTAATAAACTTTCATCTAAACCTCTTTCACGATGTCATTATGGGGTAGTGTTTGTAGAATTTTGAGGAAAATGAGTTTAAACCATTTTGGAATAAGGCTCTAACATAAAATGTGGAAAAAGTCAAGCACTGTGAATACTTTCCGGATGCACTGTTCATGCAAACCCGGCTGAAAAAAGTGACAGGGCTTGGGACAAAGGTTTTTATTTTTTTTATTTTTTATTATTTAAATGAAAGGTGACCATTGTGAACACCCCTACCATCGTATTCCTTCAAAGCAGATGATTATTCTTCCATCTCATTGATTTCTTTTTCTTCCTACATTGTTATATTTTGAAGTCATTAAAGCGGAACTTCACCCAAAACGGGAAGTTCTGCTTGTTTGTATCCTCCCACCCCTTCACTTCCTCATTTGGCACTTTTTTTGGGGGGGGGAGCAAGTACCTTTCTGGGTGGAAGTTCAGCCCACCTCCCCCACACATCACAGGTCCCAGAAGACTGCGGGACCATTTGCAAAGCGCAGCGTGGCTCGTGAATGGATTGCAGGAAACTGGCAGTAAAGATGCCGGCGTCTGGAACTGAAGCCAATTGAAGAATCGCCTTGGGTAAGGACATCGTTGGATCCCTGGACAGGTAAGTGTCTTTATAATAAAAGTCAGCAGCTACAGTATTTGTAGCTGCTGACTTTTAATTTTTTGGGGGAGACTGGAGCTCCTTTTTAATTTTAAATATAACTTTTGGGGTGCAGGTAGAAAGATCTGTGTGTCTGTCATGGCCACCATAGAACAGAGAACTGATGGCTCCTAATTAACAAAGGGGCTTGCATGTGCTCCATTTTTTATATTCAGAAGAGTGGTGTAAGCATTATGCTTGCCCCACTCTTTGGTAATTCATCCCATTATATGTATTCTTTTTAAAGCAGATACATTTTATTCCATCTCACTAATTTTTTTCCTAACATTGTTTTATCTCCAAACAGATCCCACCCCACCGGGCAGCATAAACTTTACTATGATAGGAACTAAGAATGTCACCTTATCTTGGGGGGATCCAGTAAATATGACCGGAGTGGTGAAGTCATATAATATCACTTATTGGAATTCTTCTTCTCCTTCAATCATTTCTGGAACTGTGATAAGCAACACAACATATGTCACCCTTCAAAACTTGATATCAGGGACTAATTACAGTGTCTCTGTGGTGACGGTCATACCCTGGGGGTATCAGAGCACATCTGTAATTGGATCAGTCTGTACAAGTAAGTTTTTGCTCCTTGAGCCTAGGTTCACACTTGTGCGATGCGGGAACCAGCGCAACTACAGCAGCGTTTCCCACATCGCATCCCTCCCGCAGGCAGTTCACACTGCCCTCTGCAAACCGCTGTGGGTGTCAATACATTGTTAATGACACCCCCAGATCTGTTCACAGATTGCAGTGTGAACTGTGAACTCGCACAGGAATCGGATCGCATAGGTGAGAACACCCATGCGATCCGATTTCAGTGCACCTTTTTTGGGCAAAATTAATGTGCGTTCAGCCATACAACTGTATGGCTAAACTCGCATTGCACAGACATCGCATGCAAATGGCCCCGCAATGCAGGTACAAATCACATGCGATGTCTGTGTTCGCACAAATGTGAACCTAGCCTTAAAAGCTATAATTAAAAAGTGTTACAGTATTTTGAAAAAGTCTTGTGAGTGCCCAGATTCTTGACTGCACCCCCCTCCCCCATTTGCTCAAGAGACAAATGTTATCAAGCAAAGATATATCTGACCTTGCTGCCGAACACTCATTACAGAAGAGAGTAGTGCCATGGAGGTCAGCAGGAGGAACCAGCTCTACTTTGCTTAAATACTAGGAAATCATTATTTTTGCTGGGAAACAACAGTTCCCGGAGGGTTGGTCTCTTGGGTCCCCCACAACTCATTCTAGTTCATCCTGCTAACCTCCACATCTTTACTAGAGGTCAGCAGGAGAAGTCAGTTAGAGCTGTAGAGAACCCAGAAGTTTGACACAACCAGAAGTTTTGGTTTCCCTGTGGACTTTAGAAGATGATCTTACAGCATCAGAGTGGTGTTCAATGGTGCGGGCAAGTGGGAAAGATAAGTATTTAGAGTCATCACTTATAAGTGTTCATTTTTTTTTTGGTAACTCTTGTACGGTGACAGGGTCCCTTGGTGCATAATGACCTATGTACATTGGTAAAGCTCAAGTCGTGCATTTTTACCACAATTTCGCTGCGATTTTTACCACTTTTTTTGCTGTGATTTTGCACAGGTCAAAAGGTAACCAATGCAAAAAGCAGAAAAACGCTTGTAATCTGCCCAAAAGGAAGCTGATGTACTTTTTTGAGCTTCAGGCGTTTTGCTTCAGGTGACAAAACGCTTAGATGTGAACAGGTGCCATTGAAATGAATGGGATTTTGCTTGTTGAGCGTTTTTTTTGGGCGTTTTACAAACGTTTTACAAGCTGAAAGTGCTTAGGTGTGAATGCAGCTCAAAGTTACAATATGATGTTAACAATGTGAAACACAATCATACAATGCGATTTTCTGATTAGGGGAGGGAATGAACGAAGACAAGAAGAGGTCTCCATATCTACTTAGCTTATCGCTGTTATTAAAGATAATGATGAAGATGATAACTCTTTTTTCTTTAGCAGTGTTTTTCTACTGCCAATTAACATTGTAACTTTAACATCACACTCTGAATGTAACAATTCTTACTCTGGTTATTAATATTACTCTTTTCTTTATCCACAGAACCGATATCTGTGAAATTACCGCAGATTGTTGCCAAAACTACCAATTCTACGTCCCTGAACTGGACACAACCAGACGAGTATCAGAGCTCATACACCTACAGTGTACAGACCAATGTAATCTCATCATCGACACTGATAAATAATACAATCGTGAACAGTGCATCGGCTACAATAGGAAATCTGACAGCGGGAGAGACCTATACATTCTCTATATATACAATATCTGCCTGCAACATACAATCAGACCCCGTGTCTATAACTGACTGCACCCGTAAGTACTGCCAAACAGGAAAAGCAACTTATAAATGTCTTTGCCAACAAATGCTCCAGTCCTTGTCTATCAAATTTCCTGCATGAAGTTCCCATTATTCACAACTAAAAGTGAAAAGCTGATTTGTTGCCACCAGAAAAAAGAACAGTCTTTGTTTCAGATGCATTGACTAAATTCATAGAAGCTTCTCAAGGTTGTTGTAAAGGATTTTTTATTTTAAATAACAAAACATGTCTATAATTACCTGCTCTGTGCAATATAATTGCACAGAATGGGCCGATCCTCCTGTTCTGGGGTCCTCCGCTGGCCTGTAAGATAGGATTAGACCCCTCGTTTATAACTGATAGACATGTGCACAACGAAAAAATGTGTTTTGTTTCGTTTAGATTAATTAATCTAGTTATTTAGTTTTGTTAAATTCGGTTACTTCGTTCAATTCATATTCAGGATTCGTATTCAGAATTAGTTTTATGTCTTCTTTTGAATTTACCATTTTTTTACGATTCAAAACGATCAAATTGATACATTTTTTACGTTTTTTTTAAATTAAATGTGGCAAAGTGAACAAACAAAAGAACAAACAAAAGAAAAATCTTCATCAAGTGATTACAATGACTCTTTAAATTACCTTTGGCTTAACAAAAACAGCGTTATTTCGAAATGGTCCTCTAATAACACACACAATCTTTGATTTCAGAAATATGTTTACAGTTTGAATTTCAATGGAATTAAATGTAAAATTTGATTTCAATTTCAATTTCAATTTTGGAAATTCGGATAAATTTATTTTTATCCGGAGCAGTCGGTAAACTTTGTTAATACTGTAGCTCGAAACGAACTGCACATGTCTAATAACTGACTGTGCCCATAAGTACTGCCAAACGGAAAATGTAACTTTTTAAATTATTGCCAAGGGGGCATGGGCGAGCTGCGTCTTGCTATTGTACTTGTCGAGGTGGAGGAGCCAGGAGCACCGGTGGGGGACCCAAGAAGAAGAGGAGATTTGGGGCTGCTCTGTGCTAAAACACTGCATAGAGCAGATTAGTATGTAATGTTTATTACTTTTTTTTTGTAAGAAGTCCGAACCTTTAATGTCACTTTAATGCATGAACTCTGTCTGTAGTCTGAGAACTAACATTTCCTATGAAGAAACTACATATTCCACAATCCCTGGGTCTCTCAGTCTAGTGTCACTCAATTACCAGAGAGATCACCATGCAGTCTTTCAGCACATTAGCACTCCCACATTTGTTATACAACACAGAGGAAATGGTGAGGCATGCATTGTGACCTGAAACAAGCAGCGTGGTAGTTCATTGAAAACTACAAGCCAACAGCTGCAAAGGCTGCCGGACCTTGTAGTTTTCCATTCACAGATAACTGTGAATGAGTGACACGGCTGGGTGGGTGGAGCCCCGCTCGGCCAAGTTTTTTTTATACGTAATGCCTTTGGTATCACTAACCCTACTGTACTGAATTGTATTACTGTACTCTCTCCCTTATTTTGCACAAATTGTTGACCCTATATAAATCCTGTATATTTATAATAAATAATGATAGGATCTTTTCTTGTGCTAGAAAAGGTTCAGTCATTTTGAATGCTATAGCAAAAAAAAAGAATCCACACATACTTCTCAAAGCTGCTAAGAAGTAACAGTGCACCAGTCAACAGGCATTTTTTTTTTTTGCATGGGAATGCAAAACCGGTATTTAAACTGCTTTAAATCAGGTCAAATGCAGGTCAGAAAAAGGTCAACTGCAGGTCAGATGCACCAGTCAATGAATTGTGAATGATCACTGAGGAGTATCACACTGATTTCAAGCTTATGCCATAAACTAAAGTCTTTCAACACAAGCCCAAACTCCACCAAGTTCATTTGGAAGGCGCAGTAAATAAACCGTACAATTGTGTGTAAAAATATTGTGGTGTGTATAAAATCATTACCTTTAACCACTTCCGGACTGCCGCACGCCGATATACATCCTAAGTTTGAAGAGGAATATCGTTGTTATGGCAGCAGCTAGCTGCCATAACCCCGGTATCCTCTTCTTCAGTGAGTGGTCCGGTTTAAGATAAAAGTGGTCCCTGCAGCGGATTTGTCGCAATATCACTTTTATCTGTGGTGGGAGAGGGCCCCCCCCTTCCCATCGCGATCGGAAATTCATCCATGCTGGGTATGGAGATGAGTGAGGGGAAGATGGCCCCCACCCGTCTCCATACCATTGCTGGGTGGAAGCGATGTCAAAACGTCACTTCCGCCCATAGCTCTTAACCTCCCTGGCGGTATGATTATTTCAGATTTTAGGTGCTGAAAGTGGTACAATTATTTTGCACAGAAATTTGGCGTTTTATATTATAGGCCTGTAATTCTTAGGAATAATTCACTTAAATCTGTCCAAACAAGAGTCTTGTAGACATCCCGGTTATGATAAAGTTTGAAAAACTAAATAAAAAATTATAATATAATAAATAACTATAAATAATTATACCAAATAATAATATAATAATAATAAAAATTATTCAATAATGTAATCAAATCAAAAACACTGAAATTTGCTCAGTTGCAGAATTGTTGCTTTTGTTACTTTTCAGTGTTTGATGACGGATTTCCCCACAAATCACTATCGTTCAATCCTGCAAGTGATTCTAATTTATTATCGATGTTTTCTAGCTGGTCTAAAGCCACTTTTGATGTAAAGGGACGGTTTTGGTTGCTATGGACTATCTCCAGTTTCCAGGCAGAAAGAACCATTTTTATAATATAAAACTGCATGCAGGACACTGGCCAAAACCCATTGAAAACATTTTTAAAAATATATTTTTTGAAAAATTCAGTGAAATTAGCTTATTTTCTATAATAAGAATTATATGATATTCTTATAATCACACACTAAGTGTTCTATAGTGAAACAAAATCATGTAAAAAAATAACTTGAAAAAATTCCTAAAAAAATGTGTTACTGGCTACAATGTTACTTGAGAATTTCAATCCGCAACAATGTAGCAACCACCATACATATCCATATTGGTGCTAAAAATAATAATGTCTCCGTTCCCAGTGAAAGCCTTTTTTAGGGGAAACGCGTCGGGTGGAGCTTGTGGAGCTTGCGCGCTTGTTACACTATTTGCTAACAATTTTTTAGGTTTTTGTATTTATTGACCAACACGAGCAGCAGCACATTTTTTATTTGTATGGTTAGCGCAAAATTACGTTTCTTTTTATATGCAGGACACTGGGCAGACCACTAGGGACAAAGGGGATGTGTAATTATTTGATACAGTACTATAATCTGTAAGATTACAGTATACTGCATCTGTACTGTGTGTTTCACTTTTTAAATTTGGCTCCGAACTCCATCCCCGTGCGTTGCAACACTCACAGGGAATGGAGCTCGGCACTGGGAATCAAGCGAGACACGGCGGCTCGCAGATCACAGCGGTGAGATATCGCAGGATCCAGGGGACAAGGTAAGTAAACTCTATATGGATCCTGCGATGCGATCACGAGTCTGGCTCGGGGATAACGCTTTTGGTATTGAAAATCCACCCCGAGCCAGACTCGGGAATACCACCAGGGGGGGTAAAGGGCCATTTTTTTATTTATTTTTTTAATGACAACATTTTTTTATTGCATTTTAGTGTAAATATGAGATCTGAGGTCTTTTTGACCCCAGATCTCATATTTAGGAGGTGCTGCCATGCTTTTTTTCTATTACAAGGGATGTTTACATTCCTTGTAATAGGAATAAAAGTGACACAATTTTGTTTTTTTTAAAAAAAAACAGTGTAAAAATAAAAAATAAAAGGTAAAATAAATAAGAAAAAAACACATTTTTTTAAACGTGCCCCGTCCCGCTGAGATCTTGTGCAGAAGGGAATGCATACATGAGTAGCGCCTGCATATGAAAACCTTGTAGTTTTCCATTCACAGGACGCTGTGAATGAGTGACACGTCTGGGTGGGTGGAGCCCCGCTTGGCCAAGTTTTTTTTAAATTGAGACAGCTAGCGGGGAGGAGAAGATCCCCGCTAGCTGTCAGATCGGGGATTGAGAGGGGGGTGCAGTGCACTAAAGTGCTAGTGTGCACCGCAAAACTTATGGCAAAGCGTAATTGAACAAGCTGAAGTTAGAAGCTGATTGGCTACCATGCACATCTATACCAGATTTTGTACTCTCCGGTTTTAGTAAATCCCCCCTTACAGTCTAGATCACCCACATTCAGAGATTCAAAGTCTTTGCTCCATATTCTTCCAACACAGATGATGCTGCTATGGGCAGGATCCTCCTCTAGCCCCCCATCTTTGCTGTAGAACCCCTGCACCCTTTATAATAAGATCTGTATGTGTACCTTTTTACTAATAAAATTTGTTTTTCCTGTTAGTTCCTGGACAAGCTGTCGGTGCCGCAGTGAGCAGTAACACATCCGTGAATTCTCTGTTTGTGAACTGGACCGCACCACAAGGAAAAGTGTCTAATTATACCGTCACTATAACAGAATATGTCAATAACACAGCACAGACTCGCACAATACAGCCTAACATGATGCCAGTAAATTTTACTGGATTATTACCAGGAAGAGTCTACAATGTAACAATAGTGACAGTCAGCAGTTCCTGCAGCCAGGCAGCCCCTTCACTGTCACAGGCCACATGTAAGTATGATTAAGGTCATGTGTCTTCAATGAATATAGTATAGTGATCCTCTGCGCTATTATATAGTGAATGTGATAACAATAAATCCTAATTGGATACCCAGAAATGCTGCAAAACCTAGTGATTTCACAAATACACGTGCATAAGTAAGTGAATAAAATGATTTTGCGCTATTCCATTCTATGTAATTAAATAGACAATGTGATATAAATGTAAACTGAAATCTTACAATAAAATAGTCCAGTGATGGTTTTGAATCAATAAAAAATAATCAATTCCCAATTCAATAATATTATGATGCAATAGTGACTGTGATCCAAATATAAACACTGTGATCAATGTGCAGTCCTTCAATGAATAGATCCAATAAACTTCATAATTAAACTTCAGAGAGTCTATGCGCCACCTCCAACACCTCAGTGCTCACAGAACTCACACCTCATATCCAAAGAATGTAAGCCTTGAGTATTATTAAGGACAAGCTATTCCCTCATGCCTGAAAACTCCTCCGCTGATCCTCTCTCAGAAGGTCCAGAACCATGTGTTGGGGTAAGGTAAACAGACAAGCCTCCAGAAGATGCATTAACATAACCAAACCAATTTATTTAAAAGTATAAAATATGCTTACATCTAAGCACAGTTAAAAGTGCTTCAAACAGCAAAAACAGCGTTATGTCACGGCACGTTGAGTCCCCTGAAGAAGTCACGTGGTGTGACGTAACGCGTAGGGCTTGGCCATAAGACGCAGCGGACCGGAAGTGATGTGAGAGGTGGAAACGCCGCTGTTTTTGCTGTTTGAAACGCTTTTAACTGTGCTTAGATGTAAGCATATTTTTAAATAAATTAGTTTGGTTATGTTAATGCACTATTGGAGGCTTGTCTATTTACCTTACCCCAACACATGGTCCTGGACCTTCTGAGAGAGGATCTGCGGAGGAGTTTTCCGGCATGAGGGAATAGCTTGTCCTTAATAATACTCAAGGCTTACATTCTGTGGATATGAGGTGAGAGTTCTGTGAGCACTGAGGTGTTGGCGGCGCATAGACTCTCTGAAGTTTTATTAAGTAGGTTATTGGATCTATTAATTAAAGGACTGCACATTGATCACAGTGTTCATATTTGGATCACAGTCACTATAGGATCATAATATTATTGAATTGGGAACTGATTATTTTTATTGATTTATAACCATCACTGGACTTTTTTATTGTAAGATTTCAGTTCACATTTATATCACATTGTTTATTTAATCACATAGAATGGAATAGTGCAAAATCATTTGTCAAAGTTAAACAAAAAAAATAGCAAATGTGCGCCATTTCACTGAATGGTACAGAAACAAAGTTTTGTTTAAAGGACATATATGATAAAAAGGTATTGTATGATGATAATGCTATTCATTTAATAATGATATTCTACATATGCTTTTGTTTTTAATTTCACATATCCATTATTTAGACTTTTGTCCATGTACAGTATATACAGTCACATAGTAGGTGAGGTTGAAAAAAGCCTATGGACTTGATGGACAGTTTATCTGGAAAGTATTCACAGTGCTTCACTTTTTCCACATTTTGTTATGTTACAGCCTTCTTCCAAAATGGATTAAATTCATTATTTTCCTCAAAATTCTACAAACAATCTCCCATAATGACAACGTGAAAGAAGTTTGAAATCTTTGCAGATTTATTAAAAATAAAAAACAAATAAATTATATGTACATAAGTATTCACAGCCTTTGCCATGACACTCAAAATTTAGCTCAGGTGCCTCCTGTTTCCACTGATTATCCTCGAGATATTTCTACATCTTGATTGGAATCCACCTGTGGTAAATTCAGTTGATTGGACATGATTTGGAAAGGCACACACCTGTCTATAGAAGGTGCCACAGTTAACAGTGCATGTCAGAGCACAAACCAAGCCATGAAGTCCAAGGAATTGTCTGTAGACCTCCGAGACAGGATTGTATGGAGGCACAGATCTGGAGAAGGGTACAGAAACATTTATGCAGCATTGAAGGTCCCAATGAACACAGTGGCCTCCATCAGATGTAAATGGAGGAAGTTTGGAACCACCAGGACTATTCTGAGAGGCCAAACTGAGCGATTGGGGAGAAAGACCTTAGTCAGGGAGGTGACCAAGAACCCGATGATCACTCTGACAGAGCTCCAGCATTTCTCTGTGGAGAGAGGAGAACCTTCCAGAAGAGCAACCATTTCTGCAGCACTCCACCAATCAGGCCTGTATGGTAGAGTGGCCAGATGGAAGCCACTCCTCAGTAAAAGGCACATGACAGCCCACCTGGAGTTTGCCAAAAGCCACCTGAAGGACTCTCAGACCATGAGAAACAAAATTTTCTGGTCTGATGAAATAAAGATTGAACTCTTTGGCCTGAATGGCAAGTCTAGGGGAAACCAGGCTCATGACCTGGCAAGTACCATCCCTACAGTGATGCATGGTGGTGGCAGCATCATGCTGTGGGGGTGTCTTTTTAGCGGCAGCAACTGGGAGACTAGTCAGGATCGAGGGAAAGATGAATGCAGCAATGTGCAGAGACATCCTTGATGAAAACCTGCTCCAGAGCGCTCTGGACCTCAGACTGGGGCAAAGGTTCATCTTCCAACAGGACAATGACCCTAAGCACACAGCCAAGATAACAAAGGAGTTGCTACATGACAACCCTGTGAAAGTCCTTGAGTAGGCCAGCCAGAGCCCAGACCTAAACCCCATTGAACATCTCTGGAAAGATCTGAAAATGGCTGTGCACCGACGCTCCCCATGCAATGGGGCTTGAGAGGTCCTGCAAAGAAGAATGGGAGAAACTGCCCAAAAATAGGTGTGCCAAGCTTGTAGCATTATACTCAACTTTTTTTGTTTTTTTTATTGATAAATTTGCAAAGATTTCAACTAAACCTCTTTCACGTTATCATTATGGAATATTGTGTGTAGAATTTTGAGGAAAATAATGAGTTTACACCATTTTGGAATGGGGTTCTAACACAACAAAATGTGGAAAAAGTGAAGCACTGTGAATACTTTTCCGGATGCACTCTTCATGCAGACCTGGCTGAAAAAAGTGACAGGGTTGGGACAAAGGTTTTTTTGTAAACTTTTTATTTATTGAACGTAAGGTGGCCATTGTGAACACCCCTACCACCGTATTCCTTCAAAGCAGATGATTTTTCTTCCATCTCATTGATTTCTTTTTTTTTTTTACATTGTTATATTTTGAAGTCATTAAAGTGGAACTTCACCCAAAAGGGGAAGTTCTGCTTGTTTGTATCCTCCCACCCCTTCACTGCCACATTAGGCACTTTTTTTGGGGGGTGGGGGGGAGCAGGTAAGTTTCTGAGTGGAAGTTCAGCCCACCTCCTCCACACATCACAGGTCCCAGAAGACTGCGGGACCATTTGCAAAGCGCAGCGTGGCTCGTTCATGGATTGTAGGAAACTGGCAGTAAAGATGCCGGCGTCTGGAACCAAAGCCGATTGAAGAATCGGCTTGGGTGAGGACATCGTTGGATCCCTGGACAGGTAAGTGTCCTTATAATAAAAGTCAGCAACTACAGTATTTTTCAGCTGCTGACTTTTAATTTTTTGGGGGGATACTGGAGCTCCTTTTTAATTTTAAATATAACTTTTGGGGATCAGGTAGAAAGATCTGTGTGTCTGTCACAGCCACCATAGAACAGAGAACTGATGGCTCCTAATTAACAAAGGGGCTTGCATGTGCTCCATTTTTTATGTTTAGAAGAGTGGTGTAAGAATTATGCTTGCACCACTCTTTGGTAATTCATCCCATTATATGTATTCTTTTTAAAGCAGATACATTTTCTTCCATCTCACTAATTTTTTTCCTAACATTGTTTTATCTCCAAACAGATCCCACCCCACCGGGCAGCATAAACTTTACTATGATAGGAACTAAGGATGTCACCTTATCTTGGGGAGATCCAGTAAATATGACCGGAGTGGTGAAGTCATATAATATCACTTATTGGAATTCTTCTTCTCCTTCAATCATTTCTGGATCTGTGATAAGCAACACAACAAATGTCACCCTTCAAAACTTGATATCGGGGACTAATTACGGTGTCTCTGTGGTGACAGTCATACCCTGGGGGTATCAGAGCACACCTGTAATTGGATCAGTCTGTACAAGTAAGTTTTTGGTCCTTGAGCCTAGGTTCACACTTGTGCGATACAGGAACCAGCGCGATTACAGCATCGGTTCCCACATCGCACCCCTCCTGCAGGCAGTTCACACTACCCTCTGCAAACCGCTGTGGGTGTCAATACATTGTTAATGACACCCCCAGATCTGTTCACAGATTGCAGTGTGAACTGTGAACTCGCACAGGAATCGGATCGCATAGGTGAGAACACCCATGCCATCCGATTTCAGTGCGGGGGGAAAAAAAGTCCCCGCAACTTTTTTAGGCAAATTCAATGCGAGTTCTGTCATACAACTGTATGGCTGAACTCGCATTGCACAGACATCACATGCAAATGGCCCTGCATTGTTCATGCATATTTTAAGCTGATATCTAGGCAAAACAAATATTGTTTAAATATAAGAGCTGAGCATTTTTACTTGACTTTTCAGTGTCCTTTGTGTATTTCTTCAGGATCTGTATAGAAATCCAGCAGAAGCAACTCTTACAGGTTGCCTTTATATATAAATTTACTGTAGCAAAGCCCAGTCACTGCTGCTCTCTCTACTTGTGCAGGGTGACTGGTCTTGTCTCCGCCCCCTCCTGTAGGTTTCTGCAGGCAGACTTTTGAGGGTGGGGCTCGCTTGGCCTCTCCTGCTGCTCTGCTTTCTGCACAGGCTATGTATAGCACAGTGATGATGTCATCACTATTTTTACAAGGAATTTGTCTAAGCTAGCAAAGGCATTTGGTGCACACAAAGTGAATGTATATCCTTTGTGGCTACTGAGGAGTATATTTAATTTGATGCCTGGAGGTTTAAGATGGGCAAATATATAAAAAATATTTGCCTGACTTCTCCAATATTTGCCTGACTTCTCCAGAGGGAGAAGTCTTCTCCCTCTGGAGAAGTCAGGCAAATTCACACATGGAGGAATGCCGGGGGTGCTGTGAAAACTTAGTTGATGGGTGAAGGTGTGCTACTGAGGACAGCTGGTAAACTCTTTCTTGGGTCATACTGGCCAGTCTGTCCTGTGTGTCTGTCTACCAGGAAGTTTCTGAAGTGATCTGCAAACTATGGATGGAGTGAGAACAACCCCTAGCTAGGAGTTTATTATCCCCACAATAGAGGGATTGCTTGTTACTTGGTGGACAGCGGGCTTATCTCAAGGTTTACGAAGTGGTATGTTGGTGTCTTCATCCCATGAAAGGCCCCGACCGGGTTAAGGTCGCAAGCTCTCCTATGCTTGCCGTTTGGTAAGCGCGCATTTTGTATTAGTATCACAGTGGTGCGGTGAAGGATTCATCCACTTCCTACTTGCATTCCTGCCTTTAGACTGGGGCCTGTGCCTATGTCTCTCCACTTCACCTCACTTATCTGGATTTTGATCACGGATTAGGACTGCTATCAAATTATATATGTTTTGATTATGAACTTTTGATATTAATTATTTCAATCTTGTTTTATTTATTTATCTTATCATATTGGTTCACTTATACCTACTTTGGTTTAATTTTATAAGCATATAACACTCACAGCGCTGCTCCTTATATTGATTGAGATCTATACTAGCGTCCCCAGCAGTTTAGGGTTCCCAAAAACGCAGTGTTAGCGGGATCAGTCCAGATACCTGCTAGCACCTGCGTTTTGCCCCTCCGCCCAGCCCAGCCCAGCCCACCCAAGTGAAGTATCGATCGATCACTGTCACTTACAAAACACTAAACGCATAACTGCAGCGTTCGCAGAGTCAGGTCTAATCTCTGCGATCGCTAACAGTTTTTTTGGTAGCGTTTTGGTGAACTGGCAAGCGCCAGTGGCCTAGTACACCCCGGTCGTAGTCAAACCAGCACTGCAGTAACACTTGGTGACGTGGCGAGTCCCATAAGTGCAGTTCAAGCTGGTGAGGTGGCAAGCACAAGTAGTGTCCGGCTGCCACCAAGAAGAAGACAAACACAGGCCCGTCGTGCCCATAATGCCCTTCCTGCTGCATTCGCCAATCCTAATAATTGGGAACCCACCGCTTCTGCAGCGCCCGTACTTCCCCCATTCACATCTCCAACCAAATGCAGTCGGCTGCATGAGAGGCATTTTCTTTATGTCCTCCTGAGTACCCCTACCCAACGAACCCCCCCAAAAAAGATGTCGTGTCTGCAGCAAGCGCGGATATAGGCGTGACACCCGCTATTATTGTCCCTCCTGTCCTGACAATCCTGGTCTTTGCATTGGTGAATGTTTTGAACGCTACCATTCACTAGTTGAGTATTAGCTTAGGGTACAGCATTGCACAGACTAGGCACACTTTCACAGGGTCTCCCAAGATGCCATCGCATTTTGAGAGACCCGAACCTGGAACCGGTTACAGTTATAAAAGTTAGTTACAAAAAAAGTGTAAATTAAAAAATATATATATATAGAATAAAAAAAAATAGTTGTCTTTTTATTGTTCTCTCTCTCTCTCTCTATTCTCTTTCTATTGTTCTGCTCTTTTTTACTGTATTCTATTCTGCAATGTTTTATTGTTATTATGTTTTATCATGTTTGTTTTTCAGGTATGCAATTTTTTATACTTTACCGTTTACTGTGTTTTATTGTTAACCATTTTTTTGTCTTCAGGTACGCCATTCACGACTTTGAGTGGTTATACCAGAATGATGCCTGCAGGTTTAGGTATCATCTTGGTATCATTCTTTTCAGCCAGCGGTCGGCTTTCATGTAAAAGCAATCCTAGCGGCTAATTAGCCTCTAGACTGCTTTTACAAGCCGTGGGAGGGAATGCTCGCCCCCCACCGTCTTCCGTGTTTTTCTCTGGCTCTCCTGTCTCAACAGGGAACCTGAGAATGCAGCCGGTGATTCAGCCAGCTGTCCATAGAGCTGATCAGAGACCAGAGTGGCTCCAAACATCTCTATGGCCTAAGAAACCGGAAGCTACGAGAATTTCATGACTTACCTGTCATTACCTATTGCTATCATAGGGGATATTTACATTCCCTGAGATAACAATAAAAATGATTAAAAAAAAAAAACGAAAGGAACAGTTTAAAAATAAGATAAAAAAGCAAAAAAATAATAAAGAAAAAAAAAAAAAAGCACCCCTGTCGCTCCCTGCTCTCGCGCTAAGGTGAACGCAAGCGGCGGTCTGTCGTCAAACGTAAACAGCAATTAGCAGTAGACCTCCTCTGTAAATCTAAAGTGGTAACCTGTAAAGGCTTTTAAAGGCTTTTAAAAATGTATTTATTTTGTTGCCACTGCACGTTTGTGCGCAATTGTAAAGCATGTCATGTTTGGTATCCATGTACTCGGCCTAAGATCATCTTTTTTATTTCATCAAACATTTGGGCAATATAGTGTGTTTTAGTGCATTAAAATTTTAAAAAGTGTGTTTTTTCCCCCAAAAATGCGTTTGAAAAATCGCTGCGCAAACACTGTGTGAAAAAAAAAAATGAAACACCCACCATTTTAATCTGTAGGGCATTTGCTTTAAAAAAAATATATAATGTTTGGGGGTTCAAAGTAATTTTCTTGCAAAAAAAAATTATTTTTTCATGTAAACAAAAAGTGTCAGAAAGGGCTTTGTCTTCAAGTAGAAGAGTGGGTAATGTGTGACATAAGCTTCTAAATGTTGTGCATAAAATGCCAGGACAGTTCAAAACCCCCCCAAATTACCCCATTTTGGAAAGTAGACACCCCAAGCTATTTGCTGAGAGTCATGTCGAGTCCATGGAATATTTTATATTATGACACAAGTTGCGGGAAAGACAAATTTTTTTTGCGCAAAGTTGTCACTAAATGATATTTTGCTCAAACATGCCATGGGAATATGTGAAATTACATCCCAAAATACATTCTGCTGCTTCTCCTGAGTACGGGGATACCGCATGTGTGAGACTTTTTGGGAGCCTAGCCGCGTACGGGACCCCGAAAACCAAGCACCGCCTTCAGGCTTTCTAAGGACGTAAATTTTTGATTTCACTCTTCACTGCCTATCACAGTTTCGGAGGCCATGGAATGCCCAGGTGGCACAACCCCCCCCCCAAATGACCCCATTTTGGAAAGTAGATACCCCAAGCTATTTGCTGAGAGGTATAGTGAGTATTTTTCAGACCTCACTTTTTGTCACAAAGTTTTGAAAATTGAAAAAAGAAAAAAAAAATGTTTTTTCTTGTCTTTCTTCATTTTCAAAAACAAATGAGAGCTGCAAAATACTCACCATTTCCCTCAGCAAATAGCTTGGGGTGTCTACTTTCCAAAATGGGGTCATTTGGAGGGGTTTGTGCCACCTGGGCATTCCATGGCCTCCGAAACTGTGATAGGCAGTGAAGAGTGAAATCAAAAATTTACACCCTTAGAAATCCTGAAGGCGGTGATTGGTTTTCGGGGCCCCGTACGCGGCTAGGCTCCCAAAAAGTCCTACACATGTGGTATCCCCATACTCAGGAGAAGCAGTTAAACGTATTTTGGGGTGCAATTCCACATATGCCCATGGCCTGAGTGAGCAAGATATCATTTAGTGACAACTTTGTGCAAAAAAAAAAAAAAAAGTGTCACTTTCCCGCAACTTGTGTCAAAATATAAAATATTCCACGGACTCAACATGCCTCTCAGCAAATAGCTTGGGGTGTCTACTTTCCAAAATGGGGTCATTTGAGGGGGGGGGGGGGGGTTGTGCCATCTGGGCATTTTATTGCCTTCAAAACTGTGATAGGTAGTGAGGAGTGAAATCAAAAATTTACGCCCTTAGAAATCCTGAAGGCGGTGATTGGTTTTCGGGGCCCCGTACGCGGCTAGGCTCCCAAAAAGTCCCACACATGTGGTATCCCCGTACTCAGGAGAAGCAGCTGAATGTATTTTGGGGTGCAATTCCACATAGGCCCATGGCCTGTGTGAGCAATACATCATTTAGTGACAACTTTTTGTAAATATTTTTTTTGTCATTTTTTAATCACAGGACAAAAAAAATAAATATTCAACATGCCTCTCAGCAATTTCCTTGGGGTGTCTACTTTCCAAAATGGGGTCATTTGGGGGGGGGTTGTACTCCCCTGCCATTTTAGTACCTCAAGAAATGACATAGGCAGCCATAAACTAAAAGCTGTGTAAATTCCAGAAAATGTACCCTAGTTTGTAGACGCTATAACTTTTGCGCAAACCAATAAATATACGCTTATTGACATTTTTTTTACCAAAGACATGTGGCCGAATACATTTTGGCCTAAATGTATGACTAAAATTGAGTTTATTGGATTTTTTTTATAACAAAAAGTAGAAAATATCATTTTTTTTCAAAAGTTTCGGCTTATAGCGCAAAAAATAAAAACCGCAGAGGTGATCAAATACCATCAAAAGAAAGCTCTATTTGTGGGAAGAAAAGGATGCAAATTTTGTTTGGGTACAGCATTGCATGACCGCGCAATTAGCAGGTAAAGCGACGCAGTGCCAAATTGGAAAAAGACCTCTGGTCCTTAGGCAGCATAATGATCCGGGGCTGAAGTGGTTAAAGTGGCTCTAAACGCTGAAGGTTTTTTACCTTCATGCATTCTATGCATGAAGGTAAAAAAACTTCTGTGTGCAGCGGCCCCCCCGCCCCAGTATCCCCAATCCTTACCTGAGCTACCTCTGATCCAGCGATGTTCACGATAGCCACAGCTGCCCTGGCCCCCGGTACTCTCCCTCCTCATTGACTAAGAGAACAGCAGGAGCCCATAATTGGCTCCAACTGCTGTCAAACACACCCAGTGAGCCAATGAGGACAGAGTGCAGGGGGGGGGGGGGTGCGGGGCCTCACCACAGCTCTATGCGTCTTACAGACGCATGGAGCAGTGGCTCGGGAGTGAGCACGCAGCTGCTAAGTGGCTTTCTCTGGGGGTACTGTTTGAGGAGGAGCGCCGGTGGGGGACCCGAAAAGAGGATCGGGCAGCTCTGAGCAAATCCACTGCACAGAGCAGGTTTGTTTTTTTTAAAAAAAAAAAGAAACTTTAATACCACTTTTAGCCCTGGTTCACACTGAGGCAATGTGGGAATCGCACAAGATTTGCTGTGTTTCCCCGCATCGCACTGCATAGCAATCGTATGGCGTCCATGCGATTTGCTGTGGGTGTCAATGTTAGATTAATGACACCCTGAAACAAATTTCCAGTGTGAATCCAGGCTAAATACTGCTAAGAATACTACAGTTGCTCCTAGCTCAATAAAGACCTGGTAGTGGCTCCAAACATAAAAAAAATATTCTGTATTTTGTGCAACCAAACACCACAATGTTCATTTAGCAGTAGCTCTGTGACATATCAATATTAAATATTAGAAATAAAATACTCATACAAAAAAATATATAAAACTCCATAAATAAATAACACTAGTGCCGTAAAATGCACAGTCCAAAAATTGTGTAGAGAAAAAAAACTACAAATAAATGAAAAACGATCGATAATACATCCTCTTCCACCGAATGATGATACAAACGTTTTCTAAAAAAATAAATAAAAAATATCTGGATGTGGAACATTTTTACATGTTCTTTGAATCCTCTGACTCACCAAAGGAGGTATTGATCTTTGAACCAGGCATGTGCGCTTCAGAACTGCAAGTGTTTCTGAAAAAACTTTTTTTTGCACAATTGACAGGAAATAAAATGGGAACTTTTGGGATGTGTAATTCGATTGCCTAGACTTCAATTTAGGTTGTTACTGCAAACCAAGCTTTTCTGAGTGGTTTATCTGGTATAGCGGCAGGAGGAGAAGCTCTAGTTAGAACCATGGAGCCTTGGATCCCCTTCCCACCAAATCCCTTGTAGTACCCCTATATATAAAAAATGTGTATGAGTATTTTATTTTTAGTATTTAATCTTGATATGTCACAGAGCTACTGCTAATTGAACATTGTGGTGTTTGGTTGCACAAAATACAGAATTTTTGGGGATTTTAAGTAGCAGCAGTGAAACAAATACCGGTAATTATTTAGGTTGTTCTGAACATATTCAATTTTCACAGCGCAGAGAGGGGATATAAAAATTAAAAAAAATAACATTTTCTAAAAAAAAAAATATAATATATATATCTGGGTGTGGAATATTTTTGCATGTTCTTTGAATCCTCTGAATCACCAAAGGAGGTTTTGATCTTTGAATCAGGCATCTTTTAAAGTGTACACTTCCGAACACTTCAGAGGGTGGTGATAAATGGGGAGTACTCGGAATGGTCAGGGGTGGGTAGTGGGGTCCCCCAGGGTTCTGTGCTGGGACCAATCCTATTTAATTTGTTCATAAACGACCTGGAGGATGGGGTAAACAGTTCAATCTCTGTATTTGCGGACGATACTAAGCTAAGCAGGACAATAACTTCTCCGCAGGATGTGGAAACCATACAATAAGATCTGAACACATGGGGTGGGCAACTACATGGCAAATGAGGTTCAATGTAAAAAAATGTAAATTAATGTATTTGGGTGGCAAAAATATGAATGCAATCTATACACTGGGGGGAGAACCTCTGGGGGAATCTAGGATGGAAAAGGCCCTGGGGGTCCTAGTAGATGATAGGCTCAGCAATGGCATGCAATGCCAAGCTGCCGCTAATAAAGCAAACAGAATATTGGCATGCATTAAAAAGGGGATCAACTCCAGAGATAAAACGATAATTCTGCCGCTCTACAAGACTCTGGTCCGGCCGCACCTGGATTATGCTTCCAGTTCTGGCCACCAGTCCTCAGGAAGGATGTGCTGGAAATGGAGTGAGTACAAAGAAGGGCAACAAAGCTAATAAAGGGTCTGGAGGATATTTGTAATGAGGAAAGGTTGTGAGCACTGAACTTATTCTCTCTGGAGAAGAGACGCTTGAGAGCGGATATGATTTCAATTTACAAATACCGTACTGGTGACCCCACAATAGGGATAAAACTTTTTCGCGGAAAGGAGTTTAACAAGACTCGTGGCCACTCATTAAAATGAGAAGAAAAGAGGTTTAACCTTAAACTACTGTAATATTGGGGGTTATTTAGCTTCAGTGTAGAGCTTACCAGTGAGCTGAGTCTACGCCAGATATGCAGTTTAACCACTTCCCGCCTGGCCCATAGCAGATGACGGCCGGGCGCTGGTTCAGTTATCCTGACTGGGCGTCATATGATAACCAGCAGGATAACATGCCGCCGCGCGCCCGGGGGGGCACGCATTGTGGCGATCGGTGGAGACTGACACACCGCTCCACCGATCTTGATAAAGAGACTCCGGCGGAGGCTCTTTACCGTGTGATCCGCCGTGTCCAATCACGGCTGATCACGATGTCAATAGGAAGAGCCGTTGGTCGGCTTTTCCTCACTCGCGTCTGACAGACGTGAGTAGAGGAGAGCTGATCGGCGGCTCTCCTGGCAGGGGGGTCTGCGCTGATTGTTTATCAGCGCAGCCCCCCCCTCGGATGCCCACACTACACCACCAGGGAAGCCGCCAGGACCACCAGGGAGCCGGGCAACATGTGGATGGCCAGGTATGTACCCCATGGCCATCCACATGTGCCCAATGTGCGCCAATCAGTGCCCACAAATGGGCACTGACTGGTACCATTTTAAATCAGTGATGCCCAGCAATGCCACCCATCAGTGTCCATCTGTGCCACCTATCAGTGCCCATCCATGCCCACCAGTGCCCACCTATCAGTGCCCATCAGTGTCCATCCGTGCCACCTATCAGTGCCACCCATAAGTACCCATCAGTGCCACCCATAAGTACCCATCAATGCCTCCTACGAGTGCCCATTGGTGCCACCTATGAGTGCCCATCTGTGCCACCTATGAGTGCCCATCAGTGCTGCATACCAGTGCCACCTATCAGTGCCCATCAGTGCCACCTATCAGTGCCCATCATCAGTGCCCGCCAGTGCCACCTCATCAGTGCCACCTCATTTGTGCCACCTCATCGGTGCCCATCAGTGCCGTCATATCAGTGCCCGACAGTGCAGCCATATCAGTGCCCATCATTGAAGAAAACGTACTTATTTACAAAAAATGTTAACAGAAACAAAGAAAAACAAATTTTTGGTCTTTTTTTATTTGTTGCGCAAAAAATAAAAATCGCAGAGGTGATCAAATACCACCAAAAGAAAGCTCTATTTGTAGGGAAAAAAAAAAGATAAAAAAATTTGTTTGAGTGCAGTGTTGCATGACCGCGCAATTGTCATTCAAATTGCGACAGCGCTGAAAGCTGAAAATTGGCTTGGGCGGGAAGGTGTCTAAGTGCCCGGTATTGAAGTGGTTAAGGGCTTTTTTGGCCCATGTTTATTGAAGTAAAAGAAAAACAGTCCATCCAGGATTCCCACGCAGGGGTTTCTTCCACAAAGCAATAATGATATAACTGAAAAATACCGAGCCACCTGGCTCTCTGGTCAGCAATGCTGTTCAGGCATTGACCTCGGTCCTCTTAACCCTGTAACTGTGTCCCTGTTTGGTACCCACACTGTACCTCTGGTGACACTCTCTCTTACAGCTTCCTGGCTTACGTTATTGCCACACGGCTGCTTCAGGCCTGTAGCCTAGGCCTTAGGTCTGCTCCTTAGAACAAAAGGGTTTCCTTGAGTTAAGCTCTCTCCTAGCTTAGTCCTGATCAGCGCCTTGCTGATCTGTCACAAAGTACGTCTGCCTCCTGCAGACATGCATGCTCTGGCTGCCCCATGCAGTCTCTGACTCCTGCAGAGGAATGGGGGTCCACCTGACTCCCATGCACAGACTTCCTGTCTGTCGGGTGGGGCCCTGAGCAATAGCCAGGTCACAACTAAATAGCCCAGCACACAGCTGTACAATTAGCGTGCCTTTCTCTCCAAAATCTGGTCTAAACCAGCAATATTCCAGGTAGCACCGGGTCCCAATGCCACATATCCTCCCCCCTTGTTTCGAACCGGAGGGAGGAACACATAAACCCGTCACTATGAATGGGAAACCTCTGTGCCAGCCATTAGCTGCGCTAGGCCTATTTCTTTTTCTGGGCATGTTTCCACCAGCACTTCACCTTGGCACCTATGTGCCAACTATCAGCAGCAGGAGTCCTAATCGGGCCAACCTTTTTTCTAAAGGGGCACTCTACCCACATCTTCTTCCGGGTCTGTTGGGGACCCACTTCCATGAAACCTGTCAGGGACTGACCCCTCTCACTACCTCACGCAACACTGACCAACAACATCCATTTCCCAGGTTCACTAACCCCTCTGTGGTTACCCTTGGCAACCAAACTATCTGAGATCAACACCACATCCTTCTGTTTAACCTCAATAGCAATGTTCCACAAGGAGTTATTCAACTCGATATTATCATTGTCATCAGGACTTCTTGTCACCTTGTTTGCTAGGACAGTGTCTATGGAGGGACCATCTACAGGCAGGCAGTTATTCCCTATGGGACATTCCCGCAGTTTCACATTGCCCACTGTTGACCAACCCTCCAATAGCGACTGTCTTACCAACGTACATTTTTCGCCACGCGCGCCATGTACCAACCACTGCTCAGCTGCACCTTGGACCGCATCAGCAGGAATGCACCTCATCACACCAGCATACGGAGAGACTTCCACTATGTCTGTCATTTCTGATTCCTCCTGCAATTCCACTGAGCGCCTTCCACACACAACTGCCTCTGGAAGCACTCTCGCAGAGAACTGTGACACCACTTTCCACAAAATTAACCAATATTGCAGTAACCAATTTTTATCAACATTGCTTAACATCGCCTGTACCACCTGTCTCCACTGATTGGTACTACGCAGTACCAGGTCGCCCATCTGCGGTGGATACATGCAGGTGTACAGCGGAAAGATTTTCACCAATTCCAACAACATCTAAGTTATTTCTAGACATGCCACATCTAAACACAGAACTCTGGGGACTTTTCCCTTACTAACGATGTGGAGGGGCTCATTTGCTAAGGCTTGAGACCCAGAGACACTCAAAGAGACCTCCACCTCAGAGGCAACTGACAAAACTTGCGGCTCCCCATGAGTACTGCAAAACGCATGTGTCACACTCATCCTCTCATTTTCAGCAACACTGAGCCCTTCCAAGTCTTTATCCATTATCCCACCATCCTGACACTCAACATTACTCATCTCTTTTGCTGTGGACAAAACCTCTGCTATGTATGCGCCCTTTTGAGATTTTTCCAACTGGAGAGGGTTAACTTCTGCAAAAGCCAACGCACCTGTGTCTACCGGCCCTGCAGCCTCTCCATTTGTCACAGCGGCAATAGTGTCCACCTTACTATTACCTTCAGAAATTTCTTTCCACCATGCTAACACCTTTATGGCGAGACTATCCCAGTCTATCCTGTCTGTGCTCCAGTCACCAGCACTCCGTAGTACTGCTCCCTCTGCCCATGAAGACACAGGTGGACAGAGTGGTTTAGCAGCAGGCATCCTGCACCAATCACTGCCAACCACATCAGATTGTGATAATTCATGCTCCATCATTTGATGCCCCGTCGGCTCCAACACAGGGAGTCCTCCTGAGATTTCCAGGGACAACTCTGCGGGACTGCCTGTGGTTGCCATGGGAAAACCTTCATCATCAACATTTTCAGAAATACATTCTTAATTATCACTCCTGACTCTCATAGGCTGTCCAAGCTCATTACCAGCTTGAGCCTGTGGGATATTTATTATATCACTTTTTGTTTTATAAGACACTCTTTCACCTGCCGGTGTGGCTACACAGTCATCCTGGGAGATCTCAAGCTCAGACACCATGAGCTCCTGGGAGGTCTCCAGGGACAACCCTGTTGCACCTGTCCTGGTTGCTAGGGGCAATGGCATATATCTATCAGTGGTCACCCCTGACATATATACTTCAGCACGCTGCTGAATCAGTCCTGTGCTTTGCACAGAACCATTTTTCCTTTTAAACACCAACATAGAGAGAAATGTTTCACCATTTTCAGAATTGTTAGTACACACCACATCATTAGGTTTAGCTTTAACCTTTGTCTCTCTGCTACAAAGGGCATTGCACGGAGACAAGCCCTTAACAGTCCTCAAGCTTGCTGCAGGTTCAGCTTCAAACTGTGATTTGCTACTAGACAGGGTATTAATTTGCATCAAGTCTCTCAAAGCAAATTTTCTCACTGGACTTACTCCCACTTCACAGGATAGAGTCCCATGACCAGTCTCTCTCACATTTGTAACAGTCTTACCATTCCAGTTGACAGGTGTGGAAAGCTTCAATTGAGGGCAGTGTCCCTTCTTTGCTGTGCTCTCACAAGCTAATGCCCCCACATGGACACGGGGCAACATTGCATCCTTCTTGGATTTTCCAACATCCCCTGCAGGCCAAACAGGTTTCCTGTTGCCAGGGGTGACAGCAGACCCACACACATGGTCATACCCCTTGCAGGATGCTGGATACTGTACCCTCTTCTCTGGGCTGACCACTTCACACAAGCAGCCATAACTTGAAACCACTGGTTTCTTGTGCTCTCCATCACCCCCTGCAGGCTGAACAACATTTCCTTCATGGTTGCCAGGGGTGACAACAGACACTTTTGCACAAACCTGTTCACTCAGAATTTGAGCCACATCTCGGCTGTAGCTCCTCCTTTCTGCAAACAGACTTTCTCCGGTTGCTATGGGAGACCATATCCTCCCTGCTGAATTTTTCCAGTGCTCTCTAGATTGGATTGCTCCCAGGAAATTGATGTAGTCATCTCGGTTATAACACATCCTGTGGTACACCTCTTGGTTTTCTTGCATCAGAAAAGGTTGCACCAATTCAGCCCACCGGATTCTTGGCCACCCTTGGGAGGAAGCAATCATTGCAAATTCAGGCAAAAAGTCTTCAACATGTTCAGAAGGCAACATAGGCCGTGTGAAGTCAGCTGTACGGATTTCTGCTTTGTTGCCATGGGCAACCGCACCCATCTGCTCACTCTTTGCACTAAGTGGTGACTTGCTTTCCTTTTTCCTTTGCTCCAGTGCAGCCAAGTGCATCTTGCACCAGTCTGGTGCTTGTTCTGTCGGTAACAACCCCTCCAGCCACAGGGTTCTGTCTCTCATCTCAGCAAACATTGCTTCCTTTTTGCGTTTTGACCGCCCCATCTCTGCTGTCAGGCCCACAATGCTTTTTAACACAGTTCCTTTTAACACAGGAAAATTTGGCGTACTGTCTCTTTAAGACGTGCAAGCAGCACACTTTCACATGCAGACTCCACTGGTTCACATTAGCTTATCCTCACACAGCATTGCTGCAAAACACACAGTTTCTTGCTACTCACTGTTTTTTGTATGCGAGGATCTGGAAACTCTTCCGTCATGCCCGCATTCTCCACCACTTGTAATATTGGGGGTTATTTAGCTTCAGTGTAGAGCTTACCAGTGAGCTGAGTCTACGCCAGATATGCAGTTTAAGGGCTTTTTTGGCCCATGTTTATTGAAGTAAATGAAAAACAGTCCATCCAGGATTCCCACGCAGGGGTTTCTTCCACAAAGCAATAATGAAATAAATGAAAAATACCGAGCCACCTGGCTCTCTGAATAGCACTGCTGTTCAGGCGTCGACCTCGGTCCTCTTAACCCTGTAACTGTGTCCCTGTTTGGTACCTATACTGTACCTCTGTAGACACTCTCTCTTACAGCTCACTCCTAGCTTACTCCTGATCAGCGCCTTGCTGATCTGTCACAAAGTACGTCTGCCTCCTGCAGACATGCATGCTCTGGCTGCACCCTTGCAGTCTCTGACTCCTGCAGAGGAATGGGAGTCCACCTGACTCCCATGCACAGACTTCCTGTCTGTCGGGTGGGGCCCTGAGCCATAGCCAGGTCACAACTAAATAGCCCAGCACACAGCTGTACAATCAGTGTGCCTTTCTCTCCAAAATCTGGTGTAAACCAGCAATATTCCAGGTAGAAAAGGGTCCCAATGCCACACTACGTAGAGGGTTCTTTACTGTAATGCCCCGTACACACGGTCGGACTTTGTTCGGACATTCCGACAACAAAATCAATGGATTTTTTCCGACGGATGTTGGCTCAAACTTGTCTTGCATACACACGGTCACACAAAGTTGTCAGAAAATCCGATCATTCTGAACGCGGTGACGTAAAACACGTACGTCGGGACTATAAACGAGGCAGTGGCCAATAGCTTTCATCTCTTTATTTATTCTGAGCATGCGTGGCACTTTGTCCGTCACATTTGTGTACACCCAATCGGAATTTCCGACAACTAATTTTGTTGTCGGAAAATTTTATAGCCTGCTCTCAAACTTTGTGTGCCGGAAAATCAGATGGAAAATGTGTGATGGAGCCCACACACGGTCGGAATTTCCGACAACAAGGTCCTATCACACATTTTCCGTCGGAAAATCCGACCGTGTGTACGGGGCATAAGAGCGCAGTCAGGGTGTGGAATTCCCTTCCACAGGCGGTGGTCTCAGCGGGGGGCATCGATAGTTTAAAAAAAAACTATTAGATAAGCACCTGAACGTCCACAACATACAGGGATATACAGTGTAATACTGACATATAATCACACACATAGGTTGGACTTGATGGACATTTCTTTTTTCAACCTCACCTACTATGTAACTATGTAACTGCAAGTGTCTCTGAAAAAAATATTTTTTGCACAATTGATTGGAGATATAATTGGAACTTCTGGGATGTTTAAATTTGTTGCCTAGAATTCAAAATTTTGCACTGTCTGGATGAGGTTGATGGCTTACATGTACCATAGGACATTTATAGGTCTGATCTGGGTTTTCAGTAAAAAGTTGGGGGGGGGGGGGGTGACATAATGTCAACCTACTATTGTTTTATCCTCTCCTCTCCTCCTAGTTCCTTATATCTCTATGTGCCTGCAGTGAAAAACACATGTACAGTGCCTTGAAAAAGTATTCATAGCCCTTAAAATTATCCACATTTTGTCATGTTACAACCAAAAACGTAATTTTTTTGGGGGGATTTTATGTGATAGACCAACACAAAGTGGCACATAATTGTGAAGAGGAAGGAAAATGATCAATGGTTTTCAATTTTTTTTACAAATAAATATCTGAATAGTGTGACATGCATTTGTACTCAGCCCCCTTTACTCTGATATCCCTAACTAAAATCTAGTGGAACCAATTGCCTTCAGAAGTTACCTAATTAGTAAATATAGTCCACCTGTGTATAATTTATTCTCAGCATAAATACAGCTGTTCTGTGAAGCCCTCTAAGGTTTGTGTGATGGGAGTCACTTTGGGTGGGGGGCTTCTGGAACCCAGCTTAACTGGACCTCAGACTGGAGAGAAGGTTCATCTTCCAACAGGACAACGACTCTAAGCACACAAAGGAGTGGCTACATGACAACCCTGTGAATGTCTTTGAGTGGTCCAGCCATAGCCCAGACTTGAACCCCATTGAACATCTCTGCAGAGATCTGAAAATGACTGTGCACCGACGCTCCCCATGCAACCTGATGGAGCTTGAGAGGTCCTGCAAAAAAATAAAATGGGAGAAACTGCCCAAAAATAGGTGTGCCAAGCTTTTGGCATTATACTTAAAAAGACTTGAGGCTGTAATTGGTGCCAAAGGTGCTTCAGCAAAGTCTGTGATACTTATGTACTGTACATGGGATTTGTTTCATTTTTTATTCTTAATACATTTGCCAAGACTAAACCTCTTTCACATTGTCATTATGGGGTATTGTTTGTAGAATTTTGAGGAAAAAAATGAGTTTAAACCATCTTGGAATAAGGCTGTAACATAACAAAATGTGGAAAAAGTTAAGCGCTGTGAATAATTTCCGGATGCACTGTTCATGCAGACGCGGCTAAAAATAGTGACAGGGATTGGGACAAAGGTTGTTTTTTTTATTACTTTTTATTATTTGAACGAAATGTGACCATTGTGAACACCCCTACCATCGTATTCCTTCAAAGCAAATGGTGATTCTTCCATCTCAATGATTTATTTTTTTCTTACATTGTTATATTTTGAGGTCATTAAAGCGGAACTTCACCCAAAAGGGGGATGTTCTGCTTGTTTGTATCCTCCCACCCCTTCACTGCCACATTTGGCACTTTTTTTGGGGGGGGGGTTACCTTTTGACAGGTACCCTTTCTCACTTCCGGGCAGGTCGTCGCGGTAATCTGTGTGGAAGTTCAGCCCACCTCCTCCACACATCACAGGTCCCAGAAGACTGCGGGACCATTTGCAAAGTGCAGTGTGGCTCATTCATGGATTGTAGGAGACCGGCAGTAAAGATGCCGGCATCTGGAACCAAAGCTGATTGAAGAATCGGCTTGGGTGAAGACATCGTTGGATCCCTGGATAGGTAAGTGTCCTTATAATAAAAATCAGCAGCTACAGTATTTGTAAAGCGTCTTTTTAATTTTAAACATAACTTTTGGGGAGCAGGTAGAAAGATCTATGTGTCTGTCGCAGCCACCATAAAACAGAGAATTGATGGCTCCTAACAAAGGGGCTTGCATGTGCTCCATTTTTTATGTTTAGAAGAGTGGTGTAAGCATTATGCTTGCACCACTCTTTGGTAAATCATCCCATTATATGTATTCTTTTTAAAGTACTGTAGATACATTTTCTTCCATCTCACTAATTTTTTTCCTAACATTGTTTTATCTCCAAACAAATCCCACCCCACCGGGCAGCATAAACTTTACTATGATAGGAACTAAGAATGTCACCTTATCTTGGGGAGAGCCAGTAAATATGAACGGAGTGGTGAAGTCATATAATATCACTTATTGGAATTCTTCTTCTTCAATTATTTCTGGACCTGTGAATAGCAACACAACATATGTCACCCTTCAAAACTTGATATCAGGGACTAATTACAGTGTCTCTGTGGTGACGGTCATACCCTGGGGGTATCAGAGCACATCTGTAATTGGATCAGTCTGTACAAGTAAGTTTTTGCTCCTTGAGCCTAGGTTCACACTTGTGCGATACGGGAACCAGCGCGATTACAGCACTGGTTCCCACATCGCATCCCTCCCACAGGCAGTTCACACTGCCCTCTGCAAACCGCTGCGGGTGTCAATACATTGTTAATGACACCCCCAGATTGGTTCACAGATCGCAGTGCAAACTGTGAACCCGCACAGGAATCGGAGCGCATAGGTGAGAACACTCATGCGATCCGATTTCAGTGCGGGGGAAAAAAAGTCCCTGCATCTTTTTTTGTGCGAATTCAATGCGAGTTCAGCCATACAACTGTATGGCTGAACTCGCATTGCACAGACATCGCATACAAACGGCCCCGCAGTGCGGGTGCAAATCACATGCGATGTCTGTGTTCGCACAAATTTGAACCTGGCCTTAAAAGCTATATTTAAAAAGTGTTACAGTATTTTTAAAATGTCTTGTGAGTGCCCGGATTCTTGACTGACAGCCCCCCCCCCCCCCATTTGCTCAAGAGGCAAAAGTTACCAAGCGAAGATATACCTGACCTTGCTGCCAAACACTGGTTCATCCCGCTGACCTTCAACTCATTACAGAAGAGAGTAGTGTCATGGAGGTCAGCAGGAGGAACCAGCTGAACTATGCTTAAATACTAGGAAATCATCCTTTTTGCTGGGAAACACTTTCCGGAGGGTTGGTATCCTGGGTCCCCCACAACCAGGGCTTTTTTTCAGCAGGAACTAGGGGGAACTCAGTTCCACCATCTCTGGCTCAGGTCTTCTGCTCCCTGCTCACCACTATCACTTTGTAACACTGAAGTCCAGCTTCTGCGTTTACAAGTGAAAGCTTATCTCCCAGGAGCTCCCACAGGTCAGATCTCCTGCGCAGATCCCACTGAGTGCCGGACAGGCACAAGGGAGATACAGAACAGGTGCCCAGGGTTCAGTGCAGTCATGGGCAGGAGAGGGTGCGTGGTAGGCTGCAACCTCTTTGGTCTCCATTTTTATCCTGGTGACCAGTTGTTGATGCTCCTACTGCATGATCTCCCTTGCAAGTGACTGTAGTATAGTATAGTATGTTGGGAGGTACTACAGCCGGATAGGTGCTTCAGCTTAATATTGCAACCAAGGTAAGAAATATTACAGATGGTGGAGCTTTTAAGGAGGGGGGGGGAGATGAGGGGAGTGGAGGGAGGGAGGGGTATGCACTATTTGATGCCATTTGGCAGGTATGTGTGTGTGGCGGGCATGGTTGAGTTCCTGCACCCTTTCTCTGAGAAAAAAAGCCCTGCCCACAACTCATACTGGTTTATCCTGCTGACCTCCACATCTTTACTGGAGGTCAGCAGGAGAAGCCAGGAAGAGCTGTGGAGAACCCAGAAGTTTGACACAACCAGAAGTGTTGGTTTCCCAGTGAACTTTAGAAGATGAGCTTACAGCATCAGAGTGGTGTTCAATGGTGCGGGCAGTGGGAAAGATAAGTATTTAGAGTCATCATTTATAAGTGTTCATTTTTTTTGGTAACTCTTGTACAGTGACAGGGTCCCTTGGTGCATAATGACCTATGTACATTGGTAAAGCTCCAAGATTTCTTTGTCCTCTCTCTCTGCTCTATAAGGGGAAGGAGACCTTGCATGTTTAATTATAAGACAGATGACTTTTAGAGCTAGGTTATATTGTTGCTTTTTAGGTCTCATGCACACGGGTGCCTGGGGCTGTACAATGTACAATTCGGGTGTATTTCTTCAACCAGAAACTACAGATGCTGCCTACAACCTGCCCATAGTTATTAATGGCTGCACATGGATATACGCCAGTACTTGCGCAAACACACATTGCATTTTTTATTCCTAGCTATGTTTGTGTGCAAGCAGAGCACTTGTGGGGTAATGGGGAAAGGACCATATAAAAACTTTAGCTACCTAGGCTTTAGCTGTAAGACTGCATTCACACCTGAGCGTTTCGTTTTCAGGCAGAAAGTCGTGTGTTTTTACCACGATTTTGCCGTGATTTTTTACCACTTTTTTTGCTGCGATTTTTCACAGGTCAAAAGGTCACCAATGTAAAAAGCAGGAAAACGCTTGTAATCTGCCTAAAAAGAAGCTGATGTACTTTTTGACCTTCAGGCGTTCACTTAGATGTGAACAGGTGCCATTGAAATTAATGGGATTTTGCTTGTTGGGCGTTTTTTTCAGGCTTTTTTTGGGGCGTTTTACAAGCTGAAAGCGCTTAGGTGTGAATGCAGCCTAAAGTTACAATATGATATTAACAATGTGAAGCACAACCATACAATACGACTTTCTGATTAGGGGAGGGAATGAAGGAAGACAAGAAGAGGTCTCCATATCTACTTAGCTTATCGCTGTTATTAAAGATAATGATGAAGATGATAACTCTTTTTTCTTTAGCAGTGTTTTTCTACTGCCGATTAACATTGTAACTTCAACATCACACTCTGAATGTAACAATTCTTACTCTGGTTATTAATATTACTTTTTCCTTTATCCACAGAACCGATATCTGTGACATCACCGCAGATTGTTGCCAAAACTACCAATTCTACGTCCCTGAACTGGACACAACCAGACGAGTATCAGAGCTCATACACTTACAGAGTGCAGACCAATGTAATCTCATCATCTACACTGATAAATAATACAATCGTGAGCAGTGCATCGGCTACAATAGGAAATCTGACTGCGGGAGAGAACTATACATTCACTGTATATACAATATCTGCCTGCAACATAGAATCAGACCCCGTGTCTATAACTGACTGCACCCGTAAGTACTGCCAAACAGGAAAAGCAACTTATAAAAGTCTTTGCCAACAAATGCTCCAGTCCTTGTCTATCAAATTTCCCGCAAGAAGTTCCCGTTATTCACAACATCCAATCTGATACTCCCCATCATTATCACATTCTGGAGGTGGAAAAGTGAAAAGCTGATTTGTTGCCACCAGAAAAAAAGAACAGTCTTTGTTTCAGATGCATTGACTAAATTCATGCAAGCTTCTCAATGTGGTTGTAAAGGATTTTATTATTTTTTTAAAATAACAAACATGTCTATATACTTACCTGCTCTGTGCAATATAATTGCACAGAACGGCCCGATCCTCCTGTTCTGGGGTCCTCCGCTGGCCTGTAACAAAGCATTAGACCCCTCGTTTATAACTGATAGACATGTGCACGACGAAAAAATGTGTTTTGTTTCATTTAGATTCATTAATCTAGTTATTTAGTTTTGTTAAATTCGGTTGATTCGTTCAATTAGTATTCAGAATTCGTTTTATGTCTTCTTTTGAATTCACCATTTTTTTACGATTCAAAGCGATCAAATTGATAAATTTCAAATTTGTCAATTTGAAAATGTTGTTTGTATTTTTTTTTATTCAAATGCGGCAAAGTGAACAAACAAAAGAAAAATTTTCGTCGAAATGGTCCTCTAATAACGCACACAGTCTTTGATTTCAGAAATATGTTTACAGTTCGAATTTGAATGGAATTAAATGTAAAATTTGATTTTAATTTCAATTTGAATTTTGGAAAACTTTGTTAATACTGTAGCTCAAAACGAACTGCACATGTCTAATAACTGACTGTACCCAGAGGTACTGCCAAACGGAAAATGTAACTTTTTAAACTATTGCCAACAAACACTTATTTATCCAAGTTTCTGCAAAAAGTTTGAATTATTTGCAACAGCCAATGTAATTCTCCTTTTCATTCTTGTATACTGGAAGTTTGAACGTGAAAATCAAATTTTTTGCTACCAGTAACTAGGGATGAGCCGAACACCCCCCTGGTTCGGTTCGCAGAAGAACATACGAACAGGCTAAAAATTTGTTTGAACACCGTTAAAGTCTATGGGACACGAACATGAATAATCAAAAGTGATAATTTTAAAGGCTTATATGCAAGTTATTGTCATAAAAAGTGTTTGGGGACCTGGGTCCTGCGCCAGGGGATATCAATGCAAAAAAAAGTTTTAAAAACGGCCGTTTTTTCGGGAGCAGTAATTTTAATAATGCTTAAAGTGAAACAATAAAAGTGGAATATTCCTTTAAATTTCATACCTGGGGGGTGTCTATAGTATGCCTATCAAGTGGCGCATGTTTCCCGTGTTTAGAACAGTCCGAGAGCAAAATGACATTTCTAAAGAAAAAAAAGTCATTTAAAAGTACTCGCGGCTATTAATGAATTGTCGGTCTTGGCAATACACATAAAAATCATTGAAAAAAACGGCATGGGATTCCCCCACAGTCCATTACCAGGCCCTTTGGGTCTGGTATGAATATTAAGGGGAACCCTGAACCAAAAAAAAAAAAAATAGTGTGGGGGTCCCCCCAAATTCCATACCAGGCTTTTCAGGTCTGTTATGGATAGTAATGGGAACCCCACGCCAAAATTTTTTTAAAAAATGGCGTGGGGGTCCCCCTCAAAATCCATACCAGACCCTTCAGGTCTGGTATGGATTTTAAGGGGAACCCCGCGCCAAACTTTTAAAAAAAATGGCATGGGGGTCCCCCAAAAAATCCATACCAGACCCTTATCCGAGCATGCAACCTGGCAGACCTCAGGAAAAGAGGGGGGGACGAGTGAGGGCCCCCCTCCTGAACCATACCAGGCCACATGCCCTCAACATGGGGAGGATGTCCCCATGTTGATGGGGACAAGGGCCTCATCCCCACAACCCTTGCCCAGTGGTTGTGGGGGTATGCGAGCAGGGGGCTTATCGGAATCTGGAAGCCCCCTTTAACCTCTGCTTCTTCCTCCGGTCTTCTCCTCCAGCATCTTCCTCCGGCTTCCCCATTACGTCCTCCGGATGATCCGCCTCAATGGGAGTCTCCCGCTGTGTGATGCTTCTGTTCTTCTGATGGTTCTTATATAACTGAGGCCCTGACCCTGTGACCCCGCCCCCCTCTGACGCACTGGGACTTCCCTATGGCTTTCCCCGTGGTGTCAGAGGGGGGCAGGGTCACCCGTTAACGTAAACAGCCAATGTTCAAGTCAAACTCATGTTCGACTCGAACAGACAGCCCATCCCTACCAGTAACAAGAACAGTGCTTGTTTTAGACATCCTCTGGGGAATCAATTAAGCTTCTTGCACCATTATAATGGCACAGGAAACTGTTGTGTGGTGTGCACTGCATTAACCAAGCAGAGTTTCAGATCTTTCTGTGCCACCTATGCCATTTTTTATTTTGGGCAGGAAGAGAGATTGGAGCATGTAGCCCCTGCTCCCCCATTCTCTGTGCTGTGTCTGTCACAGCCAGAGCAGAACAGAGAACTTGATCGCTTCTAATTAACAAAAGGGCTTGCACCCCTTTCTTTCAATTAGGAGCAGCAGCTGCTCATTTTTTGCATTTAGAAGAGTGGTGCAAGCACACATATTGGGGTTGATTTACTAAAACCGGAGAGTGCAAAATCTGATGCAGCTGTTCATGGTAACCAATCAGCTTCTAACTTCAGCTTGTTCAATTAAGCTTTGACAAAAAAACTTGAAGCGGATTTGTTTCTATGCAGAGCTGCACCAGATTTTGCACTCTCCAGTTTTAGTAAATAAACCCCATGGTGTAGTTCTTTGAAATATTTTTCACAAGTGAACAATTTATTTATTTATTAATTAATTTTTCATGTTAAATATTTGGTTTAAATGAAAGAACCATTGAGCAAAAATGATAGTGTCTTGCCAAGGTTTTTGCACATTTGTAGAAACTGAAATGGATTATAAACCTTCCTACCTGCACTTTTTTTTTCACCTGCAGAAGATTGATCGTGTCGTCTCATGGGAGTTGATTTACAAAAACTGGAGCACAGAGAATCTGGTGCAGCTGTGTATGGGAGCCAATCAACTTCTAACTTCAGCTTGTTCAATTAAACTTTGACAATAAAACCTGGAAGCTGATTGGTTTCTATGCAGAGCTGCACCGGATTCTGTGTGTGCCAGTTTTAGTAAATCCCCCCTATGATGTCATTTCTTTCCCTGTATGAACAGCCTATAGAGTCAATCCTCACATTCCTGTATCAGAAGTTTCTGTTTGTGTTCAAGAGCTATAAAGCATGTCACTGCACACGTTAAGTGGTTTCAAAGGCTAAAAGTTTTTACCTTTATGCATTCTATGCATGAAGGTGAAAAAAACTTCTGTGTGCTGCACCCCCCACAGCCCCCCCTTCTTAATACTCACCTGAGCCCCCTCTTGAATCCAGCGATAGGCTCGTCTGTCCGGGACTCTCTCTTCTCATTGCCTGAGACAGCAGTGAGTGCCATTGGCTCCCACTGCTGTCAGTCACCGCTATCAATCACCGCCAGTGAGTCAATGAGGAGAAAAGGGGGCAGGGGCGAGCTGCGGCTTGCTATTGCACTTGTCAAGGTGGGGGAGCCAGAAGCACCGGTGGGGGACCCAAGAAGAAGAGGAGGATCAGGGCTGCTCTGTGCTAAAACACTGCACAGAGCAGGTTAGTATGATATGTTTATTTATTTATTTTTTTGTAAGAAAACCGAACCTTTAATGTCACTTTAATGCATGAACTCTGTCTGTAGTCTGAGAACTAACATTTCCTATGAAGAAACAACATATTCCACAATCCCTGGGTCTCTCAGTCTAGTGTCACTCAATTACCAGAGAGATCACCATGCAGTCTTTCACCACATTAGCAATCCCACTTTTGTTATACAACACAGAGGAAATGGTGAGGCATGCATTGTGACCTGAAACAAGCACCGTGGTAGTTCATTGAAAACTACAAGCCAAAAGCCGCAAAGGCTGCCGGACCTTGTAGTTTTCCATTCAAAGGTCACTGTGAATGAGTGACACGGCTGGGTGGGTGGAGCCCCGCTCGGCCAAAGTTTTTTTTTAATTGAGAAGGCTAGTAGAGAAGATCCCCACTAGCTGTCAGATCGGGGATTGGGGGGATGCAAGGCTGGTCCGTTCGTAGCATGTGACATTATGAACATGGGTGTAACATGTTACGAAAGGTGAACTTATCCTTTAAAGTTGAAGTTTAGTCAAATACTAACTAAGCCTAAACCTGTTCCCACCCCCATTACAAGCCCTATATTAACTACCATGTAAAGGAAATCTGCTTATAGTTATAGCCAAGGTGAACTGGGGTCATACATGGTAAGACAGAAGGGTGGTCAGGAGGTCAGTACCAGGGAAGCAGACAGGGCAAGGTCCAGTAGCAAGCCGAAGTCAGAACCAGGAGAACAGGTCAAAATCCACAGAGCCAGGTTAGGAACAAGTCGGGTCAGCAACGGAAGATCAGTCAGCACAGGTAAGAACACAACAGAAACGGATCAGGGGAAGCTGAAGAACATCCAGCAGCTAGGATCCAGCAGGGTCTCCTTTAAATATGCCGCTTGGCACCACTGCATGAAGACATGCGTGCCACTGTGCGCTGGGACACAGAATTGTGCCTACGTGGCAGTGCACCCTGGACATTAGCCTTGGCTCTTGTGTGTGCTTTTACATTGACACGAGCATTAGCTGTACGGTAATGAGCAGTAGCTGCAGAAAAATTTGCATTAGCTGCAGAAAAATTTGCATTAGCTGCATAATAATTTGCATTAGCTATATTAGCTGTAAAAGAATTAGCCTTACCTGAACTAGCTTCCTGACAGCCACTCTGTGCAATTCTATTTGTACAGTGCAGGTAAGTATAAACCGGTTTGTTGTTTACAAAAAATAAAAAAAAGACTTTACAATCACATTAAAGTGGTAGCAAACTCTGTACTACTGTATATTACTATAATACGTATTATATAAATATAATGAGTGAATGCAGCCACTGAAATCATTGGCACGTGCGTTCCAAAGGTCCGGCTTACAGTGCTGGACCTTCAGAGCCCGTGCCAAAAACAGCAACGCGGGAGTGAAGTCATTGCGCCCCCGGCCACTCATGTAGAAGACCAAGGGAAGATGTCGGTCTTCTCAGCGGTGACATCGCGGTTCGGGAGGGCTTTGTTCTAAGATAAGTGTCTCATAATGTGCTAGTATGCGATGCATACTAGCACATTATGACATTGCTTTGCAGGTTTTTGTTTTTTTTTTTACCACCAGATGTTTACTACCGCTTTAAGTTTAATTCCACTTTAAGCGATTAGTTTGCTAGCAATAAACAAAATCACTAGTTGTCCAAAAATTGTGTCCAGACATCATGGACATTTAATGACCTGAAAAAAATGTAGACAGCAAAATGCTTGCATTTTTGAGATACTGTAGCTTTGTGCCCAGTCTGGACTTTCCCAAAGGTACATCTAATGACAATTTAGGTCGTTACTGCAAACCAAGCTCTTCTGAGTGGTTGAGCTGGTACAGCGGCACGAGGAGAAGCTCTAGTTATGACCATGGAGCCTTGGATCCCCTCCCCACCAAATCCCTTGTAGTACCCCCTATATCCTTTATAATAATTCTATATACATATCTTCATTTTCTATTTCTAACAAATAAACTTTTTTTCCCTATTAGTTCCCAGACAAGCTGTTGGCGCCACAGTGAACAGTAACACATCAGTCAATTCTCTGGTGGTGAACTGGACGGCACCAGCAGGAAAAATGTCTTATTATAACGTCACTATAACAGGAGATGTCAATAACTTTATAAAGACTGACATAACGCAAGTAACTTTTAATGGATTATCACCAGGAAGAGAATATAATGTAACAATTCTGTCAGTCAGCGGTTCCTGCAGCCAGGCAGCCCCTTGGCTGACACAAGCTACATGTGAGTATGATCAAGGTCATGTGACTTCAATATTTTATCAAAGTTAAAAAGTAACAAAAGTACACAATTTTTACTGAATAGTACAAAGAAAATATGGATGGGGTAACAAAGAACTACAATACAAATTATTGGATTTCGCCTCTTCCATCAAATGTCGAAACTTATACAGAGGTGCCCTTATCTTCTACAGTTCAGAACCTGACAACTGGGACCATTGCTGGGACAAGGTCACCTAGAGCCCAGGGTGAACATGCCAAACCATGCCCCCCCCAAGATGTATGAGCATTATGTGTCAGCAAAGATCCCCCCCCAAAAAAAATAAGCGCTACTCTGCATAAATACCCCCTTAGCATAAATTCCCCCTCCTCCCTGTACACCCACTGCTGAAATCCCCCCTCCCAAAACAAGTCTCTGTCCCCCATCCCCGAAATCCCTCCAGCACAAATGCACCCCCCCCAAAAAAAATCACTCCTCCTAGCACAAATTCTCTACCCCTAAAATTTCCCCTCCAAGTACACATCCTCTACCCCCCCAGCGCAAATCCCTCCCAATACTCCCTCCTTGCACAAACCCCCCCCCCAATATTTTTTTTCCCTTCAATACAAATCCCCCACCTACCATATCACCTCTTCTAGCACAAACCCCCAATCCCCCTTCCTAGCACAAATCCTCTTCCCCTACCCCCCTTCCCTAAATCACCACTCTTAGCACACATCTCCAAATTTCTCCTCCTAGAACAATTATTATGTATGAGCATTATGTGTCAGCAAAGATCCCCCCCAAAAAACTAAGCACTAATCTGCATAAATACCCCCTTAGTATACATTCCCCCTCCTCCCTGTACAAATCCACCCACAGCTGAAATCCCCCCTCCCTGCTAAAATTTCCCCTCCAAGTACACATCCTCTATCTCCAGTGCAAATCCCTTCCAATATTCCCTCCTTACACAAATCCCCCCCCCCCCAAAAAAAAATTCCCTTCCATACAAATCCCCCCTATCATATCACAAAACCCCCCAATCCCCCTTTCTAGCACAAATCCTCTTCCCCCTACCCCCTGTTGCCCCCCTGAATTCCCCCTTCTAACACAAATCTCCCCCCCAATCTCCTCACGCTGCCCTCCACCTCACATGATATGACAGTGCCCAGGGCAACCGCCCCCTCCTGCCCACCCCATGTCCCGGCCCTGTCTGGGACCAATTACATCATCAGTGTGATTGCCTTGTGCTGTCTGTCCCCACCATGAGTGCAGTGATTGTCTCCTCTAAGTTTTTTTTTTCTCAGATCCGACTCCACCAGGAAACTTCACTTTTATTACAATCGGAACAAATATCACCACATTATCTTAGAGAGAGACAGAAAACATGACTGGGGTGACAAAGTCATATAATATAACTTATTATTGGAATGCTTCTTCCCCCATCCCTGTGACAAGTAACTCTCCAAATATTACCCTAACGAAAAAATAAATAATAATAAATGAATAATAATATTTAAAACAAAATAGAAAGCTAATGGAAAAGCTGAAATGCCTAGCAACAAATGATGCAACAGATGATAGTTTCTCTATTGGATAATAGAAAAAAACGCCAAAGCTCAAAAACGCTGTATCAAAAAAAGTGCAAGTCGCGCAGAAAAATGCACAAAAAAAATGCCATAAAAACGCTCAAAGACGCTACGCTCAGGTGTGAATGCAGCCTTATAGATGCCCCTTGGTGGTGCCACTACTGCAGTAGTACAAACTTTTTTATGTGTTGCTGCAGACATAGAAAGCTTTACAGTGTTGTTAGAGAAGAAACCAAGTGTATAAAGATGATGTATGATGATGGTTCTGGCCTGTGCTCCATATACATCAGTGTCGGCTGCAACAGTTGCATCTGGAAGGAATATAAAAGATAAAAACATTTCATTGCCCATGTGCAGTGTGTGTGGAAGAAATACAACATTCGTTTAACACATTTTATTAGATGTTTTCTTTTTATTAAAATTACACTTTTCTTCCTGTGTTCATTTTTTTCTCATTCTCCTTTTCTGTTTCCCAGATCCTACTCCACCAGGAGACATCACTTTCAATACAACCACAGCAAACAGCATCGCATTGTCCTGGGTACAGCCAGTAAATATGACCAATCTGGTAATGTCTTACAATATAACTTATGGGAATACATCTTCTTCTCTCATCATTGGGAACCAAACAAGCTACACAAACAATACCACCCTTCAGAGCCTGACTTCCGGAACTAATTACACCATTTCTGTGATGACAGTCGGAGTTCGGGGGTATCAGAGCACGCCTGTGACCAGATCTGTGTATACAAGTAGGTAGAAAAAACAAGAAATTCTGTAATTGTTATGTCTATATCTTATTACAATTAAAGCTATTATTATCTTTACTTTATAGAGCCATGGCCCGTGTCAAATCTGAACTTTGTTACTGTGACGTCAGATACTGTGATATTAAATTGGAGAAAACCGCTTGAGTATCAGAACACATACCACTACAAAGTGCAGACAATTGTCACATCATCATCTACACTGATAAGTAATACAATGGTGAATAATGAATCAGCTACAATAAGCAATCTGACAGCGGGAGAAACATACACATTCTTTGTATATGTAAGAGCTGCTGATAATGTCACTGAATCTGACCCTGTGAACAGAACTACATGCACAGGTGAGTAAAGAATGCTTGTTTAATAAATCACAGAAACAACGTGTTTTTTAAAGAGTAATATGTTATATATCATATTCAAAAGGCAAAATGTGTGTAAAAATGTAACATTTTCATCAAGCTATAGTCCAACCTTTTTCCTGAAAGCCAGTATTTGTTGCATTTAATTTTGAGAAAATTTTACTTTAATCATCTCTGTTGCTTGTATATTTACAACCAAAAACTGCCTATGCAGATAAATGGTGTCTGTAGATAAAAACAACCTGTGTAGCTTTGACCAAAGTTTAAAAAGCTCTTGTTTCAGGTGTAGGACACTTAGACCCATTTCATACTGAGGCGTTGGCCACGTTAGCGGTAAAGTGCCACACATTTTAGCGCCGCTTTACTGTCCTTTTAGCAGCACTTTACGTCCGCTAGCGGGGCGCTTTTAATCCGAAAAAGGATTAAAAGCGCCCGCGAAGCGCATTGCAGGTGCTGCAGCAGCACTGGCCATTGATTTCAATGGCAGGGGCGGTTTAGAAGCACTAAATACACTGCTAAATACAGCGCTCCCGCACCGCTCCAAAAGATGCTGCTTGCAGGACTTTTTTTTCCTGTCCTACAAGCGCACCACCCCAGTGTGAAAACACTCTGACTTTCACACTGGGGCTACAGAAGAGGCAGTTTACAGGCGCGTTTCAGGCACTATTTTTAGTGCAAAAGCGCCTGTAAAATGCCTCAGTGTGAAAGTAGCCTTACTGTTCGTAATGTATATAGCCTGAGTAGAAAGCTCCTAGGACGTTGCTAGGGCATTGCTAGAAAGATGCCTAGCTGTTACTGTTCACCTCTACCATCACAGGAGCAGGCTCTCAAAATCTGAGTTTAGAGCTACTGCATTAGGGGAGAAAACAGATGTGAGGAGGTTTGAATCAGATAAAGAGTTTGCTCCTGTGATGATGAAGAGGAACAGTAACAGCTAAGAGTCTCTTAGAAACGTGCTTAGCAAGAGTGATAGAGCAATGCTGCTTCTCCTCTTTCTATTCAGTCACAGGCTGGAGGAGGGACAGAACTGTTAAATTAGGGCTACCAGATTTTCAAAATTAAAGTAGAGTACACCCTACTAAGCAGTCCCCCTTTTGTGGTCACATCCACAAAAACATGCATCCAGGGCCGGTGCTACCACTAGGCAAACTAGGCAACTGCCTAGGGTGCACTGCTGCCTAGGGGCGCCCGGCCACTGGTTTCCCTCCGCGTCTGCATGCTCTCCAGGCTGCAGCATGTAACTAACTCAGTCTTAGGCAGTTACTTCGTCCGACCGGTAGTGTAATTAGAGGAGCAGTGCAGCACTGGAGCCAGCGCTAGAGGAAGCAGAGCCGATGCTTCCTGTAAAGCACCACCTCCTGTCACATGGGCAGGTCAAAGGGGGTGGAGTCAGGGGTGGAGCCAACAGGGGCGACAAAATGAGGTTTCTTCTAGGGTGTCAAAAATCTTTGCACCAGCCCTGCTTGCATCCTCATTAGAAACCACGTTCACAAAATGATTCCTAATTTAATCATTCCCATAAAATCACACCTCTATTTTTAATGGGCCATGAAACAATTTTGTGGGAGACTTTTGAAATAGGAGGCAGACTGTGGTAACAGTGGGGTATGCCCAAATAAAACCTAAGCCTACTCTGCTTTGTGTCCAGAGTGTGTAATGCACAGAGTGCAGGGGTCAAACATATGTAACAGGGGGGGTTTATTTACTAAAGGCAAATTCACTTTGCACTACAAGTTCACTGCAAGTGCACTTGGAAGTGCAGTCATTGTAGATCTGAGGGGGACATGCAAGGAAACTAAAAAAACGCATTTTTGCTTGTACATGATTAAAATCAGCAGGCTTCCCCTGATTTCAGATTTTCCTCTCAGATTTACAGCGACTGCACTTCCAAGTGCCTTTCAAGTGCACTAGCAGTGCACTTGTAGTGCAGAATGGATTTGCCTTTAGTAAATCAACAGCAGAGTGCAGAGGGCAGGAGTAAATAATGCATAGAGTGTAGAAATCAGTTGTGTGTAATGCACAGGGTACAGAGTTCAAGAATAACTAAATCTCAGAGTGCTGAAGTCAGGCATATGTAATGCACAGAGTGCAGTAGGGTGTAGTGCACAGAATGTAAGGGTCAAGATTGTATAATGTGTAGAGCGCAGGGTTCAGGAGTGCCTAGTAAGCACAGTGAAGGGGGCAAGAACAAGTAACACACAGAGTGCAGAAGTCAGGAATGTGTCAAGCAAAATCAGTACAAAGGTCAGGAATAGCTAATGTACAGGGTGCAGAGGTCAGGAGTTAATAATGCACAGAGCTCAGAGATCAGGAATGTGTAACGCACGGGGTACAAAGATCAGGCATAAGTAATGCACAGGGTGCAGAGGTCAGGAGTAAGTAACTTACAAAGTGCAGTGGTCACAAATTGATAACACAAAGAGCACAGGAGCACGGAATAAGTGATACCAGAATGTAGTGTAGTAAGTATTCACACATGTTTAGGACATAGTGGGGGTTATTTACTAAAGGCAAATCCACTTTGCACTACAAGCCATATTAGCCACTTGAGGATTCCCAGAGCCGAGCAGAGATGTACAGATCACCACTTTAGGTTATACACTCATGCTATTACCTTACAGCAGTAAGGTGAGCGACCTGTGAGCACAAAGATGGCACAACACTGAAGATTTTAGCTATATCTGTAGCACTTACCGTAGATGGTCAAGGGATACGTATATGGTTTATAATTACTGCGCTATTCTAAAACGATAAGTGACACCAAATTAGTGATTGAATGAAAAATAGTGAATGTGAACAGCTGCGACTTCTCTGCGAGATGCACACATCAATAAACAATTTCCAAGTATCAAGTCGCACTGTAAGTTAAAAAAAATGACAAATATGGTACTATGACCTCAAACAGTAAAGTGAGAAACTAGTCAAATATTGTATAATTGATAGTCCATTCAGATTGATAATTGATCTCCACTGTGCAAATATCACACAAAACACAGAGGAATGGTGATAAAAGAAAAAGGTCTGCCTTCCACCTCCACACACACTGCTGCTTACCGGTGTCTTGCCGAATAAGTTCTCTCGGCGGATAAGTTCCCCCCCTGTACTGCGCAGGCGCAGCGCCTGCGCAGTACGAACTACTGACAGCCGCCGGAGATAGCCGAAGCTCAAGATCGACAATCAGCTGTACAAGGCGCCTGCGCCCTGGGTCCAGGTTCCTACCCTACCATCCAAGTGGACCTAGAGGGGGAATCTAAAAGAGCCGTGCCCGATTCCATAAGCAAATCTGGATTTGCCGATATTATTTTTTGCCTAACCAAGTACTCGGTTGGGTGGTATGTAACTTTTATCCTTTTGGTTTTGTCTTGTTCTTTTTAAACTTGTCCCACTTACTGTGGGCATTTGCCCACTCTTAAAATGGATGATTTGGTTTAACTAGAAAATAAATAAAATACAGCGCTAATGTGATATACAGGATCCCCAGATTAACCCCCAGGGATAAGTGTAATAGTGATGGCTGCTCATGAATGAGAAACCAGCATCCAGTGAATATAACATAAAGTGAATCGACAAAAAATCAATATACAGTGAACAAAGAAAAAAAAAGTGATAAACAAATATATAAAGTTTTGGTGAAAGAAAAAACAGCAAACAGTCCGTGGTAGACAAAAATTTCAACCAAAACGCTCCTCTATAGGCTATTATATAGTCCCATGTGAAGGGAAAGTTGGAGTAATGCCTCTTCCACAGATGATAGGTGAAAATGCACAGGCTTCTCCATATATCATTCACAGAATTTTGAAAAAAACACAATATTTTTTACTTTTTGCTATAATAAATATCCCAATTTTTTTTTTAAAAAACTAATTTTTTCCTCAGTTTCGGCCGATAAGTATTCTTCTACATATTTTTGGTAAAAAAAATCGCAATAAGCGTATATTGATTGGTTTGCGCAAAAGTTATAGCGTCTACAAAATACAGGATAGATTTATGGCGTTTTTAAAAAAATATATTTATTTATTTTTTTAGCGCCGATCGCGATTTTTTTTCATGACTGCGACATTATGGCGGACACATCGGACACTTTTGACACATTTTTGGGACCATTCACATTTATACAGCGATCAATGCTATAAAATTGCATTGATTACTGTGTAAATGTGACAGGCAGTGAAGGGGTTAACCACTAGGGGGCGGGGAGGGGTTAATATGTTTCCTAGGGAGTGATTACTAACTGTAGGGGGAGGGGACGTACAAGGGGAGGAGACCGATCAGTGTTCCTCCGTTCTGGGAACACAGATCGCTCTCCTCAGAGCTGACAGGCTGTGGATCTGTGTGTTTACACACACAGATCCACATGCCGGTCCGGTTAACCGGCAATCGCGGGTGCCCGGCGGACATCGCGGCCGCCGGGCACACGCACCGGGTCCCGAGGAACGCGGCGGGCGCGCGCGCGCGCTCCCGGCGGCGCGCGCGCGCCCCCTAGGCGGCCGGGAATCCCAGGGCGTCATATGACGCCCACCCAGGATGGGAGATCCCATCTGTGGACGTCATATGACTATGGGCGGGTAGGGAAGTGGTTAATTTACAGAACATGTCCACAACTTGTTTTTTTTTTTTTTATTGTGAAGCAAACAACAAATTGGACAAAATAACAGAAAAAGTCAATGTGCATAACTGTTCACCCCCCTAAACTCAATACTTTATAGTGCCACCTTTTGCAGCTATCACAGCTCCAAGTCGCTTTGGATAAGTCTCTGAGCTTGCCACATCTTACCACTGGGATTTTTGCCCATTCCTCCTTACAAAACTGCTCCAGCTCCTTCAAGTTGGATGGTTTGCGCTTGTGAACAGCTATCTTTAAGTCTGACCACAGATTTTCTATTGGATTGAGGTCTGGGCTTTGACTAGGCCATTCCAACACATTTACATGTTTCCTCTTAAACCACTCAAGTGTTGCTTTAGCAGTGTGTTTGGGGTCATTGTCCTGCTGGAAGGTGAACCTCCATCCTAGCCTCAAATCACACACAGAGTGGTACAGGTTTTGCTCAAGAATATCCCTGTATTTAGCACTATCCATCTTTCCCTCAAATCTGACCAGTTTCCCAGTCCCAACTGCTGAAAAACATCCCCACAGCATGATGCTGCCACCACCATGTTTCACGGTGGGGATGGCGTTCTTTGGGTACTGTTATGTGTTGGGTTTGCGCCAGACATAGCGTTTTCTTTGATGGCCAAAAAGTTAAATTTTAGTCTCATCAGACCAGAGCACCTTCCTCCATACATTTTAGGAGTCTCCCACTTACCTTTTTGCAAACTCAAAATTTGCCCTTTTGTTTTGTTTAATAAAAATAATGGCTTTCTTTGGCCACTCTGCCATAAAGCCCAACTCTATGGAGTGTACGGCTTATTGTCATCCTATGTACAGATACTCCAGTCTCTGCTGTGGAACTCTGCAGCTCCTCCAGGGTTACCTTAGGTCTCTGTGTTGCCTCTCTGATTAATGCCCTCCTTGCCCGCTCCGTGAGTTTTGGTGTGCGGCCGTCTCTTGGCAGGTTTGCTGTTGTGCCATGTTCTTTCCATTTGGTTATGATAGATTTGATGGTGCTCCTAGGGATCATCAAAGATTTGGATTTTTTTCATAACCTAACCCTGACTTGTACTTCTCAACAACATTGTCCCTTACTTGTTTGGAGAGTTCCTTGGTCTTCATGGCAGTGTTTGGTTAGTGGTGCCTCTTGCTTAGGTGTTGCAGCCTCTGGGGCCTTTCAAAAAGGTGTATATATGTAATGACAGATCATGTGACACTTAGATTGCACACAGGTGGACATCATTCCACTAATTATATGACTTCTGAAGGTCATTGGTCGCACCAGAGCTTTTTATGGGCTTCATAACAAAGGGGGTGAATACATACGCACATGCCAATTATCATTTTTTTATTTCTGAAAAATAGTTTTATGTATATAGTTTTCTAATTTTACTTCACCGACTTAGACTATTGTGTTCTGATCCATCACATATAATTCAGATTAAAAAAACATTGAACTAAAGGCTGCAATGTAACAAAATAGGTAAAAAGCCAAGGGGGGTGAATACTTTTGTAAGGCACTGTAAATGCCACCACATTCATTTATGTGCCCCAAGGATGTTTATGCCATAAAGCGCTAGTATGCACCGCAAAACTTATGGCAAAGCGTAATTGAACAAGCTGAAGTTAGAAGTTGATTGGCCACCATGCACAGCTACACCAGATTTTGTACTCTCCGGTTTTAGTAAATCCCCCCTTACAGTCTAGATCACCCACATTCAGAGATTCAAGGTCTTTGCTCCATATTCTTCCAACACAGATGATGCTGCTATGGGCAGGATCCCCCCCCCCCCCCCCCCCCCTGCCCTCCATCTTTGCTGTAGAACCCCTGCACCCTTTATAATAAGATCTGTATGCGTACCTTTTTTACTAATAAAAATGTATTTTTCCTGTTAGTTCCCGGACAAGCTGTCGGTGCCGCAGCGAGCAGTAACACATCGGTGAATTCTCTGTTTGTGAGCTGGACCGCACCACAAGGAAAAGTGTCTAATTATAACGTCACTATAACAGAAGATGTCAATAACACAATGCAGACCGGCACAATACAGCCTAACATGACGCAAGTAAATTTTACTGGATTATTACCAGGAAGAGTCTACAATGTAACAATAGTGACAGTCAGCAGTTCCTGCAGCCAGGCAGCCCCTTGGCTGTCACAGGCCACATGTAAGTATGATTTAGGTCATGTGTCTTCAATGATCATAGTATAGTGATCCTCTGCGCTATTATATAGTGAATGTGATAAAAATAAATCCTAATTGTATACCCAGAATTGCTGCAAAACCTAGTGATTTCACAAATACATGTGCATAAGTAAGTGAATAAAATGATTTTGCGCTATTCCATTCTATTTGATTAATTAAACAATGTGATATAAATGTAAACTGAAATCTTACAATAAAAAAGTCCAGTGATGGTTTTGAATCAATAAAAATAATCAGTTCCCAATTCAATAATATTATGATCCAATAGTGACTGTGATCCAAATATGAACACTGTGATCAATGTACAGTCCTTCAATGATTGGATCCAATAACCTTCTTAATAAAACTTCAGAGAGTCTATGCGCCGCCACCAACACCTCAGTGCTCACAGAACTCTCACCTCATATCCACAGAATGTAAGCCTTGGGTATTATTAAGGACAAGCTATTCCCTCATGCCGGATCCTCTCTCAGAAGGTCCAGGACCATGTGTTGGGGTAAGGTTAACAGGCAAGCCTCCAGAAGATGCATTCACATAACCAAACCAATTTACTTAAAAGTATAAAATATGCTTACATCCAAGCACAGTTAAAAGTGTTTATGTTTGTATCATAATATTATTGAATTGGGAATTGATTATTTTTACTGATTCATAACCATCATTGGACTTTTTTATTGTAAGATTTCAGTTCACATTTATATCATATTGTTTATTTAATCACATAGAATGGAATAGCGCAAAATCATTTTATTTACTTACATGTGTCTTCAATGCTTTATCAAAGTTAAACAAAAAAAATAGCAAATGTGCGCCATTTCACTGAATGGTACAGAAAAAAAGTTTTGTTTAAAGGACATATATGACAAAAAGGTATTGTATGATGATAATGCTATTAATCTAATAATGATTTTCTACATATGCTTTTGTTTTTAATTCCACATATCCATTATTTAGACTTTTCTCCATATACAGTATATACAGTTACATAGTAACATAGTAGGTGAGGTTGAAAAAAAACACAAGTCCATCAAATCCAACCTATGGACTCGATGGACCGTTTATCTGGAAAGTATTCACAGTGCTTTACTTTTTCCACATTTTTTTATGTTACAGCCTTCTTCCAAAATGGATTGAATTCATTATTTTCCTCAAAATTCTACAAACAATCTCCCATAATGACAACGTGAAAGAAGTTTGAAATCTTTGCCGATTTATTAAAAATAAAAAACAAATAAATTATATGTACATAAGTATTCACAGCCTTTGCCATGACGCTCAAAATTGAGCTCAGGTGTATCCTGTTTCCACTGATCATCCGTGAGATGTTTCTTCAACTTGATTGGAGTCCACCTATGGTAAATTCAGTTGATTGAACATGAATTGGAAAGGCACACAACTGTCTATATAAGGTCCCACAGTTAACAGTGCATGTCAGAGCACAAACCAAGCCATGCAGTCCAAGGAATTGTCTGTAGACCTCCGTGACAGGATTGTATGGAGGCACAGATCTGGGAAAGGGTACAGAAACATTTCTAAAGCATTGAAGGTCCCAATGAAGGAGAGAAAGACCTTAGTCAGGGAGGTGACCAAGAACCCGATGGTCACTCTAACAGAGGTCCAGCATTTCTCTGTGGAGAGAGGAGAACCTTCCAGAAGAACAACCATCTCTTCAGCACTCCACCAATCAGGCCTGTATGGTAGAGTGGCCAAATGGAAGCCACTCCTCAGTAAAAGGCACATGACAGCCCACCTGGAGTTTGCCAAAAGGCACCTGAAGGACTCTCAGACCATGAGAAACAAAATTCTCTGGTCTGATGAAATAAAGATTGAACTCTTTGGCTTGAATGGCAAGCATCATGGCTAGGGGAAACCAGGCACCACTCATTACCGGGCCAGTACCATCCCTACAGTGAAGCATGGTGGTGGAAGCATCATGCTGTGGGAGTGTTTTTTAGCGGCAGGAACTGGGAGACTAGTCAGGATCGAGGGAAAGATGAATGCAGCAATGTACAGAGATGTCCTTGATGAAAACTTGTTCCAGAGCGCTCTGGACCTCAGACTGGGGCAAAGGTTCATCTTCCAACAGGACAATGACCCTAAGAACACAGCCAAGATAACAAAAGAGGTGGCTACATGACAACCCTGTGAAAATACTTGAGTGGGCCAGCCAGAGCCCAGATTTGAACCCCATTGAACATCTCTAGAGAGATCTGAAAATGGCTGCGCACCGACGCTGTACTGTACATGGAATTTGTTTCATTTTTTATTTTTAATAAATTTGCAAAGATTTCAACTAAACCTCTTTCACGTTGTCATTTGTTTGTAGAATTTTGAGGAAAATAATGAGTTTAAACCATTTTGGAATAAGGCTGTAACATAACAAAATGTGGAAAAAGTGAAGTGCTGTGAATACTTTTCCCGAAGCACTGTTCATGCAAACCCGGCTGAAAAAAGTGACAGGGGTTGGAAGAAAGGTTTTTTTTTAAAAACTTTTTATTATTAGAACGAAAGGTGACCATTGTGAACCCCCCTACCATTGTATTCCTTAAAAAGCAGATGATTATTCTTCCATCTCATTGATTTCTTTTTTTTCTTACATTGTTATAATTTGAAGTCATTAAAGCGGAACTTCACCCAAAAGGGGAAGTTCTGCTTGTTTGTATCCTCCCACCCCTTCACTGCCACATTTGGCACTTTTTTTTGGGGGGGGGGGAGGGTTACCTTTTGACAGGTACCCTTTGTCACTTCCGGGCAGGTCGTTGTGGTGATCTGAGTGGAAGTTCAGCCCACCTCCTCACATTACAGGTCCCAGAAGACTGCGGGACCATTTGCAAAGCGCAACATGGCTCGTGAATGGATTGTAGGAAACCGGCAGTAAAGATGCCGGCGTATGGAACCGAAGCCGATTAAAGAATCGGCTTGGGTGAGGACATCGTTGGATCCCTGGACAGGTAAGTGTCCTTATAAAAGTCAGCAGCTACAGTATTTGTAGCTGCTGACTTTTAATTTTTTGAAGTAGACTGGAGCTACTTTTTAATTTTAAGTATAACTTTTGGGGAGCAGGGACCATAGAAAAGAGAACTGATGGCTCCTAATTAACAAAGGGGCTTGCATGTGCTCCATTTTTTATGTTTAGAAGAGTGGTGTAAGCATTATGCTTGCACCACCCTTTGGTAATTCATCCCATTATATGTGTTCTTGTTAAAGCAGATACATTTTCTTCCATCTCATTTTTTTCATAACATTGTTTTATCTCCAAACAGATCCCACCCCACCGGGCAGCATAAACTTTACTATGATAGGAACTAAGAATGTCACCTTATCTTGGGGAGATCCAGTAAATATGACCGGAGTGGTGAAGTCATATAATATCACTTATTGGAATTCTTCTTCTCCTTCAATCATTTCTGGAACTGTGATAAGCAACACCACATATGTCACCCTTGAAAACTTGATATCGGGGACTTATTACAGTGTCTCTGTGGTGACGGTCATACCCTGGGGGTATCAGAGCACATCTGTAATTGGATCAGTCTGTACAAGTAAGTTTTTGCTCCTCAAGCCTAGGTTCACACTTGTGCGATGCGGGAACCAGCGCGATTACAGCGCCGCTTCCCACATCACATCCCTCCCACAGGCAGTCCACACTGTCCTCTGTGAACCGCTGCGGGTGTCAATACATTGTTAATGACACCCCCAGATTGGTTCACAGATCGCAGTGCAAACTGTGAACTCGCACAGGAATCGGATCGCATAAGTGAGAACACCCATGCGATCCGATTTCAGTGCGGGGGAAAAAAAGTCCCTGCACCTTTTTTGTGCGAATTTAATGCGAGTTCAGCCATACAACTCGCATTGCACAGACATCGCATGCAAACAGCCCCGCAGTGCGGGAGCAAATCACATGCGATGTCTGTGTTCGCACAAATGTGAACGTAGTCTTAAAAGCTATATTTAAAAAGTGTTACAGTATTTTGAAAAGGTCAGATTCTTGACTGACCCCCCCCCCCCTCCCCGTTTGCTCAAGAGGCAAAAGTTACCAAGCAAAGATATATCTGACCTTGCTGCCGAACACTGGTTCATCCCGCTGACTTTCAACTCATTACAGAAGAGAGTAGTGTCATAGAGGTCAGCAGGAGGAACCAGCTGAACTATGCTCAAATACTAGAAAATCATCCTTTTTGCTGGGAAACAACACTTTCCGGAGGGTTGGTCTCCTGGGTCCCCCACAATTCATACTGGTTTATCCTGCTAACCTCCACATCTTTACTGGAGGTCAGCAGGAGAAGCCAGGAAGAGCTGTGGAGAACCCAGAAGTTTGACACAACCAGAAGTGTTGATTTCCCAGTGGACTTTAGAAGATGATCTTACAGCATCAGAGTGGTGTTCAATGGTGCAGGCAGTGGGAAAGATAAGTATTTAGAGTCATCACTTATGTGTTAAGTGTTCATTTTTTTTTTTGTGGTAACTCTTGTACGGTAACAGGGTCCCTTGGTGCATAATGACCTATGTACATTGGTAAAGCTCCAAGGTTTCTTTGTCGTCTCTCTCTCTGCTCTAGAAAGGGAAGGAGACCTTGCAAGTCCTATTATAAGACAGATGACTTTTAGAGCTACTTTATATTGTTGCTTTTTTAGTCTCATGCACACGGGTTCCTGGGGCTGTACAATGTACAATTCGGGTGTATTTCTCCAACCAGAAACTTCAGATGCTGCCTACAACCTGCCCATAGTTATAAATGGCTGCACATAGATATACGCCAGTACTTGCGCGAACACACATTGCATTTTTTATTCCTAGCTATGTCTGTGTGCAAGCAGAGCACTACTAGGGTAATGGGGAAAGGACCATATAAAAACATTAGCTACCTAGGCTTTAGCTGTAAGGCTGCATTCACACCTGAGCATTTCGTTTTCAGGCAGAAAGGCGTTTTTACCACGATTTTACCGCGATTTTTACCACGTTTTTTTTGCTGCGATTTTTCACAGGTCAAAAAGTCACCAATGTAAAAAGCAGAAAAACGCCTGTAATCTGCCCAAAAAGAAGCTGATGTACTTTTTTGAGCTTCAGGCGTTTTGCGTCAGGTGACAAAACGCTTAGAACAGGTGCCATTAAATTGAATGGGATTTTGCTTGTTGGGCGGTTTTTGGGCGTTTTTTTCAGGCTTTTTTGGGGGCGTTTTACAAGCTGAAAGCGCTTAGGTGTGAATGCAGCCTAAAGTTACAATATGATGTTAACAATGTGAAACACAATCATACAATACGATTTTCTGATTAGGGGAGGGAATGAACGAAGACAAGAAGAGGTCTCCATATCTACTTAGCTTATCGCTGTTATTAAAGATAATGATTAAGATGATAACTCTTTCTTCTTTAGCAGTGTTTTCTACTGCCGATTAACATTGTAACTTCAACATCACACTCTGAATGTAACAATTCTTACTCTGGTTATTAATATTACTTTTTCCTTTATCTACAGAACCATTATCTGTGACATTACCACAGATTGTTGCTAAAACTACCAATTCTATGTCCTTGAACTGGACACAACCAGATGAGTATGAGAGCTCATACACCTACAGAGTGCAGACCAATGTAACCTCATCATCTACACTGATAAATAATACAATCGTGAACATTACATTGGCTACAATAGGATATCTGACAGCGGGAGAGACGTATACATTCCTGATATATACAATATCTGCCTGCAACGTAGAATCAGACTCCGTGTCTATAACTGACTGCACCCGTAAGTATTGCTGAACTAAAAAAGTCAGTCCTAAAAGCCAACATACACACTTTGCTTTGTGTATTAGAGTTTCTGCAAGTAGTTCTTATTCACATTTGCAGCATTCACAACAGCCAATCCAATTCCGCCTATCATTCTCACACACTTCACTGGATTTCTTTAAAACTGATCAGTTTTTCAAAAGTGAACTTTTTAGAATAGCATTTTTCATGTTGATTTTTTGGCTTAATTACAAGTATCACTGAGCAAAAAGAGTTATTTAGAGTTAGTTATTAATACAACCGTGAGCAGTGCTACAATAGGAAATCTGACAGTGGGAGAGACCCATACATTCATTATATATACATTATCTGCCTGTAACATACAATCAGACCCCGTGTCTATAACTGACTGCACCCGTAAGTACTGTCAAACAGGAAAAGCAACTTATAAATGTCTTTGCCAACAAATGCTCCAGTCCTTGTCTATCAAATTTTCCGCAAGAAGTTCCCGTTATTCACAACATCCAATCTGATACTCCCCATCATTATCACATTCTGGAGGTGTAAAAGTGAAAAGCTGATTTGTTGCCACCAGAAAAAAGAACAGTCTTTGTTTCAGATGCATTGACTAAATTCATACAAGCTTCTCAAAGTGGTTGTAAAGGATTTTTTTTTTTTCAAATAACAAACATGTCTATATACTTACCTGCTCTGTGCAATATAACTGCACAGAACGGCCCGATCCTCCTGTTCTGGGGTCCTCCGCTGGCCTGTAACATAGAATGAGACCCCTCGTTTATAACAATTCGTATTCAGGATTCGTATTCAGAATTCGTTTTATGTCTTCTTTTGAATTTACCAATTTTTTACGATTCCAAACGATCAAATTGATAAATTTCAAATCTGTCGAATCGAAAATGTTTTTTTTTTTTTTTTTGATTCGAATGCGGCAAAGTGAACAAACAAAAGAAAAATCTTCATCAAATGATTACAATGACTCTTTAGATCACCTTTGGCTTAACAAAAACAGCGTTATTTCAAAATTGTCCTCTAATAACACACACAGTCTTTGATTTCAGAAATATATTTACATTTAAATGGAATTAAATGTAAAATTTGATTCGAATTTCAATTTGAATTTCGGAAATTCGGACAAATTGAATTTCGTTATTCGGCGCAGCCGATAAACTTCAGCAATACTGTAGCTCGAAACGAACTGCACATGTCTAATAACTGACTGTACCCATAAGTACTGCTAAACGGAAAATGTAACTTTTTAAACTATTGCCAAGGGGGCAGGGGCGAGCTGCGGCTTGCTATTGCACTTGTCAAGGTGGAGGAGCCAGGAGCACCGGTGGGGGACCCAAGAAGAAAAGGATGATCGAGGCTGCTCTGTGCTAAAACACTGCACAGAGCAGATTAGTATGATATATTACTTTTTTTTGTAAGAAAACAGAACCTTTAATGTCAGTTTAATGCATGAACTCTGTCTGTAGTCTGAGAACTAACATTTCCTATGAAGAAACTACATATTACACAGTCCCTGGGTCTCTCAGTCTAGTGTCAATCAATTACCAGAGAGATTACCATGCAGTCTTTCACCACATTAGCACTCCCACATTTGTTATACGACATAGAGGAAATGGTGAGGCATGCATTGTGACCTGAAACAAGCACCGGGGTAGTTCATTGAAAACTGCAAGCCAACAGCCGCAAAGGCTGCCGGACCTTGTAGTTTTCCATTCACAGGACACTGTGAATGAGTGACACGGCTGGGTGGATGGAGCCCCGCTCGGCCAAGTTTCTTTTAAATTAGTGGGGAAGAGAAGATCCCCGCTAGCTGTCAGATCGGGGATTAGGGGGGGTGCGGGGTTGGTTCATAGCATGTTACATTATGAATATGGGTGTAACATGTTACGAAAGGTGAACTTATCCTTTAAAGTTGAAGTTTAGTCAAATACTAACTAAGCCTAAACCTGTTCCCACCCCCATTCCAAGCCCTATATTAACTACCACATAAAGGAAAGCTGCTTATAGTTATAAAATTGGGAAAAATGTGAAGTGGGACTTTACATATGCCTCGATGGAGTTTGAATAATAATTTATGACACAGTATTTTTTTAATAAAATTCATAAAGATACTTTATTTACCATCTTTGGATGAAAATATTTAAAACATTACAGTTTGAAAGGAAAAACAATTTACTGTTAAGTTAATCAATGTTGTGCGAGTCTTGGTATAGAGTATCAAGAATGTGGCCTACGCGTTTCGTGGGAACCCCGCTTCGTCAGGGCCTTTTAGAGCAGCACAAACAGCATGTAAATACTAAAGATGTCCTAGAGATACAAGATTGCGAGATTAGCTAAATCATAAAATGATATTAGGAAAAATGTTAATAATGCATATATATAACATAAAAAAACTCCTACATAATTGTAGGGCATTTATAATTACACTTTGGTGTAAGATACTTATATAACAACGTAAAGATATTTTTAACAAAAATGCAGTTACAGGTCATGCTTATTTATGTCCAGCGGTGTCCTATAGACACAGGAATATTCCATACAGAGAGAGAAAGAGAGAGATGGATGTTCAAGTTTAACATGCAAAAATAAAATTTAGTAATACCAAATATATATTTGTTTATTATATATATATATATATATATATATATATATATATATATATATATATATATATATATATATATATATATATATATGTTTATAGCTTACCTTCAGGTTGCGTGTGTGGCATGTAATGTTTTAAATTTTTTCATCCAAGGATGGTAAAGTATCTTTATGATTTTTTTTTAAAAAATACTGTGTCATAAATTATTATCCATACTCCATCGAGGCACATGTAAAGTCCCACTTCACGTTTTTCCAAATTTTGTTTCCACTAGGGACAGTGCCTCCGCGTGAGTTATAATTATCTCACAATTACCCCCTCACTCATTCACCTGCTTTATAGTTATAGCCAAGGTGAGCTGGGATCATACATGGTAAGACAGAAGTGTGGTCAGGAGGTCGGTACCAGGGAAGCAGGCAGAGCAAGGTCCAGTAGCAAGCCAAAGTCAGAACCAGGAGATCAGAGAACAGTCAGAGGCAAGACATTTTTAACATTTAAATCTTAACTGTATACCACGTCTCAGTATTATTATTATACAGTGCGCCATTCTAGAAAAGTAAATTATTGTCTTCTGGTCTGCACATCTGTTACTGCTTATTGCTCCAATTCAAGAAAAAAAAAAAAGGGAAAATTAAAACACAACCAGATAACATTTCTGTATTTTGAAAGATAACTATAAATATCCCTTGATTTCCCTGTCCCTCCACTACTCTCCATGTAGGAGGAGGAGGAAGGGGGGGAACCAAGACCATAGACTATTCCAGGAGAAGAAAAGGAGAAGAATGAAAGGAAGAAGAAGAGTATCAGGGAGAGGGAAGGAAGGTCACTCTCTAAAATGAACTCGGTCAGTCCCTGAGATCTCACAAGGGGTCAGACAAGTATTTGATCCAGTGTTTCCAGATCTTATCAAATAGGGCTCGTTTGTCCTGTAAAATCGCTGAAAGGCTTTCATTTACCATGATCCATGACAACTTGTTTTTTACCAAGTCGAAAGGGATCATGGGCATCCTCCATGATCTGGCAATTACTATTCTGGCTGCCGTAAAGATAAAGGTTACCCTGTCTGTTTAGATTTGTCTTCTACCGTGTGTCCCAGAAGAGCTTGCTGCGGTGATTTAGTTAAGTTCACCTATGTAAGTGAGAAGATGAAATTATAGAGGTGAATCCGAAAACGTTTCACCTTGGGGCAGGACCACCATATTTGGATCATGTGCCTTCCATACCGCACCCTCGAAAACAGGAGGGAGAGGCCCCTGGGACGAATGAAGCTATTCTCATCTGTACCATGTACTGAGCAAAACCTTGTAATTTGCTTCGATCAATGAAGTATTTATATATAATTTATAATTTTGACGCAGTCTGTGACATTTTGGACCATTCATCTAGAGCGAATGTCTCCCCTATGTCTTGTTTGGAGTAGAGGTCAGTATACTATAGATTTTGGAGATAAAGCCAGTGTGCTTGTCAAGGGATCTGCATAAATACTCCATTGAGGTGGATGTGGTTATATCAGCCACCCGTTGTAAGGTTTGCAGAAGATGCACTATTTGCACATAATGAAAAATCTCTGAGTTTGGAAGAAGGTATTTCTCTTGAAGGGTTCGTTGTGGTAGAATCCCCCTCTGATTACAGAGGTCAGCAAAACTCGATATTTTCAATTCAAATTTGACTTGAATACTTAGAATCCCTTGGAAAAATTTGAATTTGGTTGAAAAAGAATAAACAAAACAAAACTAATTTAGTTACGAATGCAACCAAACTAAATTAGTAACTTATCGAATCGATCCCAAATTAAACATATTTTTTCGTTCTGCACATGACTATTCTCTGCTCTGTCTTCTTTTAGGTGATCATTGAAAACGTATCTTTTTCTAGAAATCCTATCCTGACTCCACCCTCAAACTGAACTTTTATTTTCTCCATCAGCTCATTCCTTATACGTAATGCCTTTGGTATCACTAGCCCTACTGTATTGAATTGTATTCCTGTACTCTCTCCCTTATTGTTGACCCTATATAAATCCTGTATATTTATAATAAATAATGATTGGATCTTTTCTTCTGCTTGAAAAAAGTTCACTCATTTTGAATGCTATAGCAAAAGAAAAGAATCCACACATACTTCTCAAAGCTGCTAAGAAGTAATGGTGCACCAGGCAACAGGCATTTTTTTTTGCATGGGAATGCAAAATGGGTATTTAAACCCCTTTAAATCAGGTCCACTGCAGGTCAGATGCACCAGTCAATGAATTGTGAATGATCACTGAAGAGTATCACACTGATTTCAAGCTAATGCCATAAACTAAAGTACTTCAACACAAGTCCAAACTCCACCAAGTTCATTTGGAAGGCGCAGTAAATAAACAGTACAATTGTGTGTAAAAATATTGTGGCGTGTATAAAATTATTACCTTTAACCACTTCCGGACCGCCGCACGCCGATATACGTCCTAAGTTTGAAGAGGAATATCGTTGTTATGGCAGCAGCTAACTGCCATAACCCCGGTATTCTCTTTTTCGGTCGGCGGTCCGGATTTCGATAATAGTGGTCTCTGCGGTGGATTCGCCGCAAGATCACTTTTATCGGTGGCGGGAAAGGGCCCCCTCCGGTCACGCTCCGGTTCGCTTACCAGAGCTGTCAGCAGCGGCGGAGGCGATCGGATGGTCCTCCATGCTTGGTATGGAGACGAGTGAGGGGAAGATGGCCCCCACCCGTCTCCATACCATTTCTGGGCGGAAGCATCGTCAAAACGTCACTTCCACCCATAGCTCTTAAAGGGCCATTTTTTAATTTTTTTTTTAAATGACAACATTTTTTTTTTTTGCATTTTAGTGTAAATAATTAAGAGGTCCTGTCATGCTTTTTTTCTATTACATTACATTTTTGTTTACATTCCTTGTAATAGGAATAAAAGTGACACTTTTTTTTTTTAAAAGAACAGTGTAAAAATAAAAAATGAAAGGTAAAATAAATAAGAAAAAAAAAACTTTTTTTTTTAAACGCGCCCCGTCCCGCCGAGCTCGCGTGCAGAAGCGAACGCATACGTGAGTAGCGCCCACATATGAAAATAGTGTTCAAACCACACGTGAGGTATCGCCGCGATCAGTAGAGCGAGAGCAATAATTCTAGCCCTAGACCTCCTCTGTAACTCAAAACATGCAACCTGTAGAATTTTTTAAACTTCGCCTATGGAGATTTTTAAGGGTAAAGGTTTGTCGCCATTCCACAAGCGGGCACAATTTTGAAGCGTGACATGTTAGGTATCAATTTACTCGGCGTAACATTATCTTTCACAATATAAAAAACAATTGTGCTAACTTCACTGTTGTCTTATTTTTTATTCAAAAAAGTATATTGTTTCCAAAAAAAGTGCACTTGTAAGACCGCTGCGCAAATACAGTGTGACAGAAAGTATTGCAACGACCGTCATTTTATTCTCTAGGGTGTTAGAAAAAAAATTGATAATGTTTGGGGGTTTTAAGTAATTTTCTAGCAAAAAAAACTGTTTTTAACTTGTAAACAACAAATCTCAAAAAAGAGACTCGGTCCTTAAGTGGTTAAACTACCTTTACAACTAGCATTTAAAGTTGAATTTTAGCCAGATAATAAAGTGGTTGTAAAGCCTCATGGTTTTTCACCTTAAGGTATTCTATGCCTTAAGGTGAAAAACCTTCTGTGCTTCAGCTGCCCCCCAGACCCCCCCTTTTTCTTACCTGAACCCGATTGTGTGATGAGCACAAGCCCAGCAGCTCCAGCCGCTGTCTCTGCCCTCATTGGATAGATTGATAGCAGCGGGAGCCATTGGCTCCCTTTGCTGTCAATCAAATCCAGTGACACGGGAGTCAGGGGTGGGGCCTAGTCCTGCTGTCTTTGTCAGTGGACGCAGCAGCAAGACTCGTGAGCGCGCCCGCTTGGGTGCCCCCATGGAAAGTGGCTCTCCGTGAGGGCACTCGATAAAGAGGAGGAGCCAGGAGCGCCGCCGGGGGACCCCAGAGGAGGAGGATTGGGGCTACTCTGTGCAAAACCCTTGCACAGAGGAGGTAAGTATGACATGTTTGTTATTTAAAAAAAAAAAAAACCTTTACAATTACTTCAAGGACACAAATTCATGCATTGCTGTAATCATTAAAGAGGTATTAACCACTGCAATACCGGGCGTTTTCACCGCCTTCCTGCCCAAGCCAGTTTTCAGCTTTCAGCGCTGTCACACTTTGAATGACAATTGCGCTGTACCCATATGAAATTCTTATAATTTTTTTTGAGACAGAACTTCCTTCTGGTATTATTATTCACCACTGTGGTTTTTATTTTTTGCTAAACAAGCGAGCATATTTAAAAAAAAAAAAGTTTTTCCTTGTTTCTGTAATAAAGCAAACAAGCAATTTTTCTTCTTCACTGGTGTGCGTTGATGAGGCACTGATAAGTTGCACTAATGGGCACTGATAGGCAGCATTGTAGGGCACTAATAAGGCTACACTGATGGGCACTGATAACCTGCACTGATGGGGCTGCACTGATAATCAGTGTAAACAATGTACTCAATGTGCCCTGTCAGACTTACCAACTATTGGCTCTCCTTTCCTCACACAGTGACAGCGCGTAAGGAAAGCAATGCTGATAACTAGCAAGTCTGTTTACATGTGACCAGCTGTGATTGGACACAGCTGATCACATGGTAAAGGGCTGCTGAGATTGGCCCTTTACCACTATTTGTGATTAGCTTTGTCCAAAGGACATGAAGGTAACAGAGCGTGCCCAATGCGCGACCCGGGGGCGCGTACGTGAAAAGACATCAATGGACATCCTCCCAGAACCAAAGAGCTGCGCTGTAGCCATTTTTCGGCTATAGTTCAGGCAGAAACTGGTTACAGTGCCTTGCAGAAGTATTCACCCCCCTTGGCATTTTTTGTGTTTTGTTGCCTCACAACCTGGAATTAACATGGATTGTTTGAGGATTTGCATCATTTAATTTACAGAACATGCCCACAACTTTGAAGATGTTTTTTTTTTTTTATTGTGAAGCAAACAACAAATAGGACAAAATAACAGAAAAAGTCAATGTGCATAACTATTCACCCCCCTAAAATCAATACTTTGTAGAGCCACCTTTTGCGGCTATCACAGCTCCAAGTTGCTTTAGATAAGTCTCTATGAGCTTGCCGCATCTTACCACTGGGATTTTTGCCCATTCCTCCTTCCAAAACTGCCCCAGCTCCTTCAAGTTGGATAGTTTGCGCTTGTGAACAGCAATCTTTAAGTCTGACTACAGATTTTCTATTGGATTGAGGTCTGGGCTTTGACTAGGCCATTCCAACACATTTACATGTTTCCCCTTAAACCACTCAAGTGTTGCTTTAGTAGTGTGTTTGGGGTCATTGTCCTGCTGGAAGGTGAACCTCCGTCCTAGCCTCAAATCACACACAGAATGGTACAGGTTTTGCTCAAGAATATCCCTGTATTTAGCACCATCCATCTTTCCCTCAACTCTGACCAGTTTCCCAGTCCCGACTGCTGGAAAACATCCCCACAGCATGATGCTGCCACCACCATGTTTCTCTGTGGGGATGGTGTTCTTTGGGGGATGTGATGTGTTGGGTTTGCGCCAGACATAGCGTTTTCTTTGATGGTCAAAAAGTTAAATCTTATGCCGCGTACACACGAGCGGACTTTCTATCCTACTTGGTCCGGCACACTTTCCGACGGACTTTGTCCGCCAGGTGCGCCGGACTTTAAAACGGACGGACTTGCCCACACACGCCGGGACTTTCCGGCGGGCTAAGTCCGCCCGTCTTTCCGACGGACTTTCGCCGGAGTTCCGGCGGACTTTCAGAATGAACGGACTTGCCCACACACGGACAAGTCCGTTCATTTTGAACGTGACTCAGGTGCGACGGGACTAGAAAAGGATGTCAATCTTGCCGCTTTTATCGGCGAGATTGACACCTTGCTAGCCCCGTCGCGGGCATACTAGGCCCTTAGGTCTGGTATGGATTATAAAGGGGAACCCCGCTACGCCGAAAAAACGGCGTGGGGTCCCCCTAAAATCCATACCAGACCCCGATCCGAGCACGCAGCCTGGCCGGTCAGGAAAGGGGGTGGGGACGAGCGAGCGCCCCCCCCCTCCTGAACCGTACCAGGCCGCATGCCCTCAACATGGGGGGTGGGTGCTTTGGGGGAGGGGGGCGCCCTGCGCCCCCCCCCCCCCCAAAGCACCTTGTCCCCATGTTGATGAGGACAAGGGCCTCTTCCCGACAACCCTGGCCGTTGGTTGTCGGGGTCTGCGGGCGGGGGCTTATCGGAATCTGGGAGCCCCCTTTAATAAGGGGGCCCCCAGATCCCGGCCCCCCACCCTATGTAAATGAGTATGGGGTACATGGTACCCCTACCCATTTACCTAGGAAAAAAGTGTAAGTAATAAAACACACTACACAGGTTTTTAAAATATTTTATTAAACAGCTCCGGGGGGGGGGGGGGAATCTTCCTCCGGCTTCGGGGGTCTTCTTCCGGCTTCGGGGGTCCCTCCGCTTCATCTTCTCCCGGCGTCCGGTTGGTTCTTCTCCGCTCTCCGGCCTCTTCTCCCGGTGTCGCAGGTCTTCGGCCGGCCCCTCCGCTCTCTTCATGTAGCTCTATTGCGAGCGGAGGTCCGGACTTCTGGGCTTCTTGGCTTCTTGGCTTCTCTTCCCCCAGATGTTGACACGACGCTCTCTCCGGCTGGACTGGTCTCTGAGGGCTGCGTTGTGACTTATATAGGCGGAGACCCCGCCCCCATATGATGTCACAGTCCCTGGTCGACCTAAGGGCCTGGTATGCCCCGCGCTCGCCGCAATAGGAAGATTTGTTTTTCCTATTGCAGCGAGCGCGAGATGCAATACCATCCCCTCGTGTCGTATTTGGTCTGTCGGACCAGCCTACACACGTGCGGGCTTTCCGTCGGACCAGCACACACACGAGCGGACTTTCCGCCCGAAACTGAGTCCGACGGAAAGATTTAAAACATGTTTCAAATCTAGGTCCGGCGGGCTTTTGGGAAGAAGTCCGCCGGAAAAGTCCGCCGCCGCCCACACACGGGCGGATTGTCCGGCACACTCTGGTCCGCCGGACCAAGTATGCCGGAAAGTCCGACCGTGTGTACGCGGCATAAGTCTCATCAGACCAGAGCACCTTCCTCCATACATTTTGGGAGTCTCCCACATGCCTTTTCACATACTCAAAACGTGCCATTTTGTTTTTTGCTGAAAGTAATGGTTTTCTTCTGGCCACTCTGCCATAAAGCCCAACTCTATGGAGCGTATGGCTTATTGTCGTCCTATGTATAGATAAATATGTAAAAAATACCGCGCTATAAACAAAATATGTTAGGCAGAAAAAATTTTTTTCCTTAGGAAAATTTTTTTCTTCAGGAAAAAAGTGTTTGTGAAGAAAACAAACTATTGAAAGTAAAAAGCTATAAACTAAGAGCAGCTGCTAGAGGTGGGATACACACATAAATAGATGGAAAAGTTTATAGCACCGCTAAAAATTGCTATACTAAATTATACCAGTGATAATTAACAACAGTACTTCAATATAAACTGTAATGATTACAATATTATTTTAAAGTTCGTTAATTATGGTGAGTATAAAAAAGGAAAAAAGTCCTTCTATGTATATTGATTGTGCTCAAAATCCATAACCAAAGTGTGGGTAAAGCTTCTTAAAAATTGATTGAATAAATCCTCCACCGCAACCACAGTGATAACACCACACAGAATGCACGCGTACCCTAAGGCAAGCTCTGTAAGCCTGCGACCTATTACTCGGCCAGGGCCTTTATCCACGGGAGATTCAAGGAGAACGATGTCCCAGCGAATCTTACGGAAGGGGTCAGCATGCAGCACAAGTCTCCCCAATCACGGGTTCAAACGAGTGGCCAGATTGGATAACATTCAGATGTTCCCCAGAATAAAAAGGTTCACCATAGCGTAATACTCTGTGAAGTCCCCCATGGCTGTACTCATACACACTGCTAGAAGATACTCCAGTCTCTGCTGTGGAACTCTGCAGCTCCTCCAGGGTTACCTTAGGTCTTTGTTCTGCCTCTCTGATTAATGCCCTCGTTGCCCGGTCTGTGAGTTTTGGTGTGCGGCCGTCTCTTGGCAGGTTTGCTGTTGTGCCATGTTCTTTCTTTCCATTTGGTTATGATAGATTTGATGGTGCTCCTAGGGATCATCAAAGATTTGGATATTTTTTTATAACCTAACACTGACTTGTACTTCTCAACAACATTGTCCCTTCCTTGTTTGGAGAGTTCCTTGGTCTTCATGGCAGTGTTTGGTTAGTGGTGCCTCTTGCTTAGGTGTTGCAGCCTCTTGTGTATATGTAATGACAGATCATGTGACACTTAGATTGCACACAGGTGGACATCATTTCACTAAATTATGTGACTTCTGAAGGTAATTGGTTGCACCAGAGCTTTTTGTGGGCTTCATAACAAAGGGGGTGAATACATATGCACATGCCAATTATCCGTTTTTTATTTCTGAAAAATAGTTTTATGTATATATTTTTTTAATTTTACTTCACCAACTTAGACTATTGTGTTCTGATCCATCACATATAATTCAGATTAAAAAAAATATTGAACTATAGGCTGTAATGTAGAAAAATAGGTAAAAAGGCAAGGGGGTGAATACTTTTGCAAGGCACTGTAAATGCCACCACATTCATTTATGTGCCCCAAGGAGGTTTATGCCATAAAGTGCTAGTATGCACCGCAAAACTTATGGCAAAGCGTAATTGAACAAGCTGAAGTTAGAAGCTGATTGGCTACCATGCACATCTACACCAGATGTTGTACTCTCCGGTTTTAATAACTCCCCCCTTACAGTCTAGATCACCCACATTCAGAGATTCAAGGTCTTTGCTCCCTATTCTTCCAACACAGATGATGCTGCTATGGGCAGGATCCCCCCCCTAGCCCTCCATCTTTGCTGTAGAACCCCTGCACCCTTTATAATAAGATCTGTATGCATACCTTTTTTTACTAATAACATTTTTTTTTTCCTGTTAGTTCCCGGACAAGCTGTCGGTGCCGCAGGGAGCAGTAACACATCAGTGAATTCTCTGTTTGTGAGCTGGACCGCACCACAAGGAAAAGTGTCTAATTATAACGTCACTATAACAGAAGATGTCAATAACACAATGCAGACCGGCACAATACAGCCTAACATGACGCAAGTAAATTTTACTGGATTATTACCAGGAAGAGTCTACAATGTAACAATAGTGACAATCAGCAGTTCCTGCAGCCAGGCAGCCCCTTGGCTGTCACAGGCCACATGTAAGTATGATTAAGTGTCTTCAATGAATATAGTATAGTGATCCTCTGCGCTATTATATAGTGAATGTGATAACAATAAATCCTAATTGGATACCCAGAATTGCTGCAAAACCTAGTGATTTCACAAATACACGTTCATAAGTAAGTGAATAAAATTATTTTGCGCTATTCCATTCTATGTGATTAAATAAACAATGTGATATAAATGTAAACTGAAATCTTACAATAAAAAAGTCCAGTGATGGTTTTGACTCAATAAAAATAATCAATTCCCAATTCAATAATATTATGATCCAATAGTGACTGTGATCCAAAATATAAACACTGTGATCAATGTGCAGTCCTTCAATTAATAGATCCAATAACCTACTTAATAAAACTTCAGAGAGTCTATGCGCCGCCACCAACACCTCAGTGCTCACAGAACTCTCACCTCATATCCACAGAATGTAAGCCTTGAGTATTATTAAGGACAAGCTATTCCCTCATGCCAGAAAACTCCTCCGCAGATCCTCTCTCAGAAGGTCCAGGACCATGTGTTGGGGTAAGGTTAACAGACAAGCCTCCAGAAGATGCATTACCATAACCAAACCAATTTATTTAAAAGTATAAAATATGCTTACATCTAAGCACAGTTAAAAGTGCTTCAAACAGCAAAAACAGCATTATGTCACGTCACGATGAATACCCTGAAGAAGTCACATGATGTGACGTAACACGTAGGGCTTGGCCATAAGACGCAGCGGACCGTAAATGATGTGAGAGGCGGAAACGCCTCTGTTTTTGCTGTTTGAAACGCTTTTAATTGTGCTTAGATGTAAGCATATTTTATATTTTTAAATAAATTGGTTTGGTTATGTTAATGCACTATTGGAGGCTTGTCTGTTTACCTTACCCCCACACATGGTCCTGGACCCTCTGAGAGAGGATCTGCAGAAGGAATAGCTTGTCCTTAATAATACTCAAGGCTTATATTCTGTGGATATGAGGTGAGAGTTCTGTGAGAACTGAGGTGTTGGCGGCGCATAGACTCTCTGAAGTTTTATTAAGAAGGTTATTGGATCTATTCATTGAAGGACTGCACATTGATCACAGTGTTTATATTTGGATCACAGTCACTATTGGATCATAATATTATTTAATTGGGAATTGATTATTTTTATTAATTTATAACCATCACTGGACTTTTTAATTGTAAGATTTCAGTTCACATTTATATCACATTGTTTATTTAATCACAGAATGGAAGAGCGCAAAATCATTTGTCAAAGTTAAACAAAACAAAAATAGCAAATGTGCGCCATTTCACTGAATGGTACAGGAAAAAAAGTTTTGTATAAAGGACATATATGACAAAAAAGGTATTGTATGATAATAATGCTATTCATTTAATAATGATATTATACATATGCTTTTGTTTTTAATTTCACATATCCATTATTTAGACTTTTCTCCATATACAGTATATACAGTTACATAGTAGGTGAGGTTGAAAAAAGACACAAGTCCATCAAGTCCAACCTATGGACTTGATGGACAGTTTATCTGGAAAGTATTCACACCGCTTTACTTTTTCCACATTTTGTTATGTTACAGCCTTATTCCAAAATGGATTCAATTCATTATTTTCCTCAAAATTCTACAAACAATCCCCCATAATGACAACATGAAAGAAGTTTGAAATCTTTGCCGATTTATTAAAAATAAAAAACGAATACATTATATGAACATAAGTATTCACAGACTTTGCCATGACACTCAAAATTGAGTGCAGGTGCCTCCTGTTTCCACTGATTATCCTCAATATATTTCTACATCTTGATTGGAGAGCACCTGTGGTAAATTCAGTTGATTGGACATGATCTGGAAAGGCACACACCTGTCTATATAAGGTCCTACAGTTAACAGTGCATGTCAGAGCACAAACCAAGCCATGAAGTCCAAGGAATTGTCTGTAGACCTTCGAGACAGGATTGTATGGAGATACAGATCTGGAGAAGGGTACAGAAACATTTTTACAGCATTGAAGGTCCCAATGAGCACAGTGGCCTCCATCAGATGTGAATGGAGGAAGTTTGGAACCACTAGGACTATTCCGAGAGGCCAAACTGAGCGATCGGGGAGAAAGACCTTAGTCAGGAAGGTGACCAAGAACCTGATTGTCACTCTGACAGAGCTCCAGCGTTTCTCTGTGAAGAGAGGAGAACCTTCCAGAAGAGCAACCATCTCTGCAGCACTCCACGAATTAGGCCTGTATGGTAGAGTGTAGAGTGTCCAGACGGAAGCCACTCCTCAGTAAAAGGCACATGACAGCCCACTTGGAGTTTGCCAAAAGGCACCTGAAGGACTCTCAGACTATGAGAAACAAAATTCTCTGCTCTGATGAAATAAAGATTGAACTCTTTGGCCTGAATGGCAAACGTCATGTCTAGGGGAAACCAGGCACATCACCTGGCCAGTACCATCCCTACAGTGAAGCATGGTGGTGGCAGCATCATGCTGTGGGGGTGTTTTTCAGCGGCAGGAACTGGGAGACTAGTCAGGATCGAGGGAAAGATGAATGCAGCAATGTACAGAGACATCCTTGATGAAAACCTGCTCCAGAGCTCTCTGGACCTCAGACTGGGGCAAAGGTTCATCTTCCAACGGGACAACGACCCCAAGCACACAGCCAAGATAACAAAGGAGTGGCTACATGACAACCCTGTGAAAGTCCTTGAGTGGGCCAGCCAGAGCCCAGACTTGAACCCCATTGAACATCTCTGGAGAGATCTGAAAATGGCTCTGTAAAGACGCTCCCCATGCAACCCGATGGAGCTTGAGAGGTCCTGCAAAGAAGAATGGGAGAAACTGCCCAACAATAGGTGTGCCAAGCTTGTAGCATCATACTCAAAAAGATTTGAGGCTGTAATTGGTGCCAAAGGTGCTTCAACAAAGTATTGAGCAAAAGCTATGAATACTTCTGTACATGGGATTTTTTTTGGTTTTTTTATTTTTAATAAATTTGCAAAGATTTCACTTAAACCTCTTTCACGTTGTCATTATGGAATATTATGTGTAGAATTTTGAGGAAAATAATGAGTTTAAACCATTTTGGAATAAGGTTCTAACATAACAAAATGTGGAAAAAGTGAAGCACTGTGAACACTTTTCCGGATGCACTGTTCATGCAGACCCGGCTGAAAAAAGTGACAGGGATTGGGACAAAGGTTTTTTTTTTTTTTAAACTTTTTATTAATTGAATGAAAGGTGGCCATTGTGAACAAACCTACCATCGTATTCCTTCAAAGCAGATGATTATTCTTCCATCTCATTGGTTTCTTTTTTTTCTTACATTGTTATATTTTGAAGTCATTAAAGTGGAACTTCACCCAAAAGGGGAAGTTCTGCTTGTTTGCATTCTCCCACCCCTTCACTGCCACATTTGGCACTTTTTTTTGGGGGGGGGGGGGGGGGGGCAGGTACCTTTCTGAGTGAAAGTTCAGCCCACCTTCCCCACACATCACAGGTCCCAGAAGACTGCAGGACCATTTGCAAAGCACAGCGTGGCTCGTGCATGGATTGTAGGAAACCGGCAGTAAAGATGCCGGCGTCTGGAACCGAAGCCAATTGAAGAATCGGCTTGGGTGAGGACATTGTTGGATCCCTGGATAGTGTCCTTATAATAAAAGTCAGCAGCTACAGTATTTTTCAGCTGCTGACTTTTAATTTTTTGGGGGATACGCAAGCTCCTTTTTAATTTTTTTTTTTTTTTAAGTTTTCTCTTTTATTGCTGAGAAAAATTTTAATTACAGTTCACTTCTTCACACAACATTCCTTACTTAAACCCAGAGCTTGAGTGGTTTTGTTTTAGTTGTGTGGGTTTGAGTATAGCAAAATGCAAGTCCAATGAGTCTAGATGCTATCAAACCATGGCATTGAAAGATAAAGCCATATATCTTTTTCAGTCATTTATGTATCCTTTGGCATTGACCCACTGGATATAGGATTCCATTAGTTTCTTGACATACTGGCTAATAACAAGGGGGAAGCAAGTATTTTGTTCCCAAGGCAGTTGGTCATGAGAAGGCAAGGTCCAGTCCTTTACGGTATGAGGTCTCTATAGTCACAGGAGTTCCTACGTTGACCACATGGGTACAGTAGCAGTTCCTTTCCCGATAAGGTAATGGGCTCAGTCTTGTGATATTCTACAAGGTCAGCCAGAGTTGCATGCTGTTGTTGATCCACTCCCAAAAAGCCATAAGAGGTGCCAGAAGCATCTATAAGAAAATGCATGTATCCATCTTCATGGCGATATGAGAGAACATAGCCTTGGATCTTCTCACTGACACGAAGAAGAAAGCTTCCTGGTGCCTGGCCTTTTAAAAAGTCTTCTGATTCTAGTCTTGAGATGATGCCATGAAACCAAGGTGCAATGCTGGTTCCAGATCTGTCCCATCCAGCATAAAGAGCAAGTTGCTCATCTTTATACCATTTGATGATACTATCACGTGTGCAGCTAGAATTTAATCTTCTTACACCCTGTCTTCTATCAGACCTGCTTATCCCACAGTTGCTATTTGTAGATGAAGTTGGCTTTGGTTTTGGTGGTAAAGGGGGTCGTTTAGCTTCTCCAAAATTTTTGGCCCTCTCAACCACACTTCCTCTCTCAATGGCCTGCATTGACAGCCTCTTGTAGTCGTCCCTGGCCTGTTTAGCCATAGACCTCCGTCTCTCATCTGCTGCCTTTGATTTTCTTAATGTTTCTTGCCACTCAGAATCTTCTTTTTCCATTTTTTGTCTGATCTCCTGAGCTGCTTTCCAATTCATGTAAATTTCCATAGTACGTTCCTCTAATTTTTCATTTGTTTGTGACTTCATTATGGCAGATTTTTTCTTGTATGAGCCTGCAGTGTGGGACGGGCTGCAGGCTCATACAAGAAACACTGCAGGCTGTGTCCCCGCCTCCCTCTCCTCTCCTCCACATGTCGGCATCTCCTGCTCTGCAGTCAAAGAAGCCGCCCCTTTTTAATTTTAAATATAACTTTTGGGGAGCAGGTAGAAAGATCTGTGTGTCTGTCACAGCCACCATAGAACAGAGAACTGATGGCTCCTAATTAACATAATTCATCCCATTATATGTATTCTTAGTACTGTACTGTAGATACATTTTCTTCCATCTCACTCATTTTTTTCCTAACATTGTTTTATCTCCAAACAGATCCCACCCCACCGAGCAGCATAAACTTTACTATGATAGGAACTAAGGATGTCACCTTATCTTGGGGAGATCCAGTAAATATGACCGGAGTGGTGAAGTCATATAATATCACTTATTGGAATTCTTCTTCTCCTTCAATCATTTCTGGAACTGTGATAAGCAACACAACAAATGTCACCCTTCAAAACTTGATATCGGGGACTAATTACAGTGTCTCTGTGGTGACGGTCATACCCTGGGGGTATCAGAGCACATCTGTAATTGGATCAGTCTGTACAAGTAAGTTTTTGCTCCTTGAGCCTAGGTTCACACTTGTGCGATGAGGGAACCAGAGCGATTGCAGCACCGGTTCCCACATCGCATCCCTCCCACAGGCAGTTCACACTGCCCTCTGCAAACCACTACGGGTGTCAATATATTGCTAATGACACCCCCAGATCTGTTCACAGATCGCAGTGCGAACTGTAAACTCGCACAGGAATCGGATCGCATAGGTGAGAACACCCATGCGATCCGATTTCAGTGCGGGGAAAAAAAAGTCCCTGCACCTTTTTTGTGCAAATTTAATGCGAGTTCAGCCATTGCACAGACATCGCATGCAAACGGCCCTGCATTGTTCATGCATATTTTAAGCTGATATCTAGGCAAAACAAATATTATTTAAATATAAGAGCTGTGCATTTTTACTTGACCTTTCAGTGTCCTTTGTGTATTTCTTCAGAATCTGTATAGAAATCCAGCAGAAACAACTCTTACAGGTTGCCTTTATATACAAATTTCCTGTAGCAAAGCCCAGTCACTGCTGCTCTCTCTCCTTGTGCAGGGTGACTGGTCTTATCTCCGCTCCCTCCTGTAGGTTTCTGCAGGCAGACTTTTGAGGGTGGGGCCCGCTTGGCCCCTCCTGCTGCTCTGCTTTCTGCACAGGCTATGTATAGCACAGTGATGATGTTATCACTATTTTTACAAGGTAATGTTTAAGCTTGCAAAGGCATTTGGTGCACACAAAGCGAATGTATATCCTTTGTGGCTACTGAGGAGTATATTTAATTTGGTGCCTGGAGCTTTAACCACTTGCCGACTGCCTCACGCAGATATACTGCGGCAGAATGGCACGGGCAGGCAAAGTAACGTATGGGTACGTTACTTGCCTCCCACGGGCGGGGGGTCCAATCGGACCCCCCCCCCGGTGCCCGAGGCGGGCGGCTTCTGTCCCGGAGCGATCAGAGGTAAGGGGGAGGCCATCCATTCCTGGCCACCCCCTCACGATCGTTCCCAGCCAATGACGTTCTTCCTCTGCTGCTGTAATGTAAACAGCGGCAGAGGAAGTGATGTCATCTCTCCTCGAGCCGGTCTTTTCCTTCCGGCGCCGAGGAGAGAAGACATCAAGTAAGTGCACCAAACACTACACTAACAGTAGAACACACTAGACACACATTTCACCCCCCATCACCGCCCGATCACCCCCCGTGTCACAGTGACACCAATAGCAGTTTTTTTTTTTGCATTGGTGTCAGTTTGTGACAGTTATAAGTGGTAGGGCAGTTAGGGTTAGCCCCCTTTAGGTCTAGGATACCCCCCTAACCCCCCTAATAAAGGTTAACCCCTTGATCACCCCCCGTCACCAGTGTCACTAATGCCGCGTACACACGAGCGGACTTTACGGCAGACTTTGCCCGGCGGACTTTTCAACGTACTTTACGACGGACTTTCTGAATGAACGGACTTGCCTACACACAATCCACCAAAGTCCGTCGAATTCGTACGTGATGACGTACGACCGGACTAAAACAAGGAAGTTCATAGCCAGTAGCCAATAGCTGCCCTAGCGTGGCTTTTTGTCCGTCGAACTAGCATACAGACGGCGGACTTTTCGACCGAACTCGAGTTCAACGGATTAATTTAAAACATGTTTCAAATCTAAGTCCGTCCAACTTTTGAGAAAACAAAGTCCGCTGGAGCCCACACACGATCCAATTGTCCGACCAAATCCCGTTCGCCGGGCAAAGTCTGCCGTAAAGTCCGCTCGTGTGTACGTGTCATAAGCAATCGTTTTTCTGATCGCTGTATTAGTGACACAGGTGACGCTAGTTAGGGAGGTAAGTATATAGGTTCGCCGTCAGTGTTTTATAGCGACAGGGACCCCCATATACTACCTAATAAAGGTTTTAACCCCCTGATTGCCCCCTAGTTAACCCTTTAACCAGTGATCACCGTATAACTGTTACGGGTGACGCTGGTTAGTTAGTTTGTTTTTTATAGTTTCAGGGCATCCGCCGTTTATTACCCTTTAAAGGTTTAACCCCCTAATCGCCCGGCGGTGATATAAGTTAAGTTTTAGGGTCAGATAAGGTCTGTGTCGCCCCAGGCAGCGTCAGGTTAGCGCCAGTACCGCTAAAACCCACACATGCAGCATACACCTCCCTTAGTGCTATAGTATCTGAACGGATCAATATCTGATCCGATCAGATCTATACTAGCGTCTCCAGCAGTTCAGGGTTCCCATAAACACAGTGTTAGCCGGATCAGCCCAGATACCTGCTAGCACCTGCGTTTTGCCCCTCGGCCCAGCCCTGCCCAGCCCACCCAAGTTCAGTATCGATCGATCACTGTCACTTACAAAACACTAAACACACATAACTGCAGCGTTCGCAGAGTCAGGCCTGATCCCTGCGATCGCTAACCGTTTTTGTTGGTAGCGTTTTGATACAGTCGCTAACAGTCAGGAGCTTTTTTGCCTGTGAGTCTCACTAGTGTACCCCTAAATTTAGAGCCCAAAATGGCAAATCGAAGGTACACTAGTGAAAAGGCCTACACGTTTCTGAGCATGACAGATAGTGAAGAGGAAGTCACTCATCTGTCAGATTCAGGCTCAGAAAACAATCCTGTAGAGGACAGCGGCTCCATGACAGATAGCTCTGACGACGGAGTTGTGGTCCCTGCCAAGGTCAGGCGTACCAGACCCCGAACTTCTTCTTCTGTCCTTGATGTGCAAGAACCGCAGGTCCCTCACATTCCTCACGAGAAGAGCAGTACTAGCGCCGCTATTCCTTCTTATGAACTGGCAAGCACCAGCAGCCTAGTACACCCTGGTTGTACATCCAGCACTGCAGTATCACGTGGTGATGTGGCGAGTCCCATAAGTGCAGTTCAAGCTGGCGAGGTGGCAAGCACAAGTAGTGTCCCGCTGCCACTAAGAAGACGAACACAGGCCCGTCGTGCCCATAGTGCCCTTCCTGCTGCATTCGCCAATCCGAATTGGGAACCCACCACTTCTGCAGCACACGTACTTCCCCCATTCACTGGCCAACCTGGCATTCATGTGGAAACAGTTGATTTTACGCCACTGGATTTTTATTCGCTGTTTTTCACCAAAGATCTCTATAGATCTATTGTGGACCAAAGCAATTTGTACGCTGGTCAACACATCGCCACTATTCCCCAGTCCTCCCTTGCCAGAGATTGGAGACCAATTTCGGTCTCCGAATTTAAGCTCTTTCTGGGCCTTTCCCTCAACATGGGCATAACTAAAAAGAGTAAGTTGCGGTCATATTGGTCCACTAACCCAATTCACCATATGCCCTTGTTCTCTGCCTCCATGACCAGAGCACGATACGAGCAGATTTTGCGGTTCATGCACTTCAACAACAATGAACTCTGTCGTCCTCGTGGAGACCCTGAATACGATCGGCTCTACAAAATTCGGCCCCTCGTAAACCACTTCAACCAACGTTTTGAAGACTTGTTTACGCCCCATCAAGTTGTCTGTGTTGATGAGTCCCTGATTAAGTTTTCTGTCCGCTTGTCATTCAAACAGTACCTTCCCAGCAAGCGTGCCAGATACGGGGTCAAGATGTATAAGCTCTGTGACAGGGCCACAGGCTATACATGTAGTTTTATGGTTTACGAGGGAAAAGATAGTCACGTAGAGCCGACAAACTGCCCTGACTACATAGGAAGCGCTGGCAAGATTGTGTGGGACTTGGTGTCACCCTTATTCGGAAAGGGGTACTACTTGTACTTGGACAATTATTACACGAGCGTGCCACTTTTTAGTCACCTTTTTGATCAACAGATTGGAGCATGTGGCACCGTGCGACCTAATCGCCGGGGCTTTCCCCAGCGGCTTGTAGATTCCCGTCTTAGGCTCGGGGAGAGAGCCTGCTTCAAGTGTAATAACTTGCTCGCTATGAAGTGGAGGGATAATGAGAATGTTTTCGTTCTTACCTCCCTTCATGCAGACACGACGACCCAAATTACTACGGCGACTGGTGTTGTGGAGAAACCCCTCTGTGTCCACGAATATAACCAAAATATGAGAGGGGTGGACCTCAACGACCAGTTGTTGGCGCCGTACCTAATTGCCCGTAAGGCCAGACGCTGGTACAAGAAAGTGTCTGTTTATTTAATTCAATTGGCTTTACTGAACGCTCATGTGCTATACAGAGCATCAGGACTAACTGGATCCTTCCTTAAATTCCAGGAAGAGATCGTCAGAGCCCTTCTGTTTCCAGATGGTGCTCCACCTCACCTTCCCCAACCAAATGCAGTAAGCCGGCTGCATGAGAGGCATTTTCTTTATGTCCTCCCGAGTACCCCTACCCAACGAGCCCCCCAAAGAAGATGTTGTGTCTGCAGCAAGCGCGGATATAGGTCCCTCCTGTCCTGACAATCCTGGTCTATACATTGGTGAATGTTTTGAATGCTACCATTCACTAGTTGAGTATTAGTGTAGGGTACAGCACTGCACAGACTAGGCACACTAACACAGGGTCTCCCAAGATGCCATCGCAATTTGAGAGATCCGAACCTGGTACCAGTTACAAAAGTTATAGTTGCAAATAAAAAGTCTTAAAAAAAAAAAGTAAAAAAAATATAAAATAAAAAAAACAAAAATAGTTGTTGTTTTATTGTTCTCTCTCTCTCTATTCTCTCTCTATTGTTCTGCTCTTTTTTACTGTATTCTATTCTGCAATGTTTTATTGTTATTGTGTTTTACCATGTTTGCTTTTCAGATATGCAATTTTTTTTATACTTTACTGTTTACTGTGTTTTATTGGTAACCATTTTTTTGTTTTCAGGTACACCATTCAGCTGCAGAGTGGATTTATTTATCTTGACAGCAACAGCGTTTGCTCCCACGATACATAAAGCCGTGACTCCAGCGCTGTCAGAGGTGATTTCACCACCACAGTTACATACTTCAGCATATATGCCGAAGCGTGGGGGCAGCAGAGGGTGGAGGAGCGATTTGCTCCTACCTTTTGCGGGAGGATGCCCCCATGCTCCGGCATATATATACGGTGCATGTATGCCCATCATTAGAAGTGGGTGGATGAAGGGAGGTATTCTAATGGTGGGCATACCCATCGATCAATCTCTTTTTTTCGTTCAGCCCACAGGCTGCATGAAAAAAAAGTTTACAATATATGCCCAAGGACCAACAACTGGTATGTTGCTGGACTTTGAGTGGTTATACCAGAATGATGCCTGCAGGTTTAGGTATCATCTTGGTATCATTCTTTTCAGCCAGCGGTTGGCTTTCATGTAAAAGCAATCCTAGCGGCTAATTAGCCTTTAGACTGCTTTTACAAGCAGTGGGAGGGAATGCCCCCCCACCGTCTTCCATGTTTTTCTCTGGCTCTCCTGTCCCAACAGGGAACCTGAGAATGCAGCCGGTGATTCAGCCAGCTGACCATAGAGCTGATCAGAGACCAGAGTGGCTCCAAACATCTCTATGGCCTAAGAAACCAGAAGCTACGAGCATCTCATGACTTAGATTTAAACAGCGCCATTGGGAAATTGGGAAAGCATTTTATCACACCGATCTTGGTGTGGTCAGATGCTTTGAGGGCAGAGGAGAGATCTAGGGTCTAAGAGACCCCAATTTTTTTCAAAAAAAGAGTACCTGTCACTACCTATTGCTATCATAGGGGATATTTACATTCCCTCAGATAACAATAAAAATGATTAAAAAAAAAAAAAAATGAAAAAGGAACAGTTTAAAAATAAGATAAAAAACCAAAAAAAAAAAAAGCACCCCTGTCCCCCCTGATCTCGCGAACGCAAGCGTCGGTCTGGCGTCAAATGTAAACAGCAATTGCACCATGCATGTGAGGTATTACCGCGAAGGTCAGATCGAGGGCAGTAATTTTAGCAGTAGACCTCCTCTGTAAATCTAAAGTGGTAACCTGTAAAGGCTTTTAAAGGCTTTTAAAAATGTATTTAGTTTGTCGCCACTGCACGTTTGTGCGCAATTTTAAAGCATGTCATGTTTGGTATCCATGTACTTGGCCTAGGATCATCTTTTTTATTTCAAACATTTGGGCAATATAGTGTGTTTTAGTGCATTAAAATTTAAAAAAGTGTGTTTTTTCCCAAAAAAATGCATTTGAAAAATCGCTGCGCAAATACTGTGTGAAAAAGAAAAATGAAACACCCACCATTTTAATCTGTAGGGCATTTGCTTTAAAAAAAATATATAATGTTTGGGGGTTCAAAGTAATTTTCTTGCAAAAAAAAAAAATTTGTTCATGTAAACAAAAAGTGTCGGAAAGGGCTTTGTCTTCAAGTGGTTAGAAGAGTGGGTGATGTGTGACATAAGCTTCTAAATGTTGTGCATAAAATGCCAGGACAGTTCAAAACCCCCCCAAATGACCCCATTTTGGAAAGTAGACACCCCAAGCTATTTGCTGAGAGTCATGTCGAGTCCATGGAATATTTTATATTGTGACACAAGTTGCGGGAAAAAGACAAATTTTTTTTTCTGCACAAAGTTGTCACTAAATGATATATTGCTCACACAGGCCATGGGAATATGTGAAATTACACCCCAAAATACATTCTGTTGCTTCTCCTGAGTGCGGGGATACCACGTGTGAGACTTTTTGGGAGCCTAGCCGCGTACGGGACCCCGAAAAACCAAGCACCGCCTTCAGGCTTTCTTAGGGCGTAAATTTTAGATTTTACTCTTCACTGCCTATCACAGTTTCGGAGGCCTTGGAATGCCCAGGTGGCACAACCCCCCCCCCCCCAAATGACCCTATTTTGGAAAGTAGACACCCCAAGCTATTTGCTGAGAGGTATAGTGATTATTTTGCAGACCTCACTTTTTGTCACAAAGTTTTGAAAATTGAAAAAAGAAAAAAAAAATGTTTTTTTCTTGTCTGTCTTCATTTTCAAAAACAAATGAGAGCTACAAAATACTCACCATGCCTCTCAGCAAATAGCTTGGGGTGTTCACTTTCCAAAATGGGGTCATTTGGGGGGGGGGGGGTTTGTGCTATCTTGGCATTTTATGGCCTTCGAAACTGTGATAGGTAGTGAGGAGTGAATAAAAAATGTACGCCCTTAGAAATCCTGAAGGCGGTGATTGGTTTTCGGGGCCCCGTATGTAGCTAGGCTCCCAAAAAGTTCCACACACGTGGTATCCCCGTACTCAGGAGAAGCAGCAGAATGTATTTTGGGGTGTAATTCTACATATGCCCATGGCCTGTGTGAGCAATATATCATTTAGTAACAACTTTGTGCAAAAAAAAAGGAAAAAAAAATTTGTCACTTTCCCGCAACTTGTGTCAAAATATAAAATATTCCATGGACTCAACATGCCTCTCAGCAAATAGCTTGGGGTGTCTACTTTACAAAATGGGGTCATTTGGGGGGGTTTGTGCCATCTTGGTATTTTATGGCCTTCAAAACTGTGATAGGTAGTGAGGAGTGAAATCAAAAATTTACGCCCTTAGAAATCCTGAAGGTGGTGCTTGGTTTTCGGGGCCCCGTACACGGCTAGGCTCCCAAAAAGTCCCACACATGTGGTATCCCCATACTCAGGAGAGACAGCTAAATGTATTTTGGGGTGCAATTCCACATATGCCCATGGCCTGTGTGAGCAATATATAATTTAGTGACAACTTTTTGTAATTTTTTTTTTTTTGTCATTATTCAATCACTTGGGACAAAAAAATGAATATTCGATGGGCTCAACATGCCTCTCAGCAATTTCCTTTGGGTATCTACTTTCCAAAATGGGGTCATTTGGGGGGGGGTTTGTACCGCCCTGCCATTTTAGCACCTCAAGAAATGACATAGGCAGTCATAAACTAAAAGCTGTGTAAATTCCAGAAAATGTACCCTAGTTTGTAGACACTATAACTTTTGTGCAAACCAATAAATATACGCTTATTGACATTTTTTTTACCAAAGACATGTGGCCAAATACATTTTGGCCTAAATGTATGACTAAAATTGAGTTTATTGGATTTTTTTTATAGCAAAAAGTAGAAAATATCATTTTTTTTTCAAAATTTTCGGTCTTTTTTCGTTTATAGCGCAAAAAATAAAAATCACAGAGGTGATCAAATACCATCAAAAGAAAGCTCTATATTTGTGGGAAGAAAGACGCAAATTTTGTTTGGGTACAGCATTGCATGACAGCGCACTTAGCAGTTAAAGCGACGCAGTGCCAAATTGTAAAAAGTGCTCTGGTCAGGAAGGGGGTAAATCCTTCCGGGGCTGAAGTGGTTACGATGGGCAAATATATAAAAAAATATATAGTCCCGTTGTGTATTCATTTAGAACAAAATAGGGAATGTCTTTTTAAAGTGGCTCTAAACACTGAAGGTTTTTTACCTTCATGCATAGAATGCATGAAGGTAAAAAAACTTCTGTGTGCAGCGGACCCCCCAATCCTTACCTGAGCTTCCTCTGAACCAGCGATGTTCACAATACCCACAGCTGTCCCAGCCCCCGGTGCTCTCCCTCCTCATTGACTAAGAGAGCAGCGGAAGCCCATTATTGGCTCCAACTGCTGTCAAACACACCCAGTGAGCCAATGAGGACAGAGTGCGGGGGGGGGGGGGGGGGTTGCAGGGCCGCACCACAGCTCTATGTGTCTTACAGACGCATGGAGCCGTGGCTCGGGAGTGAGCACGCAGCTGGCAAGTGGCTTTCTCTGGGGGTACTGTTTGAGGGGGAGCGCCGGTGGGGGACCCAAAAAGAGGATTGGGGCAGCTCTGAGCAAATCCACTGCACAGAACATGTTTATTATTTAAAAAAAAAAAAAAAGAAACTTTGATACCACTTTTAGCCCTGGTTTACACTGATGCAATGTGAGAAAGGCACAAGATTCACTGCGTTTCCCCGCATCGCACTGCATAGCTATTGCATGGCGTCCATGCGATCTGCTGTGGGTGTCAATGTTAGATTAATGACACCTTGAAACAAATTGCCAGTGTGAACCCAGGCTAAATACTGCTAAGAATACTACAGTTGCTCCTAGCTCAATAAAGACCTGGTAGTGGCTTCAAACATAAAAAAAATTATTCTGTATTATGTGCAACCAAACACCACAATGTTCAGAGCAGTAGCTCTGTGACATATCAATATTAAATATTAGAAATAAAAACGCATACAAAAACATATATAAAAACTCCATAGATAACACCAGTGCCGTAACATGCACAGTCCAAAAATTGTGTAGAGAAAAAATTCTACAAATAAATGAAAAACGATTGATAAAACATCCTCTTCCACCGAATGATGATACAAACATTTTCTAAATAAATAAATAAAAATAAATAAAAAATATCTGGATGTGGAACATTTTTACATGTTCTTTGAATTCCCTGACTCACCAAAGGAGGTATTGATCTTTGAACCAGGCATGTGCGCTTCAGAACTGCAAGTGTTTTGCACAATTGACAGGAAATAAAATGGTAACTTTTGGGATGTTTAATTTGATTGCCTAGACTTCAATTTAGGTTGTTACTGCAAACCAAGCTCTTCTGAGTGGTTTAGCTGGTACAGCGGCACGAGGAGAAGCTCTAGTTAGAATCATGGAGCCCTCGATCCCCTCCCCACCAAATCCCTTGTAGTACCGCTATATCCTTTACCGAATGACACCACTTGTGACTTCAGTAGAAAAGTCTCTACACCATTTTTGGACTGTGCACGTTGCATCACTGGTGTTATTTATCTATGGACTTTTATAAAAAAAAAATTTGTATGAGTATTTTATTTTTAGTATTTATTATTGATATGTCACAGAGCTACTGCTAATTGAACATTTGGTTGCACAAAATCCAGAATATTTGGGGATTTTAAGTAGCAGCAGTGAAACAAATAATTATTTAGGTTGTTCTGAACATATTAAATTTTCACAGCGCAGAGAGGGGATATAAAAATAAAACAAATAACATTTTATATAATATATATATATATCTGGGTGTGGAATATTTTTGCATGTTCTTTGAATCCCCTGACTCACCAAAGGAGGTATTGATCTTTGAACCAGGCATCTTTTAAAGTGTACGCTTCAGAACACTTCAGAGGGTGGTGATAAATGGGGAGTACTCGGAATGGTCAGGGTGGGTAGTGGGGTTCCCCAGGGTTCTGTCCTGGGACCAATCCTATTTAATTTGTTCATAAACGACCTGGAGGATGGGATAAACAGTTCAATCTCTGTATTTGCAGACGATACTAAGCTAAGCAGGGCAATAACTTCTCCGCAGGATGTGGAAACCTTACAAGAAGATCTGAACACATTATTGGGGTGGGCAACTACATGGCATATGAGGTTTAATGTAGAAAAATGTAAATGAATGCATTTGGATGGCAAAAATATGAATGCGATCTATACTCTAGGGAGAGAACCTCTGGGGGAATCTAGGATGGAAAAAGACCTGGGGGTCCTAGTAGATGATAGGCTCAGCAATGGCATGCAATGCCAAGCTGCTGCTACCAAAGCAAACAGAATATTGGCATGCATTAAAAAGGGATCAACTCCAGAGATAAAACGATAATTCTCCCGCTCTACAAGACTCTGGTCCAGCCGCACCTGGAGTATGCTGTCCAGTTCTGGGCACCAGTCCTCAGGAAGGATGTACTGGAAATGGAGCGAGTACAAAGAAGGGCAACAAAGCTAATAAAGGGTCTGGAGGATATTAGTTATAAGGAAAGGTTGCGAGCACTGAACTTATTCTCTCTGGAGAAGAGACGCTTGAGAGGGGATATGATTTCAATTTACAAATACTGTACTGGTGACCCCACAATAGGGATAAAACTTTTTTGCAGAAAGAAGTTTAACAAGACACATGGCCACTCTTGAAAATTAGAAGAAAAGAGGTTTAACCTTAAACTACTGTAATATTGGTGGTTATTTAGCTTCATTGTAGAGCTTACCAGTGAGCTGAGTCTACACCAGATATGCAGTTTAAGGGCTTTTTTGGCCCATGTTTATTGAAGTAAGAGAAAAACAGTCCATCCAGGATTCCCACGCAGGGGTTTCTTCCACAAAGCAATAATGAAATAAATGAAAAATACCGAGCCACCTGGCTCTCTGGTCAGCACTGCTGTTCAGGCATTGACCTCGGTCCTCTTAACCCTGTAACTGTGTCCCTGTTTGGTACCCACACTGTACCTCTGGTGACACTCTTTACGTTATTGCCACACGGCTGCTTTAGGCCTGTAGCCTAGGCCCTAGGTCTGCTCCTTAGAACAAAAGGGTATCCTTGAGTTAAGCTCTCTCCTAGCTTACTCCTGATCAGCGCCTTGCTGATCTGTCACAAAGTACGTCTGCCTCCTGCAGACATGCATGCTCTGGCTGCACCCATGCAGTCTCTGACTCCTGCAGAGGAATGGGAGTCCACCTGACTCCCATGCACAGACTTCCTGTCTGTCAGGTGGGGCCCTGAGCAATAGCCAGGTCACAACTAAATAGCCCAGCACACAGCTGTACAATTAGCGTGCCTTTCTCTCCAAAATCTGGTGTAAACCAGCAATATTCCAGGTAGCACAGGGTCCTAATGCCACATATCGCCCCCCCCCTTTTTTCGAACCGGAGGGAGGAACACATAAACCCGTCACTATGAATGGGACACCTCTGTGCCAGCCATTAGCTGCGCTAGGCCCTTTTCTTTTTCCGGGTATGTTTCCACCAGCACTTCACCTTGGCACCTCTGTGCCAACTATCAGCAGCAGGAGTCCTAATCTGCCCAACCTTTTTTCTAAAGGGCCACTCCACCCACATCTTCTTCAGGGTCTGTTGGGGACCCACTTCCATGAAACCTGTCAGGGACTGACCCCTCTCACTACCTGACGCAACACTGACCAACAACATCTGTTACCCAGGTTCACTAACCCCTGTGTGGTTAGCCTTGGCAACTAAAGCATCTGAGATCAACACCACATCCTTCTGTTTAACCTCAATAGCAATGTTCCACAAGGGGTTATTCAACTCAATATTATCATTGTCATCAGGACTTCTTGTCACCTTGTTTGCTAGGACAGTGTCTATGGAGGGACCATCTACAGGCAGGCAGTTATTCCCTATGGGACATTCCCGCAGTTTCACATTGCCCCCTGTTGTCCAACACTCCAATAGCGATTGTCCTACCAACGTACATTTTGCGCCACATTTTTCCACACCAATCTCTTTAACCATTTCTGTGTCCATTGGTACCTCAACCTGCACCTCCCTGCGAGTGATGGATTGAATTCCCACTACTGCTGCGTCTGTTCCGGGCCCTTTCTTTACATGAGGTCCAGTGGGTCAGACAGCACACGCGCCATGTACCAACCACTGCTCAGCTGCACCTTGGACCGCACCAGCAGGAATACACCTCATCACACCAGCATATAGAGAGACTTCCACTATGTCTATCATTTCTGATTTCTCCTGCAGTTCCCCTGAGCGCCTTCCACACACAACTGCCGCTGGAAGCACTCTCGCAGAGAACTGCGACACCACTTTCCACAAATTTAACCAACATTGCAGTAACCAATTTTTATCAACATTGCTTAACATCGCCTGTACCACCTGTCTCCACTGATTGGTACTATGCAGTACCAGGTCGCCCATCTGCGGTGGATACATGCAGGTGTACATCGGAAAGATTTTGACCAATTCCAACAACATCTAAGTTATTTCTAGACATGCCACATCTAAACACCGAACTCTAGGGACTTTTCCCTTACTAACGACGTGGAGGGGCTCATTTGTTAAGACTTGAGAGGCAGAGACACAAAAGAGACCTCCACCTCAGAGGCAACTGACAAAACTTGCGGCTCCCCATGAGTACTGCAAAACGCATGTGTCACACTCATCCTCTCATTTTCAGCAACACTGAGCCCTTCCAAGTCTTTATCCATTATCCCACCATCCTGACACTCAACATTACTCATCTCTTTTGCTGTGGACAAAACCTCGTGAATTTCCAGGGACAACTCTGTGGCACTGCCTGTGGTTGCCATGGGAAAACGGTCATCATCAACATTTTCAGAAATACGTTCCTCATCATTCCTGACTCTCATAGGCTGTCCCAGTTCATTACCAGCTTGAGCCTGTGGGATATTATATCACTTTTTGGTTTATAAGACACTCTCTCACCTGCCGGGGTGGCTACACAGTCATCCTGGGAGACCTCAAGCTCAGACACCATGAGCTCCTGGGAGGTCTCCAGGGACAACCCTATTGCACCTGTCATGGTTGCTAGGGGCGATGGCACATATCTATCAGTGGTCACCCCTGACATATATACTATAGCACTCTGCTGAATCAGTCCTGTCCTTTGCACAGAACCATTTTTCCTTTTAAACACCAACATAGAGGGTGTTTAGCTTACCAGTGAGTCTACGCCAGATATGCAGTTTAAGGGCTTTTTTGGCCCATGTTTATTGAAGTAAGAGAAAAACAGTCCATCCAGGATTCCCACACAGGGGTTTCTTCCACAAAGCAATAATGAAATAAATGAAAAATACCGAGCCACCTGGCTCTCTGGTCAGCATTTGTCACGTACCTGGTAGATTTTGAGCCCGAAGTGCAGAGAGAGACCTCCCCCTACGGCTCCCACTCACGGCCCTCTGGAATGGGGACAGAGGACACAGGAGTGAGGAGTGGTATGGGTGCCTGGCAGGATCAACAGTCACCCAGAAGTCCAGGAGTGGTTAGGAACCTGGAACTGAAGAGAAGGCTGGAGACTGGAACGCTGACTGGAGCCAGGAACAACAGCAGGTAAGCAGGTAGGATACTGGAACGCTGGACTGGAACCAGGAAAAACAGCAGGTTAGCAGGCTGGAAGCTGGAACGCTGGACTGGAACCAGGAACAACAGCAGGTAGCAGGCTGGATACTGGAATGCTGGACTGGAACCAGGAACAACAGCAGGTAGCAGGCTGGATACTGGAATGCTGGACTGGAACCAGGAACAACAGCAGGTAGCAGGCTGGATACTGGAATGCTGGACTGGAACCAGGAACAACAGCAGGTAGCAGGCTGGATACTGGAATGCTGGACTGGAACCAGGAACAACAGCAGGTAGCAGGCTGGATACTGGAATGCTGGACTGGAACCAGGAACAACAGCAGGTAGCAGGCTGGATACTGGAATGCTGGACTGGAACCAGGAACAACAACAGGTAGCAGGCAGGTATCAGGGATCAGGCAGAAGGATAGTCAGACAGGCCAATGGTTGATATCAGGTGGACAGCAAAGGTACAAGGGATCAAACAGGAGAATGGTCTAAGCAAGCCGGGGGTCAAATGCAAGCAGATAGCTTAATAGTCAAAACAGGTAGCCGGGTCAAGTAACAGGAAGTCTCTGATCAGATCAGGTTATAGCACACAGAACGCTGTAGAGCAGACAGCGGGGATTGAGTATGACAGGCAGGTTTAAATAGCCCGCCTGGCGCCAACAGGGATGTGTGAGCGCGCGCGCTTGTGCGCGGTGGCGCCCGCGGCCGCGCACCAATGAGCCTGGGACGCCGGTTACTGGCAGGATCTTCCTGACAGCATTGCTGTTCAGGCGTTGACCTCGGTTCTCTTAACCCTGTAACTGTGTCCCTGTTTGGTACCCACACTGTACCTCTGGTGACACTCTCTCTTACAGCTTCCTGGCTTACGTTATTGCCACACGGCTGCTTTAGGCCTGTAGCCTAGGCCTTAGGTCTGCTCCTTAGAACAAAAGGGTTTCCTTGAGTTAAGCTCTCTCCTAGCTTATTCCTGATCAGCGCCTTGCTGATCTGTCACAAAGTACGTCTGCCTCCTGCAGACATGCATGCTCTGGCTGCACCTATGCAGTCTCTGACTCCTGCAGAGGAATGGGAGTCCACCTGACTCCCATGCACAGACTTCCTGTCTGTCGGGTGGGGCCCTGAGCCACAACCAGGTCACAACTAAATAGCCCAGCACACAGCTGTACAACCAGCGTGCCTTTCTCTCCAAAATCTGGTGTAAACCAGCTATATTCCAGGTAGCACAGGGTCCCAATGCCACACTACATAGAGGGTTCTTTACTGTAAGAGCAGTCAGGATGTGGAATTCACTTCCACAGGCGGTGGTTTCAGTGGGGGGGGGGGGGGCGATAGTTTAAAAAAAACTATTAGATAAGCACCTGAATGACCACAACATACAGGGATATACAATGTAATACTGACATATAATCACACACACATAGGCTGGACTTGATGGACGTTTCTTTTTTCAACATCACTTATGTAACTATGTAACTGCAAGTGTTTCTGAAAAATAAAATTTTTTGCACAATTGATTGGAGATAAAATTGAAACTTTTGGGACGTTTAAATTGGTTGCCTAGAATTCAAAAATTTCCACTGTCTGGATGAGGTTGATGGCTTACATGTACCATAGGACATTTATAGGAAAGTTGGGGGGGGGGGTTGTTATAATGTCAACCTACTATTGTTTTATTTTATGTGATAGACCAACACAAAGTGGCACATAATTGTGAAGAGGAAGGAAAATGATAAATGGTTTTCAATTTTTTTTACAAATAAATATCTGAATAATGTGATGTGCATTTGTATTCAGACTCCTTTACTCTGATACCCCTAACTAAAATCTAGTGGAACCAATTGCCTTCAGAAGTTACCTAATTAGTAAATATAGTCCACCTGTGTATAATTTATTTTCAGTATAAATACAGCTGTTCTGTGAAGCCCTCTAAGGTTTGTGTGACGGTAGTCAGTTTGGGTGGGGGGCTTGTGGAACCCAGCTTAACTAGACCTCAGACTGGCGAGAAGGTTCATCTTCCAACAGAACAACGACTATAAGCACACAAAGGAGTGGCTACATGACAACCCTTTGAGTGGTTCAGCCAGAGCCCAGACTTGAACCCCATTGAACATCTCTGGAGAGATCTGAAAATGACTGTGCACCGACGCTCCCCATGCAACCCAATGGAGCTTGAGAGGTCCTGCAAAAAAATAAAATGGGAGAAACTGTCCAAAAATAGGTGATAGGACTTGAGGCTGTAATTGGTGCCAAAGGTGCAAAGTATTGAGCAAAGGCTGTGATACTTATGTACTGTACATGGGATTTGTTTCATGTTTTATTTAATAAATTTGCAAAGACTAAACCTCTTTCACATTGTCATTATGGGGTATTGTTTGTAGAATTTTGAGGAAAAAAATGAGTTTAAACCATCTTGGAATAAGGCTGTAACATAACAAAATGTGGAAAAAGTTAAGCGCTGTGAATAATTTCCGGATGCATTGTTCATGCAGACCCGGCTGAAAATAGTGACAGGCTTTGGGACAAAGGTTTTTTTTTTTTTTTTTTTAATTAATTTTTATTATTTGAACAAAAGGTGACCATTGTGAACACCCCTACCATCGTATTCCTTCAAAGCAGATGGTTATTCTTCCATCTCATTGAATTATTTTTTTTCTTACATTGTTATATTTTGAGGTCATTAAAGCGGAACTTCACCCAAAAGGGGAAGTTCTGCTTGCTTGTATCCTCCCACCCCTTCACTGCCACATTTGGCACATATTGGGGGGGGGGTACCTTTTGAGAGGTACCCTTTATCACTTCCGGGCAGGTCGTCGCAGTGATCTATGTGGAAGTTCAGCCCACCTCCTCCACACATCACAGGTCCCAGAAGACTGCGGGACCATTTACAAAGTGCAGCGTGGCTTGTGCATGGATTGTAGGAAACCGGCAGTAAAGATGCCGGCGTCTGGAACCGAAGCTGATTGAAGAATCAGCTCGGGTGAGGACATCGTTGGATCCCTGGACAGGTAAGTGTCCTTATAATAAAAGTCAGCAGCTACAGTATTTGTATTTTGTAATTTTTGGGGGAGACTGGAGCGGATTTTTTAATTGTAAATATAACTTTTGGGGAGCAGGTAGAAAGATCTGTGTGTCTGTCACAGCCACCATAGAACAGAGAACTGATGGCTCCTAATTAACAAAGAGGCTTGCATGTGCTCCATTTTATATGTTTAGAAGAGTGATGTAAGCATTATGCTTGCACCACTCTTTGTTAATTCATCCCATTTTATGTATTCTTTTTAAAGTACTGTAGATACATTTTCTTCCATCTCACAAATTTTTTTCCTAACATTGTTTTATCTCCAAACAGATCCCACCCCACCGGGCAGCATAAATTTTACTATGATAGGAACTAAAAATGTCACCTTATCTTGGGGAGATCCAGTAAATATGAACGGAGTGGTGAAGTCATATAATATCACTTATTGGAAGTCTTCTTCTCCTTCAATCATTTCTGGAACTGTGATAAGCAACACAAAATATGTCACCCTTCAAAACTTGATATCGGGGACTAATTACAGTGTCTCTGTGGTGACAGTCACACCCTGGGGGTATCAGAGCACATCTGTAATTGAATCAGTCTGTACAAGTAAGTTTTTGCTCCTTGAGCCTAGGTTCACACTTGTGCGATGCGGGAACCAGCGCGATTGCAGCACCGGTTCCCACATCGCATTCCTTCCGCAGGCAGTTCACACTACCCTCTGCAAACCACTGCGGGTGTCAATACATTGTTAATGACACCCCCAGATTGGTTCACAGATCGCAGTGCGAACTGTGAACTCGCACAGGAATCGGATCGCATAGGTGAGAACACTCATGCGATCCGATTTCAGTGCGGGGGAACTCGCATTGCACAGACATCGAATGCAAACAGCCCCGCAGTGCCGGTGCAAATCACATGCGATGTCTGTGTTCGCACAAATGTGAACCTAGCCTTAAAAGCTATATTTAAAAAGTGTTACATTATTTTCAAAAAGTCTTGTGAGTGCCCAGATTCTTGACTGACCACCCCCCCCCCCCCCCCCCATTTGCTCAAGAGGCAAAAGTTACCAAACAAAGATATATCTGACCTTGCTGCCGAACACTGGTTCATCCCGCTGACTTTCAACTCATTACAGAAGAGAGTAGTGCCATGGAGGTCAGTAGGAGGAACCAGCTGAACTATGCTTAAATACTAGGAAATCATCCTTTTTTGCTGGGAAACAACCATTTCCGGAGGGTTGGTCTCTTGGGTCCCCCACAACTCATACTGGTCTATCCTGCTAACCTCCACATCTTTACTGGAGGTCAGCAGGAGAAGCCAGTTAGAGCTGTAGAGAACCCAGAAGTTTGACACAACCAGAAGTGTTGGTTTCCCAGTGGACTTTAGAAGATGATCTTACAGCATCAGAGTGGTGTTCAATGGTGTGGGCAGTGGAAAAGATAAGTATTTAGAGTCATCACTTATAAGTGTTAATTTTTTTTTTGGTAACTCTTGTACGGTGACAGGGTCCCTTGGTGCATAATAACCTATGGTCATTGGTAAAGCTCCAAGGTTTCTTTGTCCTCTCTCTCTGCTCTAGAAAGGGAAGGAGACCTTTCATGTCTTATTATAAGACAGATGACTTTTAGAGCTAATTTGTATTGTTGCCTTTTAGGTCTCATGCACACGGGTGCCTGGGGCTGTACAATGTACAATTCGGGTGTATTTCTCCAACCAGAAACTACAGATACTGCCTACAACCTGCCCATAGGTATTAATGGCTGCACATAGATATACGCCAGTACTTGCGCAAACACACATTGCATTTTTTATTCCTAGCTATGTCTGGGTGCAAGCAGAGCACTAGTAGGGTAATGGGGAAAGGACCATGTAAAAATTTTAGCTATCTAGGCTTTATCTGTAAGGCTGCATTTACACTTGAGCATTTTGTTTTCTGGCAGAAAGTCGTGCGTTTTTACCACGATTTTGCTGCGATTTTTACCCCTTTTTTTTGTTGCAATTTGTCAAAAGATCACCAATGTAAAAAGCAGAAAAACGCCTGTAATCTGCCCAAAAAGAAACTGATGTACTTTTTTTGAGCTTCAGGCGTTTTGCTTCAAGTGACAAAACGCTTAGATGTGAACAGGTGCCATTGAAATGAATGGGATTTTGCTTGTTGGGCGTTTTTTGGGCTTTTTTTTCAGGTGTTTTTTTTTTCGGGCGTTTTACGAGCTGAAATCGCTTAGGTGTGAATGCAGCCTAAAGTTACAATATGATGTTAACAATGTGAAACACAATCATACAATACGATTTTCTGATTAGGGGAGGGAATGAACGAAGACAAGAAGAGGTCTCCATATCTGCTTAGCTTATCGCTGTTATTAAAGATAATGATGAAGATGATAACTCTTTTTTCTTTTTTTCTCAATCTTAATTTTATTAGAAAATTATTATACAAGTAGACAAATATGCATACATTAAGGGCATAATCATACAATCAGTCAGTTTACAAATACACTATACAAGCTTATATAACAAAAACAACACACACAAAAAAAAAGGAAAAAAAGATGGCAACTCTTTTTTTTTTTTAGCAGTGTTTTTCTACTGCCTATTAAATAACATTGTAACTTCAACATCACACTCTGAATGTAACAATTCTTACTCTGGTTATTAATATAACTTTTTCCTTTATCCACAGAACCGATATCTGTGACATCACCGCAGATTGTTGCCAAAACTACCAATTCTATGTCCCTGACCTGGACACAACCAGACGAGTATCAGAGCTCATACACCTACAGGGTGCAGACCAATGTAAACTCACCATCAACACTGATAAATAATACAATCGTGAACAGTGCATCGGCTACAATAGGATATCTGACAGCGGGAGAGACCTATACATTCTCTATATATACAATATCTGCCTGTAACATACAATCAGACCCCATGTCTATAACTGACTGCACACGTAAGTACTGTCAAACAGGAAAAGCAACTTATAAATGTCTTTGCCAACAAATGCTCCAGTCCTTGTCTATCAAATTTCCCACAAGAAGTTCCCGTTATTCACAACATCCAATCTGATACTCCCCATCATTATCACATTCTGGAGGTGTAAAAGTGAAAAGCTGATTTGTTGCCACCAGAAAAAAGAACAGTCTTTGTTTCCGATGCATTGACTAAATTCATACAAGCTTCTCAAGGTGGTTGTAAAGGATTATTTTTTTTAGAATAACAAACATGTCTATATACTTACCTGCAATATAACTGCACAGAACGGCCCGATCCTCCTCTTCTGGGGTCCTCCGCTGGCCTGTAACATAGAATTAGACCCCTAGTTTATAACTGATAGACATGTGCATGAGGAAAAAAAATTTTGTTTCAATTAGATTCATTAATCTACTTATTTTGTTTTGTTAAATTCGGTTGATTCGTTCAACTCATATTCAGGATTCGTATTCAGAATTCGTTTTATGTCTTCTTTTGAATTTACCAATTTTTTACGATTCAAAACAATCTAAATGATAAATTTAGAATCTGTCAAATCGAAAATATTATTTTATTTTTTTGATTCGAATGTGGCAAAGTGAACAAACAAAAGAAAAATCTTCATCAAATGATTACAATGACTCTTTAAATCACCTTTGGCTTAACAAAAACAGCGTTATTTTGAAATGGTCCTCTAATAACACACACAGTCTTTGATTTCTTTTCAAATATTTTATTGGTAATTAACAAGCAACTGTTCCATACATTACATTGGAGATAGCAAGGTAGCATAAGACAGTGCTTTTCAATGTCATAGATTATTTCATTAACAAACTGGAAAATAGTGGATTATACCAACAAGTGAATACTCAGTCAAATCTCGAGTATAAACGAATAAGATTGGGTAGCTAGAAGTTTAGAGAGAACCGGGTCCCCTAAATAAGTATGTAAAGGTGCCGGGTTTCTCCCCGGAAAACAAACATGGGAGTCACCAGGACCATTGTATAAGACCGAGTACAATACCAATAGGTATTAATGGTAGAAGAAGGGAGAAAGAGAGAAGAGAAAAGGGGGGGGGGTAGGGGAGAGTAAAAGTAGATAGAAAAGAGAGGAGCAAGGGGGGGTGTGGGTCAGCCGGGTCGCACGGGCAGAGGTGTGGTATCGTTTTCTCAGGTTTAGGACCGAATAGATTCAGAGTCCCAACAAATGTTCATCAATACTAGCCGGCAGGAAGTGATCTATCCATGGTTGCCAGATTCTGACATGTTGGGGGACCTTATCCAAAATTTTCGCCTCGATCTTGCTATGTACCATTGCTTGTGTGATCCGGTTTTTAGTTTCGGTTATACTGAGCGTGGGTGTTTTCCAAGCCTTAGCGATTGTTTGCTTAGCTGCGGTGAATAGCTGGAGAAGGAGGCGAAGCTGTGCTCTTGTGTAGTCCTGGGGAATTAAACTAAGCAGGGCTATCGTTGGGCTGGGTTTTAGGGTGACTTGGTGAAGGGTGGACGCCATTTGGAATATAGTTTCCCAAAAGCGTTGCACTAGTGGACATGTCCACCAGATGTGTAGATGTGTACCTCTGTCGCTACATCCCCTAAAACAGTTTGGGGAAAATTCAGGTAAGAATTTAGCAATTCTAGCCGGGACTAGGTACCACCGCATCAACACCTTGTAGTTTGCCTCTGAGGCAATCACGTTTTGGGAAGAATTTTTTGTGTTGGCCCAGATAGTCACCCAGTCCTCCGCTTCAATATTAATATCTAGATCATTTGACCATCTTTGCGCATACGCGGGAAGGCGCGAGGATGGTGTAGTGAAATGGGCGTAGAGTCGGGAGATAATGCCTGGAGCGTGCGGGTCCGAGTCACACATAGTCTCGTACTCTGTCAAAGTATCCAATCCAGAGAGAGATTTTATTGTTGATTGAGTGAAGTGCGCAATTTGGAGATAACGGAAGCATTCTCTACTGGGGAGCTGTGTTTGTGCTTGGATACTGGCAAATGATTTAATAGCGTCAGTATTGACTATATCACATATGCGAGTCAGGCCCGCTCGCTCCAAGGACTGAAATGATAATGGTTCAGTATAGGCTGGGTAGAATTGTGGGTGACCTAGAAATGACAAGAGGAGGGAGTGCGGGGAAATCAGTTTGAAGGGTGTTTTCAGTTTATTCCAAAGTCTGAGAGTGTGTTGTGTGATTGGGTTAGATATGGAACCTCGTGATGCTGGGGAAAGCCATAGCAAATTAGTTATAGTAAGCGGAAATGAGTCAATAGCTTCAAGGCTAACCCAGAGTGGTATTTCGAGTTTCGAGTGGTAGAGAGCCGTCTGGGCCAGCCTTGCAGCTTGGTAATAGTGTTGAAAGTTTGGGATGCCAAGGCCTCCATTGGGCTTGTTACGAAGAAGACCGGATCTAGCCACTCTGGGTCTTATAGAGCCCCAGATAAATTTAAAAACTTTACTTTGTATGATCCTATGATAATATGAAGGGACTGTGACAGGGAGAACTCTGTATAGGTATAATAGTTTCGGAAGCAAAGACATCTTAACAGCCGCAATGCGGCCGAGCCAGGAGATACATAAGGGTAACCAAAGGTTAAGAAGGGAAGTTAGTTGGGTTAGCATTGGGAGGTAATTGTTTTGGAACAAGTGCGATGGGTCACTCGTCAGTTTAATCCCTAAATAGGGAATAGATGTAGTGGACCATTGAAAAGGAAAATTTTGGCGTATCTTATCTAAGTCAGCTTGCGGCAAAGACACATTGAGAGCCTTCGATTTAGTTTGGTTGATTTCGAGCCCCGAGACCCTGGCAAATCTATCTAGGGTGTGCAATAGGATCGGGATGGTAGTATGGGGAGATGTGATGAACATGAGAGCATCATCAGCAAAGAGGCAAAGTTTATGCGAGGTAGAAGCAATCTCCAAGCCCCGAATATCAGGGTTACTCCTTATCAGGGCAGCTAAAGGTTCGATCACGAGTGCAAACAAAATGGGGGACAAAGGACAACCTTGCCTAGTTCCTCGTAAAATGGGAAAGGGGTCTGAACGGAAGCCTGAGTAATGCACGTATGCTTGTGGTTGATTGTACAGTGCGTTGACCCACCCCAGAAAATGTGGGCCGAAGCCCCAACGTTGGAGAATATAAAATAAGTAGGGCCAGGAGACAGTATCGAAAGCTTTCCGGATATCTAAAGAAAGGAGATGCATCGGGATTTTACGGGAGCGGGCTAAGTGTTGGAGGAGAATTACACGGCGAATGTTGTCACTCGCCTGTCGTTTAGGTATAAAACCTACTTGGTCTTTATGAATCAATCCTCCAATTATAGGGTTGAGACGTAGGGCTAAAATTTTGGCTAGAATCTTGATGTCGACATTTAAGAGTGAAATTGGTCTGTAGTTAGACCACGAGGTGGTGTCCGTGTTTGGTTTCGGGATCATCGATATAAGTGCCGTCAATGTGTCTCTGCCGAAGGAGTGTTGTTTAAGTATAGCGTTAAAGGAGTTGGTTAGGAGGGAGGCTAATTCAATTGCAAATTTTTTATAATAAAGGCTCGGTAGACCGTCCGGGCCTGGGCGTTTATGGGGTTTGAGTGACTTGATGGCTGATAACACTTCCTCCGTGGTGATCGTGCTCTCCATAAGTTCACGACTAGCATTGGATAATGTAGGAATAGGAAGATTGCTAAAAAGCCTTTCCGCCTGATTCGGCGAAAATGCCGTTTTAGGGTCGTATAAGTTTGCTAGTTGTTTACGGAATTCAGTGAGAATTTTAACCGGATTGCTAGTCACATTATCCTTAGACAGTCTAAGTCTGATAGGGACACGAACACGGTCTGGTCTACGAAGGCGTAAGGCCAGATATGTGTCAGGTTTGTTTGCTTTGGTGTAGATCGTGTGACTAGACCTGCGGATAGTCTTATCAGCCGCTTCAGCCAAAAGTAGGTCTAGTTCGAGTTTAGTCTTTTCTAGAGTTATTTTCTGGGCTTCAGTTGGGTTAGTTTGAAATTGTAGTAAGTGGTTCTGGTATTCTGATTCAAGTTGGTGTAATCGGAGATTTTTATCTCTATTGAGGTGTGATGCCACTGAAATGCATGTGCCTCGTATGACTGGCTTATGGGCTTCCCAGAGTAGTATAGGGGAGATATCGGGAGTGGCATTATGAGTTAGGTAATCTTTGAGAGCTGTCTGGATATCTAAGCAGTATGATTGGTTGGTTAGGAGGGAGTCATTCATGGACCACCACCTTTGAGAGGCCTGAGGTATTAAAGAAGATACTGTGGTGATAACAGCACAATGGTCTGTCCATGTGATTGGGTGAATACGTGAATGGAGGAGGAGCGGGGCGGATGCTATAGGAATAAAAATGTGGTCAATTCTAGAGAAAGATTTATGGGGGTGTGAATAAAAGGTAACATTTTTCTTAGTGGGATTGGATTCTCTCCATGTGTCTAAAAGGGAGGCCTTAAGTATTTGTTTGCGGAATTGGATAGAGGGGGTGTGATGTTCAGGGGCATAGGGGGATTTATCTGTATGTGGTTGTAGAACAGAGTTGGAGTCACCACATAGGAACAAGGTTCCCTTACAGTGGGTTTTCACTATTTGTAGTAAATGTGATAAAAAGGGGTTTGGGTTTGAATTAGGGGCGTAATAAGAAACAAAAGTTGTTGTAACATCTTGCAACAGACCTACAAGAAGTAGGTAACGACCCTCCGGATCTTTTACTTCTGTTAAGGGGGTGAATGGTGTGGTGTGATGAAAAGCTAGAAGGACCCCTCGGTGTTTTGTGTCTGCTGAGGCGGTAAAGACTTGCGGATATTTAGAGCTAAAGAAGTTGGGGGTGTGGCGCTTAGAATAATGGGTTTCCTGAAGAGCCACTGTGTTGGCTTTTAGGGATGCGAACGTTTGAAAGGCTTTGACCCGCTTATGTGGAGAGTTAAGCCCTTTAACGTTTAGGGTAAGTACATTAAGTGGTGCCATGGTTAGGTATGTGGAGAATTATTAGCCAGGGATACCGAGCCCGTGCGAGCCGACCGACAAAGGAAATGGGGAAAAGTAGAGCGAGAGAGTTTGAGAGAAGAGAAAGAAAGGGAATAAAAAAAGGAGAGGGCATATGGTGTAGGGTACACCACCGAGATCGCCCCCTATCAGGGAGGCAAACGGTCAGTGGCGCCCGACCAGTAAGTGCGCCATCTCTGCGATCAGAAGACCAATCAGAGAGAGGGTGCACCATAGAGAGGGAGCGCATTGACAGCTCCCCGCCGCCGTCGGGATTAATCAAAACAGTTTAAAGTCAAAGCCCACAATGTTGCAACATATATTAAGGCATAAACCCAACACAGAACATGAGGGAGGGGGGGAATTGGGAATGAAGGGAGGGGGGAGGGGGGAGGGGAAGGGGGGGAATAAGGGAAGTAAGGGGATTGGGACATACAACATAATCAGTCAAATTTTTCTCTTTTTTCTACCCCTGACATGACTTGTATTCAGGGTAAAGTCTCGTGGAATTATGGTTGCTATATTATAATGGTATAGGAGTGGGAATGGCAGGATACTAGGATTAACCTGGCACACTTTGTGTATACCAGTTTAAGCGTATGAGCCATAATACAGTATGTGTATACATTATACATTATACAGGCAGGTAGAAATACAGTGTTAAGGTTAAACAAAAAAAAAACTAAAGAAAACCTTTGAAAAAGGTAAAGTAACTGAACCTGAGTAGGCCTTAAAAGGCCTAGAAGCCCTGCAGAGAAGGCTTGCAGGAAGCTGTATTAGTTCCTAAACCAACCGATGTCGTCCAGCAGCTCCTGGTCACTGAAGCGTTCTATGCGAAGAGAGTCATGGAAGATGCAACCGAGGAACTGTATGCTGGAAGAGACAAGGGGAGAAGGAAAAAAAAAGGGGGAAAAAGAATATATGTCTGTCAAGCTTTCAGCGAAGGGCTTGAGATTTCGGGCTGGGATGGTAGTTTCCAGATGATCGTGCTGGGGTTCCTTTCCGGATGGACTGTGGATCGGGGTTATTCCTCTTCGGGGTCATGTTGTATGGCTGGGAGATTGATCTGGCTGGTGTGCGAGGCAGAGACGTTTCAGGTTGACGCGTCTGGGGCGACAGGTGCAGAGATTCTAGCAAGCGTTGCAGCGACTCAGGGGTGGTGCAGGTATGTTGTTGTCCTTGATAGGAGAATTGCAAGGCAAATGGGAATCTCCATGTGTACTTGAGTTGGTGCTGTTGTAATATTTGCAGCTGTGGTTTCATAGCACGCCGTTTAGCGATAGTGAGGGGCGCTAAGTCCGTGAACAGTTGGTAGTCGTGATTCTGGAACTGAAGGGAGTTCTTATTCCGTGCTGCTGTTAGTAGTTGTTCCTTTGTGCGGAAAAAGTGTAGTTTGACTATGATATCTCGCGGTGGCCCGTCTGCTTGATGGCGGGTTAGTGCCCTGTGAATTCTGTCAAACTCCAGGCGTTCGATGGGTATGGAGGGTTCAAGCTCTTGAAATAAAGCAGTGGTAAATGATTGTAAATCGTCAATCGCCTCCGGTATACCCCTGAGACGCAAATTGGACCTGCGAGAACGGTTTTCTGCGTCTTCTAGATGCGATAACAGCATAGCATTTTCCTCACGGAGGGCAATATGTTCATGGGCCTGTTCCTGCAATGTGAGTTCCATGTCATCGACCCTGGTCTCAAGGTCTGCTGTGCGTTGGCCTATTTCACGGATCTCTCGTGTCAAATTGTTAGTGATTTGATCTGAGGTTGTTTTCAGCGCCTTATGGAGCATGGTTTCCATCAGCCTTATGAAAGCAGTCTGTGACATACCTGCTTGCGGTAAGGAGGTAGGCAGAGAGATCGGAGCATGCAGCTCCTGCTCCCTCGTTCTCTGTGCTGTGTCTGTTACAGCCAGAGCAGAACAGAGAACTTGATCGCTTCCAATTAGGAGCAGCAGCTGCTCGTTTTTTTTACATTTAGAAGAGTGCTGCAAGCACACATATTGTGTAGTTCTTTGAAATATTTTTCACAGGTGAACAATTTATTTATTAATTAATTTTTCATTTTAAATATTTGGTCAAAATGAAAGAACCATTGAGCAAAAATGATAGTGTCTTGCCAAGGTTTTTGCACATTTGTAGAAACTGAAATGCATTATAAACCTTCCTAGCTGCACTTTGTTTTTCACCTGCATAAGATGTGCATTGATCATGTAGTCTCATGGGAGTTACGGTAATTTACTAAAACTGGAGCACAGAGAATCTGGTGCAGCTGTGTATGGGAGCCAATAAACTTCTAACTTCAGCTTGTTCAATTAAACTTTGACAATAAAACCTGGAAGCTGATTGGTTTCTATGCAGAGCTGCACCGGATTCTGTGTGTGCCAGTTTTAGTAAATCCCCCCTATGATGTCATTTCTTTCCCTGTATGCACAGCCTATAGAGTCAATCCTCACATTCCTGTATCAGAAGTTTTTGTTTGTGTTCAAGAGGTATGAAGCATGGCACTGCACAAGTTAAAGTGGTTGCAACGGCTAAAGGTTTTTACCTTTATTCATTCTATGCACAGGGCCGCTGATAAGCCAGTACAACTGGCCCAGCAGGGGGGCCCGGGCAATATAAACAGGGAACATAGTAATAAAAAAAAAAAGTATAGCCCTCCCCTTCTCCAGCCCGCTCACATTTAACTGTAAACAGTGCTGGAGTGGGGCTGAATGAGGGAACCAGGAGAGAGACACAAGGAGGTATGGCTACAGCAGCAATACAAGTTCTGCAGGACACACAGCTGTGGCTGAATGGAAACGTCGGGATCACAGTAACATGTAGCTGGCCGGCTGCAGTGTCTTCCAAATATCTATGTGATCAGGCAGTGTACAGGTTACCGATCAGCCTCCCTTCCCACTTGTCTTGCTGGTTACTTTTTTTTTTTTATCTGCCTAACCTGACCTGCACATTGCCTGATCACTTAGATAAGATCTCTGGAAGACTCTGCAGCAGCTGTTAACCATTTCAGCTTATAATCAGCTATTTAGCCAGAGCTCTGTGTGTGTGCTACACAGATTGTTTGATGTTTTTTTTTGGAGTATTTACCGCTGGATCAGGCTAGAAGCTTCACAGACCCATTAACAGGACCAGGGTGGGGCTGAAGGGGGCCCCGTCAGGTAGGCTGTACGGGGCCCCGTGATTTCTATCAGCGGCCCTGTCTATGCATGAAGGTGAAAAAAACTTCTGTGTGCTGCACCCCCTACAACCCTCCTAATACTCACCTGAGCCCCCTCTTGATCCAGCGATAGGCTCAGCTGTTCGGGACTCTCTCTCCCCATTGGCTGAGACAGCAGCGAGTGCCATTGGCTCCCACTGCTTTCAATCACCGCCAGTGAGCCAATGAGGTGAAAAGGGGGCAGGGGCGATCTGCGATTTGCTATTGCCCTTGTCAAGGTGGAGGAGCCAGGAGCACTGGTGGGGGACCCAAGAAGTAGAGGAGGATCGGGGCTGCTCTGTGCTAAAACACTGCACAGAACAGGTTAGTATGATATTATTTTTTTTGTAAGAAAACCGAACCTTTAATATCACTTTAATGCATGAACTCTGTCTGTAGTCTGAGAACTAACATTTCCTATGAAGAAACTATATATTCCACAATCCCTGGGTCTCTCAGTTTAGTGTCACTCAATTACCAGAGAGATCACCATGCAGTCTTTCACCACATTAGCACTCCCACATTTGTTATACAACACAGAGGAAATGGTGAGGCATGCATTGTGACCTGAAACAAGCACCGTGGTAGTTCATTGAAAACTACAAGCCAACAGCCGCAAAGGCTGCTGGACCTTGTAGTTTTCCACGGCTGGGTGGGTGGAGCCCCGCTCGGCCAAGTTTTTTTAAAGTTGAGACAGCTAGCGGGGAAGAGAAAATCCCCGCTAGCTGTCAGATCGGGGATTGGGAGGGTGCAGGGCTGGTCCGCTCATAGCATGTTACATCATGAATATGGGTGTAACATGTTACGAAAGGTGAACTTATTCTTTAAAGTTGAAGTTCAGTCAAATACTAACTAAGCCTAAACCTGTTCCCACCCCCATTCCAAGCCCTATATTAACTACCATGTAAAGGAAAGCTGCTTATAGTTATAGCCAAGGTGAGCTGGGGTCATACATGGTAAGACAGAAGGGTGGTCAGGAGGTCGGTACCAGGGAAGTAGGCAGAACAAGGTCCAGTAGCAAGCCGAAGTCAGAACCAGGAGATCAGGCAGAGAATAGTCAGGGGCAAAATGAGGTCAAAATCCACAGAGCCAGGTTAGGAACAAGTCAGGTCAGCAACGGAAGATCAGTCAGCAAAGGTAAGAACACAGGAACTTGGATCAGGGGAAGGTGAAGAACATCCAGCAGCTAGCATCCAGCAGGGTCTCCTTTAAATATGCTGTTTGGCACCAATGCGTGAAGACATGCGTGCCATCGTGTGCTGGGACACAGAATTGCGCCTACGTGGCAGTGCACGCTGGACATTAGCCTTGGCTCTTCTGTGTGCTTTTACATGTGCACGAGCATTAGCTGTACGGTAATGAGCAGTAGCTGCAGAAAAATTAGCATTAACTGCATAAGAATTAACATTAGCTGTATTAGCAGTATTAGAATTAGCATTACCTGAACTAGCTTCTTGACAGCCACTCTGTGCAATTCCATTTGTACAGGGCAGGTAAGTATATTGTTGTTTACAAAAAATAAAAAAAGACTTTACAATCACAGTAAAGTGGTAGCAAACTCTGTACTATATTACTATAGTACTTATCATATAACTATAATAAGGCTTACTTGTCTATAAGTACTGTGAATATCTCCTAAACTTGCATAGTTTAGGAGATTTTCAATGAGCATGCAGCCACTGACATCATCAGCACATGCGTTCCAAAGGTCCGGCTTACAGTGCCGGATCTTCGGAGCCCGCGCCGAAACAGCGGAGCGGGAGTGATGTCATCGTGCCCCTGGCCACTCATGTAGCTGGAGGCTGCGAACTCAGAAGGAAGACCAGGGGAAGATGTTGTCTCAGCGGTGACATCGCGCTGTGGGAGGGCTTTGTTCTAAGGTAAGTTTCTCATAATGTGCTGGTATGCGGTGCATACCAGCACATTATGACATTGCTTTGCAGGATTTTTTTTTTTTAACCACCAGCTGTTTAATTCCACTTTAGTTTGCTAGCAATAAACAAAATCACTAGTTCTCCCAAAATTGTATCCAGAGATCATGGACATTTAATGATCCGAAAAAAATGTAGACAGTATAATGCTTGCATTTTGAGATACTGTAGCTTTGTGCCCAGTCTGGACTTTCCCAAAGGTACATCAAATGACAATTTAGGTCGTTACTGCAAACCAAGCTCTTCTGAGTGGCTTAGCTGGTACAGCGGCACGAGGAGAAGCTCTAGTTATGACCATGGAGCCTTGGATCCCATCCCCACCAAATCCCTTGTAGTACCCCTATATCGTTTAAAATAATTCTATATACATATCTTCATTTTCTATTTCTAACAAATAAACTTTTTTCCCTATTAGTTCCCGGACAAGCTGTTGGCGCCACAGTGAACAGTTACACATCAGTCAATTCTCTGGTGGTGAACTGGACGGCACCAGGAGGAAAAATGTCTTATTATAACGTCACTATAACAGGAGATGTCAATAACTTAATAAAGACTAACATAACGCAAGTAACTTTTAATGGATTATCACCAGGAAGAGAATATAATGTAACAATTCTGTCAGTCAGCGGTTCCTGCAGCCAGGCAGCCCCTTGGCTGACACAAGCTACATGTGAGTATGATCAAGGTCATGTGACTTCAATATTTTATCAAAGTTAAAAAGTAACAAAAGTACGCAATTTCACTGAATAGTACAAAGTAAATATGGATGGTGTAACAAAGAACTTCAACATAATTTATTGGATTTCGCCTCTTCCATCAAATGTCGAAACTTATACAGAGGTGCCCTTATCTTCTACAGTTAAGAAACTGACAACTGGGACCAGTGCTGGGATAAGGTCACCTAGAGCCCAGGGTGAACATGCCCAACCATGCCCCCCCCCCCCCAAAATGTATGAGCATTATGTGTTAGTAAAGATTCCCCCCAAAAAAAACTAAGCGCTAATCTGCATAAATACCCCCTTAGCATAAATTTACCCTCCTCCCTGTACACCCACTGCTGAAATCCCCCCTCCCAAAACAAATCTTTGTCCCCCATCCCCCAAATCCCTGCAGCACAAATGCACCCCCCCCCAAAAAAAATCACTCCTCCTAGCACAAATTCTCTACCCCTAAAATTTCCCCTCCAAGTACACGTCCTCTACCCCCCAGCACAAATCCCTTCCAATACTCCCTCCTTGCACAAATCCCACCCCCCCCCCCAAAAAAAAATACTCCCTTCCATACAAATCCCCCACCTACCATATCACCTCTCTACCCTGTTTCCCCGAAAATAAGACCTAGCGTGATTGTCAGTGATGGCTGCAATATAAGCCCTACCCCCCAAATAGGCCCTACCCTGTTACCCCAAAAATAAGCCCTACCCTGAAAATAAGGCCTACAAGGACTTTAACTAGGGCTTATTTGGGGGGTAGGGCTTATATTGCAGCCATCACCGACAATCATGCTAGGTCTTATTTTCGGGGAAACAGGGTAGCGCAAAAAACCCCAATCCCCCTTCCTAGCACAAATCCTCTTCCCCCACCCCCCTTCCCCCAATAGATCACTCTAAATAACCACTCCTAACACACACACACAAATTTCCCCTCCTAGAACAATTCTTTTTTTTTTTCATTCAAAGTTTTATTGAAATAGGTACAAGAAAAAGAAAAATGAACATAGTGCACAATACTTTCAACGCAGATGCAACTGCGTGTGAGAACAATTCTTATGTATGAGTATTATGTGTCAGCAAAGATCCCCCCCCAAAAAAAAACTAAGTGCTAATCTGCATAAATACCCCTCTCCCTTCTAAAATTTCCCCTCCAAGTACACATCCTCTACCCCCAGTGCAAATCCCTACCAATACTCCTTCCTTGCACAAATCCCCCCCCCCCCAAAAAAAGAATTCCCTTCCATACAAATCCCCCACCTACCATATCACCTCTTCTAGCACAAAACCCCCCTATCCCCCTTCCTAGCACAAATCATCTTCCCCCTGCCCCCCGAATTCCCTCTTCTAACACAAATCCCCCCCCCCCAATCTCCTCACGCTGCCCTCCACCTCACATGATATGACAGTGCCCAGGGCAACCGCCCCCTCCTGCCCACCCCATGTCCCGGCCCTGTCTGGGACCAATTACATCATCAGTGTGATTGCCTTGTGCTGTCTGTCCCCACCATGAGTGCAGCGATTGTCTCCTCTAAGTTTTTTTTTTTTTTTTTTCTCAGATCCGACCCCACCAGGAAACATCACTTTTATTACAATTGGGACAAACACCACCACATTATCTTGGGTAGAGCCTGTAAACATGGCCGGGGTGACAAAGTCATATAATATAACTTATTATTGGAATGCTTCTTCCCCCATCAATGTGACAAGTAACTCCCCAAATATAACCCTCCTGAGCCTGAAATCTGGGAGTAATTACACCATTACCGTGGTGACAGTCGGAGTCCGGGGGTATCAGAGTACACCTGTCAGCAGATACGTGTTCACAAGTAAGTGTTCATTGTTCATGCATATTTTGAGCTGATATCTAGCAAAACAAATATTGTTTAAATATAAGAGCTGTGCATTTTTACTTTTCAGTGTCCTTTGTGTATTTCTTCAGGATCTGTATAGAAATCCAGCAGAAACAACTCTTACAGGTTGCCTTTATATATACATTTCCTGTAGCAAAGCCCAGTCACTGCTGCTCTCTCTCCTTGTGCAGGGTGACTGGTCTTGTCTCCGCCCCCTCCTGTAGTTTTCTGCAGGCAGACTTTCGAGGGTGGGGCCCGCTTGGCCCCTCCCACTGCTCTGCTTTCTGCACAGGCTATGTATAGCACAGTGATGATGTCATCACTATTTTTACAAGGTAATGTCTAAGCTTGCAAAGGAATTTGGTGCACACAAAGTGAATTCATATCCTTTGTGGCTACTGAGGAATATATTAAATTTGTTGCCTGGAGCTTTAAGATGGGTAAATATATAAAAAATATAGTCCTGTTGTGTATTCATTTAGAACAAAATAGGGAATGTCTTATTAAAGTGGTCCTAAAGACTGAAGGTTTTTTACCTTCATGCATTCTATGCATGAAGGTGAAAAAACTTCTGTGTGCAGCGGCCCCCCCAATCCTTACCTGAGCTCCCTCCGATCCAGCGATGTTCACGATAGCCACAGCTGCCCCTGTACTCTCCCTCCTCATTGGCTAAGAGAGCAGCGGGAGCCCTGTATTGTCTCCAACTGCTGTCAAACACACCCAGTGAGCCAATGAGGACAGAGCACGGTGCCGCACCACAGCTCTATGTGTCTTACAGACGCATGGAGCCGTGGCTTGGAGTGAGCACGCAGCAGGCAAGTAGCTTTCTCTGGGGGTACTGTTTGAGGGGGAGGAGCGGCGGTGGGGGACACGAAAAGAGGAGGATCGGGGCTGCTTTGAGCAAATCCACTGTACAGAGCAGGTAAGTATAATATTTTTAATTAAAAAAAAAATAATAATAATTTTAATACCACTTTTAGCCCTGGTTCACACTGATGCGATGTGGGAATCGCACAAGATTCACTGTGTTTCCCCGCATCGCACTGCGTAGCAATTGCATGGCGTCCATGCGATCTGCTGTGGGTGTCAAATGTCAATGTTAGATTAATGACACCCTGAAACAAATTGCCAGTGTGTACCCAGGCTAAATACTGCTAAGAATACTACAGTTGCTCCTAGCTCAATAAAGACCTGGTAGTGGCTCCAAACATAAAAAAATGATTATGTATTATGTGCAACCAAACACCACAATGTTCATTTAGCAGTAGCTCTGTGACATATCAATATTAAATATTAGAAATAAAATACTCATACAAAAAAATATATAAAACTCCATAAATAAATAACACTAGTGCCGTAACATGCACAGTCCAAAAATTGTGTAGAGGAAAAAAAACTACAAATAAATGAAAAACGATCAATAACAGATTCTCTTCCACCGAAAGAGAAACTAACATTTTCTAAACAAATAAATAAAGAAAATAAAAAAAATATCTGGATGTGGAATATTTTTGCATGTTCTTTGAATCCTCTGACTCACCAAAGGAGGTATTGATCTTTGAAGGCATCTTTTAAAGTGTGCGCTTCAGAACTGCAAGTGTTTCTGAAAAAAATTTTTTTGCACAATTGACAGGAAATAAAATGGGAACTTTTGGGATGTTTAATTCGATGGCCTAGACTTCAATATAGGTTGTTACTGCAAACCAAGCTCTTCTGAGTGGTTTAGCTGGTACAGCGGCACGAGGAGAAGCTCTAGTTAGAACCATGGAAGCCTTGGATCCCCTCCTCACCAAATCCCTTGTAGTACCCCCTATATCCTTTACCGAATGACACCACTTGTGACTTCGGTGGAAGAGTCTCTACACCATTTTTGGGCTGTGCACGTTGAAGCACTGGTGTTATTTATCTATGGACTTTTATATATATATTTTTTTGTATGAGTATTTTATTTTTTAGTATTTATTATTGATATGTCACAGAGCTACTGCTAATTGAACATTGTGGTGTTTGGTTGCACAAAATACAGAATTTTTGGGGATTTTATTAATAGGTCTTCCAAGGTGTGGAGTAACAGATGTCAGATAAAATGGTGGTGTGAAAGGTATATATGGTATCCTAAAACTAGGTGGATGCTGCCTTCCTCGGATGGGGTAATCTGAAAGGAACTACAAGAAAAACAGAAATGGTAGGCGCTCAGAGCTAAGGAAGGGGGTGCGCCCCCGAAGCGCGTTTTCTGTACCCCGTGTTCTGTGCATGTCCATGCACTGTGTTTCTGGCCTTTTGTCAGTTGCATTTTGTGAGTACCCACTTTTAGACAAACATTTCTTCTTATCTCTGGTTATTCACTAGGTGTGCGCACCTTCCATTTCTGTTTTTCTTGTAGAAAGAAAAAAAGTTGGGGGGACTAGATGGTGGGAGATGGTGGAATATCTCTAAGGCCCCTTTCACACTGGGGCGGTTTGCAGGCGTTATTGCACTAAAAATACCGCCTGCAAACCGCCCCTAAACAGCCTCCGCTGTTTGTTCAGTGTGAAAGCCCGAGGGCTTTCACACTGAAGCGGTGCGCTGGTTCTCCTGCCAGCGCACCGCTTCAGTGTGAAAGTCCTCGGGCCCATTATAATCAATGGGACAGCGCGGCTATACCGCGCTGTATGAGTGGTTTTAACCCTTTTTCGGCCGCCAGCGGGGGGTTAAAACCGCACTGCTAGCGGCCGAATACAGCGGTAAAACAGCGCTAAAAATAGCGCTGTTTTACCGCCGACGCCCCCTACCGCCCCAGTGTGAAAGCAGCCTAACATGATGGCTTATACTATGAGATAGGTCCATGTTTGTGTCGATTGTGTTTTATGTCTTGTTTATTATGAATGTTTTGTATATGCTTATATATATTTATATATATATAAAATGAAATGTTTTGAAATTAATTAAAATGGAATGTTTTTATGTGTATAATAATTTAATAAAAATGATTGAAAAAAAAAAAAAAAAGAGAGAATATAACAATATAGCCGTTTTCCAAAATTTGAATAGAATAAATATGAATGGACTTCTAAATCGAATCAGTGTGAATTTTCCGAAAATTTTCCGAAAAACTGTAAATTATTTCTATTTTTTTTGTCTACAGAGCCAATGCCGGTGCAGTCCTTGCAAATCAAGTCCGCTGAAACTACCAACATATCTTTGATTTGGACCAAACCAGATGAATATCAGAGTTATTACACATACGGAGTGCAGAGAAATGTCACATCACCATCTACAATAGTGAGCGGTGAATCAGCAACAATCGGGAATCTGACCCCGGGAGAGACGTATACATTCAATGTATATGTAAGAGCCGCTGATAATACTACTCAATCGGACCCAGTGTCAGTAACTAACTGCACATGTAAGTAAAATAAATTGGAATATAAAAACCAAGATTGAAAAATCTTTGAGTTCCTTCTAAAACATTGTATTGCCATTGTAGTTCTTTATGTATTTAACCTTTGCTTTATTCTCATTAGTGTAAGGTTGTGTTTTTGTGTATGCAAAGTGAAGAGCGTTTGAACATACTGCATAGCAGGTCAATCTTTCCATATAGTAATTTGCTTCTTATACACTATATTGCCAAAAGTATTGGGACGCCTGCCTTTACACGCACATGAACTTTAATGGCATCCCAGCCATAGTCCGTAGGGTTCAGTATTGAGTTGGCCCTCCCTTTGCAGCTATAACAGCTTCAACTCTTCTGGGAAGGCCGTCCACAAGGTTTAGGAGTGTGTCTATGGGAATGTTTGACCATTCTTCCAGAAGCGCATTTGTGAGGTCAGGCACTGATGTTGCTCCGCTCTAAAACCCCTTTCACACTGGGGCATTTTTCAGGCGTTTTTCAGACGCTTTAGCGTTAAAAAAAAGCACCTGTAAAGCGCCTGAAAGAAGCCTCATCTGCAATCCCAATGTGAAAGCCCGAGCCCTTTCAAACTGCAAGCGTGCCAAAAAACGCTGGTAAAGCGCCGCTTAAGACCCTTTTCACACTGGGGCGTTTTTCGGGCGCTGGCAGTGTGAAAGGGCTCGGGCCATCGGCACACCCAGCCCGGTGACAAAAACACGAAAGCGCTGCAAAGAAGCTGCTTGCAGGACTTTTTTTTGACGCCCTGCCAGCGCAGCGCCCCAGTGTGAAAGCACTCGGGCTTTCACATTGGGATTGCAGATGAGGCTTCCTTCAGGTGCTTTACAGGCCCTTTTTTTAACGCTAAAGCGCCTGAAAAACGCCTGAAAAATGCCCCAGTGTGAAAGGGGTCTAATTCATCCCAAAGGTGTTCTATTGGGTTGAGGTCAGGACTCACTGCAGGCCAGTCAAGTTCCTCCACCCCAAACTCGCTCATCCATGTCTTTATGGACCTTGCTTTGTGCACTGGTGCGCAGTCATGTTGGAACAGGAAGGGGCCATCCCCAAACTGTTCCCACAAAGTTGAAAATTTTCCAAAATGAAATTGTCCAGAATGTCTTGGTATGCTGACACCTTAGGAGTTCCCTTCACTGGAACTAAGGGGCCAAGCCCAACCCCTGAAAAACAACCCCACACCATAATCCCCCCTCCATCAAATGATTTGGACCAGTACACAAAGCAAGGTTCATAAAGATATGGATGAGCGAGTTTGGGGTGGAGGAACTTGACTGGCCTGCACAGAGTCCTGACCTCAACCTTATAGAACATCTTTGGGATGAATTAGAGCGGAGACTGCGAGCCAGGCCTTCTCGCCCAACATCAGTGCCTGACCTCACAAATGCTATTCTGGAAGAATGGTCAAACATTCCCATAGACACACTCCTAAACCTTGTGGACAGTCTTCCCAGAAGAATTTAAGCTGTTATAGCTGCAAAGGGCGGGCCAACTCAACATTGAACCCTACGGACTAAAGCATCGTACACACGATCAGACTGTTGGCAGGGGATTGTCTGTTGACAGACTGCTGTCCTAAAATCTTACCGTTAGTACGCTTATTTTGACAATTGTTGTCCAATTTTCGGCCAACAAATGTTGGATGGCAGGCTAGTAAATTTTCGGCGGACAACAGTCTGTTGTCTGATTTTCGTATGGTCAGTACACAAGTCCGTCACACAAAAGTCAAAAGTACAAACACGCATGCTCGTAATCAATGCTCACCAAACACGAAATTAGCAGGTGGGGCCCAAAGGGTGGCGCTCACAATTGTGTGCTGTTAGTATGCAAGACAAGATCCTGGCACACGCCCTTTTGACAAAAATCAGATGCCCGGTTGGCCAACAATCGCATTGTGTGTACGAGGCTTAAGACTAGGATGCCATTAAAGTTCATGCAGGCGTCCCAATAATTTTGGCAATATAGTGTATGTCCTAGATAAAGCGGTATTAAACCCAAAACCAAAAATGTTATCTATTGCAGCTTACCAAATAGATGTGGTCTCTGCATTACTTTTTTTAGGCTTTTCCCTCTGTTTTCACCTGGTGATCTGGCCAGTAACACACCTTTATTAGAGTGCCCCCACTCTGGATGAAGGAGCACAGAGGGCACATTTGGACAGCAGAATTGTCAGTCTAAGGGGGGGGGGGGGTGTTAGATATACTAGCAGATTTAAATACACAAATTGAAGCTGAACTCCAGCTAACACTTTATAAGCAGCTGCAGCAAAGAGTTTCCTTCCTTTTGGGATAAAGGATTTACATAAATAAATAAAAGGTGATCATTGTAAGCACCCCTGTCAGTGGTAAATAGTTTGTCTCATCTCTGTAACTGATACATTCTGCAGGAGAGCTTGTTCTTTTGAAAAACAACAGACTTACTGGCCGGATCACCAGGTGAAAATAGAAAAAAGGCCTAAAAAAAAGAAAACTAATGCAGCCATCACATCTAAGAATTTGTAAGCTGCAATCTAATAAATGTTTGATTTTGGGTTTAAAATGATTATGATTTTTTTTGTTTTGTTTTCTGTTTAAATAACATACATGTGCAGGAGAACCTCAGCTCTCTAGAGACTCTCCCTCCTCTCGCTCAGGCACTTCCTCCGTCAGACCCGCCCCCGCCGTTGCTGCCCGAACACACTGTAGTAGGCACTTGGATGGTGTCGGCTGGCTCCGGACCGGAACTGCGCATGCGCACGCGAGCCGAGTGTCACAGCCATATTTTTAACTGCCAAACTTTTCCTGTCACTGGCATTTACTGGCAGGTAAAAAATGCCTGGTTTATACTGTCTGACAGTAAAAATACTGACGGTTGGAAACACTGTCCTTGTTGATTCTGGTTTGGGATGTCACGGATGGGGGATGACAATGGAAGTTCCTCTCACTCTGTCAGGTGCATCTGATGTGACAGGTCACATGAGTTCCCGGGCTCCCCAGTGGGACAGGAGGGGACCCCCTTCAGCTGCCTGTAGAAGTGATCAGGCGGCTGTATTTGACCTTGTAGAGAATCGCTACCTGAAAAGAATAATATCAGGATTATGGATGTAGCTGCAGCCATGAGCCAGATATCACCACCACTTCCCGAGGATGTATACAGTATATACAGTGTGCCTTGAAAAAGTATTCATGTTACAACCAAAAACGTAAATGTATTTTATTGGGATTTTATGTGATAGACCAACACAAAGTGGCACATAATTGAAAATGATAAATGTTCTTTTACATTTTTTATAAATAAATATGTGAAAAGTGTGGGGGGCATTTGTATTCAGCCCCCTTTACTCTGATACCTCTAACTAAAATCTAGAGGAACCAATTGCCTTCAGAAGTCACCTGATTAGTAAATAGAGTCCACCTGTGTGTAATTTAATCTCAGTATAAATACAGCTGTTTTGTGAAGCCCTCAGAGGTTTGTTAGAGAACCTTAGTGAACAAACAGCATTATGAAGGCCAAGGAACACACCAGACAGGTCAGGAAAAAAGTTGTGGAGAAGTTTTAAAGCAGGGTTAGGTTATAAAATAATATCCCAAGCTTTGAACATCTCAAGGATTGCTGTTCAATCCATCATGGAAAGAGTATGGCACAACTGCAAACCTACCAAGACATGACCGTCCACCTAAACTGACCGTCCGGGCAAGGAGAGCATTCATCAGAGAAGAAGCCAAGAGGCCCATGGTAACTCTGGAGGAGCTGCAGAGATCCACAGCTCAGGTGAGAGAATCTGTCCACAGGACAACTATTAGTCGTGTTCTCCACAAATCTGACCTTTATGGAAGAGTGACAAGAAGAAAGTCATTGTTGAAAGAAAGTCATAAGAAGTCCTGTTTGCTGTTTGTGGGAAGCCATGTGGGGGACACAGCAAACATGTGGAAGAAGGTGCTCTGGTCAGATGAGACCAAAATGGAACTTTTTGGCCTAAAAGCAAAACACTATGTGTGGTGGAAAACTAACACTGTACATCACCCTGAACACACCATCCCCACTGTGAAACATGGCGGTGGCAGCATCATGTAGTGGGGATGCTTTTCTTCACCAGGGACAGGGAAGCTGGTCAGAGTTGATGGGAAGATGGATGGAGCCAAATACAGGGCAATCTTAGAAGAAAACCTGTTATGCCCCGTACACACGGTCGGACATTGATCGGACATTCCGACAACAAAATCCATGGATTTTTTCAGACGGATGTTGGCTCAAACTTGTCTTACGTACACATGGTCACACAAAGTTGTCGGAAAATCCGATTGTTCTGAACGCGGCGACGTAAAACACGTACGTCGGGACTATAAACGGGGCAGTTGCCAATAGCTTTCGTCTCTTAATTTATTCTGAGCATGCGTGGCACTTTGTCCGACGGATTTGTGTACACACGATCGGAATTTCCGACAACGGATTTTGTTGTCGGAAAATTTTATAGCCTGCTCTCAAACTTTGTGTGTCGGAAATTCCTATGGAAAATGTGTGATGGAGCCTACACACGGTCGGAATTTCTGACAACGAGGTCCTATCACACATTTTCCATCGGAAAATCCTATCGTGTGTACGCGGCATTAGTCTGCAAAAGACTTGAGACTGGGGAGGAAGTTCACCTTCCAGCAGGACAACGACCCTAAACATACAGCCAGAGCTACAATGGAATGGTTTAGATCAAAGCCTATTCATGTGTTAGAATGGCCCAGTCACAGTCCAGACCTAAATCCAATTGAGAATCTGTGGCAAGACTTGAAAATTGCTTTTCACAGACACTCTCCATCCAATCTGACAGAGCTTGAGCTATTGTGCAAGGAAGAATGGGCAAAAATGTCCCTCTCTAGATGTGCAAAGCTGGTAGAGACATCCCCAAAAAGGCTTGCAGCTGTAATTGCAGTGAAAGGCGGTTCTACAAAGTATTGACTCCGGGGGGCGCCATACAAATGTACACCACACTTTTCACATATTTTATTTCTAAAAAATTTGGAAAACCATTTATCATTTTCCTTCTACTTCACAATTATGTGCCACTTTGTGTTGGTCTATCACATAAAATCCCAATAAAATACATTTACGTTTTTGATTGCAACATGACAAAATGTGGAAAATTTCAAGGGGTCTTGCAGGAAGTTTTTTAAAAAAGTATATGAAGCCAACAGTTTTCTTTTTTTAAGCTATGGATGGAGTAGGGAAGGGTTTAAAACACTTTTTTTTCCCCCATCTCTGACCCATTGAAGGGATTTCTGTTCACTACCTGTCCCATAAACACAACAGGAAGTGAGGAAAATAACATCTCTATAGCCAAAGATTAAAAAAAAAATGTCTTTAGATATACTTTATGGTAAAGACTACAATAATAACTCATAAGGAGTTAGTTGAAAATGTACACTACTTCCCCTTTAACATGAAAAGCTGGTATGGTAAATTATTCTCAAAGGAGAGAAAGTGTCAGCCAATAATGACAACAAACGCGTTTTATCATGATGTATTGGTGATTGTATGGTGAACATTAATTGGACCAAAGACCCTTTAAATAATAGATCGTAGTTTGTCATTTAAGTGATGCAGTTTACATTTTTATTGTTTCCTTCTTAGTTCCAGAGGCCGTGTCTGGACTTAACGTGACTGGGGTCACTTCAGACTCTATTTCATTGCAATGGACATGTCCAATAGGAATCTTTACCAGCTTCTCAGTAACTTATGGAACCCAACTTCAAAGTGTCTCCGGTACATGTGACATTCATGGAAATCAAAACCATACTATAGGAGGTTTGAGTGCCTACACCCTTTACACCATCAAAGTAAGCACCTTGTCATGTGAAAAAACCAGTGCAGCGGTACAGATACAGAATCAGACTGATTTGGCACGTGAGTACATATATCTCTTTAGCTCAACACTGATAATTGAATGGATTTTTTTCTGTACATTTGGTAAAGTTATACCTCTTCCCTGGGCCAGTTGATAACCTCCCATGGCTTCCAACACCACCTCTATGACACCCAGATCTATCTCTCCACTCCTCAACTCACCCCCTCGATCTCCTCACGGATCTCAAACTTACTGAATGACATATCGGTATGAATGTCACACCACTTCCTCAAACTCAATCTGAGCTTGTTATATTTTCTCCTTCACTGTCCCCCCCTCCCCCCCATGACTTTACCATTAAGATCAACAGCACAACCATTGGTCCCTCCACACATGCCAGGGTGCTGGGTGTAATCCTTGACTCTGACCTCTCCTTCAGCCCCCACATCCAATCACTGGCTAATTCCTGCCGCCTTAACCTCCGCAACATCTCCAGAATTCGACCCTTCCTGACCAACGACACCACAAAGCAACTTATTCACTCCTTGATTATTTCCCACCTTGACTACTGCAACTCTCTCCTTAATGGCCTACCCTTACACAGGCTATCCCCCCATCAGTCTATTATGAATGCTGCTGCTAGACTAATACACCTCACTAACCGATCCGTGACTGCTGCTCCTCTCTGCCAATCCCTTCACTGGCTTCCCCTCCCCCACCGTATAAAACTCAAAATGCTAACCACAACATACAAGGCCATCCACAACATCACCCCCAGTTACATCACCAACCTCATCTGCAGATATCGCCCAAATCATCCCCTCCGCTCCTCCCAGGACCTCCTGCTCTCTAGCTCCCTTGTTACCTCCTCCCATGCTCACCTTCAGGACTTCTCCAGAGCCTCTCCCATCCTCTGGAACTCCCTGCCCCGGTATGTCCGATCAGCCCCTACCCTGTCCATCTTTAGGAGATCCCTGAAAACTCATTTATTCAGGGAAGCCTATCCCACACCCACATAACAACTGTCCCCGGGCCACCCCCATCAAATTATTCCCCGCATCTATTATCTTTTGTACCACCACCCCCTCCCTTTAGAATGTAAGCTCTACGAGCCGGGCCCTCCTGTACCTTTTGTATTGTACTGTACTGTAATTGTGTTGTCCCCCCTCTACATTGTAAAGCGCTGCGAAAACTGTTGGCGCTATATAAATCGTGTATAATAATAATAATAATAAATTTAAAATCAGATTTTAGCATCGGGTTCCCTTTTACATCTACTGGTCACACAAGCTTGTGGGCGGAGCCTACTCTCCCTGCACATGTGGGGTACCTTTGGTGTGGAGCAGGGATCTCCAAACTGTTGCGGAACTACACGTCCCACGAGGCATTGTAAAACTCTGACATTCACAGACATGACTAGGAGTGATGGGAATTGTAGTTCCTGAACAACTGGAGGGCCGTAGTTTGGAGACCCCTGGACTGTGGAGCACAATGCCTGGGACTAGATGGAGACTGTGGTCATGTGAAGAATCTAGGTAACCATCAACTGGTGTAGCGCTTATTCCCTCCCCACATTTATGTGCATTTACATAAAAGCGTGAGAAACACATTTATATCTGCAACTGCAATTAAAGCGGAGTTCCGCCTGGAAAAAAAAAAAGTTAAGTCAGCAGCTACAAATACTGCAGCTGCTGACTTTTAGAATAAGGACACTTACCTGTCCAGGGTGCCCGCAATGTCCTCACACGAAGGTGACCCATCCCTCAGCTCTGGGTGGAGGCTTTAGCATTTTCAGTAAGGGAATCAGGAAGTGAAGCCTTGCGGCTTCACAGCCTGGTACTCTACTGCGCATGCACGAGTCACGCTGTGAATTCTGAGTGGTCCCTGCTGTCTTCTGGGACCTGTGTGTGCGGGGGATGGAGGAGGGGTCGGACATGGCGTAGATCAACGTGGATACTGCGGCGATCTTTTGGCAGAAGTGGAAGCAAATACCTGCATTAGACAGGTATCTGCCACCCCCCCCCCCCCCTGAAAGGTGCCACAAATGTGACACCGGAGGGGGGGGGGGTACCGGATCAGCGGAAGTTCCATTTATGGGTGGAACTCTGATTTAAGCCTCAACCTTGTGTGACCACTTGGTCTATATTATACCAAAGTAATAGGCAATTCAATCAGTGTCATGTTGTAAACCCATGTGAACAATAAATATAATAAAGTCTTTTTAAATATGACTGTTTATGTCCTTAAATCCTCAGCGCTTTAAGGGGTTTGCTATGCCAGGAGGCCGTGGCAGGGCTTATGGCCACATGAGCGCTGTGATTGGCTGTCACTGTGGTCACATGATCGGAAAAGGCCCAATCGCAAACGGCGATTGGGAACTTTTCGTGAGCCACCGGTCACTGCGTCAGGAGCGCGTAAGGTGCGTGCTCTCAGCACAGCAGTGTCGGCGCTATTGCACGAAAATATGCGGCCACTCAAGGCGCCAAGGCCCAGCCGCCGAGAGGCCGCATATTTGCGTGCCCTCGGCACCAAGAGGTTAAAGCAGGGCTCCAAGGGTGTTGGCGTTTTATTAAAAGTCACCAGCTACAAAAAGTGTAGTTGCTGACTTTCAATAAACACGCACGCACCTGTCACAGGGTCCAGCGATGTGGTCACCTGAACCACCAATTCTCTTCCTCTCCCGCAAGCTATCACAGCTGGGTGCGCACTTTACATGCACAAGTTGCGCTGTGCCTGCTGAATGGTCCGGCATTCTTCTGGGACCTGTGACATGTCCCAAAAGACTGCAAGGGGGGGAGGGGGGAGGAGAACTTCCGCTTGGATCGCCTAGGCCACATATTTCCCGCTAGGCCTTGTCATGTGGCCCGCCCATCCAACTTTGCAGCAGGATCATGGCAGAACTCCATTCCAGCACCTCTGGCTATCACCCTCCCACTTCCCGCTGTCACTTGTAAACACAGAAACCTTATGTGTTCACAAGACAATGCTTTGCTTTCAGTAGCTTCCAGATGTAGTAGATCCCTCATGTTAAGGACAGCTCTCCAGAATGTGAGTGAGAACGATCTCCTTAAAAGGCATTGTCACCTGCACAGAGAGGTATAACAGAGCCAAATACATGGGTAGTAGAGAGAACCACCTACACAGAGAGAAGTAGGAGAGAGTAGAGATGCAAGGAAGCTTTGAGGGGTTGGTGTTGTACATTGTGCATAGCACACCCCTAAACCCTGTACTCTGTACATAGCGCACTCCTGAACACTGCATTCTGTACACAGAGCACTCCCGAACTCTGTACACAGCGCACCCCTGAACTCTGCACTCTGTACACAGAGCACTCCCGAACTCTGTACACAGCGCACCCCTGAACTCTGCACTCTGCACTCTGTACACAGTGCACTCCTAAACTCTGTACACAGCGCACCCCTGAACTCTGTACACAGCACACCCCTGAACTCTGCATTCTGCACACAGCGCACCCCTAAAACTTGTACTCTGTACACAGCGCACCCCTGAACTCTGCACTTCGTACACAGCGCACCCCTGAACTCTACACTCTGTAGAGGGCACACCCCTAAATACTGTACTCGGCACACTCCTGAACTCTGCATTCTGTACACAGCACTCTCCTGAACTCTGCAGCCTATACAAAGTGCATGCCTGGACTCTGTACACAGCGCACCCCTGAACTCTGTATACAGCGCACCCCTGAACTCTGTACACGGCACATTTCTAAACTCTGTACACAGCACATCCCTGAACTCTGCACTCTGTACACAGAGCAACGCTAAACCCTTTACACAGCGCACCCCTGAACTCTGCACTCTGTACACAGCACACCCCTGAACTCTGCACTCTGTACACAGCACACCCCTGAACGCTGCACTCTGTACACAGCACACCCCCAAATCCTGTACTTGGCACACTCCCGAACTCTGCATTCTGCCCACAGCACACTCCTGAACTCTGCATCCTGTACAAAGCGCACTCCTGAACTCTGTACACAGTGCACCCCTGAACTCTGCACTCTGTACACAGCGCACCCCTGAACTCGGCACTTTGTACACAGTGCATACCCCTGAACTCTGCACTCTGCACACAGCGCTCCCCTGAACTCTGCACAATGTGCACCCCTGAACTCTGCACACAGCGCACCCCTGAACTCTGCACTCTGTGCACAGCGCACTCTTGAACTCTGCACTCTGTACACAGCACACCCATGAACTCTGCACTCTGTACACAGCGCACCCCCAAACTCTGCACTGTGTACAGAGCACACCCCTAAATCCTGTACTCTACACAGCACACCCCTGAAATCTGCACTCTTTAAAGCACACCACCCTAAACCTTGCACTCTGTACACAGCGCACCTCTAAACCCTGTACTCTGTAAACATAGCACTCCTGAACTCTGCACTCTGTACACAGTGCACTCCTGAGCTCTGCACTCGTGCACTCTTGAACTTCTGCACTCTGTACATAGCGCACTCCTGAATTCTACACACAGCTTGCCCCTGAATTCTGCACTCTATACACAGCGCACTGTGAATGCCCAAAAAAAAAATGTGAAAAATGTTAAGCGGTATTTTACCGTATTTCTTGAAGTGGAATGAATGGAGTCCTGAATGAATAAGAAAATATATCTGATATAGAGAAAAATTTTAACTTTCCTGACACCTACAAAATGTATATAATTCCATGCAAACTTGAACACATACAATGTGATGATGCTACAGCTAAATAAATATTTGTTGTCTCCTTTGTTTCAGCTGCGCCCGCTCCAACCGCCAGCACCGCGGTAGAAATAAAACCATCTACTTATAATCAGATTTCTTATACTTTCCTATTGCTCGATGGAACAAATGGGCCTGTCGGCACATATGCCGTGATTGTAACAACTGATAATGGTATGGTAAACCTTTTTTTTTTTTGGAGTAGGGAAAACATATTTAAACAAAATGAAACCTGATCTAATAAAATTGCATACACTGTACAGCCGCCAGCAGCAATCATTGTGTTCTGCCAGCGGGGAAGGGTCCCTGCCGGCACAACACAAAAAAGCTGCAGGAGGGATCCCCCCCATCACCACTGAATGTGCTAAAGGGGAAATCGTGCAATTTTCTTTCCTGCAATCAGATCATCATTTATGACTTGCCTAAATCTCCACACTTGATGGACAGAAATACAAAAACTTTGGCATTTAAAACTGCTCCTTTTTATGTGTACGAGGGTTCTTAAAAAAGTTTCCGCACTTTTTTAAACTCAATTAAATATAAAAAAGTACGGAAACTTTCGGATTTCATCTGTGCATGTCACTTTTTGAGTGATTACCAAAATTGTGATTACCAATTAAATAAATTAAGAGTATCTTAGAGCTCTTTCATGCTGGCAGTATTGCTAAATGCCCTCTGAAAAGTGATCCGCGGTTGATAGATTTTCAGCCGGAAGGGGGGGGGGGGGGGGGGTTGTGGTATAGCAGAGGTTGCCTCCTGTTACCTTTTTTTTTAGTTGCCAAATAGCAATTTTACATTACAGGACCGTGCCCAGGGATGGACTGATGACTTATGGGGCCCCGGGCAATAGGAGATTATGGGGCCCCCAGGCACTCAGAGATTATGGGGCCACACAGTATACACACACACAGTATACAATCACACCGTATACACATACATGTACACACAGTATACACAGACAGATGTGAAAAAACACAGATTTATACATACTGTCCCTGGTTTTACTGAGGCTGGCAACCCTGATGGGGACCCCTAGTAGCCCAGGGCCCTTGGGCAGTGCCCGAGTGGGTCAATGGTCAGTCCGCCCCTGACCGTGCCACATTTGGCTTGCAGTTGTGATGCTTCCCCATTAAACTCAATGTGCTTGTCAAACTCTGTAGCTGTGGCCCAAGTTAAAAATGCTGTGAGTGCAAAGCTGCCCATGTGAAAGAAAAGAGCCCTTAGGGATCTAAAGCCTACAGCTAACAGTAACTATTTAAAATAATTTCCTCTTCTTTACTAAAGTGAAATTGTAAAGGGATTTCTTTGATCCCTTAGTTCTTTCTGGTGCTTCAGGAGTATATGGAGTGCATGCTTCTGACCCCCTCACCCTTGACCCTGTGCTGGGAAAATCTAAGAGCCATTTCCAATGATGTCATGATTCAGGGGGCCAGGGTGGATAAAAATCGATATTTAAAAAAAAAAAAAAATCAAAAAACTAAATTTTTTTTTTATTTAAATCAGATTTTTTTTTAATTACGTTGATTTTTTTTGATTTTTATCTAATTTATTTTAATAAAATGCTTTTGGAGTAAAAATCTCTCTAAGTCTGCAGACTTTTGATGGGCCGGATTGTGGCCAGCGGGAGTGGAAATGTTTCTGGCGTCATCAGGAATATACATTGCCACAGTTGATGTCAGTGGGAGGAATAGTGCCCCATTGTTGATATCATTGGGAGGAATAGCGTCCCCATCGTTGGTGTCAGTGGGAAGAATAGTACCCCATCATTGGTATCAGTGGGAAGAATAGTGTTCCATTGTTGGTATCATTGGGAGGAATAATGCCCCATCATTGGTATTAGTGGGAGGAAACGTGCCCCATTGTTCGTGTCATTGGGAGGAAAAGTGCCCCATTGTTCGTGTCATTGGAAGGAAAAGTGCCCCATTGTCGGTGTCATTGGGAGGAAAAGTGCCCCATTGTCGGTGTCATTGGGAGGAAAAGTGCCCCATTGTCGGTGTCATTGGGAGGAAAAGTGCCCCATCATTGGTATCAATGGAAGGAATAGTGTCCCATTGTTGGTGTCAGTGGAACAAATAGTGCCCCATTATTGGTATCATTGGGAGGAATTGAACCCCATCATTGGTATCATTGAGAGGCATAGTTCCTCACCATTGGTGTCAGTGGGAGGAATAGTACCTCAGTGTTGATGTCAGTTGGCAGATTAGTGTCTCATGTCAGTGGGAGGAATAGTGCTTTAAGGCCAAATAAAGGCAAGCAAAGGACTGCATCGGGGCCTTGGGCCACAGTTTGGAGGCCATTGCTTTAGAACAGTTAAAAAAAATGAACTGGTAAAATAAGTGAAAAGAGCGCGGTCACGCAGGGCTCCACCCACACATAGAGTTCTGTGAATGAATGAACTACAATTACCAACAGCCTTTGCGGCTGTCAGCTTGTAATTCTCAATGAACTACCAGGGTGCTGTTGAGCACTCTGGGTAGTTCATTGATGCTTCCTGTCTTTGTGTATCTGCCTGGCCATATGAGGTACAAGCAGACAGACACACTAATGCCCCGTACACACGGTCGGACTTTGTTCGGACATTCCGACAACAAAATCCTAGGATTTTTTCAGACGGATGTTGGCTCAAACTTGTCTTGCATACACACGGTCACACAAAGTTGTCGGAAAATCCGATCGTTCTGAACGCGGTGACGTAAAACACGTACGTCGGGACTATAAACGGGGCAGTGGCCAATAGCTTTCATCTCTTTATTTATTCTGAGCATGCGTGGCACTTTGTGTGTCGGATTTGTGTACACACGATCGGAATTTCCGACAACAGATTTTGTTGTCGGAAAATTTTATATCCTGCTCTCAAACTTTGTGTGTCGGAAAATCCGATGGAAAATGTGTAATGGAGCCCACACACGGTCGGTATTTCCGACAACAAGGTCCTATCACACATTTTCCGTTGGAAAATCCGACCGTGTGTACGGGGCATAACAGTCTGCAGGAGCCCTGCACTGCACCTACGATATGCTGATCAAGGGTTGCAAATGCTTTCCAGGCTCCTTAAAAAAAAAAAAATAGAAAGTGCACATTTTTTCCTGCAAAAAAGGTGCATTTATTTATTTATTTTTTTTAAAAGGTGAACTTATCCTTTAATTGAACAAGCTGAAGGTAGAAGATGATTTTTAGGAAACTAGAAGATTCTGTCTGCACCAGTTTTAATAAATCTCCCCCCCATGAGTACAATCACACACACGCATATCATGAATATTATCTGTATATGTTGAAATATGTCATTTAAATGTATAATTGCTGATATTGTTTGATTGATATCTATTGTTGTCTAAGCCCTGGTTCACACTGCTGTGACTTCTCATGCGACTTGCGACACAGAAAGTCGCATGGCAAGTCAAAGCACATTCATTTCAATGGGTGCCTTGTTTACTCAATTAAGGCCGGCCATAAACGGTGCATATTTCTTTCCTGTAACCACAGGTTGCAGGAAAGAAATTCACACAATTCCCCCATCAATTGTGTGGAATCCCTCTTGCCGAGCAATTGTCTTCTCCCGGCAGGGGGGCGTGGACAGGGGAAGCCAGTGATTATCGCTAGCATCTATAGCAGCAAACGAATCCGGCAGGCTGGTTGTACCCAAGTTGATCGATCATTAAACATAGTACATTCAGCCTGCCCATTAATGTCTTGAATCTTGGCGGGTTCCTGCTGAACCGTGTATGGCCAGCCTAACTCTGCACTACTTTTCTGCACCTTCCTTGCGACGTGAGTGCCATAGACTGAATGCTAAAATTGCACAAGGAAGTTGATTCCTTGTTTTGTCTTTGCGACTTTGGCTGCGACTTTTGTAAGTTCAATATTGTGTGTCACACTCGGTATTGCTTTAATTGGCCAAAGTCGCAAAACATCAAAGTTGCATTGGAGTCACATCAAGTCGCAATGCACTGGAAGTCGCTCGACTTTGGGGTCGCAGTTTTTATGAACCGGGCCTTAAAATATATCAGTGCTTCCTCACAAATATTGTGTGCCTAAATTAACATATTCTAAGCGGCAAAAAGTTTGTGTACACCTTGTCATCACACCTATCTGAGCTTGTTGGATATTCCATTCCCAACCCGTGGGCATTAATAAAGGGTAACCCCGCCTTTGCGGCTATAACAGCCTTCAGGGAAGGCTTTTCACAAGATTTCAAATTGTGTCTGTGGAAATCTTTGCCGATTCAGCCAAAAAAAAAGCATTTGTGAGTTCAGGTATCGATTTGGATGAGAAGACCTGATTCTCCATCAGGGGTCAACTCATCCCAAAGGTGTTCAGTGGGAGGCAGCGGGTTACTTCTTACTACTAGTTACTACTTAGAAGTGGACTTCTTCTTTACTACGGAATTTCCTTCTTTTCTGTTATGTATATATCACAGGTATCCTCCGTATAGTTTATTTGACTGTGCTTTTTTAACTTCTTTCAGCTGTAGGTAAGCTTCCATCAAAAGACGTTTTAACCAAGACCTACTCCGATTTTACCAGCAAAAGTTCCTCATCTTATGTATCCATGATCACAAACGTAACCGCAAATGCAAGGCAGGCGAGGGATCTGAGGAATAATGGACAATATACCGTGCAAATTGGAAATGGTGGTGCACAGAACCCTTATTATAACGGCCCCCTGCAAGCGGTAACAACCTACTGGTAATGATAAATATTATTTCATTTTTGATTCCAGAGATTTTGTGTTTTAATCCATCCAAGTAGCTGCTTATCAGTAACTGTTAGTGTCTATTGTAGTAACAACACAAGCAAAAACAGGTATCATAACACAATTTTTTTTACAATAAAATAATGTATTTCTTTCAGCTGGAACTTGGTGGAACTGAGATCTACCACCTCTGGCTCAGGCCCTCTGCTCCCTGCTCACCACTATCACTTGTAAACACAGATGTCCCGCTTTTGTGTTTACAAGTGACACCTTGTCTCCCACCAGGGCTTTCTTTCAGATGGAACTTGGTGGAACTGAGATCCACAACCTCTGGCTCAGGCCCTTTGCCCCCTACTCATCACTATCACTTGTAAACACAGATGTCAGGCTTTTGTGTTTACAAATGACAGCTTTTTTCCTACCGGCTCCTACAGACCTGATCTCCCACTGAGTGCAGGATGAGTATAAGGGAGATGCAGATGCCCGGGGGACAGTGTAGATGCTGACACCCCCACTGGGTGATCTCCCCGCAAGTGAGGCAGAGCCACCTACAGGTACTAGAGCCGGCTGGGTTCTTCAGCTTAATACAACAACAACAAAAGTAAGACATGTAGAGTTAGAGGATAGAAGCGGGACTTTGCATGAGGCATGTTGGTGGGTGTGTTAACTGAATGGTATGTGTTATGGTGTTGATATTAAAGATAGGTGCTATACAACGTAATATCCACAGAAAGTATTGCAGGATAATCATGGTATAAAAGTTTAATAGCATAGGTACTTGAGCCAGATACAGTCATGAAAGGACACATCTTAGACCATAGTTGAGCATGTTATAAGCAGTATATTAAAAGGCAAGATTCCAATAGTGATTGTACAGTTGCAAGAAAAAATACATTGTACAGTAAATTAATATGTGCATCAATAGTTATTAACTCAATGCGTTTCTTGGCTTGAAACCAATCATCAGGAGTCCGATGCAATTTAGCTGTATTAAGACAATGAAGTATCTATTAATGTATGAACAGATATTTATAGGAGAGATACACTGAAAATGTAAATATCTAAATACTCACAAATAATGCATTGATTACTGGTGACCTATATATTAAAATACAGCATTGGTCTGGGTCCATAAAGTCTCCCCCGGGGTTGAGGCAGGGAGCACACCCCAGGCGACCGTCAGCCACGGCTGCCAAAGTGGCCAAAGTACCTGCGAAAGTCGTCAGGCAGGGACAATTGACGAGGCTAGAGAGCATGGGAGAAACTGTGGAAAAAATGAGAGAGAGTGTGTGAGCTGTTAACTGAATGTGATAAGTGTGAGATGAGTGAGAAGGGCAAGGCTGAGCTGTGAGTATTGGAGAGGAGCTAGGGAATGAAAGAAAAGTGTGAGTGTGTTAGTGGGATAGAGTGTGTGTGCAACTGAGAAGCCACTGCTAATGTGGATGAACCAGAGTGAAAAAGTGTCAAAGAATTACCTATGTGGTGAGTGCCGAGCCTAACCAGATGTCCCAAATTCATGACGAGATCTCAAGGCGCCTGGCCAGAGACCGCCGTTTTATGCTGCGGGCCAGGGGTGTGCTCACGCCAACGTCATGAGCGGGCGTGACGATGCAGCGAGGGGGGGGGAAGGAAGGGACAGCCAATCAAAAAGTGCGGCCGCCCACCAACCCATGCAGCGCCTGGGCCCAGAGATGGAAAGCCACTGAGAGTCCGGTAAAGAGGCGGCGATGGCGCCGCGGACGGGACGTTGAGAGCATGACGCCGATGCGCCAAGGCCAGGGCCCGCCCCCGTCAATGGACAGGACGGGTGACGGGTCCTGGACTGGGCGCATCGCAACCCCGGAGAGTAGACCAGACAGACCCCAGCACCGAATGTGTATAGGAAATGAAATAGATGAAACTGTATAAACTGTAGGAAAGAATCAAGAAATCAGAAAAGAATGAGAATTGGGAAAGAAAACAAAAGAAACTCAGTAATGAATGCAAAAGCAAAAACAAAAACAAAAATTCTTTGCCTTGAATTAAATCAATGTATAGCAAAGAAAACAGCAAAATACACAATCACTCTTTGCATTGAATTCAATCACTATGCAAAGAATTGTAAGATATAAAAAACTTTACACCTGAATTGAATCAGTGTTTGTCTGACTAAAGAAAAGCAACAAAAATAAATATAAAAATGAAAAAAACAAAAATAAAAAAACTTTAGCCCTGAATTGAATCAGTGTTTGTCTAAATAAAGAAAAACAACAAAACAACAAAAACTTTAGCCCTGAATTAAATCAGTATTTGTCTGACTAAAGGAAAACAAAACAAACAGACAGGAATAGCAGTTTTAGCCCTGAATTAAATCAGTGTTTGTTTGGCTAAAGGGAAAAACGAAGACCGAGACAGGAAGAAAAATATAAGGTAGAGTAAATATATATGTATTAGCTATGAAAATTCCTATATAGCGTTTGGAACGAAACAAAAACAGAGTAATGTTGCACTGTGTTGAAACAGTGTATGATAGAGGAATTATACAGGGAAAGATGTAGGAAAATTGATGGGAAGGAAAATAGTTCTAATTGTTTATACTGAATAAAATCACTATGCAAAAGCCATTGTTATAAATAGAAATATATAAACAACACAATATAAGCGACTCTTGTATTGAAATAAGTCAATGAACAAGAGGAGGACCGTAGGTCTCTATCAAATAAATTATAATACAGCGAGGAAAAAGGAAGTAACAGAAAATATAAACATAAAAAATCAGGCAGGGTCAGGCAGAGCCTATTTAAGGTCCTGGCTCCCTGTTTTGGTATGTACTTCTTGGGTAGTGCAGGGATGGGTCACCAGTCTGACAGGGACTGTGATTAGTGGCAGGAAGAGGTTCCAGACAAGTAGGGAAAGGATAGGGACACGCATCTCTCCTAGAATCCTCCCCATTTGGATACAGACTGGCCAGGCCCCATTCCACTCCTAAAGACAAACACTGTTGGAACATCCAAGACCTGCTACGCTACACACTGCTGTGAATGTCCCCGGTCCGGTGCCTTCCCACCAGGTTTGTTGTGAATTACAGGATTCCACATTAATAATCTTGGTGTTTATTGCCACAGCACCACACTGCACCTCCCCACAAGTGTAGTCTTCTTTTGTTGAATTGAAATCTTGCTGAAATTGCCTGAAAATGACCTTCTATATGACCAGCATTGTACACATGCTGGGGTTATGTTCATAAACATCCTCTATTTGAAATGTGAAGCTGTTGCCTCTCAATCCCAGTTGTCAGTGACAGCTCTGGTCCCCGCTGATGATCAGGAACTAGTCAGACAGGTTCCTGGTCATGTGATCACTATTGCCTCGTTTCCACTGAGCGGATCGGTTCGGTACGCTATTTTGGGTGTTTCCATTATGAAAGTGGCCCATACAACCGAACCATACCGCGCCATTCAGGGTCCTGCTTCAGATGTGGGGCCATAGAAAATGGAACCGTTCGGTTAGGGCGGAGCTACGATACATTCCACTGATTGGCTGACAGAAAACCCTCTGCTGTGCTATGCTGAGGAATTTTTTTCTAAACCCAGTATGGCCCCTTGTGGTCCCACTTGCAGTGGAAACGCTCACCAGAATAGACCGGACCATTCTAGGCCATTCAAACTGTACCGACCCGAACCGATCCGCTCAGTGGAAACGAGGCATAAGTCAGCTGTGATCACATGCAGGCTGCAGGTCTTATCGACAAAATAAGATTTCAACCTGTAGCGGCTGCTGCAGGTGCCATTGCAGCCAGAAGGTGGCATTATTCATTTTTTTAATATTGTAATTGTCAGATACAATTACAGTATTTAAAAAAATAGTAACAATAAAAAAACATAAATGTACATTTGCCCTGGGCTGCTAGCCATAACTGTCTTATGGTCACAAATGGATTAAATAAAGTTGAATTGTACAATCACATGTGTGGTTTGTTTTTTCAATTAATGTTATTGTGCACATCTCTCCCCAGTGTTACAGTTGCAGGTTTTACGCAGATCAAGTATAAGCCTGATGGGACAATTAACACAGACACTAGCCTTATGACATTTGTTCCTTATTCATACCAAATTTCAACACCTCAGAACCCAGGTATGTATATGATAAATAGTGTTTAAAAAAAATGTCTATATAGCAATTCCATGCCTTGTGCATAGATATCTGTTTTTGAAGAAGAAATCCATGGGGCGCCTGCCCCCCCCCCCCCGGATCTCTTACCACATAATGGCAGTATCCAAGCACGCCAAAAGCTCATTTAACCCTTTCGCTGCCAGGTCGGGGGGGGGGGGGGGTAGGCGGGGCGGAGGGTGGGCCGCGACACAGGAGCTCCGTCTAGCCACCCAGCAGCGCTCCTGGTCTTCTTAAAAATGGCGGCCAGCAGAGACAATGTCTCCGCCGGCTGCAGACCTCTAGTGGCGGTGGCGAAAAATTGTGAAAAACCGGATTTCTCGGGACATTTCCCGGGAAACAATAAAATCTGGAAAAGAGTCTAAATCCCGGGAATGTCCCAGGAAATCCGGGACAGTTGGTAAGTATGCCTCTGCTCCCTGCTCACTACTATCACTTGTAAACACAGATGTCCCGCTTTTGTGTTTACAAGTGACACCTTGTCTCCCACCAGGGCTTTCTTTCAGCTGGAACTTGGTGGAACTGAGATCCACCACCTCTGGCTAAGGCCCTCTGCCCCCTACTCATCACTATCACTTGTAAACACAGATGTCCGGCTTTTGTGTTTACAAGTGACAGCTTTTCTCCTGCTCCTACAGTCCTGATATCTGTTTATAAAAGAAGAAATCCATGGGTCGCCTGCCCACCCTACCGCCCCGGATCTCTTACCACATAATGGCACGCCAAAAGCTCATTTAACCCTTTCGCTGCCAGTTCCATACGGCAGGAGGTGGTGTCACACACAATCCGGTGGCTACAGCCACTAGGAATTTTGTGTAAAACTCCTGCCTATCAGGTGAAAGCTTTCAGGTGGCTGCGCTGCCACCCGATTGCTCACACACACCCCCGGCACCCCCCCACCCCACCATGTTTTCCGGGCGCCAGGCGGATACGCATCCGCTCTTCTCCCTTTCTTGCTGTTACCCAGAAAGTGACTTCAGGTGTCAGCCTCTCGGTGTCCCCGGCTAGCGAAGCCGAGAAGAAATGTTTTGCAATACGATTCACATTGCAAAACATTCAGTGGAGCCCAGGGGAGACATGCAGGGCCTTTTATTTTAGTAAAAAAATAGTTACACCCAAACACATAAACCCCCCCCCCAAAAAAAAATTTTGAGGCCCTCCCACCTCCACATATACGCACGTACAAACGTAAACGCATGCATCGGTGGTGCCTACACGTGAAAACGTTGATTGCCATACACATGTTAGATATCACGTGCACGCCGTAGTCAGAGCAATAATTCAAGCACCAGACCTCCTCAGTAACACTAAACTGATGACCTATAAGGGGCTTATGAAGCATCGCCTATAAAAAATATACAGTACTGAAGTTTGTCGCCATTTCACTGGCCCACACAAATTTAAGGTTTGACATGTTGGGTATCTATGTACTCAGTGCAACCTCTTATTTTGTATTTTACCAAGAAATTTAGTAGTTTATTGCATTTGTTTGCCATTAAATTCACTTTAGTGTGTTTTCTACTGAAATTTTACCTTTGCGGTAATGTCGTGTGACATAAATAATTGGAACTACCACTATTTTATTCTCTAGGGTGCTTTCAGAAAATATATAACATTAGGGGGTTTTACATAATCTTCAGGGTTAAAATGATTTTTTTTTAAATGTGTGCAAAAAGACAAAAATGTCTCTGGCAGCGAAAAGGTTAAAGGAGTTGTAAAATCTCAGGGTTTTTCACCTTAATGCATTCTATGCATTAAGGTGAAAAACCTTCTGTGCTGCAGCTGCTCCCCAGAGCCCCCCATTTACTTACCTGAACCCGATCGTTCCAGCGACGAGCACGAGCCCAGCATCTCCAGCGGCTGTCTCTGGTCCTCATTGGATAGACTGGTAGCAGCAGGAGCCATTGGCTCCCGCTGCTGTCTATCAAATCCAATGACATTGGAGCCGGGAATGGGGCAGCAGTAGGATTCGGGAGCTTGCCTGCCCGGGTGCCCCACATAGAATGCGGGTCTCCGTGGGGGCACTCTATGAAGAGGAGGAGCCAGGAGCGCTGCCGGGGGACCCCAGAAAAGGAGGTTCGGGGCCGTTCTGTGTAAAACCCTTGCACAGAGCAGGTAAATATGAGTTTGTTATTTAAAAAAGAAAAACACCTTTACAATCACTTTAAGGATGCCAGTTGTCACTTTAGGTTTTACATTGTTCTTGTGGCCCAATATAGATAATTTCATATCTGTCCTTCTCAGGGGTTATTGCCGGTGCTGTCGTTGGAACCATTCTGGGTGTTCTTGTTATTGGTGCAGTAGTAGGATACTTCGTCTGGTACAGAAGAAGGTAAAATCAATTGTTCATTTTGATACAAGTATTAAAAAAAAAGAACCTCTAGCATTTACCTCTGTGCAGTGGCAGCTGGTGCTCAAAATTTTTGGGGGGCACAAACAAACTGAAAAATTCTGAAAAAAAAACCCCATTGATTGCAGCCTCACTGTGCCCATCAAACGCAGCCACTGTACCAAACGCAGCCACTGTACCAAACGCAGCCACTGTACCAAACGCAGCCGCTGTGCCCATCAAACGCAGCCACTGTACCAAACGCAGCCACTGTACCAAACGCAGCCACTGTACCAAGCGCAGCCACTGTGCCCATCAAATGCAGCCACTGTACCAAACGTAGCCACTGTACCAAGCGCAGCCACTGTGCCCATCAAATGCAGCCACTGTGCCCATCAAATGCAGCCACTGTGCCCATTAAATGCTGCCACTGTGCCCCAAATGTTGCCACTGTGCCCATTAAATGCTGCCACTGTGCCCCAAGTGCTGCCACTGTGCCCCCCACCCGGCACTTACCTTGTCTCAGGTGGGCAGCGGGTGACCGCGGCGTGCGGTGTCTGGTGTCCTCCATTTCTTCCCCAACCCCGTTGTGCCTGCTTCTCACATTTTTGGGCGCCTATAAGAGCCTATGGCTCTAATCAGCTGCTTCCAAAAAACACCCCCGCCGGTGTAATTCAGATGTCTGGCGCCCGAAAATGGGCCGGGCACTTGAATAGGGGGTGTCAGCAGCGACCATAGATAGATTCATGCAATGCATGAATCTATCTATGGTGATTAGAGCGGTGCAGGAGAGGGGGGGCGGCGCTCCTGCGCCCTTTATGGATGTACCGCAACTTCCTCTGTGGCCCCTTGCAGAATAAGCATACATAGCTCCAGTGCTTCATAGGTCAGCAGGAGGACAAAGAGGGGGTCATTTCTGAAGTTTATGCTCTGTAACTTCCTCTCTCTCTGTTTCCTATATAGCCAATTGCATTCAAACCCCCAAACCAAGCTTGATTCTGATTTGTAGCTGTGAGAACATTTTAGTACTGGAATTTTTTTAAACATCGGAATTTCTTGGTGTAAGAATCAGGATCATCGGTGGATGTGTTTCAGAAAACAAGTGTGTTCCGCCTAGGGTGACCACCTTTCCAAACTGCCATTCAGGGACACCCCCCAGCATGCACTGGTCAGTGATGTGACAAGGAGGCGGTGCCACAATGTAACATTACCGGGTAGCCCTGCCCCTTACCTATTTAAGAAATGTCACTCGGCTTACAAAGCAGTCGGCGGGTGGCCGTGCTCAAAAGCGGAGTGTTTTTTTTTTGGGGGGGGGGGGGGGGGTGGTCAGAGAATGCGGACATACTACGTGTGAGAGGGTCAGAGATTGTCAATTTCTGACTAAATTTCCATTTTGCTATGCAAATCTTTCTGTGATTTCCAAGTAATCCTGGGCTATATTCGTACTTGTAAGACAGAAAAAGTGGCGCTAAATGGCGGTGTAGCCACTAGCTAAAGTGCAAAGTGATAATCTAGTGTTCCAACAAATAATATGTGTACATCAAACAAAATGAATGAAAATAATCATGGAAAATCTCATCAGTGTGAGAAAGTGAACATTATAAATCCCTATACAGATGTATCAAACGCACAGCAATATATATAATATGAAAAGCATGAACTCTAAACAATAGTCCATAGATATTCCCAAGACAGGACACCGTGCAGGAAAGGTGAGGTCTCTGGAAAATAATCCACCAAATCAATCAGTGTTAGTGACTCCTCTCCCCTTGAATTCACCACTCACCAGCTCCATATGCCTCACACTCTCGTGTTTTGGCAAAAAGGCATAAGTATAAGGTTGGTCAATGAAGGGTCAAAGGATCCAGATTCTTTAATGATCCGAGTATTACCTCAATTCATAAAAAAGAACTCAAGATAGTGTGATACCGTAAAAAATGTGTAAAATTTATTCAACTTAAAACTTCAATCATTGCACTCACATGAACAACTCTTGATTCAAGCCAAACTGACACTGCAAAGCATTTCCAAATCAAACCAAATCCTCCTCTGTGAAACGCCCAGCACCACTGTAAAGCTGAAGGTCACGGCGGACCTCAAGAAGCAGCGATGGATAAGTTCTCACCCCTCTCCGCTGACAATCTAAAGATGTGGATCACCTGCTGGCGACACAGCCCGAGGGGCAGCTCCTCTGAAGCGTTTTGAAGGCTCCCGCCGATGCACGGAGATCCACAGCAAAGTCCCGTCCGTCGCTACTGACTAGTGATAGGTGCCGTCGGCAGTAGCGACGGACGGGACTTTGCTGTGGATCTCCGTGCATCGGCGGGAGCCTTCAAAACGCTTCAGAGGAGCTGCCCCTCGGGCTGTGTCGCCAGCAGGTGATCCACATCTTTAGATTGTCAGCGGAGAGGGGTGAGAACTTATCCATCGCTGCTTCTTGAGGTCCGCCGTGACCTTCAGCTTTACAGTGGTGCTGGGCGTTTCACAGAGGAGGATTTGGTTTGATTTGGAAATGCTTTGCAGTGTCAGTTTGGCTTGAATCAAGAGTTGTTCATGTGAGTGCAATGATTGAAGTTTTAAGTTGAATAAATTTTACACATTTTTTACGGTATCACACTATCTTGAGTTCTTTTTTATGAATTGAGGTAATACTCGGATCATTAAAGAATCTGGATCCTTTGACCCTTCATTGACCAACCTTATACTTATGCCTTTTTGCCAAAACACGAGAGTGTGAGGCATATGGAGCTGGTGAGTGGTGAATTCAAGGGGAGAGGAGTCACTAACACTGATTGATTTGGTGGATTATTTTCCAGAGACCTCACCTTTCCTGCACGGTGTCCTGTCTTGGGAATATCTATGGACTATTGTTTAGAGTTCATGCTTTTCATATTATATATATTGCTGTGCGTTTGATACATCTGTATAGGGATTTATAATGTTCACTTTCTCACACTGATGAGATTTTCCATGATTATTTTCATTCATTTTGTTTGATGTACACATATTATTTGTTGGAACACTAGATTATCACTTTGCACTTTAGCTAGTGGCTACACCGCCATTTAGCGCCACTTTTTCTGTCTTACAAGTACGAATATAGCCCAGGATTACTTGGAAATCACAGAAAGATTTGCATAGCACATATAGTTTTAAAGTGGCAGCTCTATAGTCATTGTATTAGGACTTTCTCATTTGTAGGGGGTAAGCACCCCTCCACCTGGCATTTGAGCGCAGTGGTGAAGACTCGAGAGGGGCGCGTATATCTGAGTTTTCTCATTTGTCACATTAAATTTCCATTTTACCAAGCTATGATCCTTGTATGCACCTCAAAGTATAATTTGCAGTGGTGACTGGAAGGTACCTTTTTAAAGTGGGCCTTTGAGTAATTCAACCAGTATATGTGAATACATTGCCGACATGTCACAGCATCAATAACTTTTATCGTTTAAAAGTCATGCTTGAGTGCCATTGCAGTGACTTTCCCTAGACTTCAGCATTGTAACAAGGTACAAGATGAGATTCTGATTTGTGTCTGACCCCAGATGATGCCTAAACAGATGACACCTGGAGAGAGAAGCAGAAGAAGACAATGGAGTTGATTTGTGCCCTCCGCTGTCACCATTTTTCTCTTGGTATAGTAAATGGTAGAAACTACCAACCCGCGCAAATGGAAGCTGGTTAGACTAAAAAATTGATTAAGGAGCAGCACGTCATAACAATAAATAAAAAGGATAATAATTAACGAGTTAATTACAAACCGCGCTCCCTATAAAGTGCAAGTGCAAATATCACACACTCATGTAAAACAAAATAAAATATGATATAGTGTATAAATAATGTCAATAGTGATACTCATAAATAGCTTTCAACTAAGTGAAATCAGCAGATGGTCAAACATCAAAAATAAAGAATCAAAAACAAAAATAAAAAGAAGTGAAAGCAACAGTTCAAAATTCAAAATTAAATTCAAAGAATATATTCAAAAAAATGTATGTGTTCGAAGAAGTGTTCAAATAGTGTTGAAATCAGACTTCTGGATAAATCCTCCTGGGGTTCAGCAAGGCATCAGACAACAGTAATCCACCACCATCACCGGCCACACAGCCTATTCACCAGATTGTGGTGACTCCTATGACAGGAGTCAAAAACGCCTCAAGAACAGCCAAAGAAGCTTCACACGATCATGGCTTTGTTCAGGTGCTGGAACTCAGGTAACTCAGGTGACACTGTAGGTGCTTGGATGCATGCAAACGAACTCCTGAATAGAGATGGGTCATTGAAGACCATTAGCGCCATGAATGGGGAGAAATTAATGGAGAACTCCCATCGTGAAGTATGCCAAAAGTTTATTGGACAGGCTAAAAACAAGCTAAAAACCGCATCACCCACGTGTGGGTTCGTGCGGGCAAACAAAACAAACTGCTATACAAACAGAAGTGGCGTGTCACGTTCGGTACGTCCGACCGGTTTCGTCAGTGCGTTCTGACGTCATCAGGGATCATATGAATGGGCACGCCGCCTCTTTAACTGCTTCAGATCCGGGCCATTGCCAAATGACGGCAACAGCGCGGATCTGAATTGCCGGGACGACGTCCATTGACGTCGTCCCGTGCACGAGCGGCCTGCGCGCCCCCTGCAGGGCGCGCGCGGCGCGCTCGGTGATCAGCGAGTCTATGAGACTCGCCTGATCACAGATCAGAGTAAGGGGTTGGTCCCAACCCCTTACCACATGATCAGCTGTCAGCCAATGACAGCTGATCATGTGATGTAAACAGAGCCGGTAATCGGCTATTTTTCCTCCTCGCGCTGACAGCGTGAGGAGGAAAAAAAACCCCGATCACCGGCGGCCGTGATCGGGACATCAGTCCCGATCACGGCGATATTATAACAAAAAGCAATAGGCAGCAGTGCTGCCTACCAGTGCCCACCATATTAACCCATCAGTGCCCACAGTGCCATCAATCAGCGCCACCCATCAGTGCCCACAGTGCCACCCATCAGTGCCCACAGTGCCACCCATCAGTGCCCACAGTGCCACCCATCAGCACCCACATCAGTGCCACCCATCAGCACCCACATTAGTGCCACCCATCAGCACCCACATCAGTGCAACCTATCAGTGCCCATCAGTGTCACCTACCAGTGCCCATAAGTGCCCATCAGTGCCACCCATCACTGCCCATCAGTGCCACCCATCAGTGCCCCCCATCAGTGCCCCCCATCAGTGCCCCCCCATCAGTGCCACCTATCTGTGCCACCTATCTGTGCCACCTATCTGTGCCACCTATCTGTGCCACCTATCCGTGCCGCCCATCTGTGGCCATCAGTGCCGCCTTATCTGTGCCCATCAGTACCGCCTTAACTGTCCCCATCAGTGCCGCCTTAACTGTGCCTATCAGTGCCGCCTTAACTGTGCCTATCAGTGCCGCCTTAACTGTGCCTATCAGTGCCGCCTTATCTGTGCCTATCCGTGCCCATCAGTGCAGCCTATCAGTGCCCACCAGTGCCGCCTCATCAGTGCATATCAATGAAGGAGAAAAATTACCTGTTTGCAAAATTTTATAACAAACTATTAAACATGATTTTTTTTTTTTTCAAAATTTTCCATCTTTTTTTGTTTGTTTAGCAAAAAATAAAAACCCCAGCTGTGATTAAATACCACCAAAAGAAAGCTCTATTTGTGGGAAAAAAATGATAAAAATTTCATTTGGGTACAGTGTTGTATGACCGCGCAATTGTCATTCAAAGTGCGACAGCGCTGGAAGCTCAAAATTGGTCTGGGCAGGAGGGGGGTTTAAGTGCCCAGTAAGCAAGTGGTTAAATACAATACACACAAAAAATCAATGTACGATGAGAGTTCTCCATTCATTTCTCCCCATTCATGGCACTAATGGTCTTCAATGACCCATCTTTATTCGGGAGTGTGTTTGCATGCATCCAAGCAGCTACAGTGTCACCTGAGTTACCTGAGTTCCAGCACCTGAACAAAGCCGTGATCGTGTGAAGCTTCTTTGGCTGTTCTTGAGGCGTTTTTGACTCCTGTCATGGGAGTCACCACAATCTGGTGAATAGGCTGTGTGGCCGGTGATGGTGGTGGATTACTGTTGTCTGATGCCTTGCTGAACCCCAGGAGGATTTATCCAGAAGTCTGATTTCAACACTATTTGAACACTTCTTCGAACACATACATTTTTTGAATATATTCTTTGAATTTAATTTTGAATTTTGAACTGTTGCTTTCACTTGTTTTTATTTTTGTTTTTGATTCTTTATTTTTTATGTTGAACCATCTGCTGATTTCACTTAGTTGAAAGCTATTTATGAGTATCACTATTGACATTATTTATAGACTATATCATATTTTATTTTGTTTTAAATTGGTGTGTGATATTTGCACTTTATAGGGAGCGCGGTTTGTAATTAACTCGTTAATTATTGTCCATTTTTCTCTTGGTGTCAGGAAAACTTGGCAGAAGGAACTCATACAGCTATTAGAGAAGTGAGGCCGCAGATGGAAATGACACTGGGGTTCATTTACCAAAACTAGAGCACTCAGAATCTGATGTAGATGTGTATGGTAGCCATTTAGCTTTCTAACTTCAGCTTGTTCAATCAAGCTTTGACAAAATCTGGAAACTGATTGATTCTATGCAGAGCTGCACTAGATTTTGCCCTCTCCAGTTTTACTACCACATCCCCATAATCAGGAGGATTGCTGTGGTCTGTGTGAGACCCCTTTCACACTGGGGCAGTTTGCAGGCACTACAGCGCTAAAAATAGTGCGTGCGAGGGCTTTCACACTGGAGCGGTACCCTGGCAGGATGGTAAAAAAAGTCCTGCTAGCAGCATCTTTGGAGCGATGTATACACCGCTCCTTCACCACTCCTGCCCATTCAAATCAATGGGCAGCGCGGCTATACCGTCGGCAAAGCGCTGCTGCAGCAGCGCTTTGCGGTGGTTTTACCCCTTTCTGGGCCGCTAGCAGGGGGGTAAAACCACCAGCTAGCGGCCAAATACTGCCGCTAAAACGTCAGTAAAGCAGCGCTAAAAATAGCGCCGCTTTACTGCCGACGCCGCTCCCACCCCAATGTGAAATGGGCCTGAGATGTAATAATACTTAAAAGTTTGACACTCAATGAACATAGTACAAAATAAAAAAAATATTTAATTTTGTCCACTTCAGACTAGGTAAGGGGTGTATTCAAAAAACGATGCAGCATAGCAACTGACCACTAGAGGGGAGACTAACATAGGAAATTTAAAGTTGGCATTAAATACAAAGGAATGTCCTACTTTGCTGGTCTGCATAGCACATTGAGCTAATTGAAATTTTTTTTTTTTTTTTTTTTGTGTGTATAGTGTAATTTATTGTGTTAATAATATATATATATATATATATATATATATATATATATATATATATATATATATATATATATATATAAAAATTTCTTTTGTTTGTACCTGATTAGTATTTGTATACTATCACCTTCAATTTTTATTTTACCCGTTTATTTTTTTCCTCTGCAAAAGCATAATAGAACGGGGCTAACAAGGTCGTTTAATATGAGCTTCTGTTACCTTCAGGAGACATTTAAAGCTCAATCCACCCCAAAAAAACACAAAAAAAACTTAATTCTGCCTTCCCCATTTACTTTAAAGTGACTGTAAACCTCAGACTTGAAATAGGAACAAAGCATATCCCTCTATAGTGTGTACTTGTCTAAATCCAGATCACTAAGTGTCATTTCTGTCTGCTGCCTCCTTACTCTGCTATCAGCATGAGTCACTTCTGACAATTCTTGCTGGCACCAAGGGATAAATGGTGACAGGGGAGGGATCTCCAGCACACCGCCTGTGATTGACAGCCTCAGCTCTGTTCCTGTGAGCAGTGTGAAGGGGAGTGTGTCTCTTCTCTCCAATCAGCTCTCAGAGCTCTCCTCACTGAGTGTAACTTCAGCTCCCCTCCCCCTGCTTTTCAGAGGTCCTGTGTAAATTCTACACTTTGAATGGATGCAGGGGAAAGATGGTTGTAGATAAACAGGTAAAACGTATGGTTTGTCTTATCTCTGTGTATCACCTGAGTCCAGTCACTTCACTGGGTGAATGTAAGGGTTCACAATCACTTTAATTTGACTGAAATGGTGACATTTTGGCAAAATGCACCAATTTTTAATTGAAGAGTTCCCTCATCACTAGTGCCAAAGAGATCTGGTTCATCTTTGTTGTCTGCAGCAGACATTGTAAACTGACCCTGCTAAACTGTGTAAAACTTTTTCCTTTACCATCATTGGAATATAGGCAACTGTGGTATCTGGGTACTTGAACTTGCATTTTCCTTACTGGAGAGTTTCGGTATAAATACATTGTATCTGTTTATTCTATTACAGGAATAAAGGAAACCCGAAAGAGAATGGCATTTCCTTCTCAAACGTTCAGTAAGTTTTCTTCTTGTGCTTATTTCATAGATTGCATTTCATTCAGGTAATAAAAAGATACTCGTGACATGATTGTCAGTCACATGATCCAACTGATAGCGGTTGAGAAACCATCATGTCTACGTCTTTCTCCTGCCCTGTACTGGTGGTAACAGGCAGGATCATCTAAGTGGAGTTGTTAGTTGCTTGGGATGGCACCACGGGTGCTTAAACAGGGCATAGACATACCTGCCTGGCCAGGGTGAGCATGCATATTTATTAAACAATCGAATTTCATAAGTGTTGTTGGATATCCCGAATCACTTCTATGGGTACCTTAAAGGAAGCTTGTGCTGAGACAAACCTTGAGGTGGCCATCTTGGGAAAATGCTAGGGGATAGGAGGAGCGGGAGAAGAAACAATGAAGTAAGAGAAGAGGAGAAGACAAGGAAATTTAAAAAAAAAGAAAGAAAGTGGTGGACTTTTTGGGTTTGAATGTTAAAGGGTTCTCTCGAAAGCCCACACCTCCACCCACTGTTACCTTTCCCGTGTGTGTTGGAGCTTACACAGGGTTTATAACCCTTTGCCCTATCCCATTATCCCATATGACAGTGTTCAAGCCTGGCGAGTCTGAGAGGAAGGAGAGAAGGTCACATGTTTCCTATACAGGGGGTCCCCGGGTTACAAACAAGTTAGGGACTGTAGGTTTGTTCTTAAGTTGAATCTGTTTGTAAGTCGGAACAGGTAAATTTTTTAAGTGTAGCTCCAGCCCAAAAAAACTATTTTTAAGCTTTTTTGATAGCATAGGGAAGGGTTATCACCCCTGTAACATTTGTTTTGCTGTCTGTGCCCCTGTTCAGAAGATTTCACCTCACTTTCTGTCCCAATGACAATTGGATCTTGAAAATTGTGGGTTGTTGTGGAAACAAGCCTTGGTGATAAACCATCAGTGGAGACACCTTTTCCCCATAATAACTCTTACAGGAGAGAATTTCCCTTCCTAGAGGTAGATTTCCTCTCACTTCCTGTTGTCTCACTCCGTTTGTAAGTAGGAGTCGTTTGTAAGTCGGATGTTTGTAACTAGGGGACCCCCTGTACTTGGAAGTACCAGGTATATTTGATGGCTCCAGAGGGTCAATGAACCACTGGGGGAGTACCACGTAGGGGAGTAGCTGAAGGTATGGGCTAGCAATAGAACCTGTCAATTTAGGGCCTTCAAATACAACCAAAGTGGAATTCCATCATTGTGGTCATCCTAAGAAAATAAGTCTCTTACTGATAGCATAACCAGGTCAGAATTTAAAGACAATCTTTAAAGAGAATGTAAATCTCTTTATGTCAACAATGGTACCAGTACCAGGATTTTTTTTTTGTCTTTAAGTTTACAAACCCTTTAAGAAGTTCCTTTCCAATATATGAAAAAAAAGCTTTGATTTCCTCTTTAAAGTGGAATTCCACCCATAACCTAACTAATTCTAAACCTACTCCCACCCCCATTCTAAGCCTAGTCTATCTAACCCTGTGAAGAAAAGATTGTTATACTTACCTATTCTGAAGCCGCTCTCGTCCGGTCTCCAGCGGCGGCTTCTTGGCTTCTGTGTACAGAGGAACCCGACAACGGCTATGAAATGAACAGGAGATGAACAGGAGATGACGTCACACAGAGCCAGAAAGCCACGCACAGTACATAACTTTCCTTTACAAAGAAGGCCAAATGCATCCTCACAAAAATTATGTAATAATAAATTAATATTGTAATTTCAGGCTGAAAGATGTATACAGTATAACGTACATAAAACATATATATATATATACAGTATCTCACAAAAGTGAGCACACCCCTCGCATTGAGGGAACCATGAATGCCAACATGTACTGTGACATACTGAAGCAGAGCATGATCCCCTCCCTTCAGAGACTGGGCCGCAGGGCAGTATTTCAACATGATAACGACCCCAAAAACACCTCCAAGACGACCACTGCCTTGCTAAAGAAGCTGAGGGTAAAGGTGATGGACTGGCCAAGCATATCTCCAGACCTAAACCCTATTGATCATCTGTGGGACATCCTCAAACGGAAGGTGGAGGAGAGCAAGGTCTCTAACATCCACCAGCTCCGTGATGTTGTCATGGAGGAGGGGAAGAGGACTCCAGTGGTAACCTGTGAAGCTCTGGTGACCTCCATGCCCAAGAGGGTTAAGGCAGTGCTGGAAAATAATGGCGGACACACAAAATATTGACGCTTTGGGGCCAATTTGGACATTTTCACTTAGGGGTGTACTCACTTTTGTTGCCAGCTGTTCAGACATTAATGGCTGTGTGTTGAGTTATTTTGAGGGGACAGCAAATTTACACTGTTATACACTGTAGAAATTTTTTTTATTTAAGCTCAAATTCTTTACCAAAAAAATGTTTTTCTTTCTTCCTGAAGGAGCGTTGTTAAGGCATCTCTATCTATGAGCACAACAAACTTCCCCAGACATTTTGAGAAGCAGAGCGCTGACTGCAACCTGGGATTCAGTTCAGAGTACGAGGTACGTTGTGTTTATTCTTTAAGGACTTTTCATTATTAACAGAACACCTTTAGCATCTCTGACCCACTTCATGTGCAGTAATATAGTGTTACTAGGCCCCATCGCTGCCATTACTAGTAAAAAATATAAAAATTACATAAATCTATCTCATAGTTTGTAAATGCAATAACTTTTGCGCAAACCTATTAAGATAAGCTTATTGGGATTTTTTTTTTACCAAAAATATGTAGCAGAATACATATTGGGCTAAATTGATGAATACATTTGATTTTTTACATTTTTTATTGAATAGGTTTTATAGCAGAAAGTAAATAGCATTGTTCTTTTTTCAAAATTGTTTGTCTTTTTTTGTGATCAAAAGGGGTGATCTAATACCACCAAAAGAAAGTTCTATTTGTGGGGGAAAAAAAATACATAAATTTTATTTGGGTACAGCGTCGTACGACCGCGCAATTGTCTGTTAAAGTAACGCAGTGCCGTATCGCAAAAAAATGGTCTGTTCATGAAGGGGGGTAAATCTTCCGGAGCTGAGGTGGTTAAAATAAATGATTTTTTAACAAATACATTACTGCATTGATAAGTTATTTTTTTTAATATCTGCTTGGAGTTGAGCTTTAAAGAGAATATATATTGTAATTTTATACTTATTATTTAATGTATTTAAAATGTTCAGTAATGATGATTAAAGCATGTTTAATTTCTTTTTTAAACAAATGCGCGGTCGTGCGACATTGCACCCAAACAAAACTGACATCCTTTTTTCCCCACAAATAGAGCTTTCTTTTGGTGCTATTCGATCACCTCTGCCGTTTTTATTTTTGCACTATAAACAAAAAAAGAGTGACGATTTTGAAAGGAAAAAAAAAATTATTTTACATTCTGCTATAATACATACCAAAAAAAAAATAAATATATATATATATATATATATATATATATGTAAAATGTTTATATTTGGTAAATAAAATCGCAATAGGCATGTATTGATTAGATTGTGCAAAAGTTATCACGTCTACAAACTATGGGATAGATTTAGGGACTCATTTATTTTTTATTGTTTTTAATGGTAATGGCGGCAATCTGTGATTTTTAGCAGGACTGCGACATTGCAGCAGACAAATCTGACCCCAAATTACACTTTTTTGGGGACCAGTGACATTATTACATTGATCAGTGCTATAAAAATGCATTGATCAATGTATAAATAACACTGGCAGGGAAGGGGTTAACACTAGGGGGTGATCAAAGGTTTAGGTGTGTTCCCTGGGTGTTTTCTAACTGTAGGGGGGGATGGGCTGCCAGGGATAAGACAGAGATCACTGTTCCCGATCACTGCAAACAGAAGATTTCTGACATGTCACCTGGCAGAACGGGGATCCGCCTTGTTTACACTGACAGGTCCCCAGTTCTGCCTCTGTACACTGCGATCACGGATCGCCGGCGCACATCGAGTCCGCTGGACCCGGGGGCATGCTCCCACGGTGGGTGGCGGCATGCGCGCGCCTGCTATCTCCCATGCAGGGGCCGACGTACGGCTACAGCAGTTTGCGCAGGAGAACCCACCTGCCGTAGTATAGTGACGGCAAGAGGTTAATCCACAGTGTAAAACTATATTCCAATTACTTGGATATATCAGCCAATAAATGACTACATACATCATATGGAATTCATATATTTATTTAAAGTATATGTAAACCCTCACCTTGTAAAACAACCCATTCAATTTAAAATAGAAATGAAAGTCAAAACATTTTTGTATAGATCTAAAAAAATAATATTATAAATACCTTTTTTTCCCTTTTTTATAAGTGATCACATTCCTCTGTTCTCAGCTGCATAGGGAGCTTCAGAGAGCTGGAGGAGGAGAAAAAGCAGCACACATACCAGTGAATGGCTGTGCAGGGGGAGTGGGGGGGGGGGAGTGGTTGTCAGGACAAGTCTGATCATTGGAGGAGAGCAGGCTGAGTTCCTAGCATAGCTAGAAAACTAACCAGGCTGTGCGCTCATGCCTAGCGTGGTCAGTTTAAATAGGAAACAGAGGGACAGGCAGGAACACCAGGGAGTTAATTTACTAAGACTGGAGAGTGAAACATCTGGTACAGCTCTGCATATAAACCAAGGCCCCTTAAGGCCCCTTCCCCTACTCAGCGGGGGGGGGTTCCGTCCACTGATCCCCGTTGAGCAGGCCGATGACAGGTCTGTTCCGCTGATGCAGAGTGGACACAAACACAGCCTGCTGTCCTCTATGGGCCGTTGGATGTAAACAGACCGCCTATCCATTTACACTGTACTGCCATGCGATCCCATACACCAGACGGATGGGGAACGGATCCATGTTTCTATGTTTTTAGCGGATATGATTGGATCGGATGTCGGCGGGTGTCAACAGACACAGGTCTGATGACACCCACTGCTCAATAGTGGAGACTGGAGGGTCCCATCGGGTTTGCCTGAAAAACTGAGGATATAACGAGGCTCACAATCCTTCTGCATGTGCTTACATGTGGCAATTTTTTGCCAGCGCAATCCAGCCGCTAAACAAGATGTCCATTGTCACCCAGACAGAAAGTGAAGAGAAATCCAAACTTTTAAAGTTGTTGCCAGAACAAGGGGTCAGGAGAAATCTTCCAATGGGGGACACCTGTACTGGTAAAAACTGTCTAATGCCGCGTACACACGAGCGGACATTACGGCGGACTTTGCCCGGCGGACTTTTCGACGTACTTTCCGACGGACTTTGTGAATGAACGGACTTGCCTACACACAATCCACCAAAGTCCGTCGAATTCGTACGTGATGACGTACGACCGGACTAAAACAAGGAAGTTCATAGCCAGTAGCCAATAGCTGCCCTAGCGTGGCTTTTTGTCCGTCGAACTAGCATACAGACGGCGGACTTTTCGACCGGACTCGATTTCAACGGATAAATTTAAAACAAGTTTTAAATCTAATTCCGTCCAACTTTTGAGAAAACAAAGTCCGCTGGAGCCCACACACATCGAATTGTCCGACGAAATCCAGTCCGCCGGGCAAAGTCCGCCGTAATGTCCGCTCGTGTGTACGCGGCATTAGCTTCACAAATTACATTTTTTACCCTTTGTTATCATATTCAGAAATTATGTACTGTCGGCAAAAGACTACCAAAAACAGTAGGCGATCACCCGGAAAACAGAGAAAAGAACCGATACACCAACGTGCTGCCGTGTAAGTACTGTGCAGACTTATTGATTTATTTGTATTGTTAGCCATTGGAGAAGCAGTGATTGTAATTACAACAATGCTTTTGCTGGGGCTTTTGCTTAGCAGATTGGTGACTTGGCTCCTTTGGTATATGTAAAGGAGAATGCACAGAGACTGTATAATCTGTTGGTAACACGTATGGACAGCTTAATTCCTTCGTGCCTAAGGATAAAACAAATCTTAATGCCTAAGCACAAATTTGTAACTTTGACATGCGTTAGTAAAACAGCATAATATAATCAGAACTACTTTGTGTATCCATTTCAAGGTGGATTATACCTCGTTTTTTTCAGGACACATTGGGCTTTAATTAATGGCGAATGGTAATGGATATCTACTGATTTATATTTTTAATATCAAAGGAAAACTGGCCCAAAATAGTAAAAAAAAAAAAACATTTTTGTTTAAATTCAGCAGTATATTTCTTGTTACTACCATAACCTACCATCAATGAACAACCCAAAATAAATGAACCTGCTCCTGATGATCGCAGGATACCACATATGTGTATATAATTTGTTGGTTGTACCCATAATACAGCCCAGAAACGATAGTGCACATTTTGCATTTTTTGTCCTACCTAAAACACACTGGGGTAGATTTACTAAAACTGAAGCACTCAGAATCTGGTGCAGCTGTGCATGGTAGCCAATCAGCTTCTAACCTCAGCTTGTTCAACTAAGCTTTGCCAATAAAACCTGGAAGCTGATTGGTTTCTATGCAAAAGTGAGCATGATTTTGCACATCAAAACAAAAGGTGACTATAATCTTACCGTTTGTATTCTCAAGATAGCAGCCTCAGCCTTTGTAAAAAAGCCTCTCTCCTGCCAGCATGCTGTAGAAAAGGATCCTTGCTCTCTATAAAAGCAGACGTCTCTCTGCTGAGGTCCAACACCCTCTTGCTGAATCACAGATAGTTCTCCAATCAAAAGCATGAGCTTTGCTGATTACGAAGCTATAGGTCTGACTCAACAGGTGGTGTGCTGGATGTCTGCAGAGAGACCACTGCTTTCACCCAGGGAGAAAGGGTCCTTCTCTGCTACATCCTGGCAGGGGACAGGCTTCTCTACTCAGGCTGCTGTGGTTGCTCTCTAAAGATGATAAAATGTTATAATATATAATATATATGATAATAATTAATTATAATAAATAAATAAACACACATATATATATATATATATATATATATATATATATATATATATATATATATATATATATATATATATATATATATATATAATGTATGTGTGTGTGTGGTTTCAATTATATAATTATATATAATTGCTAATAGTAATTAACTACTACTAATACATAATAGATCATGAAAATGTTGCCTATCTCAGACCTCAGATTTAAATAGAACGGTTTGATCTGACTTTACCGGTACCAGGGAAGGACATTTACAACATAATTATAAATATTATCTTTATTACAAAAATTATTTAAAAAGTCTTTACACATTAACAAATAAAACCAAAGGGATTGGCTCGAATCAATATGATCAAGGTGGTATTTAAAGAATATATCTCTACATCTACTAAGTCAGGAGGTCGCCGCGTTTCACATCTTTGCTTCCTCAGGACCTCAATTCCTTTGACTGTAAATAGAGATCTTATTTAAAGAAGAACATAGCTATTAATCATATCTATATCATATTTTTATCAGGTAAAAGTGCAACATATATATCCTTTCCTATACAAGCTCCTGTGTACAAAAGTAAATATGCATCAAAGACCTCTTACAATTAAAAAGAGCCTTCTGAGGGGTGGTTTGCCAGGTATCATCAAGGAGCTCCCTTTGAGGAGAATTGAGCAGAGCACTAAGGCATAAAAAAATTAGGTCGGACACAGCTTTTTATTTGTTGAAGTTATGCCCCGTACACACGGTCGGACTTTCCGCCAACAAGCTCACATCCAACATTTGTTGTCAAAGTCAGATCGTGTGTACGGGGCATTAGAGTTTACAGCCAACATATCCTGTACCTGGACTTATTTCCATGGCTTAGTGCTCTCATCCTTTTACTATACATAAGCAGACTATCCTAGGGACCCCAGCCGGGCTCCACCAGGCACTAGAGAGCAGCCTCATGACATTATCTAATGAGAACTTGCATAAAATTTAGATTCCAGTACTCCAACACTGTAATTCAAGAATATTATTAAAAATATATAATTTCACCCTAATATAATTGTATAGCAAACGTATAGCTGCTGGCTCAGTCACATGTTAAAGTGGTTGTAAACCCTTACTTTTACCCAGTGAAGTGACTGGCCTCAGGTTACACACAGAGATTAATTACTTTTACATGGTTTATGAGACATGTTTACCGCTAGCAGCTGATTCAAAGAGGATTTATTGGTTTATTATTGTTAGTGGGGGCTCACAGGACGTTCTATGTAATTTCACTTTCATAATAAGCCAGGCTAATTTCTATTATGTTTTGGCTTTGTAGACATTATCTTGTATCTTTTTTTTTCCACATGTTAGATGATATTTCCCGCGTTACACTTTCCACTAATGGAAATTCCTCAGATGATTACATCAACGCAAACTTCATCCCGGTAAGTAAATAAGTAACTAACAGGAGGTTTGACAAAGTTGGAGAATTACTTGTGCTGGGCCGGTCACTACTAGTCTGTTTGCTTTTCCAGGGCTTCATCATGAAGAAAGAGTTCATCGCAGCACAAGGTCCACTCCCTAGAACCTTGAACGATTTCTGGCGCATGGTTTGGGAGAAAGATGTCCGAGCCATTGCTATGCTGACGAGATGTGTTGAGCTTGGGAAGGTACGAAACAAAAAACAGAATAAAAAAAGCAAGAGGGAATAGTGGGGCAAAGACCAAAAACGTGAGCAGTTATAATGGTGAGATTTATATTGCAATCATGCAGTAGGTGTCCCTAAAAATGAAATCAAGATAGAATTAGGCGTAGACCTACCCCCACAGGGGCCGCTGGTAATTTGAACCTATTTCCCCCACTCACAGCCAGACACACAGCATTTTTTGCATTCTTCCTTTTGCTCAAAGATCAGTCTAGGGGTTTCTTTAAGGGTTTTTTTTAGAACAGTAACTTGGATAAGGATGGGTAGCATGGGATACCCCTGAAGTGTAGAGCGACTTGAGGACTGCTGAATGTCTCATTGTTCTGCACAAAAAATGCAAGTTGAGTTGCACAACTTCTGGATACACTGTACAATGACTGGCTGTTTTGCACAACTCCTGGCTGAACTGCACTTGCTTGGGGGGGGGGGGGGGGTAGGCTGCCCCACAGTCACTTCCACTCACTTAGGTCAGAAATGGTTGGGATTCCTCCCACCAACTTCCTTCTGACTTCAATCAGTCTCTGGAGACAGCTCTCTGGTAGCCCCCCCCTCCCCCCAGCAAATCCTAGTTGGGACCTTAATGTCTTCAAAGCCTCCTCTGGCTTCCTCTCTGTCTCTCTCTGTCCCAGGGGTCACCTCCTGAAGGACTGGACCCAGAAACTTTGCTCCCTGGCTTCCAGGCCTCAGAATATTTATGGGCCTTCCCTGCACCTTCTGGCCACACTTCCCCAGGGATTGGCTGGAGTTCCAGTAAATATTCAGGCTGCCCGTCCTGCTCTCCCTCCCACTATACTTCTAGAAGTGTCTAGAAGACAGGGGGGAGTAGCAGAACAGCAACGTGTGAGACACTAAACAGCCCTAAGTAATCAACCCCTGCTCCACTGGTACAGAGGACCTAACTAAATTTACCTAGCAGCCTACTCTGAATTAGGAGAGTGCTACATCAATGTTGGGTTGCTCTTGCTGTCCCCATCGGGGAGATTAAGGACAGGAAGTGAAGGAAACAGCAATACAACCTTTGCCCAAGACAAGATGTTCTTTTATCATCTGTAGAGATTAACTGGTAAGATGTTCCTTTTTTTTCTTTCGCAACCAGAGTACTATTTAAAAGTTTAACTGGCAAAAAATGTTTTGTTTTTTTTTACCTTTAGATAGAGTGGGAAATGGTGAGAACCCCTGTCCTGTTTTTATTTTGGGGAGGTTTCCCTTCACTTCCAGTCCTAACCAGGCCACCAATAGGGAAGGACTACTAGCACGTTTGGCTGGGAACCAGGCTGGGAACCAGGATGAGACTGATTGGTTAAGTTTTTAGTCTGATTTGACCTCTTACAAAAGGACAGCAAGTAAGAGAAATCTCTTGTGTGGGGCCACCAAAAACTGGCAGAGGTTTTAACACTTTCCTGGTCCGGTCCAAAACTTTACAAAACTGTTTTTGAATGTGGATACCCTTTAATTATTCTTTATTGTTTGTTATCATTAAGATGGTAACTGTGTGTTTGTGTTTTCCAGGTAAAATGTGAAGAATATTGGCCATCGCGGAGCTCCAGGAAGTTTGGAAACTTGTCAGTGGCTGCTTCCAATGAAACTGTCCTTCCAGACTGGACCATCAGGGACTTCATAGTAACTAATGTGAGTTAAGTGGGTTCAAATTAAAGCTGATTTTAATGCAAAGGATTCTGGTCTCAGTGGGTGAGAAGTAGAAGGTGTCAGCGGAGTTCATTCAGATAGTTCACAAAAACATGGGTTTGTTAAACTCCTCAGTAAAAAAAAATGGAAAAATAACACATTTAACAAAATAACTTTCTTTATTAGTCATCAATACCCCACTCCCTTACTTTTTATGCTTGCTTTTCCTTTATTCACATGCTTACCTGCCCAGCAAATCCAGGATTACCCTACTGTGATCTGCTGCACAGGTACCATAGTCCGGGTCCCACACCGCCATCTTCCTCTGTGATGTCATCGGCAGCTGGCTGCCTCCTCGAGTTCAGGCAGACAACCCCCTAAGTCATACCCTTGCTCTGCCTACTGGCTGCTGTGTGTTCCTGCTCCTGCAGTCTCCTGGACCAGGGGCAAGGCCGCTGATAATGGCCCTGACCCCATCAACTCAACAAGTGGGCCCAGGCAGCTGATACACAGAAGGAGTGGCAACGGGGGTAGCATTTACTGGAACTGATCACTTCTAACCCCCCCCCCCTGTAGCAGCTGAAAGATGGCTTCTCCTCCTTTCCTTCCTGCCAGCTTTCAGCTGCTGCAGGGGCGACAAGGGATCAGTTCCAATAATTGCTGCCCCCGCCTGACCCCCCCCTCCAGTTATGTTGTGTTTGTGTCTGCTAATAATGATTTTAATGCACTTTTATTTTTAGCGAAAAATTAAATATATTTTTGATATTTCCGGGGCTTGGGGCCCTGGGCTCTGTCAGGTAAACTGTACAGGGCCCCATGATTTCTAACAGTGGCCCTGACCAGGGGGGGGGCAAAAGAAAAAAAAATTGCATAGAAAAAATAAAATACTGTTTTTATCAGCGTATAACACGCACTTTTCCCCCCTTAAAATAGGGGGAAAATCGTGTGTGGGTGTTCTATGCCATTATAGGCTGCCACGGAGGGAAAGGAGGGGATGAGCGCCGCCGAAGAAGACCGAGCCGGATCTCCCGTGTACTCGGCTTGGCATGGCTCGCAGTCACGCCCAGTCCTGCCTCCTAGCATTGACGTCCCGGCATTGGACCGGCGTTATGTCCATCATAGGATCCGGGCCAAGGGGCGGGACTGGGCGTGACGCTGAGTCGAGTACACAGGGGGCTTCAGATGGACACGGGTCAGGCTGCAGTGAGGAGCAAGACTGCAGATGTGCAATGATGGGCAAGGCTACAGATGGGCACTGATCAGGCTGCAATGATGAGCAATGGCGAGGCTGCAGATGGGCACTGATCAGGCTGCAATGATGAGCAATGGTGAGGCTGCAGATGGGCACTGATCAGGCTGCAATGATGAGCAATGGTGAGGCTGCAGATTGACACTGATCAGGCTTCATTAATGGGCAATGGCGAGGCTGCAGATGGGCACTAATAAGGCTGCATTGATGGGCATTGACCCTTATTTTGCGTCAAAATTCATTATTTAAAATTTAAGTTTTTTTTCCTGAAACTTCTCTCTTAAAATTAAGGTGCGTGTTATATGCTGATAAATACGGGAGATTACAGAAATGTGTATGGAATATTCTTTAAAAGCATATTGTTTGGTGTCACTTTAATTGGGGAACTGGGTCAGAGGTTTAACTGCCACCATCTCACTATTATGTTCTCCTTTTTTCAGACACCAACAAAGCAGAGCAAGCAGGTGCGTCACTTTCATTTCACCGCCTGGCCGGATCACGGTGTTCCCAAAGCAACTAAAGACCTGGTAGAGTTTAGGAATTTAATTCGTGAATACACCTCTGGCCACAGCTCTCCGAGCTCGCCTATACTGGTTCACTGCAGGTACGTGCTAGACCAGGTGTGTCAAAATCAAATTCTTTGCTGGGCTGCATCAGCGTTATAGTTGTCCTCAAAGGGCAGGTGGTATCTGTAATATATATATATATATATATATATATATATATATATATATATATATATATATATATAATTTATCCAGTGCTTTTTTTCTCAGAGAATAGGTGCAGGAATTCAACCACGCCTCCCCCCCCAACTGAACTTCATCGAATAGTGGGTGTGGCCAAATTGCAATAACAGTGGGAGGATCTTAAAGGGGCAATACATTCCAGGATTGTGTTATGTGCAGAGTTCAGGAGTGCCTTACATACAGAGTGCAGAGTTCAGGAATGTGTTATGAACAGATTGCACAGTTCAGGTGTGTGTTATGTACAGAGTGCAGAGTTCAGGAGTGTCTTATGTACAGAGTGCACAGTTCACGTGTATGGTATGTACAGAGTGCAGAGTTCAGGGGTGCACTGTGTACAGAGTGCAGAGTTCAGGGGTGCGCTGCGTACAGAGTGCAGAGTTCCGGGATGTGCTGTGTAGAGAGTTCAGAGATGCACTATGTACAGAGTACAGAGTTCAGGGGTGCACTGTATACAGAGTGCAGAGTTCAGGGGTGCGCTGCGTACAGAGTGCAGAGTTCAGGGGTGCGCTGTATGCAGAGTTCAGGGGTGCGCTGTATACAGAGTGCAGAGTTCAGGGGTGCACTGTGTACAGAGTGCAGAGTTTAGGAGTGTCTTATGTACAGAGTGCACAGTTCACGTGTATGATATGTACAGAGTGCAGAGTTCAGGGGTGCACTGTGTACAGAGTGCAGAGTTCAGAAGTGCGCTATGTACAGAGTGCAGATTTCAGGGGTGCGCTACATACAGAGTGCACAGTTCAGGAGGTGTACTGTGTACAGAGTGCAGAGTTCAGGGGTGCGCTGCGTACAGAGTGCAGAGTTCAGGGATGCGCTGTGCAGAGAGTTCAGAGATGCATTGTGTACAGAGTACAGAGTTCAGGGGTGCGCTGTGTACAGAGTGCAGAGTTCAGGGGTGCCCTGCGTACAGAGTGCAGAGTTCAGGGGTGCCCTGCGTACAGAGTGCAGAGTTCAGGGGTGCGCTGTATACAGAGTGCAGAGTTCAGGGGTGCACTGTGTACAGAGTGCAGAGTTTAGGAGTGCACTGTATACAGAGTGCAGAGTTCAGGGGTGCGCTGTATACAGAGTGCAGTGTTAATGGGTGTACTATGCACAGTGTGCAGAGTTCCGCCACTTCCTCCTGAAAAAAAGTGCGAGACCCACTTGAAATAGCCTGGATTTGACCTATGGGCCTTGTGTTTACACGTGTGCTAGACAGTCATCTGATTCAGGATTGCTTAGCAAGCCAATGCACCCTGAGGATGTGAGTGTGGAGAGCTGTAAAGTATTGTTTAGAAGGTTCTATCCATTAAGAATGTATTCTGATTTATGAAACAAAAGGATGTATTCTGATGTGTTTATGTGGGTTACTGTATACTGTTATTTGCCTAGAAAACTTTAGACTTTTTATCTTCAGCTGGAATAGCCTATATTGTACTAACACTGCAATATTGTTAGCCATCCACCCAACCAAAACTTCCTGAGTCATGCGTGGAGACCCCGTTCCTTTCTCAGATTAGTACATATAATGTGTCTCTGTGTATGAACACAAGGCTGTCCTTTTCTGGGATTCCATTTCCTTTCATTATCATCACGGTTCATTAGAAGAACAGATCTTCAAATAAAACACAAACTATTCCATGTATGCCTGTCCCCTTTTTCTCTTTGCTGTGTTTTTCTTTCTCTTCCCTCTCCATCTCTCTATTCTTTTCTCGGTCTTCTCTTCCCTCATCTTCCCACTTATGCTCTCTCTTTCCCCTTTCTATCCCCCCCCCAATCCCCAGCTTCCCTCTGTCACCCACCCCACTGTCCCCCCTTAATCTTCCTCTTCCCACTCTCTCTTTGTCTGCTCCTCTCTCTGTTCCCCTTTGTATCCCTCTTCCCTCCCCCCATTTCTCCCTCTTTTTTTCCTTCTTCATTTCTTTCTTCCCAATTTCCTCAGCCCCCCTCTGTCACATTCCCCATCTCTTTGTTTCGCCCCTTGCCTCTCTTTCCTACACTCTGTCTCTCCCTCTGTTCCCCTTCATTCTTAGGCACCGGTCTATGGTCCCAAAGCTGTTTAAGGTCCCCGCAGCAATGGATCAAAATAATATAATTTTATAAAAGATAGAAAAAATGAATCAACTTAAAGAAACAAAAACTTTACATTAAAAACTCTTGTTAATATAATGTAACAAATAACAAAAGTACATAAACCATAGACATCAGGTTCACATTACAGTTTGTCTCTGAAAAGCTCATCTCCTTTCAGCTGTCAGTTTGTAAATGTAGCACACCCCCTAAGGAGCCGCAAACGAACTTGGATCCCCCACTTCTGCACAGCCAGGCCCACCAAATCTTCACAAGCACCCAGAGTCAAAGTTTAGTCCGTGACTTTGTTTTCGTTATTTATTAGAAGGTTAATAACCTGGGTAGGGATGGAAGGTTATTACTTCAGCAAAACTTCAACAACAACTTCAGGGACATTTTCCTATATACAGTTGTAGCACCCTCTACTTAGGTAGGTGCTAGAGTCAGAATTTTGTGATAGCAGGTACATTTAGGCAGGCTTAGCTGGAAGTTAGGCCTGTTTGTTTTTGATCTGTGTGGGATGGGAGTGGCTCAGAGTAGCAGCTGTGACTCACAGACAGCATCAATCCACTGTCACCTCACTTTTCCTTCTAGAGGATTCTGGAAGAGAGGCGGGGAAGAGGGGTGGAGCTGTTTGGGGTGTCTCAGGGAGCCCTGACCAATCCCCCACTAGGATTAGAAGGGGGCAGGCCTTCTTGAAATACCCAGGGTCAGTCTAGCTGGGAAGGAGTTGTCGGGTGGAAGAATTGAGGACGGAGTGCTAGGCTGTCGGGGCCTTTGATGGAGCTCCCCAGTCTTGGGGGGGGGGTGATCTTGGGCCTGGGACTCGGGTGCAAGACAGATGCCTTCAAGAACTCATGAAGGATCTGAACGGGAGGCACAAAGAGGAGTCAAAGAGAGGACAGTAGGAGCTAGTACTTCTGGGCAAGTCTTCTGGAGGGAAGCACTGGTTACAGCCAGGAGGGCTGGTGAGTGACATGTGCTATCAGGAGGACTGGAGAGGCATGCCAGAGAGGATTGAGAGGAAACCGTCAGAGCTGGGTGTAAATCCAGTGAGGATTCCAATGTCACGGGCAGTGAAGTCAGACAGCTGCAGCAGGGCTGGCAGGGCTTACTGGGGGCAGTAGTCCACCTAGGACCGTGGTCCCTTCCTACAAAGGACAGTTGCTAAGGCTTGACTGAGTCAGAGCTGGGCCTAACCATGATATACAATCAACCAATTGCTTGTTCTACTGGGCATCCCATATATTCCTATCCCTATCCAAGTTCAAATCCCTCAATAAAAATACAAAACAATCACATGGACTATTCATTGTCTCAAAAGTGACTGGGAAGTGAATGCCGGGCTGGGCAGGGTGACGGGTGGGCCACAACTTTCAGCAGCTCCTACGGGGGTACCGCCACACAGTCTATATACAGTCTCCTTCTCTTGCCTCCTGCACACATTTGCTTGTTGCACCAGCTGAATCACTGTATGATGATCTGACAGGCTCCCACTCAGATTGTAGCAGTAGCCCTTTACAGGCAGGGACTCCCAGCCCCCTTGTTGTGTAGCAAAAATGTAGTGGAACACCATGTAATTTCTCCTCTGTGGCCACTGCTCCCAGCAGTACCTCTTCAGGCACTGGCAACCCACCTTGCTGACAATGCCTCTTTCACTAGCCCTCCAGGCTAACTCTCTACACCAGTCCTCCAGAATGACTCTTCACCAGCCCACCTGGCTGACTCTTCACCAGCCCACCCGGCTGACTCTCAGGAAATCTCTCAGGGAAGGAGGAAGACTTAAGCACCTAGCTGTCTTCGGGGAGACTGGCTACATGGGGCAGCCCCCCCCCCCTTGTTAGTCCCCAGCAGTGCTGATCTACTCACGCTGTCCACACTTGCTCCTGTGCCTCCAGAAAAGGCTTCCTCCTGTGTGTTCTGGCAGGATCTTTCCAGCACCCAAGCCCCGGCCCAAGGCAGGACCCCCCCCCCAGACTAGGGGGCACCCCTGAGGGTCACCGACACCCTCCTCAGGTCTGACTCATTGAATCCTGACCCAGATTCACAGCTCAGGCTTAGCCCTGAGCTAAACTAAATTTACCTACACTAAACATAACCTATGCTATTTCTAGCACACACTAGATGGTGCTACATAAAACATTTTGGTGCAACTTACGTATGTGTAATGTACAGTAGTGATGGTCATCTCCACGTATCAGCCAATGTGCCCACTACTTCAATCAATGTTCAATGTTATCCCACTAGAGGGCGCACACGAGAAACCTCCAGAAACCTGCGAGGGGGCACCAAGGTTTTGACTGCCTAGGGGCCTCCACAGAGTTTATTCTGGCACTGTTCTTTTTTTTTTTACCCTTTTGTCTTGCCCCTTCTTTGTCCCTCCGCTATAATCTTCCACCCTTACTCTGTCTCCCGCTGTCAACCTCCCCCCATCCTCCCTTTCCCTTCCTTCACTCTTCCTGTATCTGTCTCCCCCTATCTTCCCCGTCCAACTCTCTCTCTTCATCTCTACCTCTCCCCATCTCGCTCATCCCTGGTCTTTCCTCGCTCTCTCTCTCTTTCCTTGCATATTTGTATCACTAGCTTTCCCTTCCCTCTCTCTCTTCTATTGTCTCCACGTCACCCTTTCACTCCTCCACCTCTTTCCATTCCCTCTCTCTATTCTATTGTCTCCATGTCACCCTTTCACTCCTCCATCTCTTTCCCTTCCCTCTCTCTCTTCTATTGTCTCCACCTCACGATTTCACTCCTCCATCTCTTTCCATTCCCTCTCTCTCTTCTATTGTCTCCACGTCACGATTTCACTCCTCCATCTCTTTCCATTCCCTCTCTTGCTTTCTCCCTTCTGTGTAAACCTGTATTTGAGAACAGGTTGTCGACGATGACCTCTCCTTCCGAAAATGCTAGTTGTCATGCTTGAATACCTTCTCCAAAGAAGGTTTGACGTCTCTCTGATTTTCCTGTTCTGTATGCTTATGAATGATTCAGAAAGTAGTGAAGGCAGAGACAGCCAGGCAGCTAGCATTTTCAATAGGAAGCAATAGTACTATATGTCTCCTTTCTTGGTACGATTTTCCTTCAAATTTATGGTCTATCTATTTAATAAATGATGGTACAAATGTCTCAGGCATCAGGGATGATTGTCGTAATGTGTAATATTTTTATTTCCTATGATCATCATCTCCATCTAGTGGCCATAATGTGGTATTTTTCTGATTGAGACATTTCAGGAAAATACCACAATATGTCCACTAGATGGAACTGACAAGCATAAAAAAAAACATATTATACACATTTCAATGATTATTCATGATGGTTTGAGGTTAGCACAGCAAGTTTTTTTTTTTTTATAAATAGACTCCTATGTGTGTGGGGTCAGTATACACAAAAATATTTAGGAGGAGTCCAGGAATATTATTTATGGAAGGAATGTGTCATTATTGGTGTTTCTTGATCTCTAGCAAAAGAGAAATTCCATTTCCCTTGTTTCATATTATTCTGATTATTTTGTGAATGATTGATGATAACGCACATTTGGTCTTTCTCAGTGCTGGCGTCGGCAGGACGGGCACTCTGATTGCCCTGGATCGAATCATCAAGCAAATCGAAGCTGAAGATAAAGTGGATGTTTACGGCGTGGTTCACGACCTTCGAATGCATCGAGACCTGATGGTGCAAACAGAGGTGAGTTAATATGGAGGTCTCCTTAGGATGGGATGAAGAAGCTTGGAATATTCTGTTGCAATGGGGGAGATTTACTAAAACTGGAGCACTCAGAAAAATGGTGCAGCTGTACATGGTAGCCAATCAGCTTCTAACTTCAGCTTGTTCAATAAAGCTGTGGCAATACAACCTGAAAGCTGATTGGTTTCTATGCAGAAGTGAGCCTAATTTTTCACTCTCCAGCTTTAGTAAATAAACCCCAATGCGTCCTTGGCTACAACTTTTTTTTGTGGTGAAGGGTTAAACCCCCTGTAAGGTTTTTTATTGCTTTATTTAAAGTGCGTTCTTAGAAACAAAACCTTTAGGACATCTCCAATAAAGCAAGTCAAAATTGCAAAAGTAAAACAAATTACAAAAAACTCTATGTTAGATATTTATAGCCATAGTCATTAGATTGCTAAATAAAGTAATAAACAAAAAATAAAAATGTTTAATTGTTTTTAAAACTGCTTTAACCACTTAAGGACCAAGCCTCTTTTTGAGACTTGTTGTTTACAAGTTAAAATCATTTTTTTTTTGCTAGAAAATTACTTAGAACCCTCAAACAATATATACTGTTTTTTTTCAGACACCCTAGAGAATAAAATGGCGGTTGTTGCAATACTTTATGTCACACCGTATTTGCGCAGCGGTCTTACAATCGCAAATTTTTTTTTAAAAATACACTTTTTTGAGTTAATAAATAAGACAACAGTAAAGTTAGCCCAAATGTTTTCTATATTGTGAAAGATAATGTTATGCCGAGTAAATTGATACCCAAAATATCATGCTCGTGGAATGTCGTCAAACTTTGGCACTTAAAAATCTCCATTGGTGACGTTTTACAATTTTTACAGGTTACCCGTTTTGAGTTACAGAGGAGGTCTAGGGCTAGAATTATTGCTCTCGCTCTAACTATCGCGGCAATACCTCACATGTGTGGTTTGAACACCGTTTTCATATGCGGGTGTGACTTACGTGTGCGTTCACTTCTGCGCGCAAGCTCGGCGGGACGGGGCGCGTTAAATAAAAATGTTTTTTTCTTATTTATTTTACCTTTTATTTTTTATTTTTACACTGTCCTTTGAAAAAAAAAAATGTGGGTCACTTTTATTCCTATTGCAGGGAATATAAACATAGTATGACAGGACCTCTTAAATGTGAGATCTGGGGTCAAAAAGACCTCAGATCTCATATTTACATTAAAATGCAATAAAAAAATTAAAAAAAATAATTAAATGTCATTTAAAAAAATAAAATAAAAAAATTTCCCCTTTAAGAGCGTTGGGCGGAAGTGACATTTGGCTTCGCTTCCGCCCCTTAATGCTATGAAGCAGAGCGGGGGCCATCTTTCCCTCACTCAGCATCCAGGCAGTGAGGGAGAGCGGGCGCAATCGTCTCCGCCCCTACCCTCTCCCACCCCGATAAAAGTGATCTTGCTGCGAATCCGACGCAGAGACCACTTTTATCTTAAAGAGAACCACACGCTGTTCCTGAAAATACCGGGGTTATGGCAGCTAGTACAGAAGTACAGGTTAATTTACGTGAAGTGGTTAAAGAACTGGTACCGTTTTTTTAAAACCAGTGGTTGACTCTCTTGTAAAAGCAATCCCAGTGGCTAACTAGCTGCAGCACTGCTTTTACAAGCAGTGGGAGGAAATCTTCCCCACCTTCCCGCCATCTTCTTTGGCTTGCTTGGGCTCTCCTGCCCCCCCGATTTTTTCTCTGCTTTAAAAAAATATATAAAATGTTTGGGGTTTCTAAGTAATTTTCTAGCATAAAATACTAATTGTTTTATGTAAAAAAAAACCAAAATGTGCCACAAAAGGCCTGGTCTGGAAGTGGTTATATGTACTTGTTTTTTTTTTTCCTTTTTTTTTTTTTTTACATTACTTCAGTTGCTTCCTGGAAATTCCAGGCCAAAATTGTGTCATAAATCCCAGGGGTTTTCATGGGAGTAGGGGCTTCATCAGCTAAGCACGCCCTCCTGCATACCTAAGTTAAGGGCAGATGGAGACCAGGAAGTAAATACTACCTGAATCATCTGCCCTTACTCAAGATGGCCGCAACTAGAAATGCCAGGAGGGTGTTTTTCAAAATGTTTTCTCAACAAAATAAAGCTTGGAGACACAGATGGGGGATTTTCCTTTTATTGTTAAAAATGAATTAAATAGCATTATTACTATTATAAAACAGGATGTATATATCACCAACAGTTTGCGCAGAGCTTTACAACATGAGGGCAGACAGTACAGTTACAATACAACTCAATACAGGAGGAACCAGAGGGCCCGTTTGTGGTGCTCAGATTAGACATGTGCAATTTGTTTCATTCCGAATTTGTTTTTTAACGAATTTTGACAAATTCGTTAATTCAGAAGCATCCGAATTATTGAAAACCTGTTTAATGAATTTTTCCGAATATATTTATAAATTCGAATATCTCAAAATTAGTAAATTTGTAAATTCATAAATTATAAAATCTGAAAACCCGAAAATCTGAAATAATAACTATTAAATTATAGGTATTGGAATTGTATCTGAACTAGACATGTGCACTACTGAAAAATTTGTTTATTTTAGTTTCATTCATTTTTTTTATCGGGTCATTCGTTATGATCACAATTTGAAAATTAGAAAATTTGTCAATTCGAAAATACGAAAGAAAATCTGAAGATTCGAAAGAACGAAAATTCGAAATAATAACTAACTACCTAATAATAGCTAACTATTGCATTATAGGTATTGGAATTTCCTTTCAAATTTGGCTGTTAGTGAACGTAACGAATACGAATTTATCCGAAGTTACGAATTATCCGAAATAACATATGCCGCATCTAAACGGATGGAACGTAACAAATTAATAATAACAAATAATAATAATAAAACTTTTTATTATTATTATTTATTATTAAAGAGGAAGTAAACCCTCCTGCAAAAACAAAAAACAAAACACACCCTGCAAGATAAAGGCATAATGAGCCTAATTATAGGCTTGCCTGTAGTTTAACCACTTCAATACCACTTAGACACCTTCCTGCCCAGACCAATTTTCAGCTTTCAGCGCTGTCGCAGTTTGAATGACAATTGCGCGGTCATGCTACACTATACCCAAACTAAATTTTTATCATTTTGTTCCCACAAATAGAGCTTTCTTTTGGTGGAATTTGATCACCTCTGCGGTTTTTATTTTTTGCTAAACAAATAAAAAAAGACCGAAAATTTTGAAAAAAATAAAAGTTTTGCTTTAGTTTCTGTTAAAAAAAACTGTAAATAAGTAAATTTTCTCTTTCACTGATGGGCACTGATAAGGCGGCACTGACAGGCACTGATACGGCGGCACCGATGAGGTGGCATCAATGAGCGGGCACTGACGGGCACTGACGATGGGCACTGAAATGCGGCACTGATGGGCACTGGTAGGCGGCACTGATGGGTGGCACTCATATGCAGCACTGATGGGCATTGATCACTGATGGGCGACACTGATGGACAATGAAAGGCGGCACTGCTGGGCACTGTTAGGCACTGATAGGGTGGCACTGATAGGCGGCACTGATAGGCGGCACTGATAGGCGGCACTGCTGGGCACTGATGGGCACTGATAGGCGGCACTGCTGGGCACTGATACGTGGCACTGATGGGCACTGATACGCGGCACTAAAATGAGGCACTGATGGGCATCCCTGGTGGCACTGGCAGTGGTAGGCATTGCAGTGGGCACTGACTGGCAGCTGCCTGGGCACAGATTGGCAGCTGCCTGGGCACAGATTGGCAGCTGCCTGGGCACACAGTGGCCTTTCCCTGGTGGTCTAGGGGCATACCTGGTGGTCCAGTGTGGATCGCTTCCCTGGTGGTCCTGGGCGGCTTCCCTGGTGGTCCTGGGTAGGATCCGAGGGGGGGCTGTGCTGATAAACAATCAGCACAGACCCCCTCTGTCAGGAGAGCAGCCGATCGGCTCTCCTCTACTCGTGTCTGTCAGACGCGAGTGAGGAAAAGCCGATCACCGGCTCTTCCTATTTACATCGTGATCAGCCGTGATTGGACACGGCTGATCACGTGGTAAAGAGTCTCCGTTGGAGACTCTTTACCTAGATCGGTGTTGCAGGGTGTCAGACTGACACCCCGCAACAACGATCGCCGCGATGTGCGCCCCCGGGGGCGCGCAGCGGCTCGATATTCCTGATCACGTAATATGACGTCCGATCAGGAATATCAAACCACTTTGCCGCCATCATTCTGTAATAGGGCGGGCGGCAAGTGGTTAAAGTGGTTGGAAAGGGTTTCTAACCACTTTAATTCGATCTGTTCCATTTGTTTAGATGCGGTATTCGTTATTTCGGATGATTCGTAACTTCGGATAAATTTGTATGCGTTACGTTCGCTAACAGCCAAATTTGAAAGGAAATTCCAGTACCTATAATTTAGTAGTCATTATTAGTTAGCTAGTTATTATTTGGAATTTTGGGATTTTCGTTCTATAGAATTTACGAATTTTCAAATTTACGAATTGCGATCATAAGGAATTACCCGAAAAATAAAAAAAAATAAAAAAAAACGAAAAACTAAAATGAATGAATTTTTCGGTAGTGCACATGTCTAGCTCAGATACTGTTTAGTTCCTCTTTAAATAACAAAATGAACTGAGTATCAATTGTATGTGTTATATCATCTTTTGAACGTGGAGTATTCCTTTAATGCAGGGGTCTCAAACTGGCGGCCCTCCAGCTGTTGCGAAACTACAAATCCAATCATGTCTCTGCCTGTTGGGAGTCGTGCCTGTAACTGTCAGCCTTGCAATGCCTCATGGGACTTGTAGTTTGGCAACACCTGGAGGGCCGTCATTTTGAGACCCCTGCTTTAATGCATTCATTTTTGGGGATTTTTTTTTTTATTGATGGTGCATTGTTTCATTTCGCTTTTAGTAACACTGATTTTCTTTCCAATGCAGAGCCAGTACGTTTTCTTGAATCAGTGCGCTCTGGACTTTATAAAGTCTCGAAAAACCCAGGATTATGACATCTACCAGAACACTGAATCCATCTACCAGAACAGTGAATCCATCTACCAGAACGCTGACTCAGTCTACCAGAACGTTACGTCCCTCTATCCCAGCGTCAGCAGGACCAACCTATAGAAACGTTTAACTCCAAAACGACCTCTCTGACCGAGGAGGCGCGCTGCTGGTACCAATGAACTCGTCATTACAGGGAATCGCACTTTTTATTTGTTCCCTGGAGGTTTATGTTATTTAATGAATGTGTATGTTTTGTTTTTTTTTCCTCTTCTTTTTTGCAGATGTACTTTTCAAATCTGCTGGGAAGATATGGTACATCTAAATTATAAAGATGAACATTATGTTGTATACCACTATGTTGGGTGATTCTCTTTACTGCAAGGTATTCTTCTCCGTAAGACAAAAATATATGTATTTTTTTAATCCTTAAATACCAAGTCAGAGAAGTCCATGACTTATGTCCACTCTCCTTCCTGGCATGTTTCTGATTTTTTTAAAAATAAAAAATATAATTAAAGGGCACCAGTGTCAGGACAAGACCATCTAGTGCTCAGGGCAAAGATGGCAAATTGCGCCATGGGGGGGGGGGAAACAGCTTGCACCTCTCCCCGGTTCTCTCCTCTCCTTGCTACTTTCAGCTCTGGGCTGAGAGAAGTAGTGATGCCGCTGTCACTACTCCTGTCAGCCTTATTGTAGAAGGAACTTGCAGCACCTCCATCCCTACAATACACGCTGGGCCCAGGGCGGCCGTTACCTTCTGCCCACCCCTTGTCCCGGCCCTGAAGGGCACCTCCCAGGACAGGCTGTATAGGAGTTGCTGAAATATTTAATGATGCAGGCTCCAAAAATGCCATCTAAAACCTTTCCAGCCTACTGAGTCCCTTATCTAAAAAAAACAATGTAGTACCCGGGTCATGGATAGGGATGAGTGAAACTGAGAGCTCCTATTTTGACCAAAATTTTTGCAAAATGCCTTACATTTAATACAGCAGGTATTCATAGTTAAGGTTGCTTTTAAGGGGTGTCAGGTGGTTGTAAACCCTTACATACACCCAATGAAGTGACTGGCCTCAGATGATACACAGAGATGAAACAAATCCTCCTACATAAGCTGTACCTGTTTATCAGTTGCTGAGCGGCATAGGCATAAGCAGGGGGTGTGCCACGTGTGGTGATGATTCCTGCTACTGCCCAGGCCTCCCCCTGTGTTGGCCCCTTAGCCCCACAGTGCTGCTGGTTTCCCTCCTCTCCTCTCCCTCCGGCTGCTGCGGGAGATATTTCAGGATAGAGAGCGGGGGGAAGGGGCTAGTGAATATGTAATTTACCAGCCCCTTCTTTTTCTAAATGAACACAGTGCTCACTGTGTCCATTCATAACCAAAGCATAGTAAACTTTTTTTTTACTATGCTTCAGTTTGTGAATGAACAGGAAGCCACTTGGCACAGAGCACTTCCCATTCATTCATTGTCCAGTGCAGCTGAGGCTGCAGAGGAATGTTTTGGGGTGCACACCCTAATGTAATAGGCTGCGCACACCTGTGCTGAGTGGTTGCAGCACGGTGCCATTCATTGAATGGGTCATATTCGGCGAGTGGGAGTGCCCGGGGGTATGATTCCTGTAGTGGTATGTGCACACCCTGGACCACCGCCTCTTCAGCTAAAGAGGGAGCAGTTGAGGGATGGTAGAAAAAACAAATAACGCATGATTTTAGTCCCCCAAAAACACAAGTGTAAGCAAGCCCTTATGAAATAATCAAACCTACCTTAAATACACCCCTTTAACGAAAAAACGATTTTCTCCAAAGTGGAGACTTACTGGTGGGAAAATTGGTGGTTCTCTTTCATTTCTGCTCATCCCTAGTCTTTGATTTCACTGCCTACATACTTGTTCCAGATAAGTGGTTCGCTAAGCAGTGTGCGGAGGTCAGGATGTAGCCGTGGAGCCGGCCTCTTCACAAACAAGTCAGCAAAGGCAGCTCCTATAGCTCTGTGCTGGTTACACTAACAGCCCTGTTATAAACCTGATAATTTATTTGCAGTAAAACATTCTAAATTTAAATTGTTATTTACCTGTCCTGTTTTTATGTGATATAAATTTGATTGAAATATAAAGATCAAAAAATGATGTAATAATTCATGTATAAATTAATATATATTCTGGGGGAAAAAAAAAACTATATTAAGTCATATGATGCAAAGATCAATGATGTGTGGTAACCCATGGCAACCAATCAGAAACCTTCTTCCTCTAGTCTGTTTCGCAATACACTTTATTGGTCTTTGTATAATGTTGTTAAATGTAATTGTACATAATTAGATTTAAAGAATATTTTATATTTTTGGAATCAAACCCTGCCAACTTTTTAGCTTTTGTTACTGAGATGTACATTTGGTTTTGTTTCAAGTGTAACTTACTGAAGTGCCATATTATTTAGGTGAGATATTATATATTTTTATGTCTGTGGAAGATCTTTCTCAGGATAATCATGCACTGAAATAAATATAACTTATGCAACTAGGGAATATAGTCATAGTGGATGTCTATGTGTGTATATAGGCCAAAGCAATAGGAGTTGCACTTTTACAGTTGTGTGAGACTATGGAACTATCGGCCTCATGTGTGGGTCACCTATAGCAACCATACCTTCTCATTCTAATCTGCACTACAGAACCTAAATCTGGAATCAAAATGGTTGCTACAGGCAACACAGTTCGACACTACATAGCCAAAAGTTTTGAACACCTGACCATCACACCTACATGATACCGGCATAGGTATGTGGACCCTCCTCCAATTTATTGAGTTCAGATTTTTCCAGTGAAGGGTACTGTTTATGCTTCAGCATACAAAGACATTTTAGACAACTGGGCTCTTCCAACCTTGTGGTAACGGTTTTAGAAAGGGCCCTTTCTCCTCCAGCATGGCTCTGCCACTGTGCACAAGGTCAACTCCATATTGACATGGTTTGATTAATATAGAATTGCATATATGGAAGGAGCGCCAGACCAAAAGATAAGAGTTCAAATTCATTTATTGATGTTGTGTTCAATAAATTTATTTGGAGTGGCGCTCCTTCAATATATGCACGTCGTTTCCTGGTAACCTGCTGGAGTACCCACAGTAGGGTAGCCTTGCCTGCTGTGAGAAGCCTAAGCTGAGCCAGTGGGCTCTTCAAATGTTTTTTGCCCTCTCACTACCTTGTTTAAACTCATATCAAAGCCTCTCAAAGACTCATATCAGAGCCTCTTGGATGCCCTTTTTTTCTTTGATGAATATGGAATGGCCAGCACGGAGTCCTGACCTCAACCCTACTGAGCACTGTTGGTTATGTGCCAAGTCATCTCATTTAACATCAGTACCTGACCTCATCAATGGACACAATACCCACAGACACTGTCATGGTTAGGGGTCAAGCTTGGAGACCAGTAGCTATAGCAGTAGAGAGGCTCCCACTGACCAGCTGGATAAGTGCAGCAGCAGGTCACCCTGGCCGATGACACGGGTTCACCCGAGGTTCGGTGTCTAAGCACTAACCGGTGTTCCCCAGAGCTTCTGATGGTGGAGATGCTGCATATTAGTACCAGGTCGCGGTCTTCAGGATCGCCCCACCAAGAGGTGAGCAAGCCAGTGTCCAGTAGAAGATATAACAGGTTGGGATCAAGCCGAAGCATAGTCAGTAAAGAAGCCAAAGGTTGGTAATAAGTGGTCAGAAGCGTAGTTGAGGAACAAGCCAAAAGTCGGTAACAAGTCATAGCAGAGATACAGTCGAAAGCAAGACTGACAAGAGCGAGATATTGGATGGAGAGAGCACAACAATCTTGAAAACAGGAAGTGCAAAGTCATGGCTTAAATAGGGAGTTTGTGGGAGGAGCAAAGAGTTCAAGGTTCAGCTGAAAGAAGACACAAAGCAAGATTGTTCAAAGGATCAGACAGGGTGTTGTTCAGCATCTCAGGTGGCTCAGCAAGAACACACATAGCCAGACACAGCACAGGTCACAGGTTCAGACCTGAGTCTTGACAGACACAAACTGTTGTGAAAAGCCTGTCCAGAAGGAGGCCTTCATGGTCACGAAGGTAGGGTTACCCCATTATAATGTCCACGGTTTTAGTATAGGATGTTCAGGTGTGGTGGTCAGGTGTCCTCAAACATTGAGCCATATAGTGTATAACGCTCTTTTATGCATGGATGGTCTGTAGGATTCTTGCTACTCAGTATTGTAGAGGCTGATCTGGCCAGTGAAAGGCCAAGATGATATCATCTGAGAATATTGTCCTCCTGACTGATTGAAGGCTGCTTTTAGAATATACTCTGATGCTCATCACTTGTGCCCTGGAGTGCCACATATTAGTTAACTTGGGCTGTGTAGCAGATGTAATGTATTTTTAAGAACTCTATATTGTTCTCCTATGAAGGAAAGGCATTAAACACCAGACTGGCAGCAGAAAAATATAGGTTTTAATGCAAAAGCGGTGACATTCCTTCACTGTTGGACTGGCTCGGCTAATGCAATATATACAAAAATAGCACTTTATTAAAGGGAAGTGCCAAAACTTACAATGTTTTACAATGTTTTGAATGCAAAGTTAGCCTTAGGATAAATGCATGCTTGTAGAACTGTAATAAGGACACAAGCATACTGTATGTCAGCACTATATATTAAAGCACCACATAAGCAATGAATTAAATAGACATTGAATGTAATTGACAAAGATTCATTCTTTTTGTACCTAGAGTGCTATTTTTTATAAGCAAAAGCTGTCTTCTCTAAGATGAACAAAGTGAAAAACTGTCCTGGCTTTGTTGTCTATCAGGTGCAATCAACAAATTGGACCTAATACAATCCTCCTTAATGAACCCATAAAACTAGCGATGTCCTTTTTGCACATGGTGCCAGAAACCATCTCAAATTGGATCTGTTAACACTGTGTTAAGAATCTTGCGGGGACATATAAATCAGGAATACAAGAAGAACAGAAATACTTACCTGACATGAAAAAATGCTGCTCAGGGTTTTTTCCTTATCCAAAACTCTTGGTGTTGGTCCTGTTATCTCAGCTGAAGGGTATTGGTTAATTATCTACTGCAAGGACCATATGCTCGAAGGCCTAGGCTTTTTGTTTTGTAAGCAGAACAGGAAGTACATTGGGTTGGGTTGGGTTGAGTTACTATATCAGCCCTTCTGTTACTCTACATCAGGGTTTCTCAACCAGGGTTCCATGAAATCCTTATGCCGCGTACACACGAGCGGACTTTACGGCGGACTTTGCCCGGCGGACTGGATTTCGTCGGACAATTTGATGTGTGTGGGCTCCAGCGGACTTTGTTTGCTCAAAAGTTGGACGGACTTAGATTTGAAACTTGTTTAAAATTTATCCGTTGAAATCGAGTCCGGTCGAAAAGTCCGCCGTCTGTATGCTAGTTCGACGGACTAAAAGCCACGCTAGGGCAGCTATTGGCTACTGGCTATGAACTTCCTTGTTTTAGTCCGGTCGTACGTCATCACGTACGAATTCGACGGACTTTGGTGGATTGTGTGTAGGCAAGTCCGTTCATTCAGAAAGTCCATCGTAAAGTACGTCGAAAAATCCGCCGGGCAAAGTCCGCCGTAAAGTCCGCTCGTGTGTACGCGGCATAAGGTTCCTCCGGAGGTTGATAGGGGTTCCTTGAGTAATGAGCAATTTCTGCCTCTCAGATAAGTTCCCACTGACACTATTGATCTTTTAAACTAACACCATTGATCTTTTTAACTATCTCTAAGGGGGTAATTCTTCCCAATGACCACAAGTGTAAGTTGCATTCTTCCCACTGACCATCACACCAATCTATTATGAGATGTAGATATAGTAATGGTTAGCAGGGGTTTCCTGAACACCGGAAATTTTTTTCAAGGTTTCCTCTGTGTCGAGAAAGGCTGCTCTACATGGAAAAATGCTACGCAGGGTTCTTTTCAGTACGGCTACCTTATAGAAAACCCTAGGCACTGGACCATGTGCTCAAATGCCTAGACTTTTTGATATGTGAGCAGAACAGGAGGCACCATAGATAGGGTTGGGTTGGGTTAATATGTCAGCTCTTTTGTTACTCTGTATCCGTCTTCCTCAACCTTTTAACACGGAGGAACCCTTGGAATAACTTTCGGGTCTCAGGGTACCCCTGCTAATAATTACAATATCTACAGTTCAGGGTACATTAGCCTCATGGTCACTGGAAAGAGTGAATGCTCCTTACATTTGTGGTCAGATAGCTAAAAAGTTCAATGGTGCCAGTAGTTACTTATCTTAGAGGGAGACATTTCTCATTACCCAAGGAACCCCTAGCAACCTCTGGAGGAACGCTAGGGTTCCACAGAACAGGGAAAGGTGGCTCTATAGGCAACTATGCCAGCAAGTCTCTTAATACAGTTTAGAAACAACACTGTTAACACCCCCAAAAAATTCTCCAAAAGCAGTTCCCTGTAATATCCTTGCATTTCTGGTGGCCCGTGTCTCATATCTCAATTCTGCATTCATCTGCCTCTTTAGCATTCAACACAGAAATGTCAGATAGTGGTTTGTTTGCAGCCCCTACAAAATTGAGCACCACTGGTCCTACCTGCCTCTGCATGATGTGATTCCACCCAATTTTACTGGGAACTGCTTTGAGGAATTTAGGGGGCAATGATATGCGAGTGTTGGCACTCTTTCACCAATCACAGAACAGTTTTTGGCATAATTAGAATGGCCAGTGCTGACTGTGACAGCTTACTACCTACCATTGCACTTTGTTAATAAAGATAAAAGAGCCGAGGCAACTTTTTATATTAGAAGGAATTATTTTTTTTTCACATTTTTGTTGTTTTTATTGTCTTTTTCTATTTGTAACCCAGAATACAGAGCTGTTGGAAAATTTTACACAACGCTTGGTTTTGGCTGCCTATTCAAATATAATATTTATTTTTTTAATGACAAATCAAAATATACTCGTAATAATGCGCAAACGGTGTTGGCATACTTGAAAAATAAGATACATTTTACATGTGAAAGATACTTGTTTTACTGAAGGAATTCTTGAAAATTTGTAAAACATTCCAGTGAAGTCTCAGGTTTAGATAAAATGTGAAATCTGTGTCTTATTGTGTTTGGTTTTAACTTTTAATATAATGACAATACACTGTTTTTTTTTCTGTATAATGATATATATAGATTGATAAATATATAATAAAAAATGTATATATATCCTGTAAACTGCGTTTGCTGGATAGGTAATAAAATCTTAATTTTTAACCACGTTTCACTTCTTCATCACTTTTCATAAGAAGTAAAAAAAAATATCAACTTTTTTTGGCCATCCTGAGAGGTGCATACGCAATTTAAAGTGGTGTTCCGGCCGAAATTATACTTTTTAGATAAAAATACCGCTATAATACACAAGCCTAATGTATTCTAGTAAAGTTAGTCTGTAAACTAAGGTATGTTTTGTTAGTTTATAGCAGTAGTTTGTTATTTTATAAACGTACAGCAGGCCGTGGCCAACTTAAGTGTGGGCATCTGAAGCCAGACTGTATTTCTTCCTGGATCTCATCCTTGCAGATCTCGCACATGCTCAGTGCAGCACAAGCAGTGTAAATGGTTTCAGGTCAGGTTTCTATAGCAACGGCAGTGTCAGAGGAAGTTGCCGCCCCTTCCCAGAAGGCATTGCAAACAGGAAATGATGCGATGGGCCGCGGCCAGGGAGGAGGAAGTGAAAAATGAATACAACAGATATACAGTAAGTGCTGAGAAATTTTTTTTTAAATATCCAATTCGTTTACAGTGCACAGTTTAGTGAGGGATGCTGAAGAGTTATAAAAGTGGGTGGAACTCCACTTTAACTCTATAAATTGTCTTTGTTTTATTGTGAGAAACACTTCTAATAGCTGTAAACCCCAACTAAAGGACGTTTAGTTTGCTGAAACACTGCATTTTTCTTATATTGTTTTCTCCTTTTTTTGTTTTTTTTTGTTGCATCTTAGTGCTGCTGATGATTTGCAGGCTCTTTGCAGCCCCTTTCCTGACGAATTGCACTCCAGTGATGGCTGCATGGCATTTCTCAGGATGGGTCTCCGATGTAGACAGTCCCAACTACTCTCCTCCAAGCCTTCCATCCACGCTCCACCAACTGACGGGAGCTGACTCTGAGCAATCTGTTACTCGCTGACAATTATACAACCAAACACAAAAGTAGAGCCGCTCACCTTGCAAAAGCTGAGATTCCATTTTATTGTTATCCAGTGTAGTCCGCCTAATTCTGTTACACGTTTCACTTTGCTAGAAGCTTAGTCATTTACTCTAGTCATAGAGGCTACTCATGGGGGAGATTTTCTAAAACTAAAACACTCAGAATCTGGTACAGCTGCAGCCAATCAGCTTCAAACTTCAGCATGTTCAATTAAGCTTTGAAAATAAAACCTGGAAGCTGATTGGTTTCTATGCACAGCTGCACCGGGTTTTGCACTCTCCGGTTTTAGTAAATCTCCCCCCCAGAGAGTCAGCCCTAGAGAAGGGAAACGCGTAAGTGGAGACAGTGGATTACCCTTGCACCAAATAACAATTAATTCTGGCCTTTTAGAAGGTGCGGTGACAACAGTGGACCATGCCTGTATAATGGCCATTTGTCATCACCATGGAAGCCTTTGTGACACTGCTTCCTCATGAATACAGTACAGTCAATAAGGATTTTCACTCAAGGACAGGAAGTGTGTTACTGGCAAGATCACCAGGTAAATATAAAAATAAAAAAACCCTGCACACCAGTAAAAATAGAAATAAAATACCCGTTCACGCCATGCTCTGGGACTATACTGGTTAGCCTTACCCAACGCAAGACCCTGCAGTGCGGTAGTGCGTGCTGAAAAAAGTAAATGGCATGCAGTCCTTTCATCGTATTGTAATGCGGCCAATAAAACTTAAAGTGATTGTAACGTCTTGTTTTTTTCCCCCCAAAAATAATAAACATGTTATACTTCCCTGCTCTGTGCAGTGGATTTGCAGAGGGCAGCCCAGATCCTCCTCTTCTCGGTTCCCTCTTTGGCCCTCCTTGCCCCTCCCTCCCGTTCCGTGCCCCCCGAGTCCCAGCTCCCTGTGTCCATTCAGACATGGAGCCCCAGCCCCGCCCTATCTCTCCCCTGATTGGCTAGATGACTTTAATTGGCAGAAGCAACAGCCAATGGCACCATTGCTGTGTCTCAGCCAATCAGGAGGGAGAATCTTGGATGGCTGAAAAGCTCATGGACATCGGCGGACAGAGAGGGACCTCAGGTAAGTATTAGGGGGGCTGGGGGGGGGCTGCTGCACTCAGAAGGCTTTTTATTCTAATGCATAGAATACATTAGGATAAAAAAACTTCTCACTTTACAGCTCCTTTAATAAAAGGTCTCCAAAAAACGGGGGAAAAAAAGTGCAATGCCCCAGAATCGATGCACCCCGTTGAAATCTCAGGTTTCTGTGATGCAAAAAAAATGAGACAACGATAAATAATTTCAGAACTTTTTCCACCTTTAATGTGACCTATAAACTGTACAACTGAGTTGAAAAACAAACCGAGAACTTTTAGGGAGGGGGAGTAAAAATGAAAAACTAAAATAAAGTGGTTGCATGAGTGTGCACACCCTCTTATAACTGGGGATGTAGCTGCATTCAGAATTAAGCAATCACATTCAAACAAATAAAATTAAATAGTAGTCACTGGTCAGTACACACCTACCATCATTTAAAGTGCCTCTGATTAACCCCAAATAAAGTTCAGCTGTTCTAGTAGGTCTTTCCTGATATTCTTAGTTGCATCCTACAGGAAAAGCCATGGTCCTCAGAGAGCTTCCAAAGCATCAGGTGGATCTCACTGTTAAATAGGTATTAGTCAGGAGAAGGGTACAAAAGAATTTCCAAGGAATTAGATATACCATGGAACACAGTGAAGAGTCATCATCAAGTGGAGAAAATATGGCACAACAGTGACATTACCAAGAACTGGACGTCCTTCCAAAATTGATGAAAAGACGAGAAGAAGACTGGTCAGGGAGGCTGCCAAGAGGCCTACAGCAACATTAAAGGAGCTGCAGGAACAAATGTTGGATGGCAGGCTAGTCAATTTTCCGGTCTGTTGTCAGATCTTCCTATCGTCTGTACGCAAGTCCGTCACACAAAAGTTGAAAAAGTACAAACACGCATGCTCGGAATTAATACTCACCAAACACGACATTAGCAGAAGGTGCCCAAAGGGTGGCGCTCAAGAGCTGAAATTCCTCGTAGTACGTCACTACGTTCGCGTTTGTTGGCCGACAATTGTGTACCGTTTGTATGCAAGGCAAGTTCCCGGCACACGCCCTTCGGACAAAAGTCTGACACTCCGACCGTGTGTACGAGGTTTTAGACTGGGATGCAATTTGTAACGGCACCCCGAGTATGAAAGGGGTTAAAGTCGTTTAGGACATTCCATATCCAAACACAAAGTCAGCTACCGAACACTTCCATCAGCCGAACCAGGAACCCATACAAATAATTCTCCCCCAAATATGAGACAAGATGCTCTGTCTTGAGGGTCAAGCAGGAATCAACTCATTTATTTTCACACATGGACACAACAGATAAAATAACTCAGAGACTCTTTCCCCCCACCCTTGGAAAAGAGGGCAGGTTAAACCGTCCAATGACAATAGACACACGGGTCAGGTGTGTTCAAACTTCTCATCAGTACACAGTCTTATCAGCAGGGGACTTCTGGAGGAATCTCCCCTCCCTCCATAGAGATACACATCCCAGAATATCAGACACAATAGAACATTGGAATACAACCCCAAACTAGCACAGCAAATAGTACACAACACAATGAGACAGCACACATTATATATACAGCATTGAGTCTGACTAGCACAGATCATAGTGGGGTTCTCATTCACCTTGTGCCCCTATTAGTGACTCCCGTCACAATGGCATATCCAGGGTCCCCAGAATCTGTGTATCTTGGGGGACATGGACCTGAATCTAAAGTAATACCAGGCATAAAGCTCACAAAGAGCACCGTTCCCCCAAATGCCAGGGCCCATAATCGGCTGGCAAGAGGCTGGCATTCAGTCCCCTCCAAAAGCCTCTGGGTCTGTCACACCATTAAAGTTCATGTGCGTGTAAAGGAAGGCGTCCCAACACTTTTGACAAATATTGTATGCGTTATGGTGTGTTGTGTTGCGCTCTACCGTACGAATCAATGGGTTTCTATTCACATTGAATGCCAATGCAACACATGTAGAGGCATGCACGTTGCCACGTGTCTTGGCAATGCGCATTCATGCGTGCATTTTAGCAGCACATGCGTGAATGAGCCCTAAACTAGAGGGTAGAGCTTTTCATTAAAAAAAAAGACTATGCTCCAGTAATTCTCAGAGTAAATAAATTCAGGCTGAACACAGAACAGTGATGGATGTTCTCTATTCGAGGACATGCTGTAAGCCTGACCTTATCTCTAATACAGAGAGTGCTTGTCCCACTTATTGATCTGCTGGTCCCATTACCATATTGCTGCGCTATCTGTCTCTGCGTCTCCTCTTTGCTTTCCCATCTCAGCCCTTCGCTCGGCTCTCCCTGACAAAAACTGTGTTAGAGATCCCAGATTAATTGTCCCCCCCTTGCTCTCCCCCGTCACGTCAGGTGTTGCCAGCATCTGCTTCCTCTGGGTACCAGAACCTTGACAGCTCCGCAACCGATGCTAATGAACAGAGAGCTCCGTGCAGTCTGCCAGCTTTCTGCCCGTTGATTTGCCGTTCAGTCATCCCTTGTGCTGGCTGGCCTCCAAAAAAAAAAAAAAAAAAAAATCCCGTAACCGGCAGCAATCAGGAAAATGAGCAAGAGGTCCTCCTCCGCCTGTGGCTAGAAGGAACCTGCGCTGGAAGAGCCCACTCATGCCCTGCTGTACGGTAAGTAGAATTAAGACCTATTCCTGGAAAGCAAACCGTAGAAAGCTAGAAGAGTGGCGGCAAAAGACCAAGTGGTCCATCCATCTACAAAGACCAATGATGGTGTGCAAAGTGCGGTAAGCCATACCGACCCATTACTCATCACCGTTGGCCATAAAAAAAAGGCGACCGGTTACTAGGGGTTACTGCCATCCGCCGCATCAAACATACGCCTTGGTGCCACGTGGTAATAAACGATCTCGCTCCCGTGTGCGAAAGGGCTTATTATTATTCTTGCCTTATGGCAAATTGAGGTCTTGTGTAGAGTCTTTCAAGTGGGAAGTCGCTTTTTTTTTTTTTATCAGCCGAGGCTTTTTATCTCAGCACAATGGGAGCGTTTTCCCGAGCTGCAGAGACGCCGTTTAATGCAGTTCTTTTGTTAAGGAACAATGTGCTATTTGGTGGCAGCTGGATGCCTTTACAAGGTACGCGGGGAACCGTTCTCCTGGAATCCATGGGAGAGAGATAGACTAGATACTGCATTGCACCCAATCTACCGGAGAGCCCAACGATGATGGTGATGAATAATGACTTGTGGAAGTTTGGAGTTGTGAACTCCTCGGTGTGCTGGGGGGGGGGGGGGGCTGTGGATGCCGGTTATATGGAAGGAAGTGGTAGGATGCTGCAGAGATGGATTGGGGGGGGGGGGGGATGCAGAGTTCTGCAACCTGAAGATTAAAGTGCTTGTGGGACTGCAAGGATCGTCCTGAGCTCTGCAGTTCCCCATTCAAACAGAGTATATATATAATTTGTATATTAATGTAAATAACAATAATTATTTATAAATAATAATGATAATAATATTAAACAACAACAATGTATATAAAAATAATTATTATTATTTATTAATAATAATGATAATAATCATAATAACAACAACAATGTATATAACAATAATTATTATTATTTATTACTAATAATGATAATAATAATAATAATAACAACAACTATGTATATAACAATAATTAATATTATTTATTACTAATAATGATAATAATAATAATAACAACAACAATGTATATAACAATAATTATTATTATTTATAAATAATAATGATAATAATAATATTAAACAACAACAATGTATATAACAATAATTATTATTATTTATAAATAATAATGATAATAATAATAATAAACAACAACAATGTATATAACAATAATTATTATTATTTATTAATAATAATGATAATAATAATAACAACAACTATGTATATAACAATAATTATAATTATTTATTACTAATAATGATAATAATAGTAACAACAACAATGCATATAACAATAATTATTATTATTTATGAATAATAATGATAATAATAATATTAAACAACAACAATGTATATAACAATAATTATTATTATTTATAAATAATAATGATAATAATAATAAACAAAAACAATGTATATAACAATAATTAATATTATTTATAAATAATAATGATAATAATAATAATAAACAACAACAATGTATATAACAATAATTATTATTATTTATAAATAATAATGATAATAATAATATTAAACAACAACAATGTATATAACAATAATTATTATTATTTATAAATAATAATGATAATAATAATAATAAACAACAACAATGTATATAACAATAATTATTATTATTTATTAATAAAAATGATAATAATAATAACAACAATGTATATAACAATAATTATTATTATTTATTACTAATAATGATAATAATAATAATAATAACAACAACTATGTATATAACAATAATTATTATTATTTATTAATAATAATGATAATAATAATAATAACAACAACAATGTATGTAACAATAATTATTATTTATTACTAATAATGATAATAATAATAATAATAATAACAACAACTATGTATATAACAATAATTATTATTATTTATTACTAATAATGATAATAATAACAACAACAATGTATATAACAATAATTATTATTATTAAATAATAATAATAATAATAATAATAATAATAATAATAGCAACAATATTATTATTGTTGTTGTTATTAACCATTATTATTATTATGATGATTGTTATCTATACTGTTATTATATAATAATATAATTATGTGATATATTATTTTGATAACACAATTTAATTGCAAAATATTAAAATGTACAACAATAACCACTTGGGGGTGATATATATAAATGTATGTACTATGATCAGTTTGCATCATGATACTGGGCATAGGTGTGCGCAGCCTATTGCATTAGGGTGTGCACTCCAAAGTTCGAACACACATGCGCAGTAGAGCAGTGGATGGTGTTGGTGTCAGTTTTTTGTTTTGAGTATTTTACTTTGTTATTTTTAAAAAAATATTTTTTTAATAAAAAATAAAAATTATGAAAAAAAATATTAAAAAAAAATTGTAAAAAAGAACAAAATAAAATATTAAAAACAAAAAAATATATATTTTTTTACAATGTGTTAGGGGCCCCATTGAGGGGTATTGGTGAAATAGCAGAGAAAGGGACTGAGGTTTTCCAGTCTCTTTTTCTCTAGCCTCAGCTTCCATGGGGGTTAAGCAGGGGGAATCTGCATTGCACAGGGTGATTAGGGTGTGCCCACCTGGCACACCCTGTGCGCATGCCTATGATACTGGGCTTTGCATAATATCTTGAATCTTAACCACTTCAGCCCCAGACCATTTGGCTGGCCAAAGACCAGAGCACTTTTTTGCGATTCGGCTTTAACTGACGATTGCGCGGTCGTGCGGCATTGCTCCCAAACAAAATTGATGTCCTTTTTTCCCCCCACAAATAGAGATTTCTTTTGGTGGTATTTGATCACCTCTGTGGTTTTTATTTTTTGCGCTATAAACAAAAAAAGAGCGACAATTTTGAAAAAAACGCATTTTTTACTGTTTGCTATAATAAATATCTCCAAAAAATATATAAAAAAACATTTTTTTTCCCTCAGTTTAGGCCGATACGTACTCTTCTACATATTTTTTGGTAAAAAAAAAATCGCAATAAGCGTTTATTGATTGGTTTGCGCAAAAGTTATAGCGTCTACAAAATAGGGGATAGTTTTATGGCATTTTAATTTTTTTTAAATTTTACTAGTAATGGCGGCGATTTTTATCGTGACTGCGACATTATGGTGGACACATAGGACACTTCGGACACTTTTGGCGCTGTTTTGGAACCATTCACATTTATACAGCGATCAGTGCGATTAAAAATGCATTGATTACTGTGTAAATGTGACTGGCAGTGAAGGGGTTAACCACTAGGTGGCGCTGTAGGGGATAAGTGTGTCCTAGGGATGTGCTCTAACTGTGGGGGGGGGGGAGGGGCTATGTGTGACACGGCACTGATCACCGCTCCAGATTACAGAGAGCAGGGATCAGTGTCAAGAGGCAGAACGGGCAAATGCTTGTTCACATCAGCATTTCCCCGTTCTTCCTCTCCGTGAGACGATCGCGGGTATCCCCGCGATCACGCTCATGGAGCTCCCGGTGGGCGCGCGCCTGTAAGTGCCCTTCTGCCACAGTATATCTGCGTGAAGCGGTTAAAGTGGTTATAAACCCCACAAAAAACAAAAGCAAAAACAAAAAAAAATGCAAGACAAAGGCATAATGAGCTAGTATGCATAGCATACTAGCTCATTATGTATTACTTACCTGAGATCGAAGCTCCCACAGTGGTCCTCGTTCACCGCTCCGGCCGGCGACATCACTCCCGGAGTTACTTCCGGGAATTGCGGGCGCTGTGATTGGCCGGAGCAGCGATGACGTCACTCCCGCGCATGAGCGCGGGAGCCGATGGTAAGGGCACAGTCTAACTGAAGAAACGGCACGTACGTGCCATTGCTTCACTTTGCTTCAGTGCGCATGTGCCGATGACGTCGGCACATGCAAATACAGGGGATACCTGAACGGTTTAGGAGATATCCTGGGTAGCTACAGGTAAGCCTAATTTTTAAGGCGGAAGTAAACCCATCCATAAAACAGTTACTTTTCCGGCATGTGCCGGAAATGTAACACTCCCATTGGTTGTGCTCTCAACCAAACTGTCAAACCATCCAATGGCTGGTGTCATAACTGATCATGGCAGTTGTTGATTAAACAGAGGCAAAGATGGCAGCTTCCTTGGCTAGAAACAATAGTAGGGTTTACTTACACTTTAAATGTCATTTATCATTGGGAAACCCGACGATGCACCACCTTGATGAAATAACATTAAAAGCTCCCCTTCCAATCAGAGCCCTACTTTCATATCAGAGTCCCCCCTTCATGTCAGTATTAAACCATCACATCAGAGCCTCCCTTTCACATCACAGGCCCTCCTTCACATCAGAGCCCTCCCCCCCTTTGCATCAGAGCCTCCCCGAGTAAATAGATACCTAACATGTCACACTTTACAATTGCGCACACTTGTGGAATGGCGCCAAACTTCAGTACTTAAAAATCTCCATAGGTGACGCTTTAAAAATATTTACAGGTTACATGTTTAGAGTTACAGAGGAGGTCTAGTGCTAGAATTATTGCTCTCGCTCTAACGATCGGGGCGTATGTAACCTGTGTGTATCTGGCTCTGATACTAGCCAGTGCCTCACCAGCCACTCACCTCCCCGCACGACCCAGCATGCGCCCCCCTATTACATAGGAGTCCTCATATCAGAGCCATACAAACACATCCCCCCCCCCTATCACCATAGACCCCCCCTCATCACAGATCCCCCCCTCCCCAAATCACACAGCACCCCCATCACAGAGCTATTGGATGTTAGGGTGTCTGCCCCCCACCAAGAGCAACTCATGATACTGATCGAGGGTAAACTGGGTCCAGTGCTGCACCCCAAGGGAATCCAGACAGCACCCCAGAGTGCCACAGTCCCTGATTGGCCAACATTGCTCCAAATTGCATAATAAAGTCCGCCTGAAACACCAAGTTGGATTTGCAAAAGAATTATTTTTTTGTATCACATTTGATGTAATTTTTTTTTTATAATTTGATAACAACGCAGGTGATTGGAGAAATTTGGGAGTGATACATTGTTTAGAGTTTATTTATGTTTACAGGGTTTATATAATTGGGATTTGGTACACAGTATGTAGCAGCTGAGATCGAGGCTCTTTAAATTGTATAGTATAGAGCTTTCACAGTTTACACTTTTATCACCTACTATTATTATTTTAGCTTATCTACTATTATTATATTATCTACTATTATTTTATTATCTACTATTATTAGTTTATTTTATCTATTATTAATATTTTATATTATCTACTATTATTATTTTATATTATCTACTATTTTTGTTTTATAGATAAGGATTATACATAAGGATTACTATATACTATACCTTTTTTTCCCCCTTACCTCTTAGATTGTAAGCTCTCCAGAGCGGGGTCCTCATAATCCAATTGTATTGTACCTGTTTTGTCTGTTATTTTGTAACGTGATGCACAAACAGTTGATGCAATATAAATCCTGAGTAATAATAATATAATTGATGAGATATTATATAATATACATTTTTATAGTTGTTTATTGTTTTTATGTTAGCTCTGAAGAAGTGGTAGAGTGGTTCTCCACTGAAACGCGTTGGCTGTATCCACTAAATATCTTGAGGGCTCATTTATATGGATGGTCGGAGTGGAGAGGATGTGGGGGGGTAAAATCAGTGCAAGGTTGCAGCCGCAACTTTACTGCCTTCCAACCACCCACCTATACCAGGGTATGCAGCTGCTCATGCTGCGGCTGGGATGCTGTGCAAACCGCTGGTGGTCCAGCTGCAGAACACAACCTGTTCAAGTTTCTGAGGTTTTCGGCGCGGTGGGTCAGCATTTTGATACCATCGCCAAACATGACCAATTCAAATGAATGGTGAATAGAAGAGTTTTCTAATATTTTTTTATCTTCAACTTTGCATTAAAATAATCCCTGGTGATCCTGCCATGAAAGTTGTTGTTCAGCCACTTCCTGTTTTATGGGCAAACACAGCAAACTGCGATGCTCATTTTTTCAACACATCAACTTCAGGGACAACATGTTCATTTGCTGCTTAATATATCCCACCCACTTTTAGATGCCGTTGTAACGAGATGATCCATGTTATTCACTTTATCTGTCAGTGGTCATAATGTTATGGATGGATGGTGTATACATTAATGTAATGTACAGGAGAGGAGTGAAGGGGCTCAGCATTTTTATTCAGGGGTGATCGGCTCCAACATAAGTGCACCTTCCATTTTCATTCAGGGGCCAATCTAAGCTTATATGAGATTTTAATCATGAAATTTGCATGTACATTAAGATGTAGCCGTACTTTGCCTGTTCAGGGAAAGGGTCTGTCATAGTAAATACCCCGGTTACATGGTTGGTAAATGTAAGGCACCACATCATGTAGATGGGACAGAGCGGGCGCATTCCTATGCATTGCGTGTAGGGCAGCCCCTCCCACTCTTACCACAATGTGGCTCCACCCACAGCTCGCTGTGACACACTATGCATTACTACCCTACTAAAACTACCCAAAAGCACTCTCTCTCTCTCTTACCCCCGCCCCTCTCTCTCTTTCTTACCCTTCTCTCTCTTTCTTACCCCTCTCTTTCTCTTAGCCCTATCCATCTCTTACCCCCACTCTCTCTCATCCACTCGCTCTCCCCCTTACCCCCCTCTCTCTCTCCCTCTTACCCCCCTCTCTCTCTTACCCCCTATCTCTCTTATTCCTCTCTCGCTCACCCCCTCTCTCTCCCTCTTACCCCTCTCTTACCCCTCTTTCTCTCACCCCCCCCTCTCTCATATCCCCCTCTCTCTCTTACCCCCTCTCTCTTACCCCCCTCTCTCTCTCTTACCCTCTCTCTCTCTCTTACCCTCTCTCTCTCTCTTACCCCCTTTATCTCTCTTGCCCCCTCTCTCTCTCACCCCTCTCCCTCTTACCCCTCTCTTTCTCTTACCCCCCTCTCTCACCCCCTCTCTCTCTTACTCCTCTCTCTCTCACCTCTCTCTCTCTCTTACCCCCTCTCTCTTACCCCCTCTCTCTCTCACCCCCTCTCTCTCTTACCCCCTCTCCCTCTTACACCTCTCTCACCCCCTCTCTTTCATCCCCTCTCTCTTACCCCCTCTCTCTCCTCCTCTCTCTCACCCCCTCTCTCTCTTACCCCCTCTCCCTCTTATACCTCTCTCACCCCCCTCTCTTTAATCCCCTCTCTCTTACCCCCTCTCTCTCCTCCTCTCTCTCACCCCTTCTCTCTTACCCCCCTCTCTCTCGCTCTTTCTTACCCCCCTCTCTCTCTCTCACCCCATCTCTCTCTCTCTCTCTATTACCCCTCTCAATATCTTACCCCCTCTCTCTGACCCTCTCTCTCTCTCCCGCTTACCCCTCTCTCTCACCCCCTCTCTCTTACCCCTCTCTTTCTCTCACCACTCTCTCTCTCTCTTACCCCCTCTCTCACCACTCTCTCTCTTACCCCCTCTCTCTTTCACCACCTCTCTCTCTCTTACCCCCCTCACCCCCTCTTTCTCCCCCCTCTCTCTCAGGCCCCTCTCTCTCTCTCTTACCCCCTCTCTCTCTCAACCCCCCTCTCCCGCTCTCTTACCCCCACTCTCTCCCCCCCCCCCTCTCTCTCACCCTTCTCTCTCTTACCCCCCTCTCTCTCACCCCCTCTCTCTCACACACACCTATCTCTCTCTCTCCCAATCCCCCCTCTCCCTCTCTCTCACTTTTCCTCTCTCTGTCACCCCCTCTCTCAGCCAATCCCCCTCTCCCTCTCTCCTCTCTCTCACCCTCCTCTCTCTCTCTCTCACCCCCCTCTATTTAATTAAATGTGTTTAAATGTTTAAATTGGTAGTTAAACCTTATCCTCGAGGCCCACTGGCTCGTGAAGCCATTGACACGCCACCTTATACTCGAAACACTTACTTCCTCTAGAAAACGTCTCCTCAGCAGCTCCTTCGCTCTCCCTTAACCTTCCCCCCAACCCCCCCTTATCCCTCTCTTTTTGCTTCTCCCTCTCCCTAGCTTATTCCCTGTCTCTCCCCGACCCATCTCTTCTCTCTCCCCTTTTCCTCTTCTTCCTCTCTCTCTCTCCTTTCTCCGAACTGAGTTTTTTTCTTTTATTCCCTACAATTTATATGTGTTCACCTATACCATGAACTTCAAGGCTTACTAGCCAGAACCACCTCTTGTACCAAAGGACGGTCCTTCACTCTATCTTAACACTACTAGAGATTGGGAGTCAAGCTGTGGGCGATAGCCATTGGGCTGACTCCCATCAAATGTTTGTTTGTGACTGTCCATGGATTGTGTAACCTCATGCTGTTCACTGTGTTTTCTATGAAAATGTTAATAAATATTTTCAACACTAAAGTGGTAGTTAAGGCAATAATAAAAGGCTATGCCAGCCCCTCTATTAGAGGCTGGCATAGCACACTGTGTATGTTGTTTTTAAAAATGAGCGCTGTAAATACTGAATTTTAGCTGTCTTCAGGCCGGTCTTCAGGCCGGTCACGTGACTCCCGGCCACTTTACAGCTCCAATGGATGTCTTCTGCGGGAGGGGACGTGATCTCCCAGTGATGTCACCCAGCAAGTCACGTGATCGGCCTGAAGACAGCTGAAATTCAGCATTTACAGCGCTCGTTTTAAAAACAACATACAGTGCTATGCCAGCCTCTAATAGAGGGTCTGGCAGTGACAAATTTAAGATTTTATTATTACAATAATAGCGGCGGGGGGGGGGGGGGGGGCAGAGACATTCAAAGGTAGATGACAAGCAGAAAAGAGGGTGGTGATTGGGGAGAGAGGAGAGCAGGGCAGCCTATGACGGAGGGAGGCACTATGACCACGGTGATCAGGGTGGAGCAGCCCTGGTTATCGTGGTCGGATTAGAGAGGCCATACAGGAAGTGCAATGTTCAGGTTTTTTTTACAGTTTAGAGGGGGGCAGATTACATAATACAAATTTTGTGCTGTGTAATCCGCTTTAAGGGACCAGAATCTATATATTCTTATTTTGGGGTTAACAAACGCTTCAATTCGTTTTAACAAAAAATTGTTTGCATTTTCATTTTATTAATTTCCATAAAAAGGCACATCAAAATCTTCAGCACCAGGCCCATGGTGCTCTTATTCTGTCCCTGCCTGTTCTCTTTGTATTCCTTCCTTTGTGTGAAATCCCTGGTGTTCCTGCCAGTCCCTCTTCTTTCCTATTAAAAACTGACCACACTAGGCAGGGGAACACACCGTGATTAGTTCTCTAGCTATGCTGGGAACTCAGACTGCTCTTCTCTAATGATCAGACTTGTCCTGACACTCCCCAGCTGCACAGCCATTTACTGGGAAGCTCAGTGTGGTGCTGCTGCTTCTCCTCCCCCCAGTTCTTATGAAGCTAAGAATAGAGGGAATGTAATCACTTAAAAAAAAAAGAAAAAAAAGGTATTTATAATGTTTTTTTTTTTTTGTCTATACATAAATGTTTTACCTTTCATTTCTATTTTAAACTGAATGGGTTGATGGGGTGATCATTTACAATCACTTTAAGGCTTTGGCCATCAGTATGTGATCCTTTTTTTTTATTCTCTGCTCCCACAGTGCTCTGTGCCCCGAGCCCACCCTTTTTTGAAGCCAATTAGAGCCTCAGTCTCTAATCATGTGCTTAAAAAAAAAACAACTCCATTGAAATCCATGTGTCTGGCGCCCTGCATGTAGATTAGGGGCCAGGCACATGGATTAGCGGGCGGCGCCCTTAATGGAGCGGCCGTCACTTATTAATGTGTTAATGAAACAGAGCTGCATTCATTCGTGCCTTTTATCTGTCTGCTGTTCAGCTTTAAACTAATTCTTCCGGTATTGTACATTGGATTCTGAAAACACCAAACAAAAATGTCATAATTATTCTAAATCAGTGAACAGGAACTGGGTGATTGTTATTAAAGAATGGCTGAAGGATAATTATATAAAAGGTCAGCGATCCTTAAAGTGGTAATAAACTTGAACCCCAAAATGTCATATATTGCCGCTTAATAATTATTGTGTAATAATCTGATGTGATGGCTGCATTAGTTTTTTTTTTTTTTTAGGCTTTTTGCTCTCTGTTTTCCCCTGCTGATCTGGCCAGTAACACACCTCCTGTATTAGAAAGACTCAACTCTGGATGAAGGAGCACAGGAGGCACAGCAGACAGCAGCATTGTCAGTGGCAGTGGCAAATGGTTTGTCTCATGCCTCTAATTTCTACATTTGCAAGACAGCTTGTTCTGTTGAAAAAAAAAAAAAAAGCTCTATTCACACTTGTGCAACTTGTTATGCGACTTTAGACAAAAAAGTCGCACCCCATGTTTTCCAATGAGTACCGATCATATCTATGCGACTTAAAGTTGCAGCGACTTCAAAGTAGTTCACCCACTACTTGGGTCTGACTTACATGCGGCGTCAGTGCTATAGACTTCAATGTTAAGCCTCAAAATTAGCATGGAAGTCGCACCTGAATGTTTTCCATGCAACGGTTTTTGTTCTGACTTTGGAGGCACACCCTAGTTGTTAAGGTTGCAAGCGGGTGCCGGCTACGTAACAACCAGTAAACAACATGGTCGTTAAGGGGCGGGCGTCTGCCGGCATCCTTAACAAATAGTGAATAGCGGGTCTTTAAGGAGCGGGCAGCCGCCATGTCCTTAAGGTAGTGTTCCGGACGAAATTATACATTTTAAATAAAAATACCCCTATAATACACAAGCTTAAAGTATTCTAGTAAAGTTAGTCTGTAAACTAAGGTCTGTTTTGTTAGTTTATAGCAGTAGTTTGTTATTTTATAAGCATACAGCAGGCCGTGGCCATCTTAAGTGTGGGCATCTGAAGCCAGACTGTGTTCTTCCTGGATCTCATCCTTGGACATCTTGCACATGCTCAGTGCAGCACAAGCAGTGTAATAGGTTTCAGGTCAGGTTTCCATAGCAACGGCAGTTTCAGAGGAAGTTGACGCCCCTTCCCAGATGGCACTGCAAACAGGAAATGATGCGATGGGCCGCGGCCAGGGAGGAGGAAGTGAAAAATGAATACAGCAGATATACAGTAGGTGCTGAGAAAGAAATAATAAATATCCAATTTGTTTACAGCGTACAGTTTAGTGAGGGATGCTGAAGAGTTGTAAAAGTGGGTGGAACTCCACTTTAACAACCGATAACTCACCAGCAATCAGGGGGATTCCCCGCTGACAGCTGATTCTAAACAAAAGAATGGATGTGGATTTTAAGGGGAACCCCTATGTATTTTTTTTTAAATAGACGTGGAGGCCCCCCCCAAAAAAAATTCATACCAGACCCTTATCCGAGCATGCAGCCTGGAAGGTCAGGAAAGGGGGGGACGGGACGAGTAAGTGCCCCACCCCTCCTGAATCATACAAGGCCACATGCCCTCAACATGGGGGTCTGCACCCCCACCCCCGGAAGCAATTTGTTCCCATGTTGAAGAGCACAAGGTTCTTTTTCCCACAACCCTGGCCCGATTGTGGGGTTGCTGGGAGTGAATTATCGGAATCTGGAAGCTCCCTTTAACAAGGGGGCTCCCAGATCCCGCCCCCCCCCCATGTGAATGATTATGAGGTGCATAGTACCCTGTCCCATTCACCAAAAAAATGTTCAAAGTAAATAAAAACACACAGCCAGTTTTTGACAAGTCCTTTATTAAAAAAACAGAAAAATAAATAAATAAATGTCTCCCAAAGTAGACCCAACGTCAATCACGATGAATGCTGGCCGGGGGTTCCCCCCCCCCTTAGTGTATTTAGCGGCAGCTATGAAGTGGAGCTGTCAGTTGGCCAGGTCCAGCGTCGGGTGCCGACCTCTTTTTTTTTATGCGGGTCGGCAGAGCGGCAATAATCGGGATTGACAATGGATCTACACCGGGCACAATTTTTATTTTTTTTAATAAAGGACTTGTCAAAAACTGGCTCCTGTCTTTATTTACACTATTTTTTTTTTGTGTGAATGAGTAGGAGCACTATGTACCCCATACTCATTCTCATATGCTGGGGCTGGGATCTGGGGGCCCCCTTGTTAATGGGGGCTTCCAGATTCTAAAATGTCTCCCCCCGCACTCCCACAAACACTGGGCCAGGGTTGTGGGCAAGAGGCCCTTGTCCTCACCAAAGCACCTACCCATGTTGAGGGCATGTGGCCTGGTATGGTTCAGGAGGGGGGAGCTCGCTCGCCCCCCCCCCTTCCTGGCCTGCCGGGATGCATGTTCAGATAAGGGTCTGGTATTGATTTTGGGTGGGACCCCCACGCCATTTTTCTTTTACATTCTGGTGTGGGGTTCCCCTCAAAATCAGTATGGATGATAGCGGGGATCCCACGCCGTTTAGAAAAAAAAACATTTTTAAGACCTGAGGGGCCTGGTATGCATGGGGCGGGGGACCCCCAAACTGTTTTTTTCTATTGATTCTTCCGTTTACATCTAGCTGTCAGCGGGGAATCCCGCTGACAGCTGATAGGTCGTTGTTAAGAACGCGGCAGCCTCCCACTCCTTAACAACCTGCTAGTCACTGGTTGTTAAGGACCCCGTGACCGCCCGCTCCTTAGCCATAAGTTGCATCCAAGTATCGCCCATCCAAAAAGTCACATCAAAGCCGTCAGAAGTCGCAATGTAAAATCGCACTGGGAATCGCACGATTTTTAAGTCGCACAAGTGTCAATGGAGCCTTACTGGCCAGATCACCAGATGAGCACAAGAAAGAAAACCTAAAAAAAGGAAACGTATGCAGCCATCACATCTAGGAATTGGTAAGCCGCAATATAATAAATGTTTGCTTTTGGCTTTAATACGGCTTTAAGTTAGAAATGACAAACAACGGAGGAAATCGTTCGTCTTTGTATAGATGAGGAATGACTCATTCCATGACTAGGAAGCCCTTTAAATGATCTTGTGGGAGTCAGGTATATAGTGGCCGTGTATGCACCATTCACGTACTCACAGATTACAATCCGCTACATAATTACATCACAAGGTCAGAGCAACCTTCGCATGACTCAATGCCGCCAACAACCCGTCACATAAAGTAGGCGGAAACCCAATCACTGAACTCAGAAACTATTCAACATGTTAAATTGTATGGAATGGCAATTCTTTTCTTTTTTTTAAGTTTGGATAGAGTTGGGGAAAATTAGAACCCCTGCTGGGTGTACTACTGGGACCCCATTAGAGAGATTTCCTCTGACTTCCTGTCCCAGGGACAACCTTTTATCAGGCAGGCAATAATGGATACCTAACGCTGGATGCAGGCTTGAACATGTTTCCCCCCCCCCCCCTATTTTTTAGGTGTTTGAGGGGACTCTCATGTAAGTGGGGACTCTGATTAGAGGGAGGTTCTGATGTAAGGGGGACCTTGATTGGAAGTGTGATGTAAGGAGGGGCTCTGATGGGAACCCTGATTCAAGAAGGGGACACTCATGTAAGGGGGTGCTCCAATGAGATGGGAGCCCTGATATAAGGGAGGACTCTGATGTAAGGAGGGGATTTGATGTAGGTGGGGACTCTGATGTAAGGGTGGAGTCTGATGTAAGGGGGGACTCTGATGTAAGCACGGGCGTTTTACGAAATCAGTAAGCTGGTGGGAAAGATCGTAAGTTGGCCCCACTGCTTGATTAAAAAAAAGAAAAAAAAGTGGTGTGCTTAATGTGCCACAGTGAAGAGTGCGCCACGGGCGAACAGTGTCTGTGGCCAAATTACGTTGATGGTGGGAGGGGCTTAAGGGGTGGGGTTTAAATAAAACAAAGTCAGTCTGTCCCCCAGTACAATCCTTCTTCCCCAGGTCAGTGTGTCCCCTTTACAATCCCCCCTAGATTATTCTGTCCATCAGTATAATCCCCCCCCTCAGGTCAAACCAGTATACTCCCCCCCCCTCCAAAGTACAATCTGTCCTCAGTATAACCCCCCCCCCCCCCCCCCCAGGTCAGGTTGTCCACCAGTATACCCCCCCTTCCAAAGTACAATCTGTCACCCAGTATAATCAGCTCAGTCTGTCCCCCAGTATAATCCCCCCCAGGTCAGGCTGTCCACCAGTATACCCCCCCTCCAAAGTACAATCTGTCCCCCAGTATAATCCCTTCCAGGTTAGTCTGATCCCCAGTATAATCCTTCCACCCCAGGTCAATTTGTCCCCCCAGTATAATCTTCCCCAGGTCAGTTTGTCCTCCAGTATAACCCCTCCTCTGGTCAATTTGTCCCCCAGTACATTCTCCCCCAGGTCAGCCTATCCTCCAGTACCCCAGTAAAACCTCCTCCAGGTCAATCTGTCCTCCAGTATAACCCCCCCAGCTCAATTTGTGCCCCAGTACCCCAGTATAATCTCCTCCAGGTCAGTCTGTCCTCCAGTATAACCCCCCCCCCAGCTCAATTTGTCCCCCAGTACCCCAGTATAATCTCCCCCAGGTCAGTCTGTCCTCCAGTATAATCCCCCCCCCCCCTCAGGTCAGTTTGTTTCCTCATTCAGACTGACATAGGGAGATTGTACGGGATGACAGGCTGACCCCCCAGTACGATCCCCTCAATAGTAGAATCCTCTCCAAGTCAGTCTGATCCCCAGTATAATCCTTCCCCCTCAGGTCAATTTGTCCCCAAGTATAACCCCCCCCCCCCCAGGTCAGTCTGCCCTCCAGTATAACCCTCCCAGGTAGGTTTGTCCCCCAGTACAACTGCCCCCAGGTCATTCAGACTGACATAGGGGGATTGTACAGGACGACAGACCGACCCCCAGTACGATCCCCACAATAGTATAATCCCCTCCTCTGATCCCTGGGATCAGAGGAGGTCACTCTGATCTCTAGTATAATCCTTCCTCCCCATGTCAATTTGTCCCCCCAGTATAATCTTCCCCAGGTCAGTCTGCCCCCTTTACAATCCCCCTTAGGTTATTCTGTCTCCCAGTATAATCCTTCCCCCCCTCCAAAGGTTATTCTGTCCCCCAGTATAATCCCTTCCAGGTTAGTCTGATCCCCAGTATAATCCTTTCTCCCCAGGTCAATTCATCCCCCAGTATAATCTTCCCCAGGTCAGTCTGTCCTCCAGTATAACGAACCCCCCCGGTCAATATGTCCCCCCAGTACATTCTCCCCAGGTCAGTCTATCCTCCAGTACCCCAGTAAAACCTCCTCCAGGTCAATCTGTCCTCCAGTACCCAAATATAATATAATCCAGGTCAGTCTGTCCTCCAGTATAATCCCCCCCCCCCCCCCCAGGTCAGTTTGTTCCCTCATTCAGACTGACATAGGGAGATTGTACGGGATGACCCCCAGTATGATCCCCTCAATAGTAGAATCCTCTCCAAGTCAGTCTGATCCCCGGTATAATCCTTCCCCCTCAGGTCAATTTGTCCCCCAGTATAATCTGCCCTAGGTCAGACTGTACTCCAGTATAACCCCCCCCCCCCCCAGGTCAGTTTGTCCCCCAGTACAACTGCCCCCAGGTCATTCAGACTGACATAGGGGGATTTACGGGACGACAGACCGACCCCCAGTAGGATCCCCACAATAGTATAATCCCCTTCAGGTCAGTCTGATCCCCGGTATAATCCTTCCCCCTCAGGTCAATTTGTCCCCCAGTATAACCCCCCCCCCCCAGGTCAGTTTGTCCCCCCAGCAAATTTTCCCCCAGGTCATTCAGACTGACATAGGGGGATTGTACTGGACGACAGACTGATCCCCACTATGATCCCCTCAATAGTTGATTTTTTTAGCGCCCCACAATAGTTTATTAAATCTCTGTTATCACTACAAATATAATAAATCCATTATTAGCACATATAATCATAACGTACCTTACAAGACTCCTAGTAGGGCCGCGTTCACATGGAGCGTACTAAAGTGTATGCCCATGTGAGGGCTGTGTGTACACGCATGGGGGATGTACAGATGTTAGGTGCCCCCCTGTGTAGGAAGTCCTATTCATCGACGGCTGCATGGACACAGTTGCTGCTCCCAATCAGTAGGGGTGCGGATGCACAGCCCTCAAATAGAAAGTAGCGGCTGTGTTTGTGCAGACATTGCTTCCTAACTGACATCTATGGGACTGCCTGCATGGGATGTTCGGAACACCTGTCTATCCCCATGCAGGTAAACACAACCTTGCAGGGGCGTACTCTGTAGCATGCCCCGTGAGACCCCTTTTTTGAGACAGAGAAAGGGACTGAGGACATAGAGTCCTTATTCCTCTTCCCTCCAGACTCAGCTGCACTGCAGATGAATGAATAGAAGTCTCCCTACAGAGTCTTTCTATTCATTCACAAGCTAAAGCATAGACACAGTTTACTATGCTTCAGCCATGATTGCACACAGGAGCAATTGGTACCGATCACTTACTGTGGTCATTCAGGAAGGGGCTGTCAAGCATGACATGTTTACCAGCCCCCCCTCTCCATCCTGAACACTGCACCAATCTCCTGCCCCAGCACCAGCTGCTGCCACCTGCCAGCTTGAGAGGGGGGAGGGGAAGCCGTCCAGCAGTGCTGCACTGGGAGGGGGCTGCGAGGGATCAGTGAGTGGGGGGAAGCGGTACAGGGTGGGTGGCAGCACAGGGAGGGGAGGGTCTGTTTTTAGAGTTAAACTCCCCTGTGCCACCCCTGCTGTACTCAAAGCTGGTAGGAGGAGAGAGGAGGAGAAGCCGGAAGCTGCAGGGGAGCCACAGGGGATCAGTGCTGCGGGGAGAGCACATACTGTAAGAGCGGAAGGGGGGCATTTTGGAGCTCAGGTGGGATGGCAGCAGCTCCTCCATGTGTGCAATGTGTGTTAGAGCACAGTGGGCCCTACCCCACTCAGGGCCCATGTCAGACGTGTAGCTAGAACCTTCAGGGCCCCGGTGCAAAGGAACCATGATGGGCCCACCTGACCTGAGCTCGGGGCCCTTCCCACTGATCCCAAGGCCCTTTACAGAGTTTCCCCTTCACATCAGAGCTCCCAGTGTTCCCAGAGCCCCCTTTACATCAGAGCTCCTCTTTACAGTAGATCAGAGCCTGCTGGATTGCCCTTTACAGTGGGTACCCTGATGTGAAGGGGAACTCTGCGGACCCAAATGTGAAGGTGAACCCTGTGGACCGTGATATAAAGGGAAATGCTGCAGACCCTGATGTAAAGGGGAACTCTGCAGACCCAAATGTAATGGGAAACCCTGTGGACCGTGATATAAAGGGAAATGCTGCAGACCCTGATTTAAAAGGGAACTCTGCAGACTCAAATGTAAAGGGGAACTCTGCAGACTCAAATGTAAAGGGGAACTCTGCGGACCCTAATGTAAAGGGGAACTCTGCAAACCCAAATGTAAAGGGGAACCCTGTGGACCGTGATATAAAGGGAAATGCTGTAGACCCTGATGTAAAGGGGAACTCTGCAGACTCAAATGTAAAGGGGAACTCTGCGGACCCTGCTGTAAAGGGGAACTCTGCAGACTCAAATGTAAAGGGGAACTCTGCGGACCCTGCTGTAAAGGGGAACTCTGCAGACTCAAATGTAAAGAGGAACTCTGCGGACCCTGATGTAAAGGGGAACTCTGCAGACTCAAATGTAAAGGGGAACTCTGCTGACCCTGATGTAAAGGGGAACTCTGCAGACTCAAATGTAAAGGGGAGCTCTGTGGACCGTGATATAAAGGGAAATGCTGCGGACCATGATGTAAAGGGGAACTCTGCAGACCCAAATGTAAACAGGAGCCCTGTGGACCGTGATATAAAGGAAAATGCTGTGGACTCTGGTGTAAAGGGGAATTTGGCATTCTGCTGGTTAGGTGAATTTTAAAGTAAATGCAAGGGCCGGGGGGGGGGGGCCTGGGGCCCCCCCATAGTGGCAAACCAAGGGCCCGTTTGCAAGCGTGACTTTTGCGACTCTGGTAGTTTCACACACATGGAAGGTGCGTCACTGAGTGTAAGGGGGGACTGTGATTGGATCTCTAAAGTAAGGGGGGGGGGGACTCTGATGGGCTCAATTTTCTTTGGACTGTCTTTGATAGGTTCTACTAAAAACACATTTCTGTTGCTCTGAATCATATCACGCTGGTTACCAAAACCTCCAAGTAAAACGTATTTATTATTATTTATAAAATATACAATGTGACCTTTGCACTGTGAAGTTTGGAGACCCGCGTTTTAGAGAGAATCTGCCCCCCGCGGTGGATTTGTACTGTGGGGTGGATTTACTAAAGGCAAATAGACTGTGTACTTTGCAAGTGCAGTTGCTCCAGAGCTTAGTAAATGAGGTAATGCCCAGTACACACGATGAGATTATCGGACAAATGATTGTCGTTTTTTTTTTTTTGCATGCTAATCTCAGATCAAATCTGATGAGTTTACTAAAGTCACGAAAATTCCCGTACGACAGAATAAAAATTCACAAGTGATGTCACATGTTGTATTGCATTTTCGAACGATAGCTGTACTGATTAAACGAAAATCGCACGATCCGGCATCGTCGGAAAAAAAATGATCGTTTATGTCCGATAGAGTAATATCGCATGAACTGTCACGATTGGCTCTCGAAAGCTCTGTACTAACGATCCGATTATCGTACGATTGCTTCGAAATCAGTATTTTTCATACGATTTTCTAAACGTGTACAGGGCTTAAGGCTTGACTTTACAAACAATACCCAATCACGTGCAAGGAAAATTTAAAAAAACTGCATTTTTATATATTTTTTTTTTTATAAATCTTGTTTATTTATTTTCTTAACAAACAAACAACACAAATCACAACAAAGAAAAAAAACATCATACACATTGAACCGGGAATATGAATAAAAACAAGTTCAAAATCCAGTATAACAATAATACATCTATAGGAGAAAGGAAAAAAAAAAAAAAAAGACACAAGCAACAACAGCATTTTTGCTTGCACGTGATTGGATGATGAAAATCAGCAGAGCTTCTGCTCATTTACTAAACTCTGGAGGAATTGCTCTTCTTTAGTAAATCAACCCCTTTGCTTTGGTCTGAATGCACCATAAATACAGCATGAAGTATTGGTGGAAAATCGATCTGTACGCCGCAGATCTCCAGCATCTACTCCCACAATGAGCGCCGTTTATGATACCCAGAGCCAGAAGGGGAAAGCGACCAATCAAATCCTTTGTTTCGGCGCAGGTTACGGAATGCCGCTAAAATCTGGAAACATTCCGTGAAAGTCTTCTCCCTCCACCCCCCCCGGGATCGCCTCCTTGTTTTGATGCGTCTATGGAGTTGCGAGGTTTGTTTTCTCCAGTCTATTTTCCTCGCTCGCAGTCGTTGTTTTGTTTAATGCGTTCCCTGGGGAATTGGGGGGGGGGCGGGGAGAGGAGAGCGGTGGAAATTTGAGATTACATGTGAATTATTATACTCACTGATGAAATCTTTGCTGCGTCTTACATATTCACAACGATATGGCAGCAGAGGATCCGTGTGTCCTCCTGGTATTGGGTGCCGAGAAGAATGAGGCCCATCACAGGACAGGTGGACATGCTTAAAGGGTGACTCCACCCAGAACTGATGTTTCAGTTGTGCATTGTTGCCGGTAAGAATTATCACACGCTGGCTTCTTCGGATCAGGTTTTGGGCACTGGTACTTCTCATGCTGCTTTTTGGCGACACAAGGTAAGTACCAACTTTTTAGGGGCCTAACTTGCTGTCTAATATATCCCACCCACTTCCAGGTGCAAGTGTCACAAGCAGCGGCATCTGGTTCTCCGTTTTTTTTTCTTCTGCCCCCGGTCGGTCAAACCCCCCATCGCTCGGTCCACCAGCCCCGCATTTCCCCTATTCAGGTTGCGGGCAGCTTTGGCGGCTTCCCCCTGCTTCTCCTTCTCTGTGGTTTCCCCCCTGCGTCTCCTCCTTGGCGGCCTCCCCCTGTGTCCCCTCCTCAGCGGCTTCCCCCTGCGTCTCCTCCTCGACGGCTTCACCCTGCGTCTTCTCCTCTGTGGCCTTCCCCTGCGTCTCCTCCTCGGCGGCTTCCCCCTGCATATCCTCCTTGGCGGCTTCCCCCTGCGTCTCCTCTCGGCAGCTTCCCCCTGTGTCCCCTCCTCAGCGGCTTCCCCCTGCGTCTCCTCTCAGCAGCTTCCCCCTGTGTCTCCTCCTCGGCGGCTTCCCCCTGCGTCTCCTCCTTGGCAGCCTCCCCCTGCATCTCCTCTTGGCAGCTTCCCCCTGTGTCCCCTCCTCAGCGGCTTCCCCCTGCGTCTCCTCCTCGGTGGCTTCCCCCTGCGTCTTCTCCTCTGCGGCCTCCCCCTGTGTCTCCTCCTTTGTGGCTTCCCCTGCGTCTCCTCCTCGGTGGCCTCCCCCTGCGTCTCCTCCTTTGTGGCTCCCCCTGTGTCTCCTCCTCAGCGGCTTCCCCCTGTGTCTTCTCTTTTGCAGCACCCCCCTGCGTCTCCTCCTCTGCGGCTTCCCCCTGCGTCTCCTCCTCAGCGACTTCCCCCTGCATCTCCTCCTTGGTGGCTTCCCCCTGCTGGCGGCTTCCCCTTGCGTCTCCTCCTCTGCGGCTTCCCCCTGTGTCTCCTCCTCAGCTACTTCCCCCTGCATCTCCTCCTTGGCGGCTTCCCCCTGCCGGCGGCTTCCCCCTGCGTCTCCTCTTCTGCGGCTTCCCCCTGCGTCTCCTCCTCTGCGGCTTCCCCCTGCTTCTCCTCCTCTGCGGCTTCTCCCTGCGTCTCCTCCTCTGTGGCTTCCCCCTGCATCTCCTCCTTGGTGGCCTCCCCCTGTCTCCCCTCCTCAGCGGCTTCCCCCTGCGTCTCCTCCTCGACGGCTTCCCCCTGCTTCTCCTCCTCTGCGGCTTCCCCCTGCGTCTCCTCCTCTGTGGCTTCCCCCTGCGTCTGCTCCGTGGCGACCTCCCCCTGTGTCCCCTCCTCAGCGGCTTCCCCCTGCGTCTCCTACTCGACGGCTTCCCCCTGTGTCTCGTCCTCTGCGGCTTCCCCCTTCTTCTTCTCCTCTGCGGCTTCCCCCTGCGTCTCCTCCTCTGTGGCCTCCCCTTGCGTTTCCTCCTCTGTGGCTTCCCCCTGCATCTCCTCCTTGGCGGCCTCCCCCTGTGTCCCCTCCTTAGCGGCTTCCCCCTGCGTTTTCTCCTCTGCGGCTTCCCCCTGCGTCTCCTCCTTGGCGGCCTCCCCCTGTGTCCCCTCCTCAGCGGCTTCCCCCTGCGTCTCCTCCTCTACGGCTTACCCCTGTGTCTTCTCTTTTGCGGCACCCCCCTGCGTCTCCTCCTCTGCGGCTTCCCCCTGCATCTCCTCCTTGGCGGCTTCCCCCTGCCCGCGGCTTCCCCCTGCGTCTCCTCCTCTGCGGCTTCCCCCTGCGTCTCCTCCTCTGCGGCTTCCCCCTGCTTCTCCTCCTCTGCGGCTTCTCCCTGCGTCTCCTCCTCTGTTGCTACCCCCTGTGTCTCCTCCTTGGCGGCCTCCCCCTGTGTCCCCTCCTCAGCGGCTTCCCCCTGCGTTTACTCCTCAACGGCTTCCCCCTGCGTCTCCTCCTCAGCGACTTCCCCCTGCGTCTCCTCCTCGGTGGCTTCCCCCTGCGTCTTCTCCTCTGCGGCCTCCCCCTGCGTCTCCTCCTTTGCGGCTTCCCCCTGCATCTCCTCCTCGGTGGCCTTCCCCTGCGTCTCCTCCTTTGCGGCTCCCCCCTGTGTCTCCTCCCCAGAGGCCTCCCCCTGTGTCTCCTCCTCTGCGGCTTCCCCCTGCGTCTCCTCCTCTGCGACTTCCCCCTGCTTCTCCTCCTCTGCGGCTTCCCCCTGCTTCTCCTCCTCTGCGGCTTCCCCCTGCGTCTCCTCCTCTGTGGCCTCCCCCTGCATTTCCTCCTTGGTCTCCTCCCCCTGCGCCTCCTCCGGGAGGAGAAGCAGGAAGACAATAGTGAATATTAATTCACTATTGTCACACAAGTGGGTGGGCTTGGGGCACAGTGCTCCATCCTTTTTTTAAGCCAATTAGAGCCTCAGGCTCTAATCATGTGCTTAAAAGAAAAAAAAAATTGAAATCCATGCGTTTGACGCCCTGCATGGAGATTGGGGGGCGGGCGCATGGATTGGGGGGGTCGGTTCTAATGGACGGGACACCAGTGGTCACAAGATTATCAATGTTATTCACTTTACTGGTCAGTGGTCATAATATTCTGGCTGATAAGTGTATCTTTTCATATTTAATGCAGGTATTTATTACCTCTCCAAGAGATCACATTACTCCTCCAACAATACATTAATTAGCTTTTCTCTCCACAAGGACAGACCCATCTTTGTTCAGGCATCATGCAGGGTCACAATCTACACCCTGGACTGAGATGCCGGCTCAGAGATGACACAGTCCTGTAAATCCTGGTGTCTGTGCAGTTTCTGGCTTTGTGAACGCGCCAAACACAGATCAGCCCCTGCTGCAGCCTCTCACCTTGCGACTTGCTACAAAGTTACAATATACACTCACCGGCCACTTTATTAGGTACGCCTGGTCAGTTACTTAGTAACACAAATTGCTAATCAGCCAATCACATGGCAGCAACCCAATGCATTTAGGCATCTAGATGTGGTGAAGACGACTTGCTGAAGTTCAAACCGATCATCAGAATGGGGAAGAAAGGGGATTTAAGTGACTTTGAACGTGGCATGGTTGTTGGTGCCAGACGGGCTGGTCTGAGGATTTCAAAAACTGCTGATCTGCTGTGATTTTCACACACAACCATCTCTCGGGGTTTACAGAGAACGGTCCGAAAAAGAGAAAATATCCAGTGAGCGGCAGTTGTGTGGAGGAAAATGCCTTGTTGAGGTCAGAGAAGAATGGGCAGACTGGTTCCAGATGATAGAAAGGCAACAGTAACTCAAATAACCACTCGTTACACCCAAGGTATGCAGAATACTATCTCTGAATGCAAAATACAACCTTGAAGCAGATGCGCTACAGCAGCAGAAGACCACACCGGGTGCCACTCCTGCCAGCTAAGAACAGGAAACTGAGGCTACAATTGGCACAGGATCACCAAAATTGGGCAATCGAAAATTGGAAAAACGTTGCCTGGTCTGATGAGTCTGGATTTCAGCTGCGTCATTCAGATGGTGGGGTCAGAATTTGGTGTAAACAACATGAAATCATGGATCCATCCTGCCTTGTATCACCGGTTCAGGCTGGTGGTGGGGGTGTAATGGTGGGGGGGGGGGGGTATTTTCTTGGCACACTTTGGGCCCCTTAGTACCAATTGAGCATCGTTTAAACCCCACGACCTACCTGAGTATTTGACAAGTACAGAATCGCAGTATATATAAAATAATATGCAAAGTGGTTGGAGGGAAGCTTCAGAATGACAAAGATGTTTTTATTACAAATTATGTGAGCAGTTCCTCTTTAAGAACATTTTGAATGCGATGTGTATAAAGCCACAATTGATGCATTTTGCGCATTTTTTTTTCCAGGAGTTTTTTGGGCGTTTTGGACGCGTGATTAAGAAACGCACAACGCATGTTGTATTGTAGTGTGCTTCACCGGGCTGCCCTCTATGCAAGAAATGTGCAAAAGAAGTCCCCGACCCCTTTTGCATAATCGCACTGCACCGAATCGCATTGCGCTGTGGCGACATGTGTTTTTTTTTTTTTTTTGTGCGCTCAACGTGTGCGTGGGGGATGCCATTGAGAACTATTGCCACTGCCGCATGTTTGCAAAACATGTTTCTATAAGTTCCTGATGTGCACTTAGTTTATGTTCTTACCGGGGACTTGTACAAAATTGCGCACTTTCTTTACACGCACAGAAATATGCTGCCCCCCCCCCCCCCCCCCCCGTTAGCAGACGCATGGAGGTGCCAGTCATTTTTAATGGCACCCCCCACATGCATTTCTGCTTGCAGTCCGCTGTGGCGTGATTAAAAAAAAAAAAGCTTCAGGGAATACTTTAAATGAATGGGCTGCCCTTCGCACGCATCGTAGAAACCGGTGCGCACTCCAAATGCCAAAACGCACCCGCACAGTGTGACCGGAACCAAGAGGGAGGGGTGGGGGGGATTTATCAAAATTGGTGCAAAGAGACTCTGGAGCAGATGTGCCAATCAGCTTTTAGCTTTCATTTCACGGTATCACTGCACCAGCCGAAGATAGAAGCTGATTGGCTGCCGTGCTCATCCGCTCCAGGCTCTGTCTGCATCAGTTTTGATCAATTCCCACCAAAGTGTTACGCCCCGTGCACACGATCGGACATTCCGACAACAAAATCCATGTTTTTTTTCCTTCGGATGTTGGCCCAAACTTGTCTCGCATACACACGGGTCACACAAAGTTGGTCGGAATTTCCGAACGTCAAGAACGCGGTGACGTCCAACACGTACGACGAGCCGAGAAAAATGAAGTTCAATACCCAGTGCTGCTCTTCCGCTTGATTCTGAGCATGCGTGGCACTTTGTGCATTGGAATTGTGTACACACACGATCGGAATTTGCGCGAACGGATTTTGTTGTCGGAAAATTTGAGAACCAGATCTCAAATTTTGCGCAACGGAAATTCCGATGGAAACTGTCCGATGGAGCCCACACACGGTCGGGATTTCCGACAACAAGGTCCTTTCACACGTTTTCCATGGGAAAATCCTATCGTGTGCACAGGGCATAAGTCTAGCCTAATGCAACTCATTGGGGCGGAATTTACTAAAGGCAAATATACTTTTGACCTTTGCAAGTTGCTCCAGAGCTTAACCACTTCAATACCGGGCACTTACATCCCCTTCCTGCCCAGGCCAATTTTCAGCTTTCAGCGCTGTCGCTGTTTAAATGACAATTGCGCGGTCATAATACACTGTACCCAAACAGAACTTTTATCGTTTTGTTCCCACAAATAGAGCTTTCTTTTGGTGGTATTTGATCACCTCTGGGGTTTTTAGTTTTTTTTGCTAAACATAAAAAAAGACCGAAAATTTTGAAAAAAAAAAAGGTTTTCTTTTGTTTCTGTTATAAATTTTTTAAATAAGTAAGTTTTCTCCTTCACTGATGGGCACTGATAAGGCGGCACCAATGAGGTGGCACTCATGGACACTGACGATGGGCAGTGAATAGGTGGCACTGATATGCAACACTCATGGCCATTGATAGGCGGCACTGATGGGCACTCATGGGTGGCACTGGTGGGCACTGATGGGCACTGATAGGCAACACTGATGGGCACTGAGAGCTGCACTGATGGGTACTTATGGGGGCACTGATAGGCGGCACTGCTGGGCACTGATAGGCGGCACTGATGTGCACTGATACGTGGCACTGATGGGCGCTGATATGCGGCACTGATAAATGGCATTATTGGCATCACTGATGGCACTGGCAGGCATTGGGGATGGGCACTCATTGGCAGCTGCCTGGGTATTGATTGACTTTTCCCGGGTGGTCTATGGTGGCATAGCTGGTGGTCCAGTGTGGTGGCAATCCCTGGTGGTCTTTGCAGCATCCTGGTAGTCCTGGGTGGGCATCCACAATCCAACAATCAGCATAGACCCCCCCTGTCAGGAGAGCAGCAGATCTACTTGCATCTGTCAGACGCGAGTGAGGAAAGCCAATCAACAGGCCTTCCTGTTTACATCGTGATCAGCCGTGATTGGACAAGGCTGATCAGGTGGTAAAGAGCCTCCGTCAGAGGCTCTTTACCGAGATCGGTGTAGCGGTGTGCCAGACTGACAAACACACCACCAATCGCCGCAATGCGCGCCCCCCACGGGGCGCGAGAGAGCGGTCGCTCTGGAGGGCCGTCATATGACGTCCACCCAGAACGAGAGCCGCATTTGACGGCCGGCGGGCAGGAAGAGGTTAATAAATGAGGTGAAGCTGCACTTTGCAAAGAATGACCAATCACGTGCAAGGAAATTATATATAGAAAAAACTGCTTTTTTGCTTGCACATGATTGGACAATGGAAGTCAGTAGCACTTCACCTCATTTAGGGGCTACTTCACACCATACAAAAGTCCTCCGGATCTATTCCAGATGCATTTCTGCGTTTTTGATGTGTTCCAGATACTTCTTTTCCTCCTTTTTTTCTTCCTGTTTTTTTTTTTTTTTACTGTACTGGGGTCCCATGCATTTTGATGCTTTCTGATGCATTCCTGTGCATTTTTGTGTTTTACCACGTTCCAGTCAGTCCTGTGCAGAAAAAAATGCAGCACATTCTACTTTTTTTTTCTGGAACCGGAACACACTGGAACTGCAGTTTGTCCGCCCTGGTGTGAACTATGCCATCCATGGAACCTACTTCCTATGCATTTTGGATGCAGGAAAAAGCACTGGAACGCTTGTAGTGTAATCTAGCTCTTAGGCCCTTTCACACTGATGCGCTTTTGCTGCACTAAAATATACCTTTCCAGCGTGAAAAAAAAAAGTGCATGAAAATGATTTCCTCTTGAAATCCTAGGTAACTGTTTGCATTTTGAAAAGTCCTGCATGCTGCATCTTCAAAAGCACACCAAAAACGCCCCTCCCATTGATTTCTAAAGGAAACGCACCAGAAACGTAAAGAAAACGCATAAAAAAAGCTACCCGTGGTGCCTTTTTTGAGTCATATGTCCAAGTTTCACAGGTGCATGCTGGGAGACAAGAATTCAGAAAACGCACCAAAAACACATTGAAAATGCTTTAAAAAATGTGATATTTTAAAGTGCACCAGTGTGGAAGAGCCCTTGCTAAGCTCAGTGGCAACTGCACTTGCAAAGCGCACAGTCTATGGGGTTGATTTAATAAAGGCAATAGACGGTGCACTTCGCAAAAGTGCAGTTGCTCCAGAGCTTAGTAAATGAGGAGAAGCTCTGCTGACTTCCGTCATCCAATCACGTGCAAGTAAAAATTCTATATATTTTTCTTCTTGCATGTAATTAGTTACTCTTTGCAAAGTGAAGCTTTACCTCATTTACTAATCTCTGCAGCAACTGCAACTTGCAGAGTGCACAGTCTATTTGCCTTTAGTAAATCAGCCCCTATTTGCCTTTATTAAATCCACCCCAATGCGGTGAAGAGCTTCATAAGATTATAATGGTGACTAGTACTCCTGCGCTGTTAGCGCGCTCTGATCCTGCGTTGTAGCGCACATAGAACTTTCGATGTGATCGGGGCCTTGGATTGAACCTGGAGGGGGCAGTGAGAAGCAGCGCAGTGAAAGTGAATAGCATCCTCTCCTCCTCATCCCCTCTGCTTACATCACAGCAGAGCCTCGGCCGCCGTCTTCTCTCTCTCCTCATTAACTGCTGCCTCTCCCTGCAGTCTGTGTGCAGCTCAGTCCTCACAGCCTGCAGCATCCTCTGTTCCTGAGGACACAGCAGAGCACAGGGACACAGGGACACCGGCACACCGGGACTGAAAGCTCCCAGCCTCCTCCGCCTGCAATCTCTGGGAGAACACACCTGCTACACCGGATTTGGCAGCAGAGCGATCGATGCTTTTGCCATGAAGTTTCAGTGCTGGGGATGCAGCAGCAGCAGACAGGGCATCTTTAGGGCAGAGCCCCATCGCCCCTACATGTCGCCGTACCCTGTCCTCAGCTGAGACGGTAGAGCGGGCATTGTTCTTCTGGGTTTATTCCGTGTCAGCCTGACAACGATCGTATACGGCATTCCTGGGCGCTCACGCATCATCAGTGCTGAGGATGTTCAGGATTTCAAGGCAGAGACTATAGAACTGTGAGGATGGAGCTGAGATATATATATACCTATACATATATATAGAGAGAGAGAGAGAGATGGTACAGGAGAGAGGCCTGAGAAGGGAGAGAATAGAAAAGAGAGAGATGGAGATGAATAGAGATAGGGAGAATAAAAAATTGGAACGGAGAAAGAAAGAGAGAATTAAATAGAGAGGGAGAAAGAAAAGAGAGAGGAGAGAAAGAGAGAGAGAGAGAGAGAGAGAGAGAGAGAGAGAGAGAGAGAGAGAGAGAGAGAGAGAGAGAGAGAGACAGAGAGAGAGAGAGAGAGAGAGAGAGAGAGAGAGAGAGAGGAGAGAGAGAGAGAGAGAGAGGAGAAGGGAGAGAGAGGGAGAGAGAGAGAAGAGAATAAAAGGATAGAAGGAGGAAAGAACAATAGAATAAAAGAGAGGGAGAGAAAAAAGAGAGAGAGGGAGAGAGAGAGAGTAGAGATATAGGAGATTAACAAAATGGAAGGAGGAGAGAGAAGAAAGAGAGACGAGAGAGAGAGAGAGAGAGAGAGAGAGAGAGAGAGAGAGAGAGAG